>OU342744.1:132446985-133646985 GCA_910589775.1 Avena eriantha | reverse complement strand
ATTCTCTCACGCACTAGTGGTAAAATTGAAAACCCGGAAATTTCGGGGAGCATGACGATCCCTCGTTACAAGCATAGGTCATCGATTTCGAGCTTGTTTGAGTGAAGCCCCGGATTTTTTTTAATAAAGAGATTATATTAATACCACGAAGATACCAATTACACATAACCTCTGCAATAACGCACAGTATCCTGATGGTAATACGGATGCGCACAGACAAAAATAAATCTTTTAAAAAAGTCCCGCTATAGAGTTCTCATCCTTATAGCAGCAGCACAAACACCACCATGATAACACTTGAAGTCCAAGTTCTCCAAGAGCAACGCCTCCAATAAGGAAATAGTGTACAAGCGTTGTTCGTCTGCCCATCATAGATCTTAGGTTTTCACCTTGAAGAAAGTGCTCTCAAAGAAAATGCATCACAGCCATAGCCATCACCCTAGTGCCGACGTGGTACGTGCAGCAGACATGGCTAGCGTGGCCCAGACCGGGCTCACGCGGCCTAGATCAGGACCGCCCGACCGGTCGCCGTAGATCACCGCGCCGCCGCGTGTTCATGGTCTAGGTCATCACATCCCATCACTATCCCATCGCCCGTGTCTGTCAATGAGAGCACCACCACTGCGCACCCACCAGAGCTTCAATTCCGCGCGGAGAGGATCCACCCGAGGTGCCTCCTATCCCTGCTCCTTTGCCAGGCACCGCCACCACCACAGGCAGTGGCGGGTGGCAGCGGCTAGGGGAGCCATGGGAGAGAGGTATTGTTCTGGGTCTATTGCCCTTCGGAGCCGCTGCCGTGCGGGCGACCTGGGAGGAGGAAGGACGGGATGAGAGAGGGGTGGTGGCGGTGGAGCTGAGGACCGGCAGCGATAGTGCTAGATCGCCTCTCCAAGGAAATAGGATCATCCCACTTCTCATATGGATAAGAAATATATGGGCCCCATTCTCCCTCTCTCTCCTCTCAAGCCTCTATAGTAACTTTATAGTCCTCCACCATAGTACGAGTCAATCCGATGTCCTCACCGCCAGAATAGTCGGCCGATGCTATACTAGGAGAGGCGTCGGAGTAGTTAGTATCTGTAGTAGTAGTCAAGTTTGTACAGAGTATCCTTGTGCCCGTGTCTAGCGTTATGCCGGGGGTATCGTGTTGGATTCTGGCCGGATCCATTGCTTGTTGTTGGCGGCCTTCCTCATCGTGGCGCTCCTCTGGTGAGCCATATGTGGCATCGAGGAACTCCATCTACCGCTCCATAAATAAGGCCAGTGGTCCTGGTGAGTTTCGATTTAGGGAACTTCTTGTGCCTGCTTATCTGGCCGGCCATGGAGGCAAGGGTAGAAGGATTTATACAAGTGCCATAGGAGTTCAAGCTTGCTGGCAACGGGAAGAATCTACTACTACAACAAGTTGTTCTATGGTGTTCCTTAGTAGACCATTGATCTGTGATGCCAAGGGAAGGCATCTTTGATGGCATGCATGCGTCCTTTCAACCTCCTGTGGAGGTCATTCTCTGAAGATGCAGCAATGACGCCCAACACCTTCTTCGTCCCAAGTGGTCATGTCCCTGGTGATGAAGACGGTGGTCATCATAGGCATCCATCTCTGGTCATAGGTGGTGATGTAGAGGGATTTGATTGCTTTCTTAGGGATATTTTTAGGGTTCTCTGTGTTTGCAGGACCGGGTTGTATTTTTCATCTTTATTGGGGTCCTTCTTGTAACCTGTTATTGGGAATATGCCCCGAAGGCAATCATGTATGATGTAATTCCCAATATATTCATAAAGTTATTATGTTTCCATAGTATGGACATATGATATGTATCATTGAATATGTGATTCGATTGTAGAACTAGACATTCATATTGTTCATACTAGATGTCCGTGGTCATCGAGGTTGTGTTGGACACACAACTAAGAATAATGTGAAAGTCGTCTGATGACTAGGTTCCAGTTGTTATGGGCATGATGATGCTACTCCGACTTACACGAATTCATCTAAAGTGTTTGGCGAGTCAGACTGACCCATATTGAGATATAACGAACATGTCGTTATTTGTATGTCTTAGTCAGTGTAATCCTTAGACCTGAGGTTGTCACACAATTCGAGTTGTGGATCAACCGGCTTAGCTTCTGTCAAACGCTGTTTTCTAACAGGGAAGTTATAAAGGAGGAGTTCGGTTTGGCTGAGAATCAAGCTATGTGATGTGGATAACCAAGATGGGGTTTTTCCCCTCCGACTGGAGAGATATTCTCTAGGCCCTGTCGTCTGATATGATTCGGAAGCACGACCATGCGTGACTCGATTAAGTGTTAACCAAGGTGATTGACTAAGAGTTAGTCAAATGAATAACATATCACATGTTGAGAAGAGAGTTGAGTTATTTAAGGAATGACGATAATTCTCCTATAGCTCGACAAGGTGTTGATGGAAATATGCCCTATAGGCAATAATAAGTATATTATTATTCATACTAGACTTCTCTCAGCGCCCCCTGGGGCACGGTTGGAAGGTAGAACGTGCGGTGATGTATCACATTATATTTGTGTAAGATAGATCATCGTTGTAAGGCATAACTTGCAATGATATATCACATTATAATTCTGCCTCGGAGCATAGCTGCTAGGTGATAGCTATGAGATTCGACACATTTTTATTGATATTATTGATGATTTTCTCCCGGATTTGATCGTTTTCTAGCTCTACCTAACGCTAATACTTCGGTAGCAAAGAAAACTTGGTTTTTAATGTGTGTTTCAGGTTCTAAACGTCATTAGAAGGATTTAACTAGAGAAACACAATATTCTGAAGAAGAAAAAAAGCGAGTCTCACTTTGGAAGCATGCGAGGGGAGCTCACAGAAGCTTTAACGAGCAACTATACGGCAGGAATATTTTTCTGGCCGTATAGTTCCCGCCGTATAGTTCCCGCGCCTCTGTCTTGTCAAAAGGGACAACTTCCATGAACAGACTGAGGACGAAAACACAACATAGCAGCCACCATACTATCCAGAAGGGAGAAAGAAGAGATCCGGAAAAGAAGGAGAAGACGTTCTTCATCTCTCTCCACGATCTTCGACCTCCTAGCCAATACACCCCCATAGCCACTACTTGTACTAGAGAGAGAGATGGATCTCCACCTTGCAAGATGTCAACACCCGGATTTTTAATCCTAGATGCCCATTATGCCATACCTCGCAATCCCAAGATTACCATTTTTGCGAGACATAACGGATTGGCTATCATAGTACATCATCCATTACAAACCATACATAAGGTTTTACACAAATAAGGATCTCATGATCCAGTCTTAATACAACAAGCATCGGAAATAAAAGATAAGCGTAGCGGTGGGGTCCATCTTCAGGGGCACAGGCAATGCTGACGAAGGCAGATAGTCCTAGTTATCATAGCCGTCCTGTTGGCCATCATGTTGATAGTCTCCTTCATAGTCTGGCCATGAGAATAGCCAGGGACAAAAGCCATGAGTACTCTTTAAGTACTCGCAAACTACCTCTAACAAGTAATATAGTTCTAAGTTAAAGTGATAAATCTAAGTTTAACAGTAAAGTTAAGTTTGAAACCTAAGCTGAGTTCTGAAGCAAAGAAAGATAAGATAAAGTTCTAGAATCACTTAAGTTGGGAAGCTATTGTCATAAACACAACCCTGTTGTGGTCAAGTCAAAATTCATCATTCATTTCATAAGTTGTTTGGAAAACATCTGACAATGAAACAGTATGGCCATTCCAACTGTCCATAACCGCGGACGCGGCTATTCGAATAGTTTGACACTCTGCAGAGGTGGTACACTTTCACCACAAGATTCGATACATCTGTCAGGGATAACCCTGAATCATCATACTTAGTATGCAGATAATCAAACATAACCTTCCCTTTACACACCCTAGTATAAGCACCTCTCCTATGAGCATGGCCTCCCAACCATGACAATCTGTCATCTTGGGCACTGCATAGGTGGACAACATTGAGAGGTAGCCTCAGCCCAAACCTCTCCCGCGAGGGAACTAATACTAATGCATATAAATTTCCAGCTAAGCCTTACCCAATTCAGGTAGTGTGGTTGTACGGTAAATTTGGAATCGTATCGCATCCGAATCCAACCACCAGTTTTATAAAAGGGTTAAGGCTCAAGCCTCAACATTTTCACCATCATAAACCATTTGTGTTTCTCAACACATGTCAAAACATCTCAATAGAATGACTCATCATACCAAGGTTTTCATAATTCATTTTCACCAAGTGTTCCCATTTAAAGTGACTCAAGTTTTTGATCTACTCTAAACTACTAAGTTAAGAGTGTTCAGTAAGGTTGAAAAGATGGGTTCAATCTCATGCCATAGAATGACATCTAAAGGGTTGCTAAATAGGTCAAGTTTTATACTTTTTATGCTACCTTCAAAACAAGTAAAGAACTTTGTGTAAGGTAAAGGAAGTAAAGCTTGTAAATAAGACTTGGGGTACTAATAGTCAAAGTAGTGTGACTAAAGCATCTTTGCTAAACCATCTAGTTTAATCCTAGCTTTCTAAGCATTATACTTGCAAGGGTTAGCTTGCATTGTTCATGGTGGCTTGCCTTGTGAAGTGAAGTGGTTGAAGTTTTCTTCTTCTTCTTCTTGGTAGAACTCCTCCTCCTCGAAATCTTGGTCGGTACTATCGTCTATAAATACATAGCGGAGTACACAATCACCAAACAATACTTAACTAGTCTAATTAGCATTCTAAGACACACACTTGATGATCTATTATCATCTTAAGCATCACAAGTTTCATTTAATAGTTTCACTCTTTTTATTTTAGAAAAGTAATTTCTACTCATTGAAAAATTAACTAAGATTTAATATTCTCCATTTAAAATATGGGATCATATTGACACATGCCATCACCACATATCTTAACACATAGGAGTGAGATTTAAAGGTTGGATCATAATTACTTTGGTTTAAGTTTATTATTTAATTATTTAAAGTGACTAGAAATGCCTATATAGCATTATTTTGGTACTAGTCCAAAGTCACTACATGTAAACATTAATATTATTACATATTCATATAGGTATGATGAAAGGTGATTTTTGAGAGTTGGAATCAACTCAAAACCTATCTTGGTTGATTTTATAAACATGTTGCAAGTTGCAAATACTTCTGTTTTGTTATTTTTATTAGGAGAGATCTATAACTCTAATTGAATTAAATCCAACGGGCTTGGATAGATCATTTCAATACCTTTCAGGCAAAATTGGTTTCATGCAATTTGGATTTGTCAAACTCCCATAATTGATTTTTAAATTAGTGGACAGAAAAAAATTAACTCTAAAAAGAAAAATCCAATTTTGAACGGCTGGGCTAGCGCGGGAACGAACATGGGCCGGCCCAGTGGCACTCCACGGCGCGGGGCTCAGCTGACAGGGGGTCCCACTGGTCAGTTGCTCTTAACACGCGAAACGGTACGCGCGCTGTGGATCGTAGGATTAGAACGGCCGAGGGTCGTCGTCGACGACGAACAGGTCGCCGGCGAGCTCGAAACCTAGCGGCTCGGTGGGGGTCTACCGGGGACGTACCAGGGCTCCAGAGACAATGGCGAGGTGGGCGAAAGAACTGGTGGTCGACGGCGAGGCGAGGCGCGGTTGCGGCGGAGCTTGGGGTGCCCTAAATCGCAGGCGCCTTTCTCCTCCTGCTGTGGCGGCTTCGGCTCCAATTCCAGCGAGGCAGAGCTTGAGTGGCGTCGGCGATAGGTGGGTAAGGTTCAGTGAGAGGTGGGGAGTGAGTGAGTGTGGACATATAAGGCTGGGGTGGCCGGCTTATATAGGCTCGACGGTGAGACCAAGCGGTGTGGGCAGGCGACTCCGGCGAGGGCGGCATAGGGGGCTAGCAGCGTGGCTCTAGGTAGGGGACGGTGGCCTGTCTCCTGGCGGTGCTCTTAGGCTTAAAGGCGCGACAAGGCGAGTTCTGTGCTGGTCGGGAGCGTCACGCGCTCTGGGCGGTAGAGGTGGCGGGTTCGACGATGAGTGGTGGCTGTGGCGTGATGGGTGGCCAACGGGGGTGTCTGGGGTGTTCCCTGGGTCATGGCGAAGCGGTGGGCGCGGGCTGCGGTCGAGGGGCGGTCTGTGCGTGTGGGTCGGGCGTGGCGCACTGGGCGTGTTCGGCATGGTCGACAGGCGCGGCGGTTTCTGGCCATTCTGGTCGCTGTCTCTAGGCTGGGGCTGGTTCGACGATGGCGGTGGACCATGGGCTAGCATGTAGACATGGCGAGAGAGGGGGAAGCGGTCTGTTGCTGTGAGGGCCAAGTTGGCCAGCAAGGTGCTCTCGGCATGGCCTTGCAGTGCAGCTAGGAGGTAGGGGATGTGTTGGTGTTGGTCTGGTTAGACTTGGGAGAGACAAGGGTGATCAAAGCACTTCAATTGGCTAGACAAGATCAACCCCAAAATAGTAATAGTTAGGCCACTTTGATCTTGCCCACAAGGTGTTTGACAAAATGGCCGAAAGAGAAAAACTTTTGAATTTTGAGTTCAAATTTTTTGAGTGTTCTCCACTAGTACTAGGTAGTCTCTGGTTGCAAGGGTTTTGAAAGTGGAGCTCAAATTGAGGGTTTTTGAAAAAGTGGGATCTTCCCATATGAAATAGATTCAATTTTTCAATGCCTTTTAAATATAGTGTTTGAATGTTTTTAGCAGATCAAAAGGTGGGCCTTGGTACCTCATTATGTGTACTAGCAAGGGGTGTAAAGATTTAGAATTATATCTGTTGAGAAATGAGTGCTAGGAACACTCAAATTAGTGTAGGGGATTAAAATGGCCAAAATGACCATTCCTCCTTTTTAATTGTTTTTGATTTGATTTTCTTTGGGAAAAGTTTGGGAATGACTTAGATGATGTTTATTTCAACTAAGAAACATTTTACAAGCAAAGGATCACAGAACCATGGCAATTCAAATCAATTCCTAATTTAAATGCTCATACACATGAATGCTTTCTTTTTTAATTTGGGAAAGTTTTTGTTAACCCTAAATTTTGATGATTTGGATCTTGATAAGCTTGGATTGAAGTTTTGGGATGTTACAAACCTTCCCCCCTTAAACAAAATCTCGTCCCGAGATTTACAAAGAAAACTAGGAACTAAAGAGATCTGGGAACTCTGTCCTAATGTAATCTTCGCGCTCCCAAGTGGCTTCTTCCTCGGTATGGTTGCTCCATTGAATCTTGAGAAACTTGATGCTCCTGGTCCTGGTGGTTATGTAGGCTTCTTCTAAGATACGGATGGGCACTTCCCGATAGGTCAGGTCATTGTTGATTTCTACAGCTTTGTGATCGATGTTCTTGAAAACTCCAGTCTTCTCAGGCACTTCCAAGCATTTGCGAAGTAACGAGATATGGAACACATTGTGGATCGCTGACATCTCTTCAGGCAGTTCTAGCTAATACGATACTTCTCCTCGACGGTTCAGAATCTTGAATGGCCCTATATATCTGGGGGCTAACTTTCCTTTCAGACTAAAGCGTTGAGTTCCTTTCAATGGCGAAACTTTGAGATATACACCATCTCCGACATTGAAAGTCAGGTCTCTCCTTCTTTTGTTAGCATAACTCTTCTGTCTGGATTGGGCAGTCCTGAGGTGCTCACGGACCTTGTGAACTTTCTCTTCAGCTTCTTTGAGAATGCCGGGTCCAAAGATCTGACTCTCTCCTACTTTTGACCAATTCAAAGGGGTACGGCACTTTCTTCCGTATAGGAATTCAAATGGTGCCATCTGCAAACTAGCTTGATAACTGTTGTTATATGAGAATTCTGCGAAAGGCAAGCAGTCTTCTCATTTTGATATGTATTCCAACACACAAGCTCTAAGCATATCCTCTAAGATCTGGTTGACTCTCTCAGTCTATCCATGAGTTTGCGGGTGATACGCGGTACTGATGTTCAACTTGGTTCCTAATCCTTCTTGGACTTTCTACCAAAATCTTGAGGTAAACTGGGTTCCTCGATCTGATACAATGGTCTTGGGGGTTCCATGCAGGCTAACAATTCTAATGATGTACAACTCTGCTAACTTTGCACTCTGGTAGGTAGTCTTGACAGGTATAAAGTGGGCTACATTGGACAGTCCAACAACTATGACCCAGATTGAGTCATTTCCCCTACTAGAAGTAGGCAAACCGATGATAAAGTCCATTCCTACGGAATCCCATTTCCATTCCAGAATCTGCAATGGTTGCAACAGTCCTGCGGGTCTCTAATGCTCTGCTTTGACTCTTTGATAGATGTCAGACTTGGCGATGTAGCTTCCGATTTCTCTCTTCATCTTGTGCCACCAAAATTGCTCTTTCAAATCCTGATACATCTTCGTTCCTCCGGGGTGGATAGAATAAAGAGTATCATGAGCCTCCTTCATGATAACCCGCTTCAGCTCCGAATCTGCGGGCACACAAATACGTCCTTTTTACCACAGAACTCCTTCTTCGTCTTCGGTGAATCCAGGTACCTTCCCCGTACCAATACGACGTTTGATGCCGTCGATACTTTCATTCCCCTTCTGGGCTTCCTTGATTTGGCTGATCAATGTGGGTTGAAGTTCAATGCTAGCTAAGAATCCTTTCCTAACTAATTCAGTTCTGAACTGCTCCAACTCCTCATACTGCTTTTCTTCGATCATTGTGTTTAGCCTACACGGCAATCTGCTAAGAGCATCCGCTACCACATTGGCTTTGTCGAGGTGATAGTGAATGTCAAGGTCATAATCCTTGATTAACTCTATCCATCTCCTTTGCCTCATATTCAGCTCCTTCTGAGTGAAAATATATTTCAAGCTCTTGTGATCTGAGTAAATCTCACAGCGATTACCCATCAAATAATGACGCCATGTCTTCAATGCTAGAACCACAGCTGCTAGCTCAAGATAATGGGTCGGATAGTTCTACTCATGCTGCTTCAGTTATCGAGACAGATACGTGATGAATTTGCCTTCTTGCACCAATACACACCCGAGACCAACCTTGGATGCATCACAGTATACATCAAACGGCTTCTTGATGTCTGGCATGATCAATACTGGGGATGATATCAATCTCTTCTTCAGCTCCTGGAAACTGGCTTCACATTTGTCTGTCCATTCAAACTTCTTGTCCTTCTTTAACAATTGAGTCATTGGTCGGGCTATGCTCGAGAATCCTTCTACGAACTTGCGATAATATCCCGCTAATCTGAGAAATGCACGGACTTGGGTTTGAGTGGTTGGGGCTTCTCATTCTTCCACATCTTTGATCTTGGCGGGATCAATAGAGACTCCTCCGGCAGACACAATATGTCCTAGGAATCCTACTTCCTTCAGCCAAAACTCACACTTGCTGAACTTGGCATATAACTGATGCTCTCTCAGGGTTTCTAGGATAACTCTCAGATGTTGCTCATGCTCTTCTTCTGATTTGGAGTAGATAAGAATGTCGTCGATAAATACAACTACAAACTTATCTAGGAAATTCATAAAGATCTTATTCATGAGGTTCATGAAATAAGCAGGGGCACTGGTTAATCCAAAAGACATAACCGTATACTCGTATAAACCATAGCGAGTAGTAAAGGCGGTCTTCGGAATATCCGTTGCACGAATCTTAAGTTGGTGATAACCAGTCCTAAGATCAATCTTTGAGAATACCTGAGCTCCGGTCAATTGATCAAATAGATCCTCTATCTTTGGCAAGGGGTACTTGTTCTTGATAGTGACGTCATTCAACTTTCTGTAATCTATGCACAGACGGTTGCCTCCATCTTTCTTGTCGATGAATAACACTGGTGATCTCCATGGCGATGCGTTTGGTTGAATCAAGCCTGTTGCTAACATGGCATCTAACTGCTTCTTCAGTTCTACTAACTCTGAGGGGTTCATGCTATAGGGTCTCTGGGCTATGGGTCCAGTTCCGGGGATTAGTTCGATAATGAACTCAATATCCCTATCCGGGGGCATACTTGGCAATTCATCTAGGAATACGTCGGGGTATTCACAGACTACTCTGACTTGGTCAATGGTGGGCAGGGCTACACTCTTGTTGCACTTGAATTGACGGGGTAAGGTTTCAGAGATATGCTCTACTGTTACTCCAGAGCTACTGGTCACGGTGATGGCTTTCTTAGCACAGTCTATCAGTCCTTTATGCCTGGACATCCAGTCCAAACCTAGTACTACTTCCAAACCTTTGGTTCCAAGTACAATTAGGTTGGCATAAAAATCTATTCCATGTATTCTGATAGGCACAACTTTGCAAATTTTTCTAGCTTTGGTTGTTGAACCGGGGATTTGAACTATCATGACATGCTTCAGGTTGGTGGGGTGAATCTTACTAGTGCATGCAAATTCTTCGGTGACAAATGAATGCGATGCTCCTGAATCAAACAATACTCTTGCTAAAACTGAGTTGACAGAAAACATACCCAGCACTACATCTGGCGCTTCCTAGGCTTCTTCTGCGTTCATGTGGAAGAGACGGCCATTGCGGTTGTGCGGGTTCCCTGGAGCAAATCTTCTCCCTGGTTGAACACGATGTTGCTGCTGAGTTGGGGCATTCTGCTAGCTCGTGGTTGACGTAGAGCTCATTGGGAACCCCAAGAGGAAGGTACGATGAATACAGCAACGAGTTTTCCCTCAGTTATGAAACCAAGGTTTAATCGAACCAGTAGGAGCAAGGAAACACCCCAAAGGTGTTACTAGTTGAGCTTTGGCAGGGCGCACTACCGGTGCTAGTAGCAACGTGGAAACCTGCACAACAAAACCACAGAACTTTGTTCCCAACTTGCGATGAGGTTGTCAATCTCACCGTGTTTTGCGGAAAACAAAGGATTAAACGTATCGAATGAAAAGAAGTAAAAGTTTGCAGAAAGTAAACACAAAGCAGTAAAAGATTGTAGATTGTATGTAAAGTAAAAGGACCGTGATCCATAGTTCACTAGAGGTGGTTCTCCTTAGATAGATAACATGCTGGGTGAACAAATTACAGCGGGGCGATTGACAAACACCGAGAAAGCAATACATGCATATACTAATCATCTTGACTCCTCTGAGACTTGATTGGGCATTACACCATAATTCATAGACCGCCATCCAACTGCATCTATGACTAATAATCCACCTTCAGGTTATCATCCGAACCCCCTCCAGTATTAAGTTGCAAGCAACAGATTATTGCTTTACGAACTGCGTGTAAAGGAAACAATACGATTGTTCTATGAACAAAGGATTGTTGTTTTCTCCCTAGTAGCAACAGCACATCTAGTACCTTAGAGATTTTTGTCACTTCCCCAGATTACCAGAGGCATGAACCCACTATCGAGCATAAATACTAACTCTTGGAGTTGCTAGCATCTACTTGGCCAAGATAGCTACTAACAACGGAAAGCATGCAAGATCTCAAATAACAAAGACATGATAGAATCAATAATCAATCTGAAATAGCATCTCAATGTCCATCGGATCCCCGCAAACACAACATGTATGAATTACAAATAGATGATCTTGATCATGAACGGAGCTCACAAGATCTAAACATGAAAGCACAAAGGAGGAGAAACCAGCCATCTAGCTACTACATGGATCCGTAGTCCAAGGATGAACTACTCACGCATCACACCGGAGGCTTGCATGGTGATGAAGAAAGCCTCCAGGGTGAATTCCCCTCTCCGGCAGGGTGCCGGGAAGAGCTTCAGATCCCTCCCAATCTAGGGATGGAGATGACGGCGGCTACAGACTATTTCGTGGATTTTTGATCGGGTACTTAGGGTTTTCGTCCCGAGGGTAACTTATAGGCGAAAGGAGAGGCCGAGGGGGTGCCGAGAGCGGCCACACCACCCCCTGGCATGGGCCAGGCCTGGCCGCGCGGCCAGGTGGTGTGGTGGCTCCCTGGCCCTTATCCGTCTCGTATTCTGGCACTTGATCCCTTCCGGAAAAATAGGCACTTTGGCTTTTATCCCGTCCAATTCCGAGAATATTCATTTTCTGACTTTCCTGGAACCAAAAACAGCAGAAAACAGGCAGCTGGCACTGTGGATCTTGTTAATAGGTTAGTCCAACAAATCATATGAAAAGTACTCCAAAGTTGGAACAAAACACAAGAAAGTGGATAAAACCAAGCATGGAACATCAAAAATTATAGATACATTTGCAATGTATCACATTCACATTGGCATTGGCTGCAGTCTTCTTGGGACACTCATTGGAGTAGTGACCCTTCACTCCACACTCGAAACAAGTGATCTGGGACTTGTCCTTTACTGTGACAGGCACAACATTGCTGCCAGTTCTGGGTGCAGTGTTGTTGTTGTTGTTGATCTTGGGAGGTGCACGGTTGAAATTGTTGGCATTGCCGGAGTTGTGATTGTTTCCTCCGGACTTCACATTGCCTCCGCTACGGTTGGGGTAGCTTGGGCGAGATGTTGGGGGTCGGTTGTTCCTTGGTGCATATCCCGATGAAGGGTTGGGACGGTACTTCTGGTGACTACTGGATCCTGATTGCTGCATCATACGACGTTTGCGATTGTCGTTTGCCTGATTAATCTTCCCTTCCATCTGAATGGCAGAGTCGACTAGCTCTTCGAGATCCTCAAAATGGATGTTGACGAGGACTGTCTGCATCTCATCATGCAGTCCGTTCAGGAATCTCTCCTTCTTCTTGGCCTCCGTGTTGATCTCATCAGGTGCATATCTGGCAAGTGATAGAAATTTGTCACGGTACTCCACCACAGTCATTCTTCCTTGCTTCAATTCGCGGAATTCATCTCTCATCCTGTTGACTAGACCTTGCGGCACGTGGGTGCGGCTGAACTTGACTTTGAATGCTTCCCATGTCATAGCTTGACCATGGTTCATCAGGCGGATACTGTTCCACCAAGCTCTTGCATCTCCCGCCAAATAGTGGGTGGCGAAGAGAACTTTCTCATTTTCATCAACTCTTGCAACTTCTAAGTTGTTTTCCATGGTCTGTAACCAGTCATCAGCATCTAGTGAGTTTTCAGAGGTGCTAAAGATTGGGGGATTGGTATTCTGGAAGTTCTTCAGCTTGGATCCTTGATGATCCTGATTTCCATGCCCTTGGTTGTTGAGAGCCATCTGGGCGATCTGCTGTAGTGTTGCTAAGTTGGCTTGGCGTTCTGCCCTGCTTGCTTCACTGTCTGCGATGAGATTCTGCAAGATCTGCAGCATTGGGTCTTGCGACGAGCTGCTTCCTCCTTGGTTTCCACGAGTCATCTGAAGATTGAGATGGATATAGGGGTAAGAGGGAAATTATAAGGTTCATGGTTTTGGGGTTTTCAAAGCTAAAACTTTGAGTTAGACTCAGGTTTTTCAACTAACTTCATTTCATTCATGCAAACAAGCACACGGTACAACACACACCACAACAAACAAAGGAGAACAGATGGTTTGAAGAACCATTCTGCAAACTACGATATAGTGGGACCGATACATCTCATGCTACGACAGTGCTCTAGTGCATCTACTTATCATCGATGAAGTCGGAGTCCTCATCGTCAGTGTAGAAGTCCACGGCATCCTTTGCCAGAAAGTCATCATCATTGCTGAGGTAAGAATCCATGTCTCCTTGGATGTCTTCACCCTTATCTTCTTCTTCTTTTGCTGCAAGCTGGGCTGCCTGCTCCTTGACTGTCTTCTCAAGGTCGGCCACCTTCTTGCAAAGACAGGCGATGGTGCGATCCTTCTTTGCACGCTGGCGGCAAAGAGACTGGCGATCCTGGACGAGCAGTGCGAAAGTCTGGGCCTTCTGGTCGGCAATGACACGGTTCTGGTTGGCTAACTCTCTGGCATTGTCCAGCTCCTTCTGACGGTCATACAACATGAAGTCAAGGTTCTCCACTTGGCGCTTCAGTGCTGGATGACTTGGCATCTCCATCGGCATTCCCATGAAGTCACGTCTTGCATAGTGGGCAAAATGGGTTCCTTGGATTTGGTTGACGCTGAGGGCACATAGACGTGCGAGAGCTTCATGCATTGCCCTGGCTAATCCATCTAGCCAGTTGTTCTCTCTCACGGAGAACTGAATTCTCCCAGAAGTTGGTGCTTCAATGCTTCCGCTAAGATCTGCGGTGACTAGCCACTGTAGGTCTCCTCCTAGGGGTCCTGGAAGTTGAGCTCCAAGAAACTCTGGATGGGGGCGTCCCAGCAACTCTGACAGTGAATCCAGATCCCTTTCGAAGATCAGCTGACCTCCATTTTCCAACTGGTAAAACTTGCTGAACTGAGTCTCCATCTACAAGAATTAAGGATGAGGAAATTAGTGAAGTGATCAAGTGTGTCAAATTTTAAGTAGTAATGTAAGAATTTTGAGGAACATGAATTTTTTTTTGAGAAAGGAAGAATTCACAAGGATAAGAGAGGAGATAGTTTTTTTTTCATAAATACTCACTTTTGTTTTGAAACTAAGTTTTTGTTTGAACGTCCATTCTAACTAGGATCTCCTATGGTCAGGATGGCTCTGATACCAACTTGTCAATACCCAGATTTTTAATCCCAGATGCCCGTTATGCCATACCTCGCAATCCCAGGATTACCATTTTTGTGAGACATAACGGATTGGCTATCACAGTACATCATCCATTTCAAACCATACATAAGGGCTTACACAAATAAGGATCTCATGATCCAGTCTTAATACAACAAGCAGCGGAAATAAAAGATAAGCGTAGCGGTGGGGTCCATCTTCAGGGGCACAGGCAATGCTGACGAAGGCAGATAGTCCTAGTTATCATAGCCGTCCTGTTGGCCATCATGTTGATAGTCTCCTTCATAGTCTGGCCATGAGAATAGCCAGGGACAAAAGCCATGAGTACTCTTTAAGTACTCGCAAACTACCTCTAACAAGTAATATAGTTCTAAGTTAAAGTGATAAATCTAAGTTTAACTGTAAAGTTAAGTTTGAATCCTAAGCTGAGTTCTGAAGCAAAGAAAGATAAGATAAAGTTCTAGAATCACTTAAGTTGGGAAGCTATTGTCATAAACACAACCCTGTTGTGGTCAAGTCAAAATTCATCATTCATTTCATAAGTTGTTTGGAAAACATCTAACAATGAAACAGTATGGCCATTCCAACTGTCCATAACCGCGGACGCGGCTATTCGAATAGTTTGACACTCTGCAGAGGTGGTACACTTTCACCACAAGATTCGATACATCTGTCAGGGATAACCCTGAATCATCATACTTAGTATGCAGATAAGCAAACATAACCTTCCCTTTACACACCCTAGTATAAGCACCTCTCCTATGAGCATGGCCTCCCAACCATGACAATCTGTCATCTTGGGCACTGCATAGGTGGACAACATTGAGAGGTAGCCTCAGCCCAAACCTCTCCCGCGAGGGAACTAATACTAATGCATATAAATTTCCAGCTAAGCCTTACCCAATTCAGGTAGTGTGGTTGTACGGTAAATTTGGAATCGTATCGCATCCGAATCCAACCACCAGTTTTATAAAAGGGTTAAGGCTCAAGCCTCAACATTTTCACCATCATAAACCATTTGTGTTTCTCAACACATGTCAAAACATCTCAATAGAATGACTCATCATACCAAGGTTTTCATAATTCATTTTCACCAAGTGTTCCCATCTAAAGTGACTCAAGTTTTTGATCTACTCTAAACTACTAAGTTAAGAGTGTTCAGTAAGGTTGAAAAGATGGGTTCAATCTCATGCCATAGAATGACATCTAAAGGGTTGCTAAATAGGTCAAGTTTTATACTTTTTATGCTACCTTCAAAACAAGTAAAGAACTTTGTGTAAGGTAAAGGAAGTAAAGCTTGTAAATAAGACTTGGGGTACTAATAGTCAAAGTAGTGTGACTAAAGCATCTTTGCTAAACCATCTAGTTTAATCCTAGCTTTCTAAGCATTATACTTGCAAGGGTTAGCTTGCATTGTTCATGGTGGCTTGCCTTGTGAAGTGAAGTGGTTGAAGTTTTCTTCTTCTTCTTCTTGGTAGAACTCCTCCTCCTCGAAATCTTGGTCGGTACTATCGTCTATAAATACATACGGAGTACACAATCACCAAACAATACTTAACTAGTCTAATTAGCATTCTAAGACACACACTTGATGATCTATTATCATCTTAAGCATCACAAGTTTCATTTAATAGTTTCACTCTTTTTATTTTAGAAAAGTAATTTCTACTCATTGAAAAATTAACTAAGATTTAATATTCTCCATTTAAAATATGGGATCATATTGACACATGCCATCACCACATATCTTAACACATAGGAGTGAGATTTAAAGGTTGGATCATAATTACTTTGGTTTAAGTTTATTATTTAATTATTTAAAGTGACTAGAAATGCCTATATAGCATTATTTTGGTACTAGTCCAAAGTCACTACATGTAAACATTAATATTATTACATATTCATATAGGTATGATGAAAGGTGATTTTTGAGAGTTGGAATCAACTCAAAACCTATCTTGGTTGATTTTATAAACATGTTGCAAGTTGCAAATACTTCTGTTTTGTTATTTTTATTAGGAGAGATCTATAACTCTAATTGAATTAAATCCAACGGGCTTGGATAGATCATTTCAATACCTTTCAGGCAAAATTGGTTTCATGCAATTTGGATTTGTCAAACTCCCATAATTGATTTTTAAATTAGTGGACAGAAAAAAATTAACTCTAAAAAGAAAAATCCAATTTTGAACGGCTGGGCTAGCGCGGGAACGAACATGGGCCGGCCCAGTGGCACTCCACGGCGCGGGGCTCAGCTGACAGGGGGTCCCACTGGTCAGTTGCTCTTAACACGCGAAACGGTACGCGCGCTGTGGATCGTAGGATTAGAACGGCCGAGGGTCGTCGTCGACGACGAACAGGTCGCCGGCGAGCTCGAAACCTAGCGGCTCGGTGGGGGTCTACCGGGGACGTACCAGGGCTCCAGAGACAATGGCGAGGTGGGCGAAAGAACTGGTGGTCGACGGCGAGGCGAGGCGCGGTTGCGGCGGAGCTTGGGGTGCCCTAAATCGCAGGCGCCTTTCTCCTCCTGCTGTGGCGGCTTCGGCTCCAATTCCAGCGAGGCAGAGCTTGAGTGGCGTCGGCGATAGGTGGGTAAGGTTCAGTGAGAGGTGGGGAGTGAGTGAGTGTGGACATATAAGGCTGGGGTGGCCGGCTTATATAGGCTCGACGGTGAGACCAAGCGGTGTGGGCAGGCGACTCCGGCGAGGGCGGCATAGGGGGCTAGCAGCGTGGCTCTAGGTAGGGGACGGTGGCCTGTCTCCTGGCGGTGCTCTTAGGCTTAAAGGCGCGACAAGGCGAGTTCTGTGCTGGTCGGGAGCGTCACGCGCTCTGGGCGGTAGAGGTGGCGGGTTCGACGATGAGTGGTGGCTGTGGCGTGATGGGTGGCCAACGGGGGTGTCTGGGGTGTTCCCTGGGTCATGGCGAAGCGGTGGGCGCGGGCTGCGGTCGAGGGGGCGGTCTGTGCGTGTGGGTCGGGCGTGGCGCACTGGGCGTGTTCGGCATGGTCGACAGGCGCGGCGGTTTCTGGCCATTCTGGTCGCTGTCTCTAGGCTGGGGCTGGTTCGACGATGGCGGTGGACCATGGGCTAGCATGTAGACATGGCGAGAGAGGGGGAAGCGGTCTGTTGCTGTGAGGGCCAAGTTGGCCAGCAAGGTGCTCTCGGCATGGCCTTGCAGTGCAGCTAGGAGGTAGGGGATGTGTTGG
This sequence comes from Avena eriantha, assembly GCA_910589775.1. NCBI lineage: Eukaryota > Viridiplantae > Streptophyta > Magnoliopsida > Poales > Poaceae > Avena > Avena eriantha. The sequence goes on along the minus strand of OU342744.1, from coordinate 133,629,274 downwards.
TGTTGGTCTGGTTAGACTTGGGAGAGACAAGGGTGATCAAAGCACTTCAATTGGCTAGACAAGATCAACCCCAAAATAGTAATAGTTAGGCCACTTTGATCTTGCCCACAAGGTGTTTGACAAAATGGCCGAAAGAGAAAAACTTTTGAATTTTGAGTTCAAATTTTTTGAGTGTTCTCCACTAGTACTAGGTAGTCTCTGGTTGCAAGGGTTTTGAAAGTGGAGCTCAAATTGAGGGTTTTTGAAAAAGTGGGATCTTCCCATATGAAATAGATTCAATTTTTCAATGCCTTTTAAATATAGTGTTTGAATGTTTTTAGCAGATCAAAAGGTGGGCCTTGGTACCTCATTATGTGTACTAGCAAGGGGTGTAAAGATTTAGAATTATATCTGTTGAGAAATGAGTGCTAGGAACACTCAAATTAGTGTAGGGGATTAAAATGGCCAAAATGACCATTCCTCCTTTTTAATTGTTTTTGATTTGATTTTCTTTGGGAAAAGTTTGGGAATGACTTAGATGATGTTTATTTCAACTAAGAAACATTTTACAAGCAAAGGATCACAGAACCATGGCAATTCAAATCAATTCCTAATTTAAATGCTCATACACATGAATGCTTTCTTTTTTAATTTGGGAAAGTTTTTGTTAACCCTAAATTTTGATGATTTGGATCTTGATAAGCTTGGATTGAAGTTTTGGGATGTTACAAACCTTCCCCCCTTAAACAAAATCTCGTCCCGAGATTTACAAAGAAAACTAGGAACTAAAGAGATCTGGGAACTCTGTCCTAATGTAATCTTCGCGCTCCCAAGTGGCTTCTTCCTCGGTATGGTTGCTCCATTGAATCTTGAGAAACTTGATGCTCCTGGTCCTGGTGGTTATGTAGGCTTCTTCTAAGATACGGATGGGCACTTCCCGATAGGTCAGGTCATTGTTGATTTCTACAGCTTTGTGATCGATGTTCTTGAAAACTCCAGTCTTCTCAGGCACTTCCAAGCATTTGCGAAGTAACGAGATATGGAACACATTGTGGATCGCTGACATCTCTTCAGGCAGTTCTAGCTAATACGATACTTCTCCTCGACGGTTCAGAATCTTGAATGGCCCTATATATCTGGGGGCTAACTTTCCTTTCAGACTAAAGCGTTGAGTTCCTTTCAATGGCGAAACTTTGAGATATACACCATCTCCGACATTGAAAGTCAGGTCTCTCCTTCTTTTGTTAGCATAACTCTTCTGTCTGGATTGGGCAGTCCTGAGGTGCTCACGGACCTTGTGAACTTTCTCTTCAGCTTCTTTGAGAATGCCGGGTCCAAAGATCTGACTCTCTCCTACTTTTGACCAATTCAAAGGGGTACGGCACTTTCTTCCGTATAGGAATTCAAATGGTGCCATCTGCAAACTAGCTTGATAACTGTTGTTATATGAGAATTCTGCGAAAGGCAAGCAGTCTTCTCATTTTGATATGTATTCCAACACACAAGCTCTAAGCATATCCTCTAAGATCTGGTTGACTCTCTCAGTCTATCCATGAGTTTGCGGGTGATACGCGGTACTGATGTTCAACTTGGTTCCTAATCCTTCTTGGACTTTCTACCAAAATCTTGAGGTAAACTGGGTTCCTCGATCTGATACAATGGTCTTGGGGGTTCCATGCAGGCTAACAATTCTAATGATGTACAACTCTGCTAACTTTGCACTCTGGTAGGTAGTCTTGACAGGTATAAAGTGGGCTACCTTGGACAGTCCAACAACTATGACCCAGATTGAGTCATTTCCCCTACTAGAAGTAGGCAAACCGATGATAAAGTCCATTCCTACGGAATCCCATTTCCATTCCAGAATCTGCAATGGTTGCAACAGTCCTGCGGGTCTCTAATGCTCTGCTTTGACTCTTTGATAGATGTCAGACTTGGCGATGTAGCTTCCGATTTCTCTCTTCATCTTGTGCCACCAAAATTGCTCTTTCAAATCCTGATACATCTTCGTTCCTCCGGGGTGGATAGAATAAAGAGTATCATGAGCCTCCTTCATGATAACCCGCTTCAGCTCCGAATCTGCGGGCACACAAATACGTCCTTTTTACCACAGAACTCCTTCTTCGTCTTCGGTGAATCCAGGTACCTTCCCCGTACCAATACGACGTTTGATGCCGTCGATACTTTCATTCCCCTTCTGGGCTTCCTTGATTTGGCTGATCAATGTGGGTTGAAGTTCAATGCTAGCTAAGAATCCTTTCCTAACTAATTCAGTTCTGAACTGCTCCAACTCCTCATACTGCTTTTCTTCGATCATTGTGTTTAGCCTACACGGCAATCTGCTAAGAGCATCCGCTACCACATTGGCTTTGTCGAGGTGATAGTGAATGTCAAGGTCATAATCCTTGATTAACTCTATCCATCTCCTTTGCCTCATATTCAGCTCCTTCTGAGTGAAAATATATTTCAAGCTCTTGTGATCTGAGTAAATCTCACAGCGATTACCCATCAAATAATGACGCCATGTCTTCAATGCTAGAACCACAGCTGCTAGCTCAAGATAATGGGTCGGATAGTTCTACTCATGCTGCTTCAGTTATCGAGACAGATACGTGATGAATTTGCCTTCTTGCACCAATACACACCCGAGACCAACCTTGGATGCATCACAGTATACATCAAACGGCTTCTTGATGTCTGGCATGATCAATACTGGGGATGATATCAATCTCTTCTTCAGCTCCTGGAAACTGGCTTCACATTTGTCTGTCCATTCAAACTTCTTGTCCTTCTTTAACAATTGAGTCATTGGTCGGGCTATGCTCGAGAATCCTTCTACGAACTTGCGATAATATCCCGCTAATCTGAGAAATGCACGGACTTGGGTTTGAGTGGTTGGGGCTTCTCATTCTTCCACATCTTTGATCTTGGCGGGATCAATAGAGACTCCTCCGGCAGACACAATATGTCCTAGGAATCCTACTTCCTTCAGCCAAAACTCACACTTGCTGAACTTGGCATATAACTGATGCTCTCTCAGGGTTTCTAGGATAACTCTCAGATGTTGCTCATGCTCTTCTTCTGATTTGGAGTAGATAAGAATGTCGTCGATAAATACAACTACAAACTTATCTAGGAAATTCATAAAGATCTTATTCATGAGGTTCATGAAATAAGCAGGGGCACTGGTTAATCCAAAAGACATAACCGTATACTCGTATAAACCATAGCGAGTAGTAAAGGCGGTCTTCGGAATATCCGTTGCACGAATCTTAAGTTGGTGATAACCAGTCCTAAGATCAATCTTTGAGAATACCTGAGCTCCGGTCAATTGATCAAATAGATCCTCTATCTTTGGCAAGGGGTACTTGTTCTTGATAGTGACGTCATTCAACTTTCTGTAATCTATGCACAGACGGTTGCCTCCATCTTTCTTGTCGATGAATAACACTGGTGATCTCCATGGCGATGCGTTTGGTTGAATCAAGCCTGTTGCTAACATGGCATCTAACTGCTTCTTCAGTTCTACTAACTCTGAGGGGTTCATGCTATAGGGTCTCTGGGCTATGGGTCCAGTTCCGGGGATTAGTTCGATAATGAACTCAATATCCCTATCCGGGGGCATACTTGGCAATTCATCTAGGAATACGTCGGGGTATTCACAGACTACTCTGACTTGGTCAATGGTGGGCAGGGCTACACTCTTGTTGCACTTGAATTGACGGGGTAAGGTTTCAGAGATATGCTCTACTGTTACTCCAGAGCTACTGGTCACGGTGATGGCTTTCTTAGCACAGTCTATCAGTCCTTTATGCCTGGACATCCAGTCCAAACCTAGTACTACTTCCAAACCTTTGGTTCCAAGTACAATTAGGTTGGCATAAAAATCTATTCCATGTATTCTGATAGGCACAACTTTGCAAATTTTTCTAGCTTTGGTTGTTGAACCGGGGATTTGAACTATCATGACATGCTTCAGGTTGGTGGGGTGAATCTTACTAGTGCATGCAAATTCTTCGGTGACAAATGAATGCGATGCTCCTGAATCAAACAATACTCTTGCTAAAACTGAGTTGACAGAAAACATACCCAGCACTACATCTGGCGCTTCCTAGGCTTCTTCTGCGTTCATGTGGAAGAGACGGCCATTGCGGTTGTGCGGGTTCCCTGGAGCAAATCTTCTCCCTGGTTGAACACGATGTTGCTGCTGAGTTGGGGCATTCTGCTAGCTCGTGGTTGACGTAGAGCTCATTGGGAACCCCAAGAGGAAGGTACGATGAATACAGCAACGAGTTTTCCCTCAGTTATGAAACCAAGGTTTAATCGAACCAGTAGGAGCAAGGAAACACCCCAAAGGTGTTACTAGTTGAGCTTTGGCAGGGCGCACTACCGGTGCTAGTAGCAACGTGGAAACCTGCACAACAAAACCACAGAACTTTGTTCCCAACTTGCGATGAGGTTGTCAATCTCACCGTGTTTTGCGGAAAACAAAGGATTAAACGTATCGAATGAAAAGAAGTAAAAGTTTGCAGAAAGTAAACACAAAGCAGTAAAAGATTGTAGATTGTATGTAAAGTAAAAGGACCGTGATCCATAGTTCACTAGAGGTGGTTCTCCTTAGATAGATAACATGCTGGGTGAACAAATTACAGCGGGGCGATTGACAAACACCGAGAAAGCAATACATGCATATACTAATCATCTTGACTCCTCTGAGACTTGATTGGGCATTACACCATAATTCATAGACCGCCATCCAACTGCATCTATGACTAATAATCCACCTTCAGGTTATCATCCGAACCCCCTCCAGTATTAAGTTGCAAGCAACAGATTATTGCTTTACGAACTGCGTGTAAAGGAAACAATACGATTGTTCTATGAACAAAGGATTGTTGTTTTCTCCCTAGTAGCAACAGCACATCTAGTACCTTAGAGATTTTTGTCACTTCCCCAGATTACCAGAGGCATGAACCCACTATCGAGCATAAATACTAACTCTTGGAGTTGCTAGCATCTACTTGGCCAAGATAGCTACTAACAACGGAAAGCATGCAAGATCTCAAATAACAAAGACATGATAGAATCAATAATCAATCTGAAATAGCATCTCAATGTCCATCGGATCCCCGCAAACACAACATGTATGAATTACAAATAGATGATCTTGATCATGAACGGAGCTCACAAGATCTAAACATGAAAGCACAAAGGAGGAGAAACCAGCCATCTAGCTACTACATGGATCCGTAGTCCAAGGATGAACTACTCACGCATCACACCGGAGGCTTGCATGGTGATGAAGAAAGCCTCCAGGGTGAATTCCCCTCTCCGGCAGGGTGCCGGGAAGAGCTTCAGATCCCTCCCAATCTAGGGATGGAGATGACGGCGGCTACAGACTATTTCGTGGATTTTTGATCGGGTACTTAGGGTTTTCGTCCCGAGGGTAACTTATAGGCGAAAGGAGAGGCCGAGGGGGTGCCGAGAGCGGCCACACCACCCCCTGGCATGGGCCAGGCCTGGCCGCGCGGCCAGGTGGTGTGGTGGCTCCCTGGCCCTTATCCGTCTCGTATTCTGGCACTTGATCCCTTCCGGAAAAATAGGCACTTTGGCTTTTATCCCGTCCAATTCCGAGAATATTCATTTTCTGACTTTCCTGGAACCAAAAACAGCAGAAAACAGGCAGCTGGCACTGTGGATCTTGTTAATAGGTTAGTCCAACAAATCATATGAAAAGTACTCCAAAGTTGGAACAAAACACAAGAAAGTGGATAAAACCAAGCATGGAACATCAAAAATTATAGATACATTTGCAATGTATCACATTCACATTGGCATTGGCTGCAGTCTTCTTGGGACACTCATTGGAGTAGTGACCCTTCACTCCACACTCGAAACAAGTGATCTGGGACTTGTCCTTTACTGTGACAGGCACAACATTGCTGCCAGTTCTGGGTGCAGTGTTGTTGTTGTTGTTGATCTTGGGAGGTGCACGGTTGAAATTGTTGGCATTGCCGGAGTTGTGATTGTTTCCTCCGGACTTCACATTGCCTCTGCTACGGTTGGGGTAGCTTGGGCGAGATGTTGGGGGTCGGTTGTTCCTTGGTGCATATCCCGATGAAGGGTTGGGACGGTACTTCTGGTGACTACTGGATCCTGATTGCTGCATCATACGACGTTTGCGATTGTCGTTTGCCTGATTAATCTTCCCTTCCATCTGAATGGCAGAGTCGACTAGCTCTTCGAGATCCTCAAAATGGATGTTGACGAGGACTGTCTGCATCTCATCATGCAGTCCGTTCAGGAATCTCTCCTTCTTCTTGGCCTCCGTGTTGATCTCATCAGGTGCATATCTGGCAAGTGATAGAAATTTGTCACGGTACTCCACCACAGTCATTCTTCCTTGCTTCAATTCGCGGAATTCATCTCTCATCCTGTTGACTAGACCTTGCGGCACGTGGGTGCGGCTGAACTTGACTTTGAATGCTTCCCATGTCATAGCTTGACCATGGTTCATCAGGTGGATACTGTTCCACCAAGCTCTTGCATCTCCCGCCAAATAGTGGGTGGCGAAGAGAACTTTCTCATTTTCATCAACTCTTGCAACTTCTAAGTTGTTTTCCATGGTCTGTAACCAGTCATCAGCATCTAGTGAGTTTTCAGAGGTGCTAAAGATTGGGGGATTGGTATTCTGGAAGTTCTTCAGCTTGGATCCTTGATGATCCTGATTTCCATGCCCTTGGTTGTTGAGAGCCATCTGGGCGATCTGCTGTAGTGTTGCTAAGTTGGCTTGGCGTTCTGCCCTGCTTGCTTCACTGTCTGCGATGAGATTCTGCAAGATCTGCAGCATTGGGTCTTGCGACGAGCTGCTTCCTCCTTGGTTTCCACGAGTCATCTGAAGATTGAGATGGATATAGGGGTAAGAGGGAAATTATAAGGTTCATGGTTTTGGGGTTTTCAAAGCTAAAACTTTGAGTTAGACTCAGGTTTTTCAACTAACTTCATTTCATTCATGCAAACAAGCACACGGTACAACACACACCACAACAAACAAAGGAGAACAGATGGTTTGAAGAACCATTCTGCAAACTACGATATAGTGGGACCGATACATCTCATGCTACGACAGTGCTCTAGTGCATCTACTTATCATCGATGAAGTCGGAGTCCTCATCGTCAGTGTAGAAGTCCACGGCATCCTTTGCCAGAAAGTCATCATCATTGCTGAGGTAAGAATCCATGTCTCCTTGGATGTCTTCACCCTTATCTTCTTCTTCTTTTGCTGCAAGCTGGGCTGCCTGCTCCTTGACTGTCTTCTCAAGGTCGGCCACCTTCTTGCAAAGACAGGCGATGGTGCGATCCTTCTTTGCACGCTGGCGGCAAAGAGACTGGCGATCCTGGACGAGCAGTGCGAAAGTCTGGGCCTTCTGGTCGGCAATGACACGGTTCTGGTTGGCTAACTCTCTGGCATTGTCCAGCTCCTTCTGACGGTCATACAACATGAAGTCAAGGTTCTCCACTTGGCGCTTCAGTGCTGGATGACTTGGCATCTCCATCGGCATTCCCATGAAGTCACGTCTTGCATAGTGGGCAAAATGGGTTCCTTGGATTTGGTTGACGCTGAGGGCACATAGACGTGCGAGAGCTTCATGCATTGCCCTGGCTAATCCATCTAGCCAGTTGTTCTCTCTCACGGAGAACTGAATTCTCCCAGAAGTTGGTGCTTCAATGCTTCCGCTAAGATCTGCGGTGACTAGCCACTGTAGGTCTCCTCCTAGGGGTCCTGGAAGTTGAGCTCCAAGAAACTCTGGATGGGGGCGTCCCAGCAACTCTGACAGTGAATCCAGATCCCTTTCGAAGATCAGCTGACCTCCATTTTCCAACTGGTAAAACTTGCTGAACTGAGTCTCCATCTACAAGAATTAAGGATGAGGAAATTAGTGAAGTGATCAAGTGTGTCAAATTTTAAGTAGTAATGTAAGAATTTTGAGGAACATGAATTTTTTTTTGAGAAAGGAAGAATTCACAAGGATAAGAGAGGAGATAGTTTTTTTTTCATAAATACTCACTTTTGTTTTGAAACTAAGTTTTTGTTTGAACGTCCATTCTAACTAGGATCTCCTATGGTCAGGATGGCTCTGATACCAACTTGTCAATACCCAGATTTTTAATCCCAGATGCCCGTTATGCCATACCTCGCAATCCCAGGATTACCATTTTTGTGAGACATAACGGATTGGCTATCACAGTACATCATCCATTTCAAACCATACATAAGGGCTTACACAAATAAGGATCTCATGATCCAGTCTTAATACAACAAGCAGCGGAAATAAAAGATAAGCGTAGCGGTGGGGTCCATCTTCAGGGGCACAGGCAATGCTGACGAAGGCAGATAGTCCTAGTTATCATAGCCGTCCTGTTGGCCATCATGTTGATAGTCTCCTTCATAGTCTGGCCATGAGAATAGCCAGGGACAAAAGCCATGAGTACTCTTTAAGTACTCGCAAACTACCTCTAACAAGTAATATAGTTCTAAGTTAAAGTGATAAATCTAAGTTTAACTGTAAAGTTAAGTTTGAATCCTAAGCTGAGTTCTGAAGCAAAGAAAGATAAGATAAAGTTCTAGAATCACTTAAGTTGGGAAGCTATTGTCATAAACACAACCCTGTTGTGGTCAAGTCAAAATTCATCATTCATTTCATAAGTTGTTTGGAAAACATCTAACAATGAAACAGTATGGCCATTCCAACTGTCCATAACCGCGGACGCGGCTATTCGAATAGTTTGACACTCTGCAGAGGTGGTACACTTTCACCACAAGATTCGATACATCTGTCAGGGATAACCCTGAATCATCATACTTAGTATGCAGATAAGCAAACATAACCTTCCCTTTACACACCCTAGTATAAGCACCTCTCCTATGAGCATGGCCTCCCAACCATGACAATCTGTCATCTTGGGCACTGCATAGGTGGACAACATTGAGAGGTAGCCTCAGCCCAAACCTCTCCCGCGAGGGAACTAATACTAATGCATATAAATTTCCAGCTAAGCCTTACCCAATTCAGGTAGTGTGGTTGTACGGTAAATTTGGAATCGTATCGCATCCGAATCCAACCACCAGTTTTATAAAAGGGTTAAGGCTCAAGCCTCAACATTTTCACCATCATAAACCATTTGTGTTTCTCAACACATGTCAAAACATCTCAATAGAATGACTCATCATACCAAGGTTTTCATAATTCATTTTCACCAAGTGTTCCCATCTAAAGTGACTCAAGTTTTTGATCTACTCTAAACTACTAAGTTAAGAGTGTTCAGTAAGGTTGAAAAGATGGGTTCAATCTCATGCCATAGAATGACATCTAAAGGGTTGCTAAATAGGTCAATTTTTATACTTTTTATGCTACCTTCAAAACAAGTAAAGAACTTTGTGTAAGGTAAAGGAAGTAAAGCTTGTAAATAAGACTTGGGGTACTAATAGTCAAAGTAGTGTGACTAAAGCATCTTTGCTAAACCATCTAGTTTAATCCTAGCTTTCTAAGCATTATACTTGCAAGGGTTAGCTTGCATTGTTCATGGTGGCTTGCCTTGTGAAGTGAAGTGGTTGAAGTTTTCTTCTTCTTCTTCTTGGTAGAACTCCTCCTCCTCGAAATCTTGGTCGGTACTATCGTCTATAAATACATACGGAGTACACAATCACCAAACAATACTTAACTAGTCTAATTAGCATTCTAAGACACACACTTGATGATCTATTATCATCTTAAGCATCACAAGTTTCATTTAATAGTTTCACTCTTTTTATTTTAGAAAAGTAATTTCTACTCATTGAAAAATTAACTAAGATTTAATATTCTCCATTTAAAATATGGGATCATATTGACACATGTCATCACCACATATCTTAACACATAGGAGTGAGATTTAAAGGTTGGATCATAATTACTTTGGTTTAAGTTTATTATTTAATTATTTAAAGTGACTAGAAATGCCTATATAGCATTATTTTGGTACTAGTCCAAAGTCACTACATGTAAACATTAATATTATTACATATTCAGATAGGTATGATGAAATGTGATTTTTGAGAGTTGGAATCAACTCAAAACCTATCTTGGTTGATTTTATAAACATGTTGCAAGTTGCAAATACTTCTGTTTTGTTATTTTTATTAGGAGAGATCTATAACTCTAATTGAATTAAATCCAACGGGCTTGGATAGATCATTTCAATACCTTTCAGGCAAAATTGGTTTCATGCAATTTGGATTTGTCAAACTCCCATAATTGATTTTTAAATTAGTGGACAGAAAAAAAATTAACTCTAAAAAGAAAAATCCAATTTTGAACGGCTGGGCTAGCGCGGGAACGAACATGGGCCGGCCCAGTGGCACTCCACGGCGCGGGGCTCAGCTGACAGGGGGTCCCACTGGTCAGTTGCTCTTAACACGCGAAACGGTACGCGCGCTGTGGATCGTAGGATTAGAAGTGAGGTCTACGGCCGAGGGTCGTCGTCGACGACGAACAGGTCGCCGGCGAGCTCGAACCCTAGCGGCTCGGTGGGGGTCTATCGGGGACGTACCAAGGCTCCAGAGACAACGACGAGGTGGGTGAAAGAACTGGTGGTCGACGACGATGCGAGGTGCGGTTGCGGCGGAGCTTGGGGTGCCCTAAATCGCAGGCGCCCTTCTCCTCCTGCTGCGGCGGCGAGGCAGAGCTCAAGCGGTGTCGGCGATAGGTGGGTGAGGTTCAGTGACAGGTGAGGAGTGAGTGAGTGTGGAGAAATGAGGCTGGGGTGGCCGGCTTATATAGGCTCGACGGTGAGACCGAGCGGTGTGGGCGGGCGACTCCAGCGAGGGCGACACAGGGGGCTTGCGGCGTGGCTCGAGGTAGGGGACGGTGGCCTGTCTCCTGGCGGTGCTCTGAGGCGTAAAGGCGCGGCAAGGCGAGCTCTGTGCTGGTCGGGAGCGTCACGCGCTCTGGGCGGCAGAGGTGGCAGGTTCGACGGCGAGCGGTGGCTGTGGCATGCTGGGTGGCCAACTGGGGTGTCTGGGGTGTTCCCTCGGTCATGGCGAAGTGGTGGGCGCGGGCTGCGGTCGAGGGGCGGTCTGTGCACGCGGGTCGGGCGCGGCGCACTAGGCGTGTTCGGCATGGTCGACAGGTTCCAGGCGCGGCGGTTTCTGGCCGTTCTGGTTGCTGTCTCTGGGCTGGGGCTGGTTGGGCGGTGGCGGTGGACCACGGGCTAGCGTGTAGACACGACGAGAGAGGGGGAAGCGGTCTGCTGCTGCGAGGGCCAAGTTGGCTGGCAAGGTGCTCTCGGCATGGCCTTGCAGTGCAGCTAAGAGGTAGGGGATGTGTTGGTGTTGGTCTGGTTTGACTTGGGGGAGACAAGGGTGATCAAAGCACTTCAACTGGCTAGACAAGATCAACCCCAAAACAGTAATAGTTAGGCCACTTTGATCTTGCCCACAAGGTGTTTGACAAAATGGTGGAAAGAGAAAAACTTTTGAATTTTGAGTTCAAATTTTTTGAGTGTTCTCCACTGGTACTAGGTAGTCTCTGGTTGCAAGGGTTTTGAAAGTGGAGCTCAAATTGAGGGTTTTTGAAAAAGTGGGATCTTCCCATATGAAATAGATTCAATTTTCCAATGCCTTTTAAATATAGTGTTTGAATGTTTTTAGCAGATCAAAAGGTGGGCCTTGGTACCTCATTATGTCTACTAGCAAGGGGTGTAAAGATTTAGAATTATATCTGTTGAGAAATGAGTGCTAGGAACACTCAAAGTAGTGTAGGGGATTAAAATGGCCAAAATGACCATTCCTCCTTTTTAATTGTTTTTGATTTGATTTTCTTTGGGAATGACTTAGATGATGTTTATTTCACCTAAGAAACATTTTACAAGCAAAGGATCACAGAACCATGGCAATTCAAATCAATTCCTAATTTAAATGCTCATACACATGAATGCTTTCATTTTTAATTTGGGAAAGTTTTTGTTAACCCTAAATTTTGATGTCTTGATAAGCTTGGATTGAAGTTTTGGGATGTTACACAAGACTAGGGTTTGAGATTTTTTCTTCCCATCTTGAATTGTGTTGGATATTTTTCTATTCTTATTGTGGATCTCTACGGTAATACAAAGACGAATTCCTTTATTTGATTATATTGATGATCCGTTCTTCTCTCATGTGTGAGTAATTCCCTTGGGTGTGGGAGATGTAGGGGATTGATGAGATGTGATGTGCCTTCATATATTTTCCATTAGTTTATGATTGATTCTAATTACTATATTATGTGTGTTTGACTATCTGTGGGATGCCTAATGCTTGTTGTCCAATTAAGGGCCCAGACAACATAATGCTTTGTTCTACATAGATAAGATCTTGTTCGCTAGTGGACCGGTGACCCCCGGGTGACACAGGGATATTAATGGAAAGCTAGTAGACTCGAGGATAACGAGGAACCACTGTGCTTATTGCATTAGTCCGATCCAAGGAGCTTAATCGCTAAGCGACATGAAGGGTCTTAATCGTCTAGTGTCAGACCATGGTTTTGGTAGTAGGCTAGTAGGATTATTGAAGTTGGGATGAAATCTACCAAGAGGAGTTCCGGCTAATTATGGGTTGCTCGCCTACACATATATCTATAAGATTATAATTGTTACATTTATCACTTGTCCACCTGGCACAGTCACTATCACCATGAACTGAATCTCCCTGCGCCTTCTGTCGCCATCTGCAGGAAACAACAAACAACCAAGCCGTTCTTTACTTTTATGCTTTATATTTCTGAAGTTTACTTTTTAAGTTTTATTTAAATACATCTCATTTAATCAAAACCCCATTCCTATTTCAACACTTGCAGTCAATTCACTCGAAGACCTGTGAAAACTTTGGGTGTGATAGAGACTTCACCAATAAACACTTACCTTCGGGCTCCCTATGGGATCGATATCTGAACTTCGAAACTAGCTACAAACGATCTGTGCTCTTGCAGACATCAAGCTATTTTCTGGCGCCGTTGCCGAGGAGCTAAGAGCCAAGTGTTTGTCATTTGACATTTCAGGTGTTGCTACTACAAAATGTTCTCCTTAGGAGATAAAGGGTCTACACGCTCTGGTAGGACCTACCTGCTGGATTATATTGAGTGCGTGCCTGCTGAGAGGCGCGAAGAAATTATCGAAAAACTTTTAAGATGAAATAAAGTTGAAGTTGAAAACCCGAGTGATATTATGGAAATCATGTCTATTTACAAGACAACTCCCATGAAACCTGAGAAAACTCTGAGAGAATACAATGCTCCAAGTTCTGAATTTCTTAAACAACCAATAGAATTCCCTAATCCTGGAGTTAGAGAATATCGATTTGATGGTGGAATTATTAAAATTTTGCAGGAGAAAGCTTTCAGTGGAAGGGAAGATGAAGACCCAGGAAGACATATTAGAGAATTTGACGATGTGATAACATAGCTCGGACCAAAAGGTTTGCTAAGGGACTTCTCTCGTCTTAAATTATTTCGATGGTCTCTTAAAGGTAAAGCTCTAGACTGGTTATACTCTCTCCCTTGCCAATACATTATGTTGGGAAAATGCATTACTAAATTCATAAACAAGTTTATTCCTTTAAAAAGGTAACTGAACTAAGAAAGAACATAGGAAACTTTAGTCAGAACATCAGAGAAAACTACCCACAATCCTGGGAAAGATTCTTTGGAATGATCAATAGTATTCCTAATCATGGCTATTCTGAACTAACAATTTGCCATTTATTTTACCATGCTCTCAATACTCAATGTAGAGAGTTGCTTGACTTCTTAGCAGGAGAATCAATAAATACTTTAACTATTAAAGTATGTTTGGAATTAATGTCTACTAGGGTTACGAATGATTCTTTATATAATCCTGATTTTGGCACTAAGCCGGAAAAAGGGATACTTCGGATAACTCCTGATCTTATGCCTGAGGTACGCAAAACTATGAAAGAAAAAGGTATACCTTCTGAACTTGCTAAGGAAAACAAAGAAGATTTGTTCCAAGTTTTAACTGAAGAAGATGAAATTAAAAAAGTTTTTCAAGAATTAAACATCGACAAGTAAAATCTCATAATAACTTGCATAAGCATTTCCAAAAACATAAAAAGATTTTGGCAGAACTCACGGGAAATTATCATGAGATTGGCCAAGAAATAAAATTATTTCACAAGTATCTGAGTATGATTGAAACCTAGTGTGAACAAATAGCGTCTGGTTATTAAATTTTTCTTCGTGAAGATGAAGATATTCCCGTTTCTACTAATGTTGTCACAAGAAGGGGTGCAGTTGTTACCGGAACCTTAGGACCACCGAAATACGAAGCTAAAAAAGAGCGAAAGGAAAAATCCTTGCTCGAAGAAAGCCAAGAAGATGATACATTGGTGGATCCTTGATACATTGCAAATGTATCTATAATTTTTGATGTTCCATGCTTGGTTTATCCACTTTCTTGTGTTTTGTCCACACTTTGGAGTACTTTTCATATGATTTGTTGGACTAACCTATTAACAAGAGCCATAGTGCCAGCTGCCTGTTTTCTGCTGTTTTTGGTTCCAGGAAAGTCAGAAAATGAATATGCTCGGAATTAGATGGGACAAAAGCCAAAGTGCCTATTTTTCCGGAAGTCATCAGATGCTAGAATACGAGACGGAGAAGAGCTGGGGGCCGGCCACACCACCTGGCCGCGCGGCCAGGTCTGGCCCGCACCAGGGGGTGGTTTGGCCAACCCCAGCACCCCCTCGGCCTCTCCTTCCGCCTATATATTTCCCTTAGGACGAAAACCCTAAGTACATGATCAAAAATCCACGAAAGATCTATAGCCGCCGTCATCTCCATCCCTAGATCGGGAGGGATCTGAAGCTCTTTTCGGCACCCTGCCGGAGAGGGGAATTCACCCTGGAGGCCTTCTTCATCACCATGCAAGCCTCCGGTGTGATGCATGAGTAGTTCATCTTTGGACTACGGATCCATGTAGTAGCTGGATGGCTGGTTCTCCTCCTTTGTGCTTTCATGTTTAGGTCTTGTGAGCTCCGTTCATGATCAAGATCATCTATTTGTAATTCTGCATGTTGTGTTTGCGGGGATCCGATGGATATTGAGATGCTATTTCAGATTGATTATTGATTCTATCATGTCTTTGTTATTTGTGATCTTGCATGCTTTCCGTTGTTAGTAGCTATCTTGGCCAAGTAGATGCTAATGGAAAGCTGTTGTCTAAGTCTGGAGATCCCGGAATACCAACTATTTCATGCTCAATAGGTAAAACTGATATTCACAATGCCTTATCTGATCTAGGAGCAGGAGTTATCGTAATTCCATACCCCCTCTATAAAAGGTTAGGATTAGGGGAGTACTCTCCTACTACTATCACTTTACAGATGGCTGACAAGTCCACTAAACAACCTGTTGGTATGATTGAGGATGTCTTACTTGGGATAGATGAGTATGTTATTTCCACTGATTTTATTATTCTTGAAATGCCAGAATATGAAAGATTGTCTATAATACTTGGAAGACCCTTCCTCAGTATTGCAGGTGCATCAGTAGATTGTGCTGAAGGAAAGATAATCTTTAATATTTATGATGCTGAAATCATCCGGTATTTTCCAAAGAAGCTAGAAGTAGGAGAAAGATATGTTCCACCGGCAAAACGAGTTCATGTGGTAAGTTCCTTTGATAAGGGGTAACCAAAGGTAAGAATTCGAGAAGATAGAAGAGGTTGAGTTACTCAACCATTCTTAATAAATGCTTAATGGGAGTCAACCCATATCGTCAATTAAGTAGATTAGAGAATAAGAAGTTCATCAATTGAATGAGTAGAGAATAATAATAAGAATAAAAGTTTGAGTTTTCTATTTGCAGAAGCTAAAATTTTGCTCTTAATATGCTAATATTGGTCGATAGTTTTTACTATCAAATTTTCTGTTAGAAACAAGGTATTTCGCTAAGTTTTGGGATAATAAGGTACCCTCAAAGAAATAGAATTTATTTTATGATTACTGATGGTTTAATGACCAACTATACGTCAGGAATAAAACTTCCGGCCGTATAGTTTCGGTCGTATAGATATCTTTGTCATCAACAAATTTGACTTGAAGACACAGAGAATTTAACGACCAACTATACGGCGGGAATAAAAATTTCGGCCATATAGCTCTGGTCGTATAGATATCGATGCCTTCGTACAAAAATATCTGAAAGGTTTTGAGAGTTTAACGACCAACTATACGGTGGCAAAAAAAATTCCAGCCATATAGCTCTTGTCGTATAGATATCGAGGCCATCGTAGAATTTCATCCCAAAGGTACTAAGAGTTTAACGACCAACTATACGGCGGCAATAAAAATTCCGGCCATATAGTTCTGATCGTATAGATATCGAGACCAGTTTTAGAAATTTATCTCGAGAGGCAGACAGTTTAACGGCCAACTATACGGCAGAATCATTGTGACCTGACCATATAGTTGTGCCCGTATAGCTGTTTTTTGTATAAAGAAATCCTAGTTGGTGGCGCCGCCGCAACTATACGGGCGGAGCAACATCACCCGCCTGTATAGTTTCGACCGTACTGCAGGGTTGCCAGCGTAGGTGGGCCTGCAGGGTCGCCAGCGCAGTCGCACGATCATGATCTACTCAGAAGTATCCACTCTCTTGAAGTTGCTCCTGGGTAAGATCATGTAGGCGAATAGCAATTCTATCCTTCTCCTCATGCGGATGACGCGCATTGACAACTACACAAAGCAGCAACAGCAGCATGAGTACAACGTACCACTGCGAGTGACTAAAAGGAAAAGATGAGAACAAGCAAACTAACACTTGAATTGGTCGCTCAGCTGCATCACCTTGCCAAGCAGATACTCCTCTCGGGCGGCGGCTTTCTCCGCCTTCGACTTCCACACATCCGCGTTTCCACGGATGTGGCGCCCCACAAAAACCACTACTAGAAAATCGCGGTGTTTTGGGGCATTGCATCGTCATGACCGCATTCTCATGTCATCATGCCACATTGCATTTGAGCATCGTCATCATCATGCATGGTTTTGTCTAAAACTATTTTTCGAAAAGTCTATTTTTGTTTTCTAAATACCTCGCCTTTATTTCAAATTAAAACTCGGGTCTTTTTCCGGGTCTTTTATTTGTCTAAAAACTATTTGCAAAAGTCTATTTTAAAATTAAATAAAATTTTAATTGTTTTTAGGGGGCAGCCGAACCAGGCCAAACCGGCCCAGCCACCCCCAAACCCTATCTAAAACACCATACCCTAACCTATTCTAACCCAGCCCCACACACACACACCGCAGCACCCCACACAGCCTTCCTCCACCCCTGCCATATCACTCTGGCCAATCCCTGCTTGACACCTCACCCCCACACCACGTCACTGCCCCAAACACGCACCCCGCACACAACGCACACACACAACGCACGCACGCAACACGCTACACGCCAGCACACCCTAGCCCCAACCCGCGCGCGACGCGGCCGCTCCCACCAACCGCACACCGCCCCTGGCCCGTGTCCCCATCCACCTGGTCCCTCCTCCCGACAACCACCTGCACGCGCCCCACGATCCGATCCCCGTCCCCAAGCCCGCTCCCCACCTGCCCCGTATCACGCCCGCGTTCCCCGCCTCGAAGCTCCGCCGCCGTGCCCCTTCCAACCACCACCTCGCCTCCATCCCCATCGCGCGGAGAGCCCCGCGTTTGCCTCACCCCTGCCCGTAGAGCTCCCCGGCGCCGCCCTAGAACACGGTCGTCACTGAGCCCCTGTCTGCCCCACTGTTCTAGGACGCCCTCACGTCGCCGCCTGGAGCCGGCCCGCTCCGATCCTGCCACCCTCACCCTCGACCAGCGCGAGCACCGCCGGCCTCCCGAGGACGAGCTCGCCGGCCCGCCCTGCTGCTCTCTCCTCTCCCTGACGAGGCTACCACTGCCAGAGCCCGACGCCACCATCCGCCGCCTTCCCCGGCGCTCCACCGCAGGACCCCGCCGCCCCGACGGCGCCCTCCTCTCCCTGCCCGCGCCTCCTCTCGTCATTCGCAACCCCGCCTCCAAGTTCATCGGAGCCTCGTCCTCCCCACGCCTCGCGTCGACCTCCGGGCCTCACCGCTGTTGCCTTGACCTGGCCAGCGACGGTGCTCCTCGTGCGTGTGTCCCGCCACCCGGTCGCCCCAGGTCTGCCCGCGCATGTGCCCTATAGCTCGAGCCGTCTGAGGCAGCATCACGCGCTCACCGTCGCCTATCGCACGCGTTGCTCTCTTCGATGGTTCCTGAGTTGTATGCATGTTCTGAGGCCGTGAGGTGTTTGCCCTGTTAGTGCTCTCTCAAGTGCATGTTGTTGTATTGTTTTCCTGACCAAGCTATCAGTGACACCTTCCTTAAAAATCACAGATGGTTGTTGAAGCTTGCTGGCGCCCGGGGTTCTTTGTCGATGTTCCCTGTCTCGCGTCGCCACTCGAATGGTGTCCATGAACCTGTTCATCACCAAGTTCCACCTCCCATTGCCAAGCTCTTCCTCCCGAAACCTGCTAGCCGAGGCCCAAAGATTCCCGGTCGCCAAGACCCGTTCCCGGACTCGAAGACCTCCTTCACGGAATCCAGAGACCGTCTACCGCAAGATCGAACCCTCGGGACCCTAATATCTACTACCACAGATGTGTGACCCTAAGCCTCTATTTTTATAATATGACATATATCTGTTGCATATTAAATTGTTCATGCATGCATATTTGCCTGTGGTTTGGGGGCATTATGCCGATTCACCCCATAATAAAATATGGAGTCGATATGCGGGATACCTTTGTCTTATTCCGGACTCCATTTAAACTGGCGTAGCGAACCGATGCCATGTTTCGCCCTGTTAATACAACATTTAAATTGTGGGGTTTCTAAACAACTTGAACCTTCTAATTAATTGTCGGGACCCTGGTTCCACTTAATACTGCCTAATTGCACCGCATATGTGCCATGCCACGCATCATATCATAAACATGCCGATTCTTCTGCCATAGCATTAAATATTGCATCCGATGTTTCTTCTAGTGTTTCACTTCTTCGCGGATAGGCCGATGAGTGGATGCGAGTATCGACAAGTTCTCTGGCTATGAACCTTCGGCTATGTTTTCCCAGGCGAGCATTTCTCCCCCTTCTACCTATTTTGCATTTATAGTCTTTATTTCCTCCTGTTGATCTATTGCTATCCGTGTCGCGATGCTTTAGTTTCCGTGCACCAGTTATATCCCGTGTAGCCTCTATATTGCCTTGGACACCTCCTATTACCTGTGTTTGGTAGATAGCTGGCCTTGCGAGTCATAGTTGCTTGCTGAGGTGCGATCTCGTGTTGTCGAGTACCCAAGTTGTTGGAATGCTGGCAGATGTTTATGGTGGAGATGCTTAATGGTGGAGAGAATCATGACTTTAAATACAACTATTAAAATGCTAGATATAACCAATGCAGAGGCATCGGTGGGCAATAGATGTTATTTGGTTCTTCCACGCTCACTTGTGTCCCGTAGTACGCCGAGTACTTGATACCCGTTCCTTGACTATTCACACTATCCACATCCGGGAGGCCTTATGAACCCCCTTTAGCCAGAGCTTGATTCATTTCTGATTTCTTCGGGCCACAAACTAGTTTGGGGTTTTATTACTATCCTGTACCTATGCCATGCTTTACTGCTTTATTTACGATTGTGCGTGGAGCACCTGTACTGTTTTGGATCGCGGCATGATTTCGCGGTATCGACAAGCCCAGTCACACTTTCGGGTTCCCAGTCGTTTACAACCGTTCTCGCCAACCCTGGGTCCGTTCCGGAGCCGGCCAACTTCGTTGCGGGTAGCTTAGTGGGGTGGCCCCCTGAAATATTTTATGAATCCTGTGATTGCTTTGTCGTGAAAGCCTCGTTGGGTTTTGATTATGTTTTTCCGAGGTTGATCGTGTGTGTGTTGCTATTTGTGCACCCCTGCAGGGTAAATCTTTCTGAAAGCCGTGTCCGCGGTTATGGACGACTTGGAGCACAGTATCTCGATCATAAACAAGCATAACTAAAGTAGTGCTATAAATTTGACTTAATATGTGACTAGTAATCAGCTTCACTACAATGGAATGGATAATAAAAGTGCCAACAACTGGTGGATCTGTGGTGATCGGTGTCATAATATACCTACCTAGTAAGTATTGCAACTCCAATGGAATGTGATAAAAGTGCCAAAAACTGTTGGGTTTTGGGATTCCTCAGGACAATTATATCTGACTAGTAAATGTTCCAACTACAACGGAATGTTAACTAAAACTGCCCACTACTTATGCTATCAGGATGACTCATGCTATATATCTGACTAGTAAATGCTGCAACTATAATGGAATGAGTAAAACTGCCAATGGTGTGAGTTCCTTGGTCCGACTTCCTCGTTTGATCTCGAGGGGGAAATACCAGGATGGGTTTGTTTGGTGTTAGCTTCAGGTTGGATCCGAATAGGTCTTTCTTACCCCTCTCTGATAACCGCCAGTTCTCTCAAGTCTCTATAGGTTGTTTAGTGCCGCTGCGCTGCCGCTTCAGTCCACCATACATATGTAGGCGAGAGCCGCCGAATTCTAGCCTCGCCGTGTACTGGCCTCAGTACTGACGCTCCTCTTTTTCCTTTACCCTTTGTCGGCACCCCTTTTGTTTTAGCAGGTTTGAGATCGACGTCGTTAGCAGGGTTACCCTTCCGGCTTGGCCTGGGCAGGGTTATGGATGCCATTGGTTATTCTTCAGGGCTCTTAGCCCCATTTGCATCTTGTCCGTACTCGGACGTTGTATCGATTTCAAGGTGATTTGGATCTTTGTACTGTATATCTGTATTCTTGACTCGTTGAGTCATTGTTGTATATGTATCTGTTCTGTGGGTCCCATCGAGGACTGTTGTGTAATGGTATTACTTCGTTTTCCACCCGCACGAAAGTGCCTGGTGGGCGTCCTTGAATCGTTTCTATGCGGGTTTGGCGGAAAGGGCTAAAACTTGCATAGGGCCGATTCGAGGGTGTTACAACGGAGCACGGGCAACTGACGCTCCAGCTGCTTCACACGGTCACGCAGTCGCGAAAGCAACGACAGCTCATCTACCCTGGAGCGTGGTGGTGCCACGGTATCATCAAGAATCGGCGAGTCCTGAGTTTCCCTCAAAGGATCACTTGATGTCCCCTACCACAAGTTAAGATAGAAGCAAATAAGACGACCAAACCAACACAAAGACCAAAGGATCAGATGCATTCAAGACTAGCAAAAGTATCAGCAGATACACTCGCCAGCAAGCATGTCCTTAAACAAAAGGAGATAAACTAATTAACTATTACAAAGTTAACTAAGGAGCAGCCGGCTTCTTCGACTTCGACGGCTTCGGGGGCTTCATCAAGTCCGTGGCAGTATCAGATGCCACTGACTTTCCGCCGGCCCCTGAGGCCGAAGCTTTCGCTGCCTTCTTGGCACGTTGGAGCTCCTCAGAGTACTTCGCAACAATATTTATCAGATGATGCCCATATTTGCCACAGGCAGTCGCGAAGGGAGCGAAGACTACCTGCTGGCCGTCCGCGCTAACAGGCATCGCCTTTGACACCGTGGCAAGATCGATCTCGACTCCATGGGCCTGCACCATGGCAAGCGACATGGACGCGCCGGCCGCACGGAGTGAGTTCTTGAATCTGGAAGGCACACCTCCCGCGAGTGACTCCACCAGCTCGTCAATATTCTCGACCAGCTCCGCCTTGGGCATCAGCTCCTCGCGAAGGCGACTAAGCATGCTTTTAGCCTTGGAGAGCGTGTCCTGCACGACGGTGCTGCGGTCTTCGACTACTGACAATGCACCCGCCAGAGCGTCATCAGGACGAAGGGCCTGTGGGTCGAAGCTCAAATCGCCAGCATCTGTACATAAATTCACACATGGACCAAAACATCAGCGCCACCGGCAAAAGCATTCGAAGCAGAGAAGGGTAACAATATACACAAGCAAAGTACTTGAGAGGGCCTTGGCAATTGAGAACAGTTGTTCTTCGAACAACTTCTCCCTGGCCGCGAAGGAGACACGCAAATCCTCTTCACGCTTCCGCGCCTCGTCACACGCTGCGATTGCCTCGTCGCGACCCTTCACAGCCGCGGCAAGTGTCTTCTCCAAGGTGGCAGTTCGCGCAATAGGGCATTATGTTCAGCTACACGACAAACAAAAGTTAAATATCAGTCGACTATATCAAAAGGAGAAGACGAAGAAGAATAAGCGTAGAACACTCACTTTCAACCACGCGGTGACGCGTCTCCAGCATTGCATGCTGGCAGCCCATCGCCATCACTTGTTCTGCCAAGTGCACGGCTTCCTTCACAAGGAGCTATCGTACAACAAGGAACCATCATAGGCAACAGATAACATCGACTACAACACTACAAAGGAGAAAAAACTACACTTACATGGTCCTCCAATGACTCCGAAGATGTTTGTTGTACCATCATCCGAGCAACCATTCGATGCTCCCCTGCATGAGGAGAGCTGGAAGAGTTGTGCCTAGAGTGGGCCGCCAATGGAGGGGAAGGAGCGCGCTCGACCTCTTTCTTGGCCCTTGAGGTCGCGACTCCTGATTCCTTCAAATATTGGACGTCGCCAGAAGATGACGACGCCTCTTAACTATAAGACAAAAACCAAGTCAGAAAAGGGGCAAACCTAAAAGACGAGCCAACAAGGACAAAACAGAGAAGAACAAGTGAACTAGAAAACTTACCAGTCAAACTTGTCAAAATCAAAAGTGGCATCCCCTGACTCCGACAAGGACTCCTTGGGCAATCGCATCTTCTTGCAAGAAGACGGTGCCACAGCGCTCACAGGAATAGCAGGTATCGGCGACTCCGCACCAACACCTGTACCTTCTGGAGTCGATGGAGACGACGCGTCGGAATCCTCGCTACGCGAACGCTTGCGAGTTTCCGGACTATCGGACTCAGGGGCTTCCTCCTCCACATCAGAAGGAACGGTCGACTCCGACTCGTCCTCTTCCAAGGCCTCGCGAGGAATAACCCCCTCAGGGAGAGGGGGCATACAAGGTGATACCACCCAATCCTGCATACAGACAACAAATTCAGCAAAAATCAAGTAAACAATAGAGAAACAATCGACAAATCTAGCTACTGCATAGCACAACTATACCTTAGGAGGAGGGTTCGTAGCATCAAATGGAGGAACAAATGGCTCACTTGGGAGTACATCCTTGACGGTGTACTTAGTGACCAGTCGAACCCTCTTGTCCACCTCACTCGCGGACATGCCATCGGCAGACACGCGAGTGGCATCATCAGCGCCAGCCCATTGAAACATGGGGTGGACCCTGGCTTGCAGGGGCTGGTCGCGACGGCGCAGCCAAGTGTGGATGAGAGCGCAACCTCCCTCCTCTTTGCCTATGCGACTCTCGAGGTTGCAGACGCGCCTGTACAGCGCATCTGTCTCCGCAGACTCGCCAGGAATGACTACGTTCTTCCAGGAGCGCATCCTCCTGCATGGCATCGCGGGATCGAAGGGCGCGAGTCCAAAGAGCTCACCGTTCGCCTTCTCATCGCGGATGTAGAACCATTTGTCCCTCCATCCTTGGACGGACGCCATGGGCTTGATGTCGAAGTAGGTGGCGGATGGGTCGATATGAATTCCGCAACCACCTACATCGTAGACTAAAGAACTAGTGGTAGATTGGCGCTTCAATTTGAAGAGGCGCTTGAAGAGGCCGAAGTGTGGCTCGATTCCGAGCCAGCACTCGCAGAGAGTAATGAAACAAGAGATATGGAGGATAGAGTTTGGGGACAGCTGATGGAGCTGGAGCCCGTAAAATCAAAGAAGACCCCTAAAGAAGGGGTGAAGAGGCATGGAGAGACCGCGAATGATGAATGCAAAAAACATCACTCGGAAACCAGCGGGGGGGACAGGAACTGTCTCACTGCTGGGGACGCGCGTGTCGGCGACTGTGGCGGACAGTACTCCGTCTTGGCGAAGAAGACGGAGGTCGGACGCCTTGATGATGGAGGGGCGCCACGCACCATTTGTGACGCGGGTCGCCGGGACCATCTTCTTCCCGCCGGCGGCAGTGCTGGTGACCGCAGCGGCGGAGCCGCCCTTCTTCTTCGCGCGGCAACGGTGGCGTAGAATTAGCAGCAGTGCCTCCTTCTTCTTCCCCCATTGCGCGAAGGCGGTGAGAATGGAGGAAGTAGCTGGGGAAGATACGGAGCTGGTCCAGTGCCACAACGAGAAAGTGCGCAAGGAAACAGAGAGCAACAACAATGGCGATGGCATCAAGGATGAATGAGAACAGATGGGAAAATTACCGTCGCAGCGCCGCTACTTAACCCCTAGAAGATGCAATCCAACGGCTCAGAAAAACCTACTAGACGCGTGGCAAACATCATGCTGGACACGTGGAGGAGTGGAAGCACGAACCGTCCCTCCACTACTCCCATTAAGCGCAGAAATCAAGGAGATGCAGTTAAAATAAAGATTACGCGCGCCCAGTCAAATCAAAGTCAGATAGTGGGACCCACTGCTTGTCACGTCCCATCAAACCCGCTTACGCGGTCAACTGAGGTCACAAAAGCGTCAGCACTGACGTCATCAAAGCAACGCAGCGGAAAACTTCGACTATTTGAGTCCTTGCTCGAGTCTTCGACTCCACAAAGCACTCGGGGGCTACTCCCATAGGGAGCGCTGGTCGCGCACCCTATGATTTTTCTTTTCTTTTTACAGGAATACGGACAATCACAAGCAAACCCAACCACTCGATTGAGGACATGGGTTACTCCCATAGGGAGCGCCGGAACCAAATTCGATTGAACCAAGCAAACAAAAGATGACAACAGTCGCAAAAGTTCTTTAGTCCCTGCCTGAGTCTTCGACTCAACCAGGCACTCGGGGGCTACTCCCATAGGGAGAGCTGGTCGCGCACCCTATGATTATTTATACAGAAAACTATGTGTTGATAACATCCACACTCGAAACTCATGGCGACACCGCCTCATAATTCTTCCCTACAAAGAGACTGCGTCTCCTGGGTCACCCGAATCGTCTCTGCGATGATAAAATTCGGATGCCGCGCTTACAGCGTGAAGGTAAGACCTGAACAAGGCCTGGCAACGCATTAGCTGCGCACTACCAGAAATGTATCCATGCGTACAGGTACGATGAACATGCCTCGACGGTCGCGTCGAGTGCTCACACCCATATAACTGGAATTCGACTCCTGTAAGACCTCCGCGGCCTGAGTCGAATTACGCCAGCACTTTTCCGGATTCGAGTCCCGGGACTCGAGTTCGAGTAGATTGCGTTGTTTCACCCTAAGGTGGTTAAATGATACCGATACTTCGGTTATATCAGGCACGTACATCAACAATCCCTATGACACAAATAAAGCAGTCGAAATACACTCGTTCAGGCACTCGAAAGACTTCAAAAAGTCCCCAGTCGAATCTGCGATTCCATTTGACACTCGGGGGCTACTGACATGGGTATACCCTACAAGTACTCGAGTTTGGTATATACGGTCTAAATACGTACAGGCCCACGGTGTTTCCAAGGCCCAAACGAGGGACTCGAGTAACCTACGGACTCTCGATTGCTTGAAGAACAAGAAGAAGTTAAAGATAGAAAGTTTGAAGGGGAAAACCCTAATTTGTAACCGACTCGACCTGCTACCCGGGACCTAGCCTATCTATATAAAGGCTAGGAGGGGGCGGCGAGGAGGACACACGCAACCCTAGTTTCCACCACCCTCGCCAGATTGCATCTGCGCACCATTGTAATCTTCGATTCGTTCGATAATTCCATGAGCAGACAAGCATGAGTAGGGACCTTTACGAGGCCTGAACCTGGGTAAATCTTTGTCCCCTGTGTGCTTGTTTGCTAGCTGATAGATGTCTCCAGCGCTCCCTCCTTCTCCAAAACCCAAGTCCATAACAATGGGCATTGACGAGTTAAACCCTCGTAACCGTGGCAGGGTTGAAGGAGGACTTTCACCTCATGTGCAGCAGGGCGAGGTTGGTAGTACTTGGCTTCGCAAGCCACGACACCTACGCCGAACGTACCCACGAGTTCCTTGCCTCGTTCTACGACGACCATAAGGAGAAAGGTAACATGTGCACGATAAGCTTCACCATGAACCGACAACACTATAAAATAAATTTCGAACAATTTTGCAATGCTTTTAGCTTCCCTCATATTGGGGAGCCTACTGTTACTAACCTCTGTAGCGTCACAAGTGGAGAGACTTGAGAGGTTATTTCTGTTAATGGTGGCAGGCACTTTTATCAGAAGAAGATGTCCACCATTCAGAACCCAACCATCCGCTACTACGCTCTGTTCCTCACCAACACACTACTGGGAAGGGGTGACACAGGCTCCATGGCCAATGCGGACATGGCTATGATCACCAAGGCTCTCTTCCCCACTTCACCACAGAGCCCTAGTCCTGCAGCTCTACTCATCCAGCACTTCCACCACCAAAGCAACAAGACCAAAGGTGATATTTGCATTGGTGGATTGGTTACCCACCTTGCCTATCTACTAAACATTGTACTACCTGTTATGGAACCTGTTGATGGCTCCAAACTCATGGACATCAAATATTTGACTGCTTGTGGTTTCCTTGGTGTTTACCATGCTAACTAGAGGCTCCGAGCATATCAATTCAGTTATCTTGGTGATGCACAGGGTGAGCATGTTCAGTTGACCTGCCCCCAAGCCTTCTCGATTGTGGAGAAGGACACTTGGATCCTCACCAAGGACCAAGTGATGGAGATCTTGGTCGAGCTCCAGCCCGAGGAAGGGGAAGATGAAGAAGGAGGGAAGCAGGATGATGAGGAGCAGGAGCAGGAGCAGGAGGAAGAGCAGGGACACAACCCTGCTTGGGAAGGACAACGGTAGCAGCAAGGAGGAGCTTGGGACCCATGGCCCAACCAGCCATAACAAGGGTACAACTACGTTCCCTATCAGAAGTTCCAGCAGCTCAACCAGTACGTTGGGGAGATCGACCACACTCTTTAGGATGTGAATGAAGATATGAATACTTTGACTCACAACTTCAATCACTTCATGATCCACTTCCCCTACTTCTACCAGCAGTATCCGCATCAGCCGCCAAATGACGGCAACAACTGAGCCTGGCAATCGCCTAAGCTTCGGGGAGGTTTGAAAACCTCCAAACTTTGCATTCATATTTTGTTTTCTTCTTTTGATTTTTTTATTACTTCAAATTTGCTTGTTTATTTTCAGCTTTGCATGTCTAAACCAAAAATACAAAAAAAATAGTTATAATTTTATTTGCAAGTTTGTTTCTTTGTTTTTCTCTGAGATTGCTTAATTTCAGGTGACTTGGCAATAGGGAAGCATAGAGGGGATTCGACTTAAATACGGGAACGAATCAAGCCAAAAGAGGTATCACATTCCTTTCATCATCCTTTCTGCAACCTTAAATTGATCCTTCAAATATTTACTTGATTGCACTGAGTTCGCTCCCCACTTAGCTTATTATCCTATAAATTCTATTCCTTTGCTAGTGTGTTCTTTTTAGCCTTGAAATAATGAGCAAAGAACTTGGTTTAAAATACTTCCTACTTTTTTACAACAAGAAAAAGCATCTGAAAAATGACTTGAGTCCATGTTTAGCCCGAAGAATTTAATTTTGGAACCACTCCATCCCATTTGAGCTTAATACAAATAGACTTGCTAGTACCCTTGATTGAAATTGTTTGATAAAATGGATGCTTCGAATTAGTAGAAATTATGCCACTACTTTTTCTAATAATTATCGTAAGATATTGCTTTACGCGTGTCATTACAACTCTGTCGTGATCCATAGGGAACTATTAACTCCGCTGGCCAACGAACGATCTAAATGTGGGAAACCACTTGATTTCGGCTATTGAGTTATCTAAACGTCTATAGCAGCAATGCTATGACGGGTAAAAAAATTAGTCTCCTCATGGTTTCACGTTCCAAGTGAATTTGTAGTACTCCTATGGCCCATTATTGCTCAACAATTATTTATTGGCATGGTCACGAGTGCACAACACAACCCAATTAAACATGATACAAATAGTGGCATGATTTCTCTATGAAAGAGCTAAAGTTTTTGAAAGGCAAAAGAAACGAAAGAGGTGCTTTGACAGTCTTGGAATTTTGACATGGGATAGATGAGTTGTTCTTGAATTACATGCTTTGATTGCAACTCGAGTACTCTTAATTGGTTAAACAAACAAGACCAAAAAGTTTTCACCTCTCTATAAAGAGAGGCACCAAAATAATTTGTCTCACTTTCCTAGCTAGAACTTTCGACATTTGCTTGGGCATATGATTTATTTGCTAACGAGATATATGTGGTTAGGAAGTGGACTCAGTGCAATCTTGTGAATACTTGTATGATCATATTTAAGATTGTAGGGATTGTGAAGAAAATAATTTGACACCAATTCAAACTTGTGAGTTCCTTTATTTTTCAGTCTCGCATCTCCGCTATTTTCCCTTATTACCTTATCACTTGAGGACGAGCAACATCTAAGCTTGGGGGAGTTGATAGCTGTGAGATTCGACACATTTTTGATGGCTTTTATTGATGGTGTTGATACATTGCAAATGTATCTATAATTTTTGATGTTCCATGCTTTTTTTATATCTACTTTCTTATGTTTTGTCCACACTTTGGAATATTTCTACACACTTTCTTGGACTAACCTATTAACAAGATGCCACAGTGCCAGTTGCCTGTTTTCTGCTATTTTGGGTTCCAGGAAAGTCAGAAAATCAATATTCTCGGAATTGGACGAGACAAAATCAAAAGTCGATATTTTACCGGAAGACTCACGGAGCCAGAAGACGAGACGGAGTGGGGCCATAGGGTGGCCACACCACCCCATGGCGCGGGTACCCCCAGGCCACGCCAGGGCATGGTGTGGGCCCCTCTAGCCTCCATCGACCTTGCCTCCTGATGACCCACAAGTATAGGGGGTGTATCACGGTATTTTCGAGGGAAGTGAAACCCAATTTATTGATTCGACACAAGGGGAGCCAAAGAATATTTATCAGCCTTAACAACTGAGTTGTCAATTCAGCTGCACCTGGAAACAATCTTGCTCACATCAGTTTATCAGTAGCAACAGTTTTAAAGTAGGAATAGTAAAGTAGCAGCAGGAGTAAAGTAAAGACAGCAGTAACAATAGCAGTAAACAGTAGAATTCGAGTGCGGTAGGCATAAGGATGGATGGACGGGCATTGCATCGACAAGTCAATTCACAGAGCAATCAGAACATAGGGCAATTGCAGATAAATAAGATAAAGCATCCAATTACTAGATAATCCTAGGCATGTGTTCCATATATAGTCATACGTGCTCGCAATGAGAACTTGCACAACATCTTTTGTCCTGCCAGCCCGTTTGCAGCGGGGCCTCAAGGGAACTACCAGCAATGAAGGTGCTCCTTTTAATAGAGCACCGGAGCAAAGAATTAACACTTTGTGAACACATGTGATCCTCACATCAAAGCCATTCCCTTCCGGTTATCCCGATTTCTGTCACTTCGGGGCCATAGGTTCCGGACAACAACGTGTGTATACAACTTGAAGATAAGACCAAGAACAATACTATCATAATGAATCAATAGTAAGTTCAGATCTGAAATCATGGCACTCGGGCCCTAGTGAGAAGCATTAAGCACAACAAGTCGCAATAAAGTCATAAAGCACTATAAAAGATACTAGGCACCATGCCCTAACAATCTGATGCCATTACATGAACGATCTCATCCAATCCCTACCATCCCCATAACCTACATCGGGGGATTACTCACTCATAGATGGGGGAAACATGGATGGTCGATGGAGAAGCGATGGTGATGATGATGGCGATGATCTCCTCCAATTCCCCGTCCCGGCAGGGTGCCTGAACGGAGTTTCTGGTGTTGTTTCGTGGAATCTGGTGGTTGCGGCGGAGCGGAACTCCTTCTGGAAAAACGTCAAACCCCCCGAAGTTTTTAGGTCAGAAGGCTCCTTATAGGCGAAGAGAGAGGCTGAGGGGGTGCCTAGGGGGCCCACACCACCCCCTGGCGCGGCCTGGCCTGGCCCGCGCCACCAGGTGGTGTGGCCACCCCAGGGCTCTTCTCCGTCTCGTATTCTGGCTCCTGGAGTCTTCGGGTGAAATAGGATTTTTGGCATATTTTCCGGGATTTTTCCTGATAGTTGATTTTCTGCACAAAAAGTAGACACCAAGGCAATTCTGCTGAAAACAACGTCAGTTCGCATTAGTTGCATCCAAATCACACAAGTATAGAGGAGAAACAATAGCAAAAGTGTTCGGGAAAGTAGATACGTTTTGGACGTATCAACTCCCCCAAAGCTTAGCTTATTGCTTGTCCTCAAGCAATTCAGTTGAAAACTGAGTGCGATAAAAGAACTTTCACGAACACATTTGCTTCATATGATGTAAATATTCTCAGCAATGTGATCAACTACTTAGACAATTCATAATAAAGAGTATGCAACTAAGTCTACTTAATAGTCATTGCAAGCTATGAAGAGATTCTAACTCAAGAATAATAAGTAGCATGAAGCATAAACATAAGCAACATTACAATGCTCATAGAAAGGTATGATAGAGTGGTATCTCGCTTGCCTTTGATTATGAATGCCAAGGCACTTCTGAAGTTCAAGTGATGACTAGAAGTAAAGATATCAAAGATACAAGCATCAAAGTCATAACACAAATAGTCAAGTAATGGAACAAACACAAAGAATGACAACTATGCTCTCAAGAAGGTGCTCAAAGAATATGTGGAGACTCAGCAAGTAGAAGAAAAAGGTTTTGAATAGTTTTGAAAGGCTTCCAAATGCTGAAAGTATGGTACTCATTAGCTTTGAGCTCTCATTGCCCCTATCATAAGCATCTTTAAAGTGGTTAAGGTGAAAGTGAGGTCCAATCTGAGTTATATGCTTGACAGACTATAAACTGGAAATCCCAAGTCCCTTGAGTACGAGGGTCGCTCCTCATGCTACTCAACTTTAGTTACCGGTAAGTTCTTGACATCATAAGTATGTGCGTATCATTGAGAACTGCCAACGGGGTACCCCTTGCCCGATGATACGGAAGAATCCCCATATCAAAATGACAAGGCAAGCAGACAATGAGTATCTCAGCAATCTTCTTATTTACCATGGGAAAATGGTGCCTTTTTCTCTCTTTCCTCTTTTCATAAATCTCTTTTTTTCTTATTTTTCTCAATAGTTATCTCTCTTTTTTTTATAAGAACAATGCTTCATAGATATCATTATGGTTACGCTGCAGGTTTCCACCATGTCAGCATGGATTAGACCAGCGGCCCAGGCGTTTCTCTAACACACATACATAACTCCATGGACTTATAAGCTCCCCTTTTATTTCACACCGATGACATTCGCAAACAAAAGAGCAAGGTATCAACTGGGTATATATTTACAAGTGTTGAAAGCGTTCCCCGTGACAGCACGGTTCTGCTAATCACCAGCCTATAATTTGCAAGCATATAACTTTCATGGAGAGTTCACAATGGTTCAGGTTTATTAAGTGCGGAAAATAAAGTGTGCCATCAAGTTCGTGAGAGCCGTACCAACTAATTTTCCCATAACAAGCAAAAAATTTATTCGGAAGAAAACAAGGCATATTGAATATGCACGAAAGTAGCAAATGATGCTAATAGGTAGGTATGGTGGACACTTTGGAAATATTTGGTTTAGGGAGTTGGAAACATGAGTAAAACACTCAGTGGAAGTGAAGGCTAGCAATAGTAAGGGAGCGACAAACGAGAGAGCAATAGCTATCATTATCATGCTTGCAACAAAATAGGACTACTCATGGCATGAAAGTGATTCAAGATCCTCAAGGAAAAATAATTCATCAAGGCTTAACTGATTATTACAGTCATGTGCATGCGTGAGCATGTGCCAAGTCAATCAAATGAAACATTCAGAGGAGGATACCACGGTGTCATACTAATTTATGAATAGAGTAATGCAAGGAAACATTCATGAGACATGCTACAAACTATTAGTGAGCTGGAGCTAATCATAAGAAGGCAAGAACTACTAAGCATCCAAAGAAAACATACACTCTACAAGAACGGACTAAGCATGCCCACAGTGATGAGTATATGTACAAAAATGAAAACAAATAGAGTTTGTTACTAGCCTCTTACCACGCCTCAAGTTGTCATTAATCGTCATTACTGCTCTTCACTTGTGTGGCTTGAATAATAATATGAAACCCAATAATCCACTGAAGACTGCCGAACCCTGTAGCAAACTCACAAAAACCAAAGAAGAACGACAAATATTTTTGGTGTTTTCGATTTTTTAAACAAGAACCAAAAAGGGAAAAACAAAGCAAAATCCTTTTGGATTTTTCGAATAGTTCAAACAAAGCAAAAAGGGAAAAGCAAACCAAGGCAAAAAGAAGAAGCAAACCAAAGAGAAACAACAAAAATATTTTTGGTCTTTTTGTGTTTATAGAAAGCAAAAGCAAAGAAGAACGAAAACTAAAAAGAGAACGAAAACATGAATATACAAAGTACCGACGCAACATGATATGGAGATGAGTGCGGTGTCGGTGTACCTCCCCCCAAGCTTAGGCTTTTGGCCTAAGTGGGTATCAATCCATGTACGAACAAGGGTTCCAAGCGGGCGGATCTTGGTAAGAATGGTCATAGCTGGGCCCATGAGAAGAAGAGGAAGCTCCCCAATCATAAGCGGGCTGCTGATATGAAGACTCTCCCTCATTCGAGGGCTGGACCGAATCATCCGTGACCTCCCTTCTAGTGTCCTGCTCCTGTTGGGAAAGCTCTCCCAGGTACGTGTCAAGCTCCTCCTCAGTGAGGGACCATCCTTCCTTGTTATCAAGGTTAAACAAAATAGGTGCAGGCAAAAGAACAACACGCTCGGATTTGCTCTTTCTCTAGCCAGCCTTGAGAAAGGTTATTTCATAAGATAACTCACTCAAACTAGCCCACGAGGAAATAAATTTATGCTGTATCATGGAATTAAAATCAAGCCTCTCTATGGGAAACTGTAGGTCTAGATGATGAGGCACTAAACCATGCAATGCTAGCAAACGAGAAGCAGTGAGGCCTCCACAAATTCCACCTTTCTCACGGTTAGCAGCAAGACGGAAAGCTATCAAAACACCCAAGTTGTAAAACCTATCTCGTCTAAGAGCAGCACAGATAAATGCTAGATCAAACGAAGATAACTTATTGGCAGTTTTCCTAGCAAGAACACACTTGGCAATAAACTAGGCAAAGTAGCGAATGGAGGGAAGATGAATGTTACGTATTTTTCCACTGTCCTTTGAGAAGCTACTCCCTTGGAAAATTTCTGCATATAAATCCATGAGTGGTTCAGGTCTCTCTTTAATCTTCCTACATGATCCCCATTGAGGTACCTTAATAGCTGCACAAAAATCATCAAGAGAAAGGTCGACAGCTATATTCTAAATTTTGTAATGGACCATGGGGTTAGGCAAAGAGTGACTAAATTTGAAGTCCTGCACCACAGACATGGTTAGCTTCACAAATTGACAAGGTTCATCTTCCAAAAAGTGCTCTAACCCTGCATTAGAAACCAAAGTGTGGAAATCTTGTAGAATTCCTGCAGCTCTCATGAACTCAGAGCATGGATAAATGGAGGGAAAAACTTCCTCCTCCCGGTGGACCTTCATGACCTCAGGCACCCAAAGCTCATGTTGGTTTAGGTGGTGTTCACTCATTTTCTATTCTGAAATTTAAACACCTATTACACAAGTGATGGCAAAGTAAATATAATGAAGGATTCTACTCATAGGGACTTGCAAGAGGCCTACACATGCATCAAAACTATATCTCTAAGCATCAAACAAGCTTACACGCTCTCAAAACCAGTCACCTACAGTAGCAAAATACTCAACATATAATCCACTAAACACAAATCTACTTGGACAAGGGGAGGAGTCACATACCAGGGAACAAATGCTCCAAATTTCAGCAAGAAAGATGGGCTAAGCAAGGAGATCGAAGAAATCGAGAGCAAGCACAGAAAGAACGCGATTTTGAGCTATGAACTAGAGCTTACTCGGGAGAGAGAAGAAAGTGGGAGGGGAGAGAGTTAGTGGGGGGCAGGGGTGGCCCACACCAGGGGATGGCGCCACCCATGGCCGCGCCACCACATGGTGTGCCTGCCTGGTGGGCCCCCCGGTACCTACCAGGTACTCCTGCCCCTTTTTTCACGTAAAAATTTAATATGAATTTTCTGGAATTTTTCGAGACACTTTATTTTTGGGCATTTTTCAGAAATAGAAGAATGATTTTCTGACAGACATATTTTTTTTTCTCTATTTTTGGAAACATGATGCAAGGACAAAACAAGGCTAGAACTATAGAAGTTCTAACATACAAGAAACTAACAACACAAAGAAAACTAAACGAAAACAAAAACTAAGATGCAAAGGATAGAAATAAAAGGACATAATAATAATGAAAACGTTGTTTTGTTCAATGGAATCCTTTTGTTAGCAAGGTTTATCAAGTCTTGCTACCAAAACAATTGCATATGAGACAAAACTTTGTACTCCACTAATGATTATGTTACCTCAACCTTGATAGCAATGGTCCCAATCATAATAGTTTCAAATTTTTCTCCTGGTATGGGACAATATATTTCTCCAACTTGAATGCCTTCAACATGTTCAATTGAATTCAAGCCATAAGTCCTTTCAATCTTCTTGGGGAAATAGACAGTATGTTCCTTGTCATTAACATTGAAGGTCACCTTTCCTTGATTACAATTAATAACAGCTCCTGCAGTATTAAGAAAAGGTCTCCCAAGAATAATACACATATTATCATCTTCAGGCATTTCAAGTACAACAAAATCAGTTAATATCAAGCAATTGTGAGCCACCTGAACAGGTACATCCTCACATATACCCACAGGAATAGTGGTAGATTTATCAGCCATTTGCAAAGATATATCAGTTGGTATCAATTTTTCAAGATGAAGCCTCTTATAGAGAGAGAAAGGCATAACACAAACTCCAGCTCCCAAATCACACAAAGCAGTTCTAACATAACTGTTCTTAATAGAGCAAGGGATAATTGGAATCCCTGGGTCTCCAAGTTTCTTAGGAACCTTACCATTGAAAGAATAATGAGCAAGCAAAGTAGAGATTTCTTCATTAGGGATCTTCCTTTTATTCGAGACAATGTCCTTCATATACTTTGAGTAAGGGGCAATTTAATAGCATCAGTCAAAGGAATTTGCAAGAATAAAGGCTTCATCCACTCACAAAGCTTATTATAGTGTTCATCTTCCTTTGACTTGTGTTTCTTATCAGGGAAAGGCATAGGTTTTTGGACCCAAGGTTCTCTTTCACTACCATATTTCTTAGCAATAAAATCTTCTTTGGTGTATTTAGTATTCTTAGTGTGGTATTCAGGTTCTTCTTCAACTTTTTATTCATTAGGAACTTCATTTTCTTCATTACCACTTTCAGTTTCAGCATCAGAGATAGATATACTATTAGGATCTATAGCAGGTTCAGAGGGTTCTACAACAGTTTTATGTTTCTTTTTCCTTTTCTTACGAGTAGAACCACTATTTTCAGCTTGTTGAGAATCCTGCTCAATTCTTTTGGGATGCCCCTCAGGATATAGAGGATCCTGGGTAGCAGCACCACTTCTAGTTCTAATTTCATAAGCATGTTTTTCTTTAGCAGCATTAACTAGCAAGTCGTTTTGCACTTTAACGAGTTGATCTATTTGAGTTTGAACCATTTTAAAGTGTTTAACAATCATTTTAACATCATTAGAGGTTCTTTCCACAATATCTTTGAACTCAACAATAGCTCTAGTGTTTTCCATTAAATGATTTTGCACCCTTTTGTTAAAGTTATCTTGCTTAACGATAAAGATATCAAATTCTTCTAAGCATTGATCAGGAGGTTTCAAGTAAGGGATATCACCTTCATCAAAGTGTTGGAGAGAGTGTACCTCAATAGTCGATGAGTAGGGAATAGGCTTACATAATTCTTCTATAGGAGGTAAATTCTTGACATCTGTAGCTTTAATTCCCTTCTCCTTAAGACATTTCTTAGCTTCCTTCATCACTTCATCATTTAATTCAATAACTCCCCTCTTCTTTGATGTTGGAATAGGCACAGGAATAGATGGTCCAGGTACAATTACTTCAGGTATAGCTTGTTTAGGAGGAGTCCAATCTTCATAATTCTTGCTTATTTTAGCCATTAATTCCTCAGCTTCCTTTGGAGTCCTATTCCTGAAAACACAATCAGCACAACTATCTAGGTATGTCCTAGATTCTTCGGTTAGTCCATTATAAAATATATCAAGAAGCTCATTCTTAGGTAATGGACTTCTAGCCTGTGCATGAATCAAAGCACAAAACCTTGCCCAAGATTCAGGCAATACCTCTTTTTCTCCCTGTTTAAAATCAAAAAGTTCCTACAAAATAGCATGTCTAGCACTAGGAGAAAATATTTCTGCAGGAAAGTACTAATCAAGCACTCAGGGCTATCAATAGATCTAGGAGGTAAATTACTAAACCAAGTTTTAGCTTCTCCTTTCAGTGAAAAAGGAAAAATCTTAGCAACAAAGTAAGTACGCATCTTAATATCATCAGAAAACAAGCCACTCAAGGTAGAAAGTTCATTCATATGTGCTACCGCACTTTCATTCTTAGTCCCACAAAAAGGTTCTTTCTCGACAATAGCTATGTAAGATAGATCGAGAGAGAAATCATAATCTTCATCTATAATGTTTATGGGAGAAGCAGCAAACTTAGCAGCAGGAGATAATTTGGGTCTAATAGTACGCCTCTCAAGGAGACTCTTAGCAGCGCTCCTATCATGGGTGTTCTTACATTCTTTAATAAACTCACCGGTCATCTCAACATAATCTTCTTCAGTATCATAACTCTCACTAGACTCAGGTGAGCTAACAGGTGTGGTAGTGTCTTCATTAGGAGTTTCGGTATTTCCAGCTATAGTTCTAGCAATCGTAGCATCTAGGAAAGGACCTAATGAACCACTCTTATCAAGCACAGTAGAAACAACATCATAAGCATCAGAAGATTCAGATTCAGCAGTAGTAGCAGTGTGTGTAGCATGTGTATGTGGTGGTGTAACGAGCTTACTTATAACGGATGGTGAATCAAGAGCAGAAGAGGTATTTAGAACCGTACCTCTTCTTGTAGTGGATGGTAAAATAGGAACCTTGCCATCACGAGACTTACCCATGATGGATGGATAGCAGCGAACAATAGAGAATCCAAGTGAACTTGATAAATAAAGCTATAGTCCCCAACAACGGCACCAGAAAATAGTCTTGATGACCCACAAGTATAGGAGGTGTATCGCAGTATTTTCAAGGGAAGTGAAACCCAATTTATTGATTCGACACAAGGGGAGCCAAAGAATATTTATCAGCCTTAACAACTGAGTTGTCAATTCAGCTGCACCTGGAAACAATCTTGCTCACAGTAGTTTATCAGTAGCAACCGTTTTGTAGTAGGAATAGCAAAGTAATAGCAGTAGCACAGCAAAGACAATACTAACAAAAGTAGTAAACAATGGGATTCGAGTGCGGTAGGCATAGGGATGGATGAACGGGCGTTCCATGGATAAGACAATTCACATAGCAATCAGAACATAGGGGAATTGCAGATAAATTAGATAAAGCACCCAAGTACTAGAAAATCCTAGGCATGTGTTCCATATATAGTCATACGTGCTCGCAATGAGAACTTGCACAACATCTTTTGTCCTGCCAGCCCGTTTGCAGCGGGGCCTCTAGGGAACTACTGGCAATTAAGGTGCTCCTTTTAATAGAGCACCGGAGCAAAGCATTAACACTCCGTGAACACATGTGATCCTCACATCAAAGCCATTCCCTTCCGGTTATCCCGATTTCTGTCACTTCGGGGCCATAGGTTCCGGACAACAACGTGTGTATACAACTTGCAGCAAGAACAATACTATCATAATGAATCAATAATAAGTCCAGATCTGAAATCATGGCACTCGGGCCCTAGTGACAAGCATTAAGCACAACAAGTCGCAACAAAGTCATAAAGCACTATAAAAGATACTAGGCACCATGCCCTAACAATCTGATGCCATTACATGAACGATCTCATCCAATTCCTACCATCCCCATAGCCTACAGCAGGGGATTACTCACTCATAGATGGGGGAAACATGGATGGTCGATGGAGAAGCGATGGTGATGATGATGGCGATGATCTCCTCCAATTCCCCCTCCCGGCAGGGTGCCAGGGCGGAGTTTCTGGTGTTGTTTCGTGGAATCTAGTGGTGGCGGCGGAGCAGAACTCCTTTTGGAAAAACGTCGAACCCCCCGAAGTTTTTAGGTCAGAAGGCTCCTTATAGGCGAAGAGAGAGGCTGAGGGGGTGCCTGGGGGGCCCACACCACCCCCTAGCGCGGCCTGGCCTGGCCCGTGCCACCAGGTGGTGTGGCCACCCCAGGGCTCTTCTCCGTCTCGTATTCTGGCTCCTGGAGTCTTCGGGTGAAATGGGATTTTTGGTATATTTTCCGGGATTTTTCCTGATAGTTGATTTTCTGCACAAAAAGTAGACACCAAGGCAATTCTGCGGAAAACAGCGTTAGTTTGCATTAGTAGCATCCAAATCACACAAGTATAGAGGAGAAACAATAGCAAAAGTGTTCGGAAAAGTAGATACGTTTTGGACGTATCACCTCTTCGCCTATAAGATGTCTCCCGATGTGAAAACCATAAATAGTCAAGCCTCCAGCCACGAAAAGTTCCGCAGCGCCGCCGCCACCGAAGGGGAGATTCGGGGGACAGAAAGTCTCTGTTCCGGCACCCTGCCGAGACGGGGAAGTGCCCACGGAGCCATCTCCATCGATCTCCACCACCATCTCCATCGCCGATGCTGATTCCCATGATGAGGAGGGAGTAGTTCTCTCTTGAGGCTAAGGGTTCTACCGGTAGCTATGTGTTCATCTCTCTCTATGAATGATCATATTGTGATCATGAGCTTTCTAATCAAGTAGATCTACCTTGCTACTCAAGTGCTTTAATAGATCTCTTCTCTCCCCATGTATGTGAAAGTGACAGCGTGCACACCATGGTGGCACTTAGGCTAGAGATTACAAATACTTGTTATGAGTTATATTTGGAGTTGGATGTTTCTATGAAATTGTGGTGTTTGTTGGAATCATCTAGTACTCAAGGTGACAGTGTGGGGTTTTCTAGATGGGAAAGATGAACTTTGAGGAGTGCTGTTATAGCCCTACCATGGATTAGAGTGTCCAATCGGAGAGTAGTTCAGAGTAGTATCATAAAGAGAAGATATTTATATGAGAGTGTTTACTAGTGAAAGTATGATCCCTAGGCCTTGTTTCTAAGCATTGATACACCGTTTGCAATTAGATTTGTTACATGTTTGCTTGCTTCCATCTTTATTTCAGTTTTGCTTTAGTCTTTTCCACGCCATCAAGTTATTTTCTATCACCGTTACCACTTATAATTATCCATACCACTTGTATTTCACTATCTCTTCGCGGAACTAGTGCACCTATACACATGACAAGTGTATTGGATGTGTTGGGGCCACAAGAGACTTCTTGTATCTTGATTGCAGGGTTGCTTGAGAGGGGATACCTTTGAAAACTTCCTCCCTGAGTTCGATAAACCTTGGGTGATCCACTTAAGGGAAACTTGCTGCTGTTCTACAAACCTCTGCACTTGGAGGCCCAACAACTGTCTACAAGAATAGAAGTGCGTAGACATCAAGCTATTTTCTGGCGCCGTTGTTGGGGAGGTAAGGTAAAAGGTATTCACACCGGAGGATTAAAGAAGAAGAACCTCCCACGGCAAACGCCTATTTTCTGGCGCCGTTGCCGGGGAGGTAAGGTAAAAGGTACTCACATCCTCTGGTGTGAGTGCTCGAAGTTATTTCCTTTAGATTCTGCAATTTTGACTTTTTGCTTCTTGTTTTCACTAGTTAGGCTAAATGGAAAACAACAACAAAATTAGAGAGCTTTATAGTATTTATCTTCAGTTAGGACATGAAGTGTTTGAAGAGAAAATTAAAAAACCTATGGAACTTTATTTGCATGCTAATAGCAATGTTGTTAGTATGAATTCTTTGGACATTATTATTGCTAATGCTATGGAAAATTCTAAGCTTGGGGAAGCTGGTTTTGATGAGAATGATCTTTTTAGTCCCCCAAGCACGGAGGAGAAAATTTAGTTTGATGATGCTATGCCTCTAATATATGATGATTACAATGATGAATATGATATTTTCAGTCCACCTACTATTGAGGAGAAAATTACTTATGATTACAATATGCCTCCTATATTTGATGATTATGGTGATGAGAATAATAATGATACCTATTTAGTTGAATTTGCCCCCACTACAATTAATAAGAATGACTATGCTTATGTGGAGAGTATTAATTCTTTTATGGATGTGGCTCGTGATAAGAATGTTTTATGTGATAGTTATATTGTTAATTTTATTCATGATGCTACTGAAAGTTATTATGAGAGAGGGAAACATGGTTTTGTGCATCTCAATAATATTAAGTTTCCCCTCTTTATGTTGAAAGTCTTGAAGTTGCACTTGTTTTGCTTTCCTATGCTTGTTGCTTTGTGCTTTCATGACTTATTTATTTACAAGATTCCTATGCATAGGAAGTGGGTTAGACTTAAATGTGCCTTGAATTTGCTTCTTGATGCTCTCTTTTACTTCAATTCATATTTCTTATGTGAGCATCTTCTCAAACTATCATGCCTAACTTAAAGGCGTTAAAGAAAAGTACTTATTGGGAGATAACCCAAAAGTTTTAGATGAGTCTTGGAAGTTATTACCTCCGTAATAACCGCTGCTTATCCTTTTTATCTGCTTTTTGTGCCAAGAGTAACCTCTAATGAGAGTGAAGTAATGATTGGGAAAGTTGCGGTCCCAAAACAGATTTTTGTGCTTCACCGTAAAAATTTGTGTAAACTTTATGTACGTCCTTTTTAGGCGTGAATTTTTGTGCTTATGCCCCAGGTTGTTATCTAACTTTCTTTAGTTCAACACTTTTTGATTTGAGCAACAGAAGGTCTTCTAAAAAATTCGTCTTTACCTGCTGGTCTGTTTTGACAGATTTCTGCCATTATTTGCATTTGCTTCTTGTTTGTTCCTTTTTGAGTTTTTTGGGGAATTGAGATTTTTGAGGGATGTGCTACAGTATCTTGTGTTTTAATGGAAGTTTTATTGGTGTTAAAACTGAACCCAAAGACTTATCATCTTGAGTGCACTACTGTTGCTAATAAAGATTGTGTGAAGTTTTGTATGAAGGAAAAAATTCAGGTGTATGGAAGGAATGAGTAATGAGATGAAGAATGGACTAAAGCTCAAGCTTGGGGATGCCACGTGTGTCACCCCAAGAAATATCCAAGAAGTACAAGCGTCAAAGCTTGGGGATGCCCAAGGCATCCCCTTCTTTATCAATAAAAATCTCAGGTTTCTTCCAAACGCTTCATTTTTATTGTTTCATGCACAATTGTGTTGTTCTTGGAGCGTCTTCTTTTTGGTTTTCGTTTTGTTTTTTCGTTTGCTTGGTTTTCTTAGTTTGCTGAATAAATTGGTTGGACCCCCCCTTCTTTCATGCATTGGTTTTCAAATGGTTTGGTTTAGATTGGGAAAGAGTAGGAAAGTTCATGCTTAAGAGGTAAAGAGAGCTTGTTTTCGACGGTGGCCTATGCTTTGTCATGCCATGCTTGATATTGTTTTTGCTTTATGCTTAGTATTCTTTGTTGTAGCATGACTTGTTATAAACAATTGAGATTTCTTAATGTGGCTTGGATGAATCATGTGTTGTTTTAGCATATTAAAGCATAGTATAGTGGTATTCTCCTTTGATACTTTATTTGGGTTGACTTGGCGCATGCTCACACCATTTTATGACTATCCAAAGTCACCACAGCCTTTATGATCCTTTAGTTTTCAACTTTTAGTATCACTTTATGCTTTGATCAATGATGTTTTGTCGCTCTACATGATTATGGCCATTATTGCTCTCTTAGTTGGTCGCCCCAGTCTTTTGCTAGCCTCCGCAACCAAGTATGGGTTCCACTCATGCATCCAACTCCTAAAATCAGGTTATTCCAAAGAGTCCACCATATCTACCTATTAGCATTTGCTATGCCAAGTATATTCATGTTTTTGTTTACCTTCCAAATTAAACTTGTTATGAGAAAACTAGTGATTAAAGCTCTCACGAACTTGATGGCACACTTTACTTTTCTTGCCCTTAATAAACTTGAACCATTGTGTCGTCTATGTTGTATATGCTTGCACTTATTTGTTGGAGGTTAGCAGAACCATGTTGTCATGGGGAACACTTTCAACATTTCCCTTGGTACTTGTACCTAGTT
The DNA here is from genome assembly GCA_910589775.1 of Avena eriantha. Taxonomy (NCBI): domain Eukaryota; kingdom Viridiplantae; phylum Streptophyta; class Magnoliopsida; order Poales; family Poaceae; genus Avena; species Avena eriantha. Next base: position 133,586,784 of record OU342744.1, on the reverse strand, counting down.
GATATCATGCTCTTTTGTATATGGATGTCGTCGGTGTGAAATGAAAGGGGAGCTTGTAAGTCCATGGAGTTATGTATATGTGTTAGAGAAACGCCTGGGCCGCTGGTCTAATCCATGCTGACATGGTGGAAACCTGCAGCGTAACCATAATGAGCTGTCTATGAAGCATTCTTCTTATAAAAAAAGAGTCTGATACTTTGAAGGTGTCCTATGCATTTATATTTGCTACTCTATGAGGGACAAGCTGAATACTATTATGCTATGTTTTATTTATGTGAAACAAACAAATGTCTTTCAAATCATTCTTATGCATGAATCTTTTGTTTGTGCCTTTTCATGTTGCAATATAGTTGCTATGTCTTATTGCTAGAACTTTGTCTTTCATGCTATGTTGAAGTACCATGATCCCAACTTTGAATGTTTTACAAATACTTTGATCAAGTCTATGATGGTGCATATCACCTCAAAAATTATTCTTTCTTTTTATCACTTACCTACTCGAGGATGAGCAGGAGTTAAGCTTGGGGATGTCGATACATTGCAAATGTATCTATAATTTTTGATGTTCCATGCTTGTTTTATATCTACTTTCTTATGTTTTATCCACACTTTGGAGTATTTCTACACACTTTCTTGGACTAACCTATTAACAAGATGCCACAGTGCCAGTTGCCTGTATTCTGCTGTTTTTGGTTCCAGGAAAGTCAGAAAATCAATATTCTCGGAATTGGACCAGACAAAAGCCAAAGTCGATATTTTACCGAAAGACTCACGGAGCCAAAAGACGAGACGGAGTGGGGCCACAGGGTGGCCACCCCACCCCATGGTGCGGGTACCCCCAGGCCGCACTAGGGCATGGTGTGGGCCCCTCTAGCCTCCACCGACCTTGCCTCTTCACCTATAAGATGCCTCCCGATGCGAAAACCATAAATAGTCAAGCCTCTAGCCATGAAAAGTTCCGCAGCGCCGCCGCCATCGAAGGGGAGATTCGGGGGACAGAAAGTCTCTGTTCTGGCACCCTGCCGGGACGGGGAAGTGCCCCGGAGCCATCTCCATCGATCTCCACCACCATCTTCATCGTCGTTGTTGATTCCCATGATGAGGAGTGAGTAGTTCTCTCTCGAGGCTAAGGGTTCTACCAGTAGCTATGTGTTCATCTCTCTCTATGCATGATCATATTGTGATCATGAGCTTTGTAATCAAGTAGATCTACCTTGCTACTCAAGTGCTTTAATAGATCTCTGCTCTCCCCATGTGTGTGAAAGTGACAACATGCACACCATGGTGGCACTTAGGCTAGAGATTACAAATACTTCTTATGAGATATATTTGGAGTTGGATGTTTCTATGAAATTGTGGTGTTTGTTGGACTCATCTAGTACTCAAGGTGACAGTCTGGGGTTTGCTAGATGGGAAAGATGAACTTTGAGGTGTGCTGTTATAGCCCTACCATGGATTAGAGTGTCCAACCGGAGAGTAGTTAAGAGTAGTATCATAAAGAGAAGATATTTATATGAGAGTGTTCACTAGTGAAAGTATGATCCCTATGCCTTATTTCTAAGCATTGATACACCGTTTGCAATTAGATATGTTACAGGTCTGCTTGCTTCCATCTTTATTTCAGTTTTGCTTTAGCCTTTTCTACGCCATCAAGTTATTTTCCATCACCGTTACCACTTATAATTATCCATACCACTTGTATTTCACTATCTCTTCGCTGAACTAGTGCACCTATACACCTGACAAGTGTACTGGGTGTGTTGGGGACACAAGAGACTTCTTGTATCTTGATTGTAGGGTTGCTTGAGAGGGGATACCTTTGACCACTTCCTCCCTGAGTTCGATAAACCTTGGGTGATCCACTTAAGGGAAACTTGCTGCTGTTCTAAAAACCTCTACACTTAGAGGCCCAATAACTGTCTACAAGAATAGAAGTGCGTAGACATCAGGTGTTCTCCCGGATTTGATCTTTTTCTGGAATTACCTAATGCTAATACTTCGGTAGCGAAGAAAACTTGGTTTTAATGTATGTTTCAGGTTCTGAACATCAACAGAAGGATTTAACTAGAGAAACACAATATTTTGGAGAAAACAAGCGAGTCTAACTATGGAAGCACGCGATGGGATCTCACAGAAGCTTTAACGAGCAACTATACATCGAGAATATTTTTCCGACCGTATAGTTCCTGCTATATAGTTGTCGCCGCCTCTGTCTTGTCAAAAGGGACAACTTCCGTGAATGGACTGAGGACAAAAACACAACACAATAGCCGCCATACCATCCACAAGGGAGAAAGAAGAGATTCGGAGAAGAAGGAGAAGACGTTCTTCATCTCGCTCCACGATCTTCGACCTCCTAGCCAATACACCCCCATAGCCACTACTTGTACTAAAGAGAGAAGGATCTCCACCTTGCAGGACTAGGGTTTGAGATTGTTTCTTCCCATCTTGAATTGTGTTGGATATTTTTCTATTCTTATTGTGGATCTCCACGGTAATACGAAGACGAATTCCCTTTATTTAATTATATTGAATGATCCATTCTTCTCTTATGTGTGAGTAATTCCCTTGGGCGTTAGAGATGTAGCGGATTGGTGAGATGTGATGTGCCTTCATATATTTTCCATTAGTTTGTGATTGATTCTAATTACTATATTATGTCTGCTTGACTATCTACGGGATGCCTAATGCTTGTTGTCCAATTAAGGGCCCAAACAACATAATGCTTTGTTCTACATAGATAAGATCTTGTTCGCTAGTGGACCGGTGACCCCCGGGTGACACGGGGATATCAATGGAAAGCTAGTAGACTCGAGGATAATGAGGAACCATTGTGCTTATTGCATTAGTCCGATCCAAGGAGATTAATCGCTAAGCAACCCGAAGGCTCTTAATCGTCTAGTGTCTGACCATGGTTTTGGTACCAGGCTAGTAGAATTATTGAAGTTGGGATGAAATCTACCAAGAGGAGTTTCGGCTGATTATGGGTTGCTAGCCTACACATATATCTATAAGATTATAATTGTTACATTTATCACTCGTCCACCTGAAATAGTCACTATCACCATGAACTGAATCTCCCCACGCCTTCTTTCACCATCTACATGAAACAACAAACAACCAAGCCGTTTTTTACTTTTATGCTTTATATTTCTGAAGTTTACTTTTTAAGTTTTATTTAAATACATCTCATTTAATCAAAACCCCATTCTTATTTCAACACTTGTAGTCAATTCACTCGAAGACTTGTAACAACTTCGGGTGTGACAAAAACTTCACCAATAAACACTTACCTTTGGGCTCCCTATGGGATCGATATCTGAACTTCGAAACTAGCTACAAACGATCTGTGATCTTGCATACATCACTAGGCGGAACTTTTGACAAAAAGGCAGAAAATGTTTTCATCCAGGGTCGATGAACTATCCATATGGAACACAACAAATATCCTGGTCATGATGATTTTCCAGCCGAGTTCTATCAGAAATTTTGGAATGTCAACAAATCGGATATGCTAGATCAGCCTAGTTGGTTCTTCCAGTTGGCCTATTCATTAACTTGACGTTAAAAATGCTTTTATTCATGCCACACTATATGAGACCGTCTACTGCCCACAACCCTCAGACTTTGAGGATTCTTCTCGCCATGATCTTGTTTGTCTTCTTCACAAATCCTTGTATGGTCTCAAACAAGCTCCTCGAGCATGGCTTCATCATTTTGCCACCGTCATTCAAACCATCGGCTTTATTCCCTCTAAATCTGATTCCTCTCTTTTCATATTTTTCTCCACCACTCACACTACATATTTACTTCTTTATGTTGATGATATCATTCTTACTGCATCCTCTAATTCTTTCTTAACACACATCATCACCCTTCTTCATTGTGAATTTTCTATGACTGATTTAGGTCCATTGCATCATTTTCTTGGCATCACTACTTCTCGCACTTCTTCCACTCTTTTTCTATCCCAATGTCAATGCATCATTGATCTCTTGTCTCATGCTAGAATGCTCGATTGCCAGCCCTGTCATACTCCAGATGAAGTTGGCACCAAACTATCAGCTGACGGTGATCCTGTTCCCGACCGCACCTTCTATCGTAGTCTCACTGGTGCTCTCTAGTATGCCACTCTTACACGCCCCGATATTTCATATTCCGTTTAGCAAGCTTGTATATTTAGGCATGCCCCTCATGCACCTCATCTCTCTCATGTCAAAAAGATTCTTCGATATCTAAAAGGCACTCTTGATCATGGCTTACTACTAAATTCTTCTTCTCCTACAACCTTGACAGTTTATTCTGATGCAAACTGGGCAGGTTGTCCAGATACTCGACGACCCACATCCAGCTTATTTGGATAATAATATTGTTTCTTGGTCTTCAAAAAGGCAAGTTATGGTTTCAAGGTCTTCGGCTGAAGCAGAATACAGGGTTGTTGCACATGTTGTAGCTTATGCCATTTGGATTCGCCAATTGCTTGCTGAAGTTCATCAACCCGTCAAGCATGCCACCATTGTCTACTGTGACAACATCTCCGCAGTATATATGGCCTCCAATCCGGTGCAACATCGTTGTACAAAGCATATAGAGATTGATATTCACTTTGTTCGAGAGAAATTGGTTCTTGGAGAAGTCTGTGTTCTTCACGTTCCAACAAGTGGTCGATTCACAGATATCTTCACCAAGGGGCTTCATCCAACTTTCTTCATTGACATTTGCTTCAGTCTCAACATTGTGGCGCCCGACGTTGACACTGCGGAAGGTATTATACATGCATTTATATTAGACTAGGACTCTATAGTCGGTTTACCAAAACCCTAGGTCGGCCGACTCTTGTGCTATATATTCTTTGTAATCTTGATCAAATCAATACAAGTTATTATTCTCCCAAACTATCACTGTTTATGAAGATGTGTGCACGTCTGAAGAACACGGGGAGGGACTTCATACCCAACATGGATGGCATCATAATAATTGGATTGGTTCTCCACCATCTTAGTCGTTTTTACAATTTCTCATTCTGACATGTAATTTTTTTCAGATTTCTAGACTTGAGTCAGCTATATGCATCCTATCTATGCACAACCCGGATGTAATGATAAAACTCCTTAAATAACAAAACGCTCCTTATCTAAAACAACTTGTACTCCCAAAATATAATATGTTTTAGTATTTTTCTGAAACAAATATATTTATGCATATTTTAGTATGTATGTTCACTCATTCCCGTAAAAAGCATTTAGATACAAGTTTAAAAAAATATAAAGCATATTTTAGTATGTATGTTCACTCATTCCCGTAAAAAGCATTTAGATACAAGTTTAAAAAAATATAAAACATCTTATAATTTGAAACAGAGGGAATACCTTGTATCGACATCGCAGTATCGCAAAAGCTGCTGCGAAGCAAACTAAGAAAAGGACTCTTTGTATTTCTATATAGAGCTGTCAGCAGGCTGTCATTAGACTAAGCATATCTCCTGTTTATTTCCTCCGACTTTGATGAAAAGGACAAACTACCTGTAAACATTAGAAATTCGATGGGAGTTACGCCAGACCAGCCTTACCAAATGATGATTAAGCCTATCATCCCAACGACGGAGAACGGAGACTCAGCAGGACGAGTTGCACAGAGAAGTGGCGTTTTTTCCTTTTGAAAATGTCAGATCACAGGAAAAGATGCAGACGACGAAATGGCAGGGAAAATGTGCTCGTGGAAAAGCAGCCCATCTTTGGTAGTGATAGCCACAGCCGGAGATCCCACTCATCATGGAGGCAGGAACCTAAAACGAGCAACAACATATCAACTTGCCTCACTATAGTATACCTCACCCAGAATCTGGCCAATCATCACCCTGCTGTGGCCTTGTCCCCTGACCTCCGCACATCCAAAGTAGTAGAAGTCTCACTCTACTCTATCATTCCCTAGCGAGAATATTTGCAACAAAAGAGCAGCTAGAATGGTCTACAAAAAGACCATGCATGGAGGAAGTAGGAGCCCATAGATTGGTCTCTTCAATTCTTCCAAAAGGTCCAAAGAGACCAATCGAATTTTTGTGTGGTCTGTATAAACAGATAAAAGTCCGTGCTAAAATAAGACGGGCCACAAGAGCGGCGTTTTTTTTTTTACCCAGGCGACAGGTAGCTCGGTACTTTTTTTTTTCTTTGAATCTTTCAAAATTTCGAATTTGAAGATTCAAAAAAATACGGAAAAATACCAGAATATATGTAATGATATACACTATGAGCGTGCCAAAAAGCGTGTCAAAATACATTATATTTTAGGCTCAGCAAAGTAGAGAAATTTTCAGATCTCAGATGTGAACAATACACATCCGAAATTTATTAAATTTGTGTTTTTTGCTGCCCCAAAAATACAAGTAATTTTTGACTAAAACATTGCAGATGTGTAGTGCGGGGCGTTGGCTACACGTAGGTATTTTGTTTGAATATTTTTGAAAAGCCCAAACTCAGCCTAGATTGAGATGAATGGACAAGATTGAAGGCTCCCTGTAAAACGACCGCCGAAGCACTTTTTCAGGGCCACAACACATTTTTTGTCTTTCCACACTACCCTAAAAATATAGATTTTTCGTGAAAGTTTAGTGCACTCGTAAAATGTGGACATGCACGGGGATGTTTTATTGGAAAAGTTTCAACAACTTCAAATATACAAGTATCTTTTTGCTAAAAGGAGCATATGGGATCAAAAATAAATTTCCACAATTCCTAATGTAAGCAAAAAGATATAAATCATCAATTCAGCTCAAGACTGAAATTCCGCTCGATCGACCTACCACGACGAATCGGCATCCGTTGTTGCCAGTGTAAAGTGCAAACCATGGGCCCCATAAACCAGACCCAGACAGTGTCAACCAAATCAATATTCTCGCTAGGCCGTAGGGCATCTCCAATGGAGGTTTGTTCATTTCGGACACCAAATCGGTCCATTTTGGTCCGTTTGCATCATGAGGAAGACATGAACGAACACTATGTCCTCCCGGTTCGGGTGTGTTTCCAAGGGGGTGCATTTTCAAACTTAGGTACATTTCATTAAAAGTAATTATACATAGGAGTCCCAACAAAAGAAAAAGGATATCAAATTGTAGATAAAATCCCTAATCAATGGTTTGCACCGCCGGTGTCTGCTGCGTCCATCACAACCACCCTACTCCTCGGCGTTGTCGACGAGGTTGATGATGACCGGCGGCGACCATGGCCAGGAGGACACTAGGTGTGCGGGTGCTTGGGCTGCCTGGTCAGGGCATGGTGACCACGGTTATCACGGGTTGGCGACATATGGCCCAAGGCGACGGAGGGGCCGATGGCAACTGTGGCCATAGGCCTGGAGCGGATGCGGCCACGATGCATGTGGCAGTTGCGGGTTTTGTGTCGCCCCGTCCTACAACGCAGGGATGTAGAGGACGACACTGAGGTCTGGACACCTGGCGAGCTCCACGAGGTTGGCCTCCTCCATCTCAAGGCCTCCATGACCAATCGAATGGCTTCATTATAGTCCACTGGCCCATTGTAATGGTGCACCGGCGGGTCTCCCCCCTTGTTTTCTAACAAATCATCCCACATGTGCGACCCTTCCGCGTAGGCCAGGTTGTTGGTGAGGTCCAAAGGGAGGTAGAAGCGGCGTTGCTCCATCTCGGTCCGGCGTGTAGCACTAGATAGAGGGACGGGTGGCACCGGCACCTGGTGCTGGTTCATGTGTCATCCGGGGAGGTGCGCATCGGGGCAGGGCACCGACATATGCCCCTCCTAGCATATATGTGCGACGTTGACAAAGACATAGGTCCTCTGCCGTAGTCGGCATGGTGGCGTGCCTCAATGGTCGTGGCCGCCGCCGCCGCTCGAGGAGCTAACCTTGTGGTTGTTCTTGGCGCGACCGAACCACTTCTTCTACATCTGGAAGCTTTTTCTTACTCCCTAGAAGACAAGCCCACCATGTATAAACTATAAACACGAGATAATAGCATATCCCCGCCTGTATGGCCGTGCTACCAGGCAACAGCGACCGAAGACGGCAACGTGGCGCCCGCTCCGGCCGGGCGGCCAGCCGTCGACGGGACAGGACCCGGATTCTCACCACGCCAGGAGGCAGGAGCAGAGACAGCTACGCATTGCTGATGCTTCCCGTCCTCATTGGTCCTAATTAAACTAATCGTAGATGGTGTGGAAAACAGGCCGCCTGGCCTAGCCTACCTGCTCCCATGGGACGATGATCGCCATATGTTTGGTCCAAAGGAGTGGCGAACCAGTCCGAGCTAGCTAACCAGCTAGGCCTGCAAACGTAATGCGTGCCAACCTTAATAACCGAAAAGATCTGGTGCTCTAGTTCTCTTCGCCCGCCGTCGTGGCACGGCTGTGTATGCGTGTCTCGTACGTGCGCGCCATTCTGCAGGTTGGGGCAGGGTCCCGCCTCTGCGGTGGAGAATCTCAAAACACCCATTCAAAGATCCAGCGCGGGCGGTAGAACATCGAGTTGTACGTCGGTGAAGTTGTGCCATTTTGTTGTTGTTTATGGACATGGTACGAAGTAGTAGGAGTAACCGGCAAAGAAGATAAACAAATTAGTAGCACTTCGTCCATTTAACAGGTTTGTCTACATACACACCTTTTATATATGCGAATCTGGCTAAATTTGCGATGGTTAATATGGAGAAAAATTAGTGACAAAAAGAAATCATATCCTCGCACCCTAGTAACTTCGCGAACATGACAATTCCCCATTTCAACCGCTATCGCTCTCCAGCTTATTTGAGCCCAGAACCGGATGAAGCAACTGAGGGCGTGTTTGGTTAGAGCATCTACTCTCACTTGGGCGTTTCCACGCCTAAATCCGGCGCTGTCTAACACCTAAATGGATATAACTTTCGGCGTGGGAACTGTTGGAAAATTAGGCACAATTTCCTTGATTAATTCGAGAATATTAAACATGACAATAACAGTACTCGCACATGTAACTCGAACATACTAGAAGTACTAAACAACAAGATGAACGGGAACAGGCAGCAGCTAAACATATACTCGCAGAACATGATTAATAACCAGACAGCAGCACGTTGCACGTACCGTTCGATTGCAGTAATCGCAGCAGTAGCCTTGGGGAAGATTGGTCGAAGCAGACGGCGGCGAAGACGACGATAGGCAACACCACCCGACTTGGATGGACGACGAGCCGTGATGCAGAACTTGAGCAGTCGCGCAGGGCGCTTCCCAAAAACCTTATTCGCCCTCTCCTGTACAGGATCGCAAAGGCGAGTGGTTCCGGAGACCTGCTCTCCCGTCCGCCGGTGCACGCCGGCAAGTGGGATAGAGTAGACTACGGTGGCGGCGCAAGCAGAGAGGTTGGCAAACCCTAGATTGGTTTTCGGTGTGTCCATGGTGGAAGCCGCACTGAAGTTTATATAGAGCGGCTCGGGAGTCCCGCATAGGGCACGCCGTGGAACAAGCCCACGTTGCGCACGTTCGGGTAGGCTAACTGTTGACACGTCTGTCAAAACCGCACAAGTTTTCCCAAGCAGCAAAAATAAAGCTCGGCTCGGCGAGATTCCCGCAACCCACGGCGCGCGCGCGCGCGTCGTGACGGACGGACGGGTAGGCGGGCGGGCGAGCGGCATCGTCGGAGGAGGAGCGCGCGTGTAGTTCTCCTCTTCTCACTCACTTTACTAAGTGGTGAACCACTCCACCTTATAAGGTGGTGTAACTCTCCTCCAACTTTCCATGTGGGACTAAACTTTAGCTCCCACTCCACTCATATGTGAGCTGTCACAAAATTGGGCCAAATCACACATGGGCTTCCACACACATGGGCTTTGAGATTTAGGGAAAATCTGAAATCTATATGGGCTTATTTATTAGCCCATTATTTCTAACAATCCCCCACCAGATCTCAAATGCCCATTTGAAGATTTGTCAATTCTCGCTACTTGTTTATATACCAGTGTTTCAGCAGAGACTGTTAAGTTGAACTTCCGCCTAGAACCTTGAGCTACGTCTATCAGCAACTTGAACAATGGACGAACCTTGAATTGCAAGTTTGGTGCTTTTAGATTTCACACAAAGTCATAACTAGTACCTGGCTGCCAGTAGCCTACCCCGCGGATGTAGCATATGCGTCATACTACTTGGTCTCTTCATGAGTTTACTAGAGATCACCCAAATCTCATAGATTGCGACGTTTAACAATCGGAACTCGTATAGGTGTGTTCTTTCAAGAATGCTCTGTAGGACAGCATCTTTGCTAATCATAGCCAACAGAAACACATTAAGGCATGTTGCCAACCTACCTTACAGCTTTTGAGAGTTGTACATCTTCACATAGAGAGGGTTGTCTAATACTCTCCTTCGTCACACCACTAGCTTGTTTTTCCCAGGTCCTAATTCACGGGATCTCCGATCAAAAAGGTTGGGTTACCACTACTTTGTAACATCCATGGGTCTCAAACCCATCTCTCTCGATGCACTTTCTATCACGTTTCGTGATAGTCCCTTTGTAAAGGGATCTGCCAGGTTTTTGTCAGTTTAAATATACGTAACAGTAATTACTCCGGAGTTTCTTAATTTCCTGACAGACTTCAAACGTCTCTTGACGTGTCTTGATGACTTCGCGTTATCCTTAGAATTGTTCACTTTGACAATAACAGTTTGATTATCACAATTCAAGAGGATGGCCGGTATAGGTTTCTCAACCACCGGCAAGTCCATCAAGAGTTCACACAGCCATTCTGACTCTACAGTGGTTGTGTCTAAAGCAGCAAGTTCTGCTTCCATAGTCGACCTTGTCAATATGGTTTGTTTGCAAGATCTCCATGATACCGTGCCACCTCCAAAGGTAAATACATACCCGCTAGTGGCGTAGAGTTCATCTACATCCGAGATCCAGTTCGCATCACTATATCCTTCGAGCACCTCTGGATGCCCCGAATAGTGTATCCCATAACTCATTGTACCACATAGATAACGCATGACCCTTTCAAGTGCACACCAATGTTCAGTACCCGGGTTAGACATGAACCTACTCAACTTGCTCACAGCAAAAGAGATGTCGGGTCTTGTCGCGCTAGCTAAGTACATGAGTGAGCCAACGATTTGAGAGTATCTCAATTGTTCTTTCGGCTCTTTCTTGTTTTTCCGTAATGTCACATTGGGATCATAAGGTGTTGGGGAAGACTTGCCATCAACGAAACCGAAACGGCTCAAGATCTTCTCAACATAGTGTGATTGCGTCAAAGTAATCCCACTCTCGTGCTTAATCAGCTTGATATTCAGAATAACATCAGCTTCTCCCAGATCTTTCATATCAAAGCTCTTTGACAGAAAGGACTTAACTTCATTTATCACATTCATGTTTGTACCAAAGATAAGGATATCATCCACGTACAAACATAATATAACACCTTCGCCCCCACCATGGCGATAGTAGACGCACTTGTCATCCTCATTAACGACAAAGCCAACAGAAGTTAATGTTCTGTCAAACTTCTCATGCCATTGCTTAGGTGCTTGCTTCAGGCCATATAAAGATTTTAACAACTTGCACACCTTTCTCTCTTCACCTTTTACCACAAACCCATCAGGCTGATCCATATAGATCTCCTCTTCCAACTCTCTATTGAGGAAAGCTGTCTTAACGTCCATTTGATGAACGATAAGACCATAAGAGGCAGCCAGGGATAGTAGTACTCGAATGGTGGTCAGTCTAGCAACAGGTGAATAGGTGTCAAAGTAATCTTCACCTTCTCTCTGGGTGTAGCCTTTTGCTATAAGCCGAGCCTTGTACTTTTCAATAGTACCATCAGGCCTTAATTTCTTCTTGAACACCCACTTGCAACCCACAGGCTTACAGCCATGGGGTCGTTCTGATAGTTCCCAAGTTCCATTAGAAAGAATCGAGTCCATCTCATTATGAATAGCTTCTTTCCAATCATCTGCATCAGGAGATGCATATGCCTCTGCAATGGAAGTGGGAGTATCATCCACAAGGTACACAATGAAATCATCTCCAAAGGATTTTGCAACCCTCTGTCTCTTACTCCGTGTAGGAGCTTCATTGTCATCCTTCTCTAGGACTTCTTCCTCACGTGGTTGCTCAAAATTCTCACTAGATGCACTAGTTTCAGGAAGTATTTCAGAAGAAATTCTAGCAGTGCTATGCATATCTTTCATAGGAAACATATTCTCAAAGAATGTTGCATCACAAGATTCCATTATAGTATCAACATGCATATCAGGAACCTCAGATTTAACTACTAAAAATCTATAGCCTACACTCCGCGGAGCATATCCTAGAAAGATGCAATCCACTGTCTTTGGTCCAAGTTTGCGTTTCTTAGGAATCGGTATGTTGACCTTAGCCAAACACCCCCAAGTGCGCAAGTAAGAAAGTGATGGTTTTCTCCCAGCCCACTCCTCATAAGGGGTTTTATCTTTATTCTTGTTAGGAACTCTATTTAGGACATGACACACTGTCAACAAGGCCTCCCCCCACCATGCCTTAGATAAACCAGCGGTGGCTAACATGGAATTCACCAAGTCAGTCAGCGTGCGGTTTTTCCTCTCGGCAACCCCGTTTGATTGAGGCGAGTAGGGAGGCGTCCTTTCATGAATAATGCCATGTTCCTCACAGAATTCATCGAAGATTTTGGGAAAATATTCACCACCACGATCCGACCTAAGACGTTTGATCTTTCTCTCTAGTTGATTTTCAACTTCGGCTTTATAAATTTTAAAGTAGTCTAAAGCTTCATCTTTTGTGTGCAACAAATAAACATAGCAGTATCTAGTCGCATCAACAATCAAAGTCATGAAATATCTCTTTTCACCTTTTGTCAACACACCATTCATCTCACAAAGATCAGAATGTATGAGCTCCAGAGGTGCCAAGTTTCTCTCCTCGGCTGCCTTGTGAGGCTTTCGAGGTTGCTTTGATTGCACACAACTATGGCACTTGGAACCTTTGGCAATAGTGAAATTCAGAATTAAACTCATATTGGACAACTTGGACATCAAACCAAAATTAATGTGACATAAACGAGAATGCCAAACACTGGTATCATCATTAACACCGCCACAAATATGGTTTACGGACTTATTACAAAAATCTGAAAGTGAAAAGCGGAACAACCCTCCGCACTCATATCTACCAATAAATTGTCCATATCTCGACACAATGAATTTATTAGACTCAAAAACAACCTTAAACCCATCTCTGCATAGAAGGGAGCCGCTAACGAGATTCTTGTTCATGGAAGGGACATGCTGCACGTTCTTCAGCTGCACGATCTTTCCCGAAGTGAACTTCAGATCCACCGTGCCAACACCATGAACAGAAGCATGTGACCCATTCCCCATTAGGACGGATGAATCCCGAGTGACCTAATAAGAAGTGAACATAGAGATGTCAGCACACACATGAATATTAGCACCCGTATCAATCCACCAACATGGTGATTGAAAAACTGAAAGAACAGTAAATAGATTACCATACCTATCAGCATTGCTAGCAGTCACGATGTTGACAGTCTTCCCGAGGTTTTTACTGTTCTCGTTAATTCTCGCTTACCGACGAGAAGGCAAAAGAACATCTCATCCGTTGGCAACTTTATTAACCATTCCACGAGTGTTGCACTATTTACTAGTCATGCTTTAGTCAAATTAATTGCGGTACTTTAGTTATAGTTATCTATGATCGAGAAACGGTGCTCCAAGTCGTCCATAACCGCGGACACGGCTTTCAGAAAGATTTACCCTACAGGGGTGCATAAATAGCAACATACGCACGATCAACCTCGGGAAGAACCAAATAAAAAGCAACAAGGTCTCACGAGAATGCATTCATAGGATTCATAAATTATTTCAGGGGGCCACCGCAATAAGCTACCCGCAATGAAGTTGGCTAGCTCCAAGATAGACCCAGGGTTTGCGAAAATGGCTGTAAACGACTGGGAACCCAAAAGTGTGACTGGTCTTGTCGATACCGCGAAAACATTCCGCATTCCTAAACAGTACAAGTGTTCCACGCGCAATCGTAAATAAAGCAGTAAAACATGACATAAGTACATGATAGTAGTAAATCCCCAAACTAGTTTGTGGCCTTAAGAAATAAAGTGTGAATCAAGCTCAGGCGAAGGGGGATCCATAGAATCTCCCATATGTGGATAGTCCAAATAGTTAAGGAATACGTATCAAGTACTCGGGTCCTATGGGACACAAGTGAGCGTGAAAGAATCAAATAATAGCTATTTCCCACGAGTGCCTCTTTCTTTAGTTATCCCATTACTACATAGTTTAAGTTGTTTAGGTACCTCATTATCCAAAGACTGGCACAAACCCTATACATGCAATTCTACGACTCGCATAGCTCAAACAACTTCTATAGTAATGTGTAACATCCTAGCATTAGAGCTTAGAAATAAGCTGAGATTCATGCACAGAAAATCTGGAGAATTTTTGCGCTTTTAAATAAAACTTGTCAAAGAGAATGAAGCTTCTCTTAACTTCGTCAAAGAGATTGGAGTTCCTAAATACTAAACATTAACTCTTGTCACAAATAGAGAGAAAATAGAAGTCAATCCAAGACCATTCATCACATGCCCTTGTTGTCATATTAACATATGACATTCCTACTTAACCAAGTCCTAGTGTCAATTGATCATCAATGTTGAGTAACCAATTCTTGACCTAGTACTTATTGATTTTTACCTTTGACCTATTATATTGACCTTCTAAAGACTTTAAGTAAATTAATGAGAAGAAGGAACTAGTCTTGGTAGGATGTGCCATCATCAATGGAATGTGATCCTTAGTGGAGATCAAACCATCTGATGTTGGGGGAGATAACTCACTCCTGAGTAAACTAGAAGAATCACCTAAACCCAAGAATTAAGCTAGTGATCATGAAGCTATGAGAAATCTAGTAGTATTAGAGTATCAAATAATAATCCTGTTCAGCCAAGTGGGTATAAACTTAAAGTAAGTTTCCTTAACAAGATAAGCCTACAGAGAGGCTAGTAAGAAACTATTACTTAGTTGATGATAGATCTTGACTAGACAATTAGAAGCCTAAGCTTATTATGATCAAATTATGGAAGCCCTTATTCTCAATTCACTTGAGAATAGATGACTAGGTGTTGAAGGAGAAGTTGTGAGTATACCAAGTTAGGCAAAACCCTAATAAGCTGAATTATCTAGCTTGATCATGAGAAGTCAAGCTAGAGTATGATGAAGTATATAACATAAGTGATGTGGAGTAGTTGGAAGCATAGTAGTTTCACCAAGCTAAATACAAGAACATCTTGTATTATGGGGAATAGTACCATACCTATTCCAGGGGATTGATATCACATGTGATAAAGTGAAGATTGTAGTCTTGCAAGCCTTAGAAGTAGATGCAAGGTGAAT
Organism: Avena eriantha; assembly: GCA_910589775.1. NCBI lineage: Eukaryota > Viridiplantae > Streptophyta > Magnoliopsida > Poales > Poaceae > Avena > Avena eriantha. The sequence continues at coordinate 133,571,371 of OU342744.1, read as the reverse complement.
ATAAAAGGAGCTGTGCTCTCAGTTTGCCAATGAAGTGCATTGCTAACACATCATAGAGCTTAAATCACATCAGGGGCATATTAGTAATTTGTTCTTATCAGCTTGTATGCCTAAGTACAACATCACAGGCAGGGGCAAGTTTCACCATCAAATAAACACTTGGCAGCATAGAAATAAAGATTAAGCCAAGATAATATCAATCCAGCCCAAGTACATCCATAGAAAAGATCTTTCAAGCTGAGCTTATCCATTGGCACAAGTTCCAAGGAATGGGAAATTGCACCATATGTGGCCCAGCTGCAAGTATCTTACTCACATGCACATGATATGTTGTCCATCATAGCTCAGGAGTATAAAAGTAGCAGTGGAGTAGTTCCAATAACCTTTCTTACATGTCTATCCCATTTCAGTTCATCTAGTACCAAATTCCACTTGGCTAACAAAAAAACAAAGAATACTCATGGATAATACCATCCTATGTGGCCATTCTTATCCACTAAAAATATCTTCCATGACTTGAACCTCAAGTAATTACCATGCATGAGAGCTTGACAACAAAGCACCTTACTCATCAAACTCCACCAAGAGTCACCCACCTATGTGTCATGCTACTAGAGCATGCTCAAACCTATAAATAGGACCCCTATAGTTGCCATTGACCCCAAAACATTAAGGTATATTCATACCAACGAGTTTGGGCCAGTGTCAACTTTAGCTCAGACTAAAATGAAGGAGCTAGAAGGTGCAGACATGCCACAAGAAGAAGGTTTTATCAGAATTCCAGAAGAATAAGCTACATAAGCTAGCAAGATAGGAATTCTTGGTAATCATCCAACCTTAGTTCTAGAGAAAGTTTGATATCTATCTCATGCTTGACCAACCATTCTATTTACATAATGGTTAGTAGGAATACTCTTCTATAGCCAATCACTTAAGCGCATCTTTGTTACTCCCAACCATAAAAATCATATGTGCTTAGAAAACCACCATATTATTAACCACAAAGATTAAAACCTTATAATAAAAATATATATATATATCATTCCTTGATGAGGCTGAGTATGAATATATTTCATGGAAAACATTAACTATCTTGAATATTTACCATCACAATTTTTATGATGAAAATAAAATCATTTTATAAGGTTTATATATAGTAAACCAAAACACCCTAAAACCCTAATCTCAATTAATATTTTCTAACAAAATAATCCTATATATAATCATGATTAGTGTAAATACTAATAAGAGAATTCCAAACCATTTGGCACATTAAACCATATCGAACCCTAGTCGATTTAATAAATTTTGAATATTTGAATCATTGTAAAAATTTGAATTAAAAAGGAAAATAGAAAACAGAAATTGAAAAGAAATCAAAAAATAACAAAATAAAACTAGGACGCAGACTAGTTCCTATCCAACGCCCAGCGCAGTAGCAAATATTTTTCGCTTACTTTGCTACAGGCCATAACGGCCCAACAGCAGCCCGGATCGCCTCCCCTCTCTGACTGATAGGTGGGACCGGAGGAGGATCGCGGGTTGAGACAAAGAATTCGCCAAGGGTTTTCTGCAAAACTTCCGTCGTCATCACCCTTACGCATACAGACAGCTTGCTGGAGCCCTGCGTCGCCGCTCGATGCGCTCGTCGACTTCAGCCGCGCGCCGCGATACTTGCTGCCCATGCCAGAAGGGGATAAGAATGCCACCGCGACACACCGGCTCACCCTCACCCTCATCCCCATTTCCCTTTCTCTCTCGCTCTCTACTGTCCGCACGTAGAGGCCACCCGAAGCCTAGCTAGCGGTCGCCACCATCCCTGCCACTCCTGGCCACCCTAGCTCCAGCTGATACCACCACCGAGCTCGCCCTACTGTACTGGTTCACCCTCGCTAGGTCACGTAGCCCCACGAGCCCGCAAACTTCCGAATCGAAGCATCGTGTCCGACGTCGGCCGTTGCACTTGTCGTCGACCTCGACCTCGCCTCATCTCGTCGTCAAGCCCGCAGCATTCCTGGTGAGCTTCTGGTCCATATGCAACCCTTTGTTTCGTTGATTGCTTGTTGTAGCATCGTCCCCGCGAGCACCCGACGCCGCCGCTTTCTGCCATCACCGGCCATCTTCCAATGACCTTTAGGTAGCTGCGCCGCTAATTTAAGGTTCCCCACGCCGCGCTCTTTCTCTCTGGCCTAATCGCGCCGGCTGATTCGCGCTAGATCGTCGCCACTGCTTGCCGCTTGACTGTCACCGGCGAGGTGACGTCACGCTTGCGTCACCCATAGCCCAATCAACCTATTTTGACCGGTCCACGCTGACGTGGCCCTGACCCCACTGGTTAGTGTGTCTGGCTAAGATAGATCTCGGGGTAAAAAGATTTAGTAAAAGTGCTGACGTCAGCAATGACGCAATAAACTATTTAGCTATTTAATTCTAATAATTCCAAAAAATTATTAAATCTGATTAATTCAATATCTTCTGTTTATAATTCAGAAAAATATATATTATATATAAATGTTTATAAAAATAAATTCTATATTCTAAACCTATTATGGTATTTTATTTTCCAACTTAAATAAGATAATAATTATTAGTAAATAACCTATTAGGGATAAATCTTAAATAAATATATTATATTATTTAAAATTCATAAAAATAAGTATAATTTATTAAAATTCTTAGAAAAACAAATTATACATTTATAAACTTATTTTGCACATTTTTGTGATACTTAACTAAGTATTTATTTTTTATTTAGTATTTATATAGTGATAAAACTTATAAAAATCATATCTTATTAATTAAAAATCATAAAAATACTTATAATATACCAAAATGATCACAAAAATAAAATCTACATATTAAAAATAATAAACTTTCACATTTGAAGTAAAATAAAGGCAAATGTTTAATAAGTCTTGTTTAAACCATTTTCTTTTACTTTAATACATTAGAAATATACAAATCTTTGCTTATGCCTTTAAAATTGTTTATTTAAAGTCTAAAAGTGTAAAAATCAAATTCAATTGATTTTTATATGAAGTAAAAGTTGATCTAACCATTTTAAAAGTTCCTACAACTATAATTCAAAGTAATTAAATTTTGCTTCTTAAAAATATTTCATCAATTATAAAATCATTAAAAATAGTGTATGGTTTATTATAAGGATTTTATTTCTTTATAAAGTCATCCAATTAGTATTTATCCAGTTCTTGAACCAATCTAGGAATTCACTTAAAGATCTAAACAATGTTTTTAAGTAATTAAAGTAATACGTATTCTATATTAATAAAGTCTAACCATTAATTCTAGAAGATAGGTAAATGATTCCATTCACCTATAATCTTAAGAAACACCACTCCCATAAAAGAAATACTGCTTGTATTTTCCCTTAACGAGAAACCCTAAGAAGTGAACCACATATAATATGATACCTTATCCAAAATATAAAGGTTTCCACTACAAGTATTGTGATTATTCAAAGTTCAGTAATGTTTTCCTCTTTGATAGTTAAAGTTAATAAGAAACCCTAAATAGTGTTAACTTCAAATTTAAATACCTTCCTTTGTAAAAGTAACCTTTTCCTCAAAAGTTATTCTTTTAAGAAACATTAATAATCATTTGAGTAATAATCTTGCTTAAGAAATCTTTTAGTTACCATGCCCCATTTGAATTCTTTAATATTGTATGCTACTTGTTGTATTTACATATTGTTTCACGCACCCTCACAAGCCTTAATAAGAAGCACAAGTGTGAAGCTAGTATAAAAGTGAAACACATTCTAAAGAAACCATCCCCAGTTTCCGAACCCTAGATCAGATATGATTATTCCGGGGATTCGTGTTTAACAAATTGCATTACATTACTTATGCATTATTGCATCTTGCTTCTTTAAACATTAGTCCTTACCGGACCAATGATGCTGTTTACAGAATTTGGATCTTCTAGTATCCTGAAGACCGTGAGTGCATAATCTTGCAATCACAAAAGGCAAGTTCACACTTTCTCATGTCCTTTGATTATTTTCTATGCTTGTAACTCAACTGTTGTCATCACCTGCATTTCAAAAAGGTCGAAAACACTATTTTCATAATTAACTTGAAGTATCAGTTACTAATCCAGGGTGATCAGATAATCTATCATAGCTAGCAATGGAAACACCATTGTACATGAATGTATCATCTAGGACTTAACAAGCAATATTGCTAGTGATTCTAGCGCCGTATATTACGCGTTAACCATGAGATCTGGAATGAGACGGAGAAGTCAGATGGATCTTCTTCCTTTCGCATGGACGAATGACCTTATCGTGAAGCTGCAGATTTCTCGTGGAGAATCCAGCACATGGGTGGGACCCCTCAGTGCCCCGTGATATAGGTGTCTAGATTATCTATGCATATCTGTCTTGGTGGAGGTTCACCATAGCTGATGGTGGCTACCAGGAAGACCATCTTACAGAGTCTTCGAGAGGCTACCCGGACTGTACTCGTGGTAGAGCTCTTGGGGGATCATGTCTTCATGCGGAGTCACGGAGAAGGGTAGTGATTGGCTTGGATCATATACTGGGCCCCACATCAAGAATTGTGGACGGGAATAAGATACCCGGTTATGCAACAAGGATTTGGTCTCTCATGGGAAAAGTAACGCACCTCTGAAGAGTGTAAGAACTGTAACTTGTTACTCCCTATTCCGGGAAGGAGCTACGAATGCGGTAGGAAAGGAACCCCACAAAGGTTCTAGTCAACCTATGAAGGTTGTCGGACATAGTTTTCAAAATAAAAGCAACATTTGAAGAAATGTTTACGAAAAACTACATTGCCTACGACCTCTGGTCTATGGCTGTAGAGATAGTGCATCATACACTCTTGTTTAGTGAACTTGCTGAGTACGCTCATACTCAACCGTACCTTCTTAACCCTTGCTAGGTTTTAAGCCATTGAAGACGACGTCAACATCAATTTCTGCTCAAGAAACCATCATCGACAACTCAAGTTCTTCAATAAAGTCAATGAAGTCAACATATTCATCAACCAAAGTAAACAAAAAGTTCTGCTTAGATAGGAGTAGATACTCTAGCCATAAAACTACTTCTATAAAGCATTGCATTAGTAGCAATTGCAAGCCAGATAGTTTAGATGCTAGTCTTAGTCATTAGATAATTCGGAGTTATTATTTCTAGTTCTTCTTTGTAAGAAGTTTCTTTCTCTCTCATTAACCTAGAGTGTTCTCTAGATCTTTTGTAAACAGTCGAGTTGTAATCTATTGTCATGGCTTGGACCTGCTGTGTTTCTATTGTACCACTCTGAGGGATGTAATACTAGTGAACGGATTTTCATTGGTGTTATGTCAACGACTATAGTGTACTATATCATGTAGTGGTATGTTGGGTGATGGCTCAATGCACGGCGCCCAGAAAAGTGCTTGGTGCGTGGTGTTGATGTAGAGCTCGTTGGGAACCCCAAGAGGAAGGTATGATGAGCACAACAACAAGTTTCCCTCAGTTATGAAACCAAGGTTTAATCGAACCAGTAGGAGCAAGGAAACACCCCAAAGTTGTTACTAGCTTAGCTTTGGCAGGGCGCACTACCGGTGCTAGTAGCAACGTGGAGACCTGCACAACACAACCACATAACTTTGTCCCCAACTTGCGATGAGGTTGTCAATCTCACCGTGTTTTGCGGAAAACAAAGGATTAAACATATCGAATGGAAAGAAGTAAAAGTTTGCAGAAAGTAAACACAAAGCAGTAAAAGATTGTAGATTGTATGTAAAAGAAAGGACCAGGATCCATAGTTCACTAGAGGTGGCTCTCCTTAAGATAGATAACATGCTGGGTGAACAAATTACAGCGGGGCAATTGACAAACACCGAGAAAGCAATACATGCATATACTAATCATCTTGACTCCTTTGAGACTTGATTGGGCATTACAACATAATACATAGACCGCCATCCAACTGCATCTATGACTAATAATCCACCTTCAAGTTATCATCCGAACCCCCTCCAGTATTAAGTTGCAAGCAACAAATTATTGCTTTACGAACTGCGTGTAAAGTAAACAATACGATTGTTCTATGAACAAAGGATTGTTGTTTTCTCCCTAGTAGCAACAACACATCTAGTACCTTAGAGATTTATGTCACTTCCCCAGATTACCAGAGGCATGAACCCACTATCGAGCATAAATACTAACTCTTGGAGTTGCTAGCATCTACTTGGCCAAGATAGCTACTAACAACGGAAAGCATGCAAGATCTCAAATAACAAAGACATGATAGAATCAATAATCAATCTGAAATAGCATCTCAATATCCATCGGATCCCCGCAAACACAACATGTAGAATTACAAATAGATGATCTTGATCATGAACGGAGCTCACAAGATCTAAACATGAAAGCACAAAGGAGGAGAACCATCCATCTAGCTACTACATGGATCCGTAGTCCAAGGATGAACTACTCACGCATCACACCGAAGGCTTGCATGGTGATGAAGAAGGCCTCCAGGGTGAATTCCCCTCTCCGGCAGGGTGCCGGAAAGAGCTTCAGATGACGGCGACTACAGACTCTTTCGTGGATTTTTGATCAGGTCCTTAGGGTTTAGGTCCCGAGGGCATCTTATAGTCGGAAGGGGAGGCCGAGGGGGTGCCTGGGCTGGCCACACCACCCCCCTGGTGTGGGCCAGGCCTGGCCGCGTGGCCAGGTGGTGTGGCCGCCCTTTGGCCCCTCTCCGTCTCGTATTCTGGCACTTGATTACTTCCGGAAAAATAGGCACTTTGGCTTTTGTCCCGTCCAATTCCGAAAATATTCATTTTCTGACTTTCCTGGAACCAAAAATAGCAGAAAACAAGCAGCTGGCACTGTGGCTCTTGTTAATAGGTTAGTCCAAGAAATCATATGAAAAGTACTCCAAAGTTGGAACAAAACACAAGAAAGTGGATAAAACCAAGCATGCAACATCAAAAATTATAGATACATTTGCAATGTATCACTGGGTCACCGCATAGTGGCTCATAGGATTGAGGAACAAGTTTTGGTGGGGTTTAAAAGTAAAGGCTATGCAGTACTTAGGATTCTAATTTTAATGCAATCGCAACTCTGCAAGAATAACACAGAAGAAAGGGTACTATATGTATGCAAGCATGGGGAAAATGCTTGCCAGTCAGATCAGCAGTACGGTAACCGGGATCCGTGTAGTGCTCTTGGGTCTCCTGATAGTTCCCTTACTCGGCGTCTGTTCGAAATAAAAGCCAAGCACACAAAGTGCCATAATGAATAAAATGCGCAATCAAATGCATAAATGTATCAAGCAAACGATGTATTCCGTGATGGAATGATGCACAATTATAAGTTATAACATAGCATGGCATGGATGAGTTGTGGAAATAATAATAAAGCACTTTAATTAGTTATTTAGGAATGTTTTGCTCCCATAAACAGTTCTGAATATTTAATATTTATATTATTTAATATTTATATAATGCATGCTTCAATTGATAACATGGAACACATAGTTAGTACGGGCTCATCGCGCTGATCGATTTAGACATATTATTTGTCGAATTTGGAATTAGAGAATTAAAGTTATGAATTTATTAAGATAAAGACAAATTAATGGTATTTAATAATTCGTAAATTTTAATTGCCTAGAAAATATTTGAAATAGCATATTCATCATCCTCACATTTTTCTGATTCAAAAACATATATTAAACATCATTTTTGAATTTATCATTTTTAAGTTATTATTTAATTATTAATGAAGGCCAAAAGGGCAAAATGTCCAAGTTTAGGTGTTTACAATAATTTATACATGAATCAAGTCATATATATGAATTCAGAATACAAAACGAAACACTTTCCATTTTAAGAGTTTTGTCAAATTTTAAAACAGATTAAAAGTTATTGAAGTTTTTACAAACATGGGCCTAGATTTTGAAATTAGGGGCTAGGTTAGAATTCTAAAAATATTACAGGTACTGGGGTTGGATCTAGATTACGACAAGGGCCTGGTATAAAAAGGATTGGTCAGAGGACCTGTCCATGATAGGAAAAGGTAAGGCAAGGGTTGGGCTGCAAATAGCTGGGGGGTTTTCAGAAAAAGCTATCTGAACTTCGATGCCGCTGCTATCTGACGAGGTGAGGTTGTCGATTCTTCAGAGGGTGGCGAGAAAGAGAAGGGTGCCGGCGGGGGAACTGGCTCTATGGCGAAATGAAAGGCAGAGGAATCTCTTGGGATTGTTGTGGTTGTCCCGTTGCTTCCTGGCGGCATATCGGAGGGATCTCGCCAGAGACGCCTACTGTCGCCATGATTACTGACATAGAGAGGTTGTCGCGAAGAACCCAGATGGTGGTGAGCTACGGGGTGGAGCGAGAGAGGACCATGAGGACGGGGATGTTACCTCGAGGACGACTTTGTCCTCGGACAAAGAGGGGGAAGCCAAGCTTGAGGGGGTCGACAATGAACTACGATGGAAACATCGACACGCGAGGGAGAACCGAGCCAGGCGCGAGGCAGCTCTAGAAATGGTTCGAGAAGACACGAGCGAGCACGGCGCTGCTCCTCCGCTACTCGGCTCCTTCCCGCCTCGCTCAGCAGGCGACGTGGGGCAACTACTGGAGGAGGCCATGGTCCGGTTCAGAGGAGGCAGGGGAAAATAGAGGGGAGAGGCTAGGGTTCAGAACAACACGGGTGATGATAAGAAGGGGGAGGAGAGGGTCACGCAGAAGGTGTGGGATGACGCGGACGACGGCGCTGACGGCCACCTGCCATGCCTTCCGTCTGTTGCTGCGAGAGAAAGGAGAGGGGATGTCGTTGGGATGGAAAGGAGGAAGAGGAGCAGGAGCGGGGAAGTTGGGCCTGCTCTAGCACCATAGGGAGCTGGACCCTGGTTGGTCCCGAACAGGAATGGCGCCAGAAGGAGCTGCTACGTTGGGGGGCTGGTTCTGCTACGGCTTGGGCTGAAGCCTAGGCTCTAGGGGCTAGGGTACTGCGGCCTACTGTTGAAGAAAACAAGTAAGGCTTCTCCTCTTTTTATTTTATTTCCTATTTTAATTTTGTTTGTTTGAATTCAAACGAGTTTCTGATTTTAAAACTTTTGAACTTAGCATGATTGTTCAAACCGAAGGATTTTGACAAAGACAAGAGAGAACAAGAATCAAGTCAAACCAAGAAGCAGCAAAGATGGAAAAGAGGATCTATTTAGGTTTGATTTGGAATTTGGACAAACTTGTATGAATTCAAACCAAACGAGTTCTACACAAAAACAAGATGAACTCAATAGAAGAAGGGGATGGCAATGTATGTATGGACCATGCATGGTTATCAATGCCCCATCTATAATTGTAAAAACAACTATAATTTCATATGGTCACATATCCATACATGCATTACACTTGTTTGGAATTGTGGATCAACATAAGAAGGGAGGTTGCTTATCATATGAGAATAACCAACATATGCACATGTATGAATCCAAATGACCAAATAGTGTGTACTTTCCACTAGATCGACCTGTAGCCAAAATAGTATCATACCGGAGCATATAGTGAATAAAACCATATGGAAGCTTCATAGAGAGAATCCTACCCACATGGAACGCAAAGGTGGCCATGAGGCTCTACATACTTATTATTGTGAAAACAATTAATAACATATATGGGAGCATGTAGATTTAGAAGTTGATCCATCTTAATACATATGAGATCGACAAATACCAAGAGAAATGCAAGTCTCATATATATTTTGGATGGTGGAATTATAAGGTGGTGACAAAGAAAGGTGGTGGAGTCAAGAAAAGATATGCCACATCTCAATTTGGGCATGAAGCAATTTATCAATAAGCAAATATAATATATATAGACGGCAATTACAAGTAATACAATATAATGCATATGGGATAAGAACCAAATAGAGGGGTTTTATATGATGCTCAAATGCAAGGTGGTATGTGACATGAGCATGATATAATGATGATGCCATAATAATATGTAGGAACTAGCATTATATAGACTAGGAAAGTAGCATTACAATTGTTAGACAATTGGGATACTACAGGTCACCCCAACCAAAGTTCACCGACCTAGCTACTCCAAAATATACATCCTAGTCATCATAATCAACACCGCTACTAGCACCTCCTCGAACAACTTAGTCTATTGCTTAGAGGTAGTGCTTACTCACGAAGGCCGTGAACCAGCTCATCCTGTGCTCAGGGATCATGGAAAGATACCTGGTTGCCTGTCCACTGTGCTCCATCAGGTGGCTAAGAGCATGGTGTATCGTGGTCGGAGAGATGGGCACAACGGGAATACGAGGACCATAGATCATCTTCATCTGAGCATAGTTCTCAGTGGCTTGTTGATTAATTCGGTGTCCTTCGGCTGATCCAACTTGAGAATCGCAGTTATTTCAAGACGTGTAGTTCATATGCGAGCTTTACAACTACTCAATGTACTGATGCAAGTGCAAATATATTAAACCTTGATGTGCACATAGTAATCGTCCTCGTCCATCATGATAGCAGAGGTCTCCTCAACCCAGCGCACGTTCTCAAGCCTCTTGATCCTCAACACCACTGAAAGGGCATGTATGCCCCCATGTGTGGTTTTGGTAATTAATGACAATCCCTATGGACTAATGTGCAAATTGAGTTTCACTTGTAGGTTTGTCCACTGGCATCGCTTGGACCATGTGTTGGTTTCAAGGATGAAAACAAAGAAGCATCGTCCAAGGGCTTTGTGCCTATTGGAATCAAGTAGAAGAAGAAGAAGATCAAGTATGCCTTGAAGAAGAAGATGGAGTTCCTCATGGCTTTCTTCAAGACATCATCATCAAGATTTGATGTGCAAGCTCACGGTGCGCCATCTCTAGAAGATATCATGCTTGGATCTTGCCATCCTCGGTGTTCATGGAGTGATGAAGACAAGGTCAAAGAGGAGGTTTCCTCATGGAGTATGGGGGAGCCATTCGCAAGTCTTCATCAAACAAGAGCATGCAATAGCAATCAAGAAAGGTGTTCCATCTTGAGAAGGACAAGACGGTCTACATCAAGCTCAAGTGGGATGCTCAAGGCAAAGGTATGATCTTGATAGGGTTTCTATTTTACCGGTCTCTTGTAGTGTTCTTGTAGTGTTGGGAGACCGGGTTTAGGATAGATAGTCGTACTATCAAGAGGGGCTCTCGAGTGGGTGACTCGTTCGTATCTTTCGGAGAGAGCTCAAACCTTTGCATACATAGCATCATCTTTCTTGGTTGTTGTTTGGTTCTTGTCCATGTGAGGATCTAGAGCTTGTGGTTATCTTCATAACAAGCTCTAGTTCATCAAAAAGGGATTTCCCATGCATATCTTATTGCGTTTTTGATCTTGCGGGTTTTCTGGCTCCACACCTTGGGAGGTATCTCACATATATATTCATGGTATTTTCTCCCTTGGTGATATCCAATATTCCGGATCCACACCTTGGGAGGCTCCACACCTTGGGAGGATTCTACGCGTCGTTATCTTTCCAACAAAATTGGTTTCATCTCGTTTGGAGTTCGGATGCAAAAGTTGTGGCATTTCTGGTTCTAGAGTTTTTGCCTAGCCGGTAGTTCCGGCGGGCCACCGGTAGTACCTCCAGGGCACTTTGCCGCCGGTAGTACCGGTGTTAATTCCGGCCCAACTTCCGGCAACCCCAGTTTTGGTTCAGTACCCTCTCTGTCTTGGTGTGCGTATTTGTCGGAACTTCGGTCGGAATATTGGGCGGTAGTACCGGCCGAGGCGGTAGTACCGGTGACTCACCGGTAGTACCGTCCGGCTTTGTTTTTGTGTTCGTTTGCACCTCGTTTTTGAACCGTTGGCTGAGTGCCACCGGTAGTACCGGCCACCCACCAGTACTACCGGCCGTGCGTGAATCTGTGGGTAACGGGCAGATCGGGGATCCCTTTAAAAGGAGCTCCCCTTTCCCCTTCAGCCCCAACTTGCTCTTTCTTGGTTTTTGGCTTTCTCTCTCCTCCATTGTTAACCTTGAAGAGCTTGCCCTCTCCCCTTTCCCCTCCTATGATTCTTGCATCTTTTTGAGGGATTTGAGAGAGGAGATCTAGATCTACAAGCCCCACCAAGCAAAATCCCTTCTTTGTGAAGGAATCCTTGGGATCTAGATCTTGGAGAGTTTTGTGTTCTCCTCTTGTGTTCTTCCTCTCTTATTCCCCCAATAGCTTTTGTAGCTTTGGTGGAATTTGGGAGAGAAGGACTTGCCTCTTGCATTTGGTGCATAGGTTTGAGTTCTCCTTGGAGATTCAGTGAGTTCAAGCCCTTGGGCTTGTTTCTCCTGGGTTCTTGGAACCCTAGACGGTTGTGTGGAGTTGTGGTGTGTTCTTGGGGCTCCAATTGAGTTGTGGAGGTTCCCCGAGCTTGTTGGCCTTTTGCGGCATTGTGGAGCCTTTGTGGCATTTCTTGGGAGCCCTCCAATTGAGTTGTGGAGATTGCCCCAAGCCTTGTACGGGTTCGGTGACCTCCCTCAAGTGTCCCATAGTGGAACGTGAGTAGGCCTTTATGGCGAGCTCACGGGAGAATAGGGTGAGCCTTTTGTGGCGTCGGTAGGTTGCGTGCCTTCGCATCTTGGGGTGATGCCTTGTGTGGCGTTGGGTGAGCATCGTGCCACCACACCCCGAGGTGAGCCATTTGTGGCGTTCGAAGTACATTGCGCCCCCGCACCTCTCCAACGGAGACGTAGCTTCTTTGGAAGTGAACTTCGGGAAACAAATCTTCGTCTCCGCATCCATCGGTTATCTCTCAACCGAGCCCTTTACTTATGCAATTTACATTGTGATAGCCATCGTGCTTGAAGTACTATATCTTGCTATTACCTTGTTGCTTGTCTTGCTTAGCATAGGTTGTTGGTGCACTTAGTGAAACTAGTGGATATAGGTTTTGGCTTGATAAATTAAACGTTAAGTTTTATTCCGCATTTATTAGAGCCTAAACCGTAATAATTTTAAAACGCTTATTCACCCCCCCCCTCTAGGCAACGTCCATTTCCCTTTCAACCACCTAAAAATCTCGAGTGCCTCATGTGGTTGTACACCAGGTTCGAAGTGACTGTCTGGCCACAGAACTTGAAGACATCGTCTACAATCAAGCGCATGTCTACCTCTCTAAATCCCCTAACAATTGAACCACCTTTCTAGATCAACTAGCAGACTCGATTTAGGACAAAGGTGAATAGAGATGCTGGCCATGACATGGCCAACTTCTTCTTGCACACCGCATCAGGTATGGACACATAACGCAGAGGCCGCACAGAGGCTGCCGATAGATTAGGGGGCGCAACCAACTCCTATGGCACCCTCGATACACAATGTGTTCAGTTCTAGGGGAAGAACTATACTTGTAACACTAATCCTACCTACATCACATGACAATCCTCACATTACAACATGAATACTAAATGCAAAAATGTACCACAAAAGGTCCAGATCTACTAGGACCGAGAACAAGCGAACATATGAACTATGAGCGAGAACATGGTAACAGAGCTAAGCTGCGAGACCTAGGGTTAGGTGTCTCTTACCACGATCTCAATTTCGACCGATGAGGAAGACATGTTGGAGATAGATGAGGAAGAAGGCTCGCCGGATATGAGTTAGACCCACCAGAGTGGGAGGCGCCGCTTACCTGCTCGTCGGTGAAGAAGAGGATTTGGAGGGATAGCTCAAAATTGGGGAAATGGTGACGGGGATTTTGGAGGCGGATGAGGGGTGATACGTTGCAAACGTATCTATAATTTTTTATGTTCCATGCTTGGTTTATATCTACCTTCTTATGTTTTGTCCACACTTTGGAGTACTTTTTATACACTTTCTTGGACTAACCTATTAACAAGATGCCACAGTGCCAGCTGCCTGTTTTTTGCTGTTTCTGGTTCCAGGAAAGTCAGAATATGAATATTCTCGGAATTGGATGGGACAAAAGCCAAAGTCGATATTTTGCCGGAAGACTCACGGAGCCAGAAGACGAGATGAAGAGGGGCCAGGGGCTGGCCACACCACCTGGTGGCGTGGGCCAGGCCGCGCCAGGGGGTGGTGTGGGCCCCTCCGGCACCCCCTCGGTCTCCCCTTTTGCCTATAAGAAGCGCCGATGAGAAAATCCTAAATCATCCAGCCTCTAGCCACGAAAAGTTCCGTAGCGCCGCCACCACCGAAGGTGAGATTTGGGGGAGAGAAAGTCTCTGTTCTGACACCCTGCCGGGACAGGGAATTTCCCCCGGAGCCATCTCCATCGATCTCCACCACCATCTCTATCGTCGTTGCTAATTCCCATGATGATGAGGGAGTAGTTCTTCCTCGAGGCTAAGGGTTCTACCGGTAGCTATGTGTTCATCTCTCTCTCTATGCATGATCATATTGTGATCCTAAGCTTTGTAATCAAGTAGATCTACTTTGCTACTCAAGTGCTTTAATAGATCTCTACCTCTCCCCATGTGTGTGAAAGTGACAGCGTGCACACCATGGTGGCACTTAGGCTAGAGATTATAAATACTTGTTATGAGTTATATTTGGAGTTGGATATCTCTATGAAATTGTGGTGTTTGTTGGAACCAACTAGTGCTCAAGGTGACAGTGTGGGGTTATCTAGATGGGGAAAGCGAACTTTGAGGAGTGTTGTTATAGCCCTACCATGGATTAGAGTGTCCAACCAGAGAGTAGTTCAGAGTAGTATCATAAAGAGAAGATATTTATATGAGAGTGTTCACTAGTGAAAGTATGATCCCTAGGCCTCGTTTCTTAGCATTGAAACACCATTTGCAACTAGATCTGTTAAATGTTTGCTTGCTTCCATCTTTATTTCAGATTGCCTTTAGTCTCTTCCACGCCATCAAAGTATTTTCTGGCACTGTTGTCTTATATCCATACCACTTGTATTTCACTATATCTTCGCCGAAATAGTGCACCTATACACCTGACAAGTGTATTGGGTGTGTTGGGACACAAGAGACTTCTTGTATCTTGATTGCAGGGTTGCTTGAGAGGGATACCTTTGACCACTTCCTCCCTGAGTTCGATAAACCTTGGGTGATCCACTTAAGGGAAACTTGCTGCTGTTCTACAAACCTCTGCACTTGGAGGCCCAACAACTGTCTACAAGAATAGAAGTGCGTAGACATCAAGCTATTTCCTGGCACCGTTGCCGGGGAGGTAAGGTAAAAGGTACTCACATCCTGCGGTATCAGTGCTCGAAGTTATTTTCTTTACATTCTGCAATTTTTTCTTTTGTTTCTTGTTTTCACTAGTTAGGCTTAATGGAAAAAAAATAGAGAGCTTTTGAGTATTTTTCCTAATGTAGAACATGAATTATCTGAAAAGAAAATTAAAAACCCCATGGAACTTTCTTTGCATGCTAATAGCAACGTTATTAGTATGAATCTTTTGAACACCTTTGTTACTAATGCTATGGAAACGTCTAAGCTTGGGTAAGTTAGTTTTTATGAAAATGGTCTATTTAGTTCCCCAGCTTTAAAGAAGAAATTTTGCTCTGATGATACTTTATCTCCCATATGTGGTAATTCTAATGATACTTGTGATAATTTAAATCCACATACTGAAAGCATCCCTTTTAAAATACCTATAAAAATTATTGAATGTGTTATGAATAACTGTTATTTTGGAGATGGAACCGTCCATCCTGGTGATCATTTACTCTTTATACACGAATTATGCGAGTTGTTCAAGTGTGCAGGTATTTCAATGAACCAAGTTAAGAGGAAGCTATTCCCTTTTTCACTTAAGGGCAAAGAAAGGGAGTGGTATGAGCTACTAGATGATCCTCATCATTTGGAGTGGAAGGAACTTGAATCTCTCTTTTACTCTAAATTTTATCCTCCTCATGAAATTCATAAAGATAGGAATTACATTTATAATTTTCATCCTCATGATGGAGAAAGTATTGCCCAAGCATGGGGAGATTGAAGTCACTAATGCTCAAATGTCCCACTCATGAGCTCCCCAATAATATTGTTATTAATAATTTATATGCAAGGCTTTTAGGGCATTACAAGGACTATCTAGATACTTGTTTAGAGGGATCCTTCACAAATAAGGAGGTCAAAGCTAAGTGGGATCTTCTTGAAACAATTCAAAGCAATACCGAAGATTGGGATAACGACAAAGGTAAAGAACCAGGTATAAACTATGAGTATGATTGCATTAAGTCTTTCGCTAAAATGCTGATTTTCAAGAGCTTAGTGCTAAATATGGTCTTGATCCTCAAATTCTTATTGATTGTTTTAGAGCCTTTTCTTCTCATATTAATGCTCCTAAAGAAAAATGGGACATGTATCATGAGCCTTTTAAATACACTTGCATGGAAAATGAAATTGTTATTAATGATAGCAATAAACATGCTCAAACCTCTGAAAGTACTATTTCTTATAAGCATGTTATTTTTTGTGGATACATAGACATTGTGAGAATAATCAAATTGAAGAAGAATATTGTATCACCCACATGAATGAAAAAACTAGAACGTGGTATAGGGCTCTAAATGATCTTGGTAAAAAAAATTGTGCCCTCTATCCTTTTATTTGTGAACTTTGCTTCGAAGTGGGTCATTTCAATTTTCAATGCTCAGGCCATAATAATATCCCTTCTAATCCAATGAGTACTGCAAGTTTGTATTGTGATAACATGATCACTCCTAATCAACATGATGAACTTACATTATTTTTGGGGAAGAATTATCAAGAAAAAGTTCTTTGGTAGAGATGAGTGCTTTTGATATGAATATTGTCCTGCATGGTTGTCATCTTTATTGTGTTGATAATTGCCACACAAATACTTACATACAAAATATTATAGAAGATGAGATTTTACCAAAATATGATAGGACTAATATGTGTTTTGATCTTATTAATGAAAAGAAGGAATCCTCCAAAGTTTCTTCTATTGTCTCTAACAATAAACCATGGTATATGGAGAAGCTTCCTTTCAAGCCTCTCCCTCCTAAAGAGAAGAAGAAAAAGAAGAAAAGGAGGAGTAAAAGGAGAGAGGAAACAGTATTTTCCCCTAAGCATGTTGCTCCCATTATAGTTTTTGATGAGTCTAAACTCGATGATGTTCCTATGCCTGTTACCTATAGTAGTGATCACGATTGGGAAAAGCACACTTCTTTTGATATTGAAAATCTCTTCGGTACCAATTCTGAAAATTATGATATTAATAATTGTTGTACTATTAGTGCTACCCATGTTCCTTCCAATGATGATATGTTTACAAATAAACACACTTTGGAAGATAATTATTCTATTACTTAGGATGATACTACACCTCCAATATATGATGATTACAATAATGAATATGATATTTTCAGTCCACCTACTATTGAGGAGAAAATTGATTATGATTAAAATATGCCTCCTATATTTGATGATTATGGTGATGAGAATAATAATGATAGCTATTTTGTTGAATTTGCTCCCACTATAATTAATAAGAATGACTATGTTTATGTGGGGAGTATTAATTCTTTTATGCATGTGGCTCATGATAAGAATGTTTTATGTGATAGTTATATTGTTAATTTTATTCATGATGCTACTGAAAGTTATTATGAGAGAGAGAAACATGGTTTTATGTATCTCAATAATATTAGGTTTCCTCTCTTTATGTTGGAAGTCTTGAAGTTGCACTTGTTTTGATTTACTATGCTTGTCGCTTTATGCTTTCATGACTTGTTTCTTTACAAGATTCCTATGCATAGGAAGTGGGTTAGACTTAAATGTGCTTTGAATTTGCTTCTTTATTCTCTCTTTTACTTCAATTCATATTTCTTATATGAGCATCATTGAAATTATCATGCCTAACTTAAAGGCGTTAAAGAAAAATACTTATTGGGAGATAACCCAAAAGTTTTAGATGAGTCTTGAAGTTATTGCCTCTGTAATAACCGCTCCATATCCTTTTTATTTGCTTTTTGTGCCAAGAGTAACCTCTAATGAGAGAGAAGTAATGCTTGGGAAAGTTGCTGTGCCGAAACAGATTTTTGTGCTTCGCTGTAAAAATTCATGTAAAATCTCTGTACGTCGGTTTGAGCTGTGATTTTTTGAGCTGCTGCCCCAGGTTGTTATACAACTTAGTTAGCTCAACATTTTTCGATCTGAGCAACAGAAGGTCTTCGAAAAATTTGGTTTTTACCTGCTGGTCTATTTTGACAGATTTCTGCCATTATTTGCATTTGCTTCTTATTGATTCCTTTTTGGGTTCTTTTGGGGAATTGAACTTTTTGAGGGAAGTGCTACAGTAGTCTCTGTTTTAATGGAAGTTTTATTGGTGTTGAAACTGAACCCCAAAGGTTTATTATCTTTTAAATGCACTAATGTTGCTAATGAAGATTGTGTGAAGTTTTGTATGAAGGAAAAATTTTAGGTGTATGAAAAGAATAATGTAATGAGATGAAGAATGGACTAAAGCTCAAGCTTTGGGGATGCCACCCGTATCACCCGAAGAAATATCCAATAAGTACAAGCGTCAAAGCTTGGGGATGCCCAAGGCATCCCCTTCTTAATCAATAAAAATCTCAGGTCTTTCTAGACACTTCGTTTTTATTGTTTCATGCACTATTGTGTTGTTCTTGGAGCGTCTTTTGTTTTTGTTTTTAGTTTTATTTTGCTTTGTTTTCTTAGTTTGCTTGAATAAGTTGGTTGGATCCCAACACACTTATTTTGGAGAGAGAGAGACACTCCATTTTCATTGCCTAGAACACTCTAGTTTTCATTCTTATTGTTTTGTGAGTGTTCTCTTTTGCTAGCACTGAGTTTAGCCTTAGTTTTCTTGTTCTTTCAGCTTAGAACTTTTTAGTTATTCCTTTTTGTATTTGTGAGACAAGCTCACTGATCTTTATTTATTATTATCTTTGTGAGTTCTTTCAAATAGGTTGATTTGGATTGGAAAAGAGTAGGAAAGTTCATGCTTAAGTGGTTTAAAAGGAACTTGTTTTTGAATGTGACTTAGACTTTATCATGTCATGCTTGATATTGTTTTGGCTTTATGCTTAGTGATGTTTTATGTAGCATGACATGTTATAAACAATTGAGATTTCTTAATGTGCCTTGAAAGAATCATGCATTGTTTTAGCATATTAAAGCATAGTATTGTGGTATTCTCCTTTAAATGCTTTATCTGGGTTGAGTTGGCGCATGCTCACACCATGTTAAGACTATACCAAGTCACCATAGCCTTTATGATCATTTATTTTTCGACTTGTAATATCACTTTATGCTTTAATTAATGATGTTTTGTCGCTTTGCATGATTATGGCCATTATTACTCTCTTAGTTGGTCGCTCCCAGTCTTTTGCTAGCCTCCATAACCAAGTATAAGTTCCACTCATGCATCTAACTCCAAATAAAACCAAGTTATTCCAAAGAGTCCACCATACCTACCTATTAGCATTTTCTATTCCAAGTATATTCATGTTTTTATCTACCTTCCGAATTAAACTTCTTATGTGAAAATTAGTGATTAAAGCTCTCACGAACTTGATGGCACACTTTACTTTTCTTTCACTTAATAAACTTGAACCATTGTGTCATCTACGTTGTATATGCTTGCACTTATATGTTGGGATTAGCAGAACCATGTTGTCATGGGGAACGCTTTCAACATTGCACTTATACATTGTACCCAGTTGATATCATGCACTTTTGTTTATGTCATTGGTGTGAAATGAAAGGGGACCTTGTAAGTCCATGGAGTTATGTATGTGTTTTAGAGAAACGCCTGGACAGCTGGTCTAATCCATGCCTAATCATAGTGGAAATTTGTAGCTTAACCATAATGAGAAATCTATGAAGCATTCTTCTTATAAAAAGAGATAGAGATTGAAAAAAAGGAAAAAAAGATGAGAAAAGAGGAAAGAGCGAAAAAAACACCATTTTCCCATGGTAAATAAGAAGATTGTTGAGATACTCGTTGTTTGCTTGACTTGTCATTTTGATATGGGGATTCTTCCGTATCATCGGGCAAGGGGTACCCCGTTGGCGGTTCTCTATGATACACATGTACTTACAATGACAAGAACTTACCGGTAACTAAACTTGAGTAGCATGAGGAGCGGCCCTCGTATTCAAGGGACATGAGATTTCCAACTTATACTTTGTCAAGCATATACTCCATAGTTTGTTCACTTTAACCTTAATCACTTCAAGATGCTTATGATAGGGGAAATGAGAGATTAAAGGTAATAAGTACCATAATTTTCAGAAGCTCTTTATGAGACTTGAATCCTTGCTTTCTTCTATGAAGGCCTTTCTTTTACTTTGATGTTGAGTCTCCATCTTCTATCTTTATGCACCTATTAAGAGAGCATAGTGGCCATTCTTAGTTTAGTGTGCATTGTCCCAAGACTTGTTGATTGATGCATAACTTTTATATTGTTTGTTCTTAAACTATTTGTATCTAATCACCCTTATAAACTTTGAAGGTGTCCTATGCATTTATGTTTTGCTACTCTATGAGGGACAAGCTGAATGCCACTATGCTATGTTTTCTTTATGTGAAATAAACAAACGTCTTGCAAAGCATTGTTATTCATGAATCTTTTGTTTATGCCTTTTCATGTTCAACATAGTTGCTATGTCTTATTGTTAGAACTATATCTTTCATGTCTATGTTAGAGTACTATGATCCCAATTATCAATGTTTTATAAATGCCTTGATCAAGATTGTGATGGTGCATGTCACCTCAAAAATTACTCTTTCTTTTTATCACTTACCTGCTCGAGGTCGAGCAGGAGTGAAGCTTGGGGATGTTGATACGTTGCAAACGTATCTATAATATTTGATGTTCCATGCTTGGTTTATATCTACTTTCTTATGTTTTTTCCACACTTTGGAGTACTTTTTATACACTTTCTTGGACTAACCTATTAACAAGATGCCACAGTGCCAACTGCTTGTTTTCTGCTGTTTTTGGTTCCAGGAAAGTCAGAAAATGAATATTCTCGGAATTGGACGGGACAAAAGCCAAAGTCGATATTTTACCGGAAGACTCACGGAGCGAGAAGACGAGACGGAGAGGGGCCAGGGGCTGGCTACACAACCTGGTGGCGCGGGCCAGGCCAGACCGTGCCAAGGGGTGGTGTGGGACCCTCCGGCACCCCCTCGGTCTCCCCTTTCGCCTATAAGAAGCCTCCGATGAGAAAACCCTAAATCATCTAGCCTCCAGCCACGAAAAGTTCCGCAGTGTTGCCACCACCGAAGGGGAGACTCGGGGGACAGAAAGTCTTTGTTCCGGCACCCTGCTGGGACGGGGAATTGCCCCCGAAGCCATCTCCATCGATCTCCACCACCATCTCTATTGCCGTTACTGATTCCCATGATGATGAGGGAGTAGTTCTTCCTCGAGTCTAAGGGTTCTACCGGTAGCTATGTGTTCATCTCTCTCTATGCATGATCATATTGTGATCCTGAGCTTTGTTATCAAGTAGATCTACTTTGCTACTCAAGTGCTTTAATAGATCTTTGGCTCTCCCCATGTGTGTGAAAGTGACAGCGTGCACACCATGGTGGCACTTAGGCTAGAGATTATAAATACTTGTTATGAGTTATATTTGGAGTTGGATGACTCTATGAAATTGTGGTGTTTGTTGGAACCATCTAGTGCTCAAGGTGACAGTGTGGGATTATCTAGATGGGGAAAGCGAACTTTGCGAAGGGCTGTTATAGCCCTACCATGGATTAGAGTGTCCAACCGGAGAGTAGTTCAGAGTAGTATCATAAAGAGAAGATATTTATATGAGAGTGTTCACTAGTGAAAGTATGATTCGTAGGCCTTTTTTCTTAGCATTGAAACACCGTTTGCAACTAGATCTGTTACATGTTTGCTTGCTTCCATCTTTATTTCAGATTGTCTTTAGTCTCTTCCACGCCATCAAAGTATTTTCTGGCACAGTTGTCTTATATCCATACCACTTTTATTTCACTATCTCTTCGCCGAACTAGTGCACCTATACACCTGACAAGTGTATTGGGTGTGTTGGGGACACAAGAGACTTCTTGTATCTTGATTGCAGGGTTGCTTGAGAGGGATACCTTTGACCACTTCCTCCCTGAGTTCGATAAACCTTGGGTGATCCACTTAAGGGAAACTTGCTGCTGTTCTACAAACCTCTACACTTGGAGGCCCAACAACTGTCTACAAGAATAGAAGTGCATAGACATCAAGGGGCGGTGTAAATAGTCAGTGCGAATCAGCGGGTGGTAACCCCAATTTCTCCCGCCAGATTTTGCGAGCTCGGGCCATCCCTCCCTTGCACACGCGTGTGCATCTTCTTCTCCGCGAGTGCGAGAAGAAGTTGGCTCCTTAGAAACACCCGATTTGGGCGTTCCTACAGGGCCAGCCTGAAGAGCACTTTAAAACTCTGCGGTCTAAAGATTCCTCCCAGCGTGCGGAACCAAACATCCTTATTTCTTCCCGTCCCATGCGAGAAATGGGGATACGACCAACCAAACACACCTTGGACCATTTTTGTAATGGAACCTCGTCGCCGGGCAGGGTGCTCCTCTCCTGCATATTAGTGGCCTAGAAATCCTAGCTAGGGCAGTAGTGTCCCCCTAACAGAAAAACACTCAAACAAGATAAATATTGACCAACACTCGAACAAGATAAATATTGACCTTAGTAAACCGAGAATATGTCATTCTTAGGCAATAGTCTTGGGTATCATTTTGTTTCGCATCTCTGTGTGGCGCCTTTGCTTTCCTTATCCAACTCCAACAAAGCGCCAAATACACCCTCTATTGTATGTTTGTATGCCCGCCAATATACTTTGCCATCCCAGTCAAAAAAATTCTCTGCCATGTAAAGGAAGCACCACTCTTCATTTTCTCAAGAGGTTCCCATACGGATAGTACTTTGCATGGAGGACACGTGCGCATAAAGAATCAGGATCTCTCAAAAGTCTTCATACCTATTTATCTGATATTGCCAAATTAAAACTGTGGAGATCTCTGAACCCAAGTCCACCTCTTTTTTTGGAATGCATAACTTCCACCATGTGCACCAATGTATCTTCTTATTATCAACATCATCACCCCATCCAAATTGTGTTATTCCTTTGCATATGGTTTTCGCAATTTTGAATACAGACATCGCAAAAACTGATATAGGTTGAGATATTGCTTTAAGAGCCTCATTTCCTCTAATAGACAAGGTTTTCTCCTTCCATGCCATGATAATTTTAATCACTCTTTCAACCAAGCGTTTGAATCAATCGCTTCTATCTGCTCCCAACACAGTAGGTAGCCCTAAATACTTGTCTGAAATAGCTCCCATCATAATATCAAGCATGACACAAATTTTCTTCCTTGCTTCCACTCTAGTGTTAGGACCGAAAAAGACATTAAATTTACCTACACTCACCATTTGTCCTGAAGAGGCACAATACGATCCCATGACATCTTTCAAACATCTTGCATTATTCTCATCATATTTCATCAATACCAGAGGGACATGCGAGCTTCGCCTTGCCACCTCCATAGCATTGTTGCACAATGTGGATATTGCGGTAAACTTGAGAGCGCTTCAAACATAGCAAGGGGTAACTGGTCCATGTTTTTAGTGTTACTATTCATGATGACACTCTCTCCATTTTCTCACCCGAGGGCGTCCGTCCGGACTTACCTACGGATGAAATATAATTGCTGAGCTAGCTACGGTTAATAGTAATCAACAAAGTTAACACGTTACAACATGTTCGCGAGTTCTAATAAAATACTCCCTCCGGCCAGAAATAAGTGACTTGACTTTATCTAGATTCAGATGTATCTATACACTAACACATGTCTAGATACATACAAATCTAGACAAATCTAAGTCATTTATTTAAGGACGAAGGAAGTAGCATTTTTCGAATCTATTTCTATAAACTGTTATGCCTTTCCCCGAGTCAGACTTAAAAGTAAAGATACATCGAACGGGTTTTCTCTAAAAGTAAAGATACATCGAATGGGTCTGCTCTACTCCAAACTGAGAAATGTTGTAGCAACCCTAGCATTGTGTGATATAGTTTGGAAGGTTTGTAGATGTAGTCATGAGGAGTTACAATCTACCTTTGATGTATTGTTATTTTTATGTATTGTACCTTTAGGTAATATATGTAGTTAGCATGCATCCCTTTAGCCCAACTTAAGGTTGTAGTTTATAGTGAACAAAGCATTAGAGTTAGGCACATAAACAACAATTGTTTTACCAACCAAATCATGCACCACCACACAGAGGAACATCATTCCAGTAGTGGAATTCCTATGAGAAGCCACCTGAATGGTATTAGGAGAGAACTATGTCCCTCTCATGGAAAATAAAAAAACAAATTTTCAGTACACCAAGATAAAGAAGCTCTGTAAGAGTCCCTACAAAAATACCACCATACCGGGCGGATTTTTGGGGCAACACAAGAGAAAAGTACCTACAATAGTTGGATACGCGGTGAATGAGGGTTCACGATGGCTATCAAGGGCGGAACTAATATTTACGTCGTGGTATTACTAATAGTGGCACTAAATTGTGCCGCGGTAGGCGGTAGGCAAGTGCGACAAGAAGGATACATCGTCTACAACTTGTCCACATGGACACAAATCCTGGGCTGAAAATGGGTGCAAACGAACACCATAATGGACACCAATCCATTTACATCGCATGGCTGTCCTTGCCCTCTATCTGCGTCGAACACATAGGAACATTTAGACCAAATGGGTCGTCCCGTTTAAGTTGCCCTTATCTCCCTATTCTTCAATGAGCCTTATTGGAGAACATTTTTGACAAAGGAAATAATATAATATTGCGAAGATACCAATTACATCTAGCCTCTGCACCATCAAGACATCCAAAGACATCAGGGATACACACAACCAAGACCAAAATAAACAAGAGAGAAAATAAGAACAAAGACTCCGTCACGGACTACATGTACAACCACTCGCAACACAAGTACTCTAACCACCACCGAGAACAACACCTGTACTACAAACCCGGCTCTCCAAAAGCAACGCCTCCAAGAAGGGAACAATGCACAAGCGTTATCATTGCCCAATCGAAGATCATGGGTTTTCACCCCGGGGAAAGGCCGAGTTTCCAAAACAATGTCTTCAGAAAGGCCATTGCCAGGTATAACCAATGAAAGCCAGATCTTGGGTGTTTACCCTGAAAATCATGGCTCCGTACTCGATGAGCACTACCAAAGATGAAGTCCACCTGTGCTGCCACCCCCGCTTGACAAGTCTACTGCTTCAAGTCGTCGAACACCCGACACACAGGGAGAACGTGTGCCACATTATCTCATCACAACCAAAATATTTCTGCCAAAACCATCCTCCAGTCGTTGCCACGATAACTTTCTCCATCTCCATCAGATCCATGAAAATATATATGAAGACATGTCCCATATTAACGAACGGTAGACGAAGCTTCACGCAGCGCCCTAGAAGCGTGTGTATGACCACATCGATTCCGATCTAGATCTCCAGTAGCATCCCGTGTCAGACTGCGGAAATCTCCGAGTGAAAGACCAGAACTCGACTATGGCCCAATTGAGGAGGAGGAGTTGAAATAGATTGATGACTTGGCACTTGAAGAAAAACATGGCCAAACCACCCATATTTGGCTCGACCAACAACCCCCCACACCGACGGCCGACTTCTGGCAACTAGATCGGGCTCATGTAACAACGATAGGAGGAGGGCCATTACAACTGCATGCCCTCCCCTCTGCCTCATCCACGCCTCCCTGTAGCGTGCCGACAGACGCTGCACATGGGCGAGCACTGCCGCCCTCTCGCCAAGCCTCCACCTACATCGGCATGGAGCCGTACCCCCTCCCCCCGGTCCCCCGTGATGGGAGTCCAATAGGCTACGCCATCCCTGCCAGCTGTCTTCGACAGTGATGGCGTGGCCGCCATCGCCGGCGGCGGCGGCGGCAGCAGCCGGTGGGAGTAGATCGGATGCCGGCCTTCTAGATCAAGATCGGGGTCTTCTAGAGCTGCCCTGGCAGGAGCGGCCCGAGAGTCCTTTTTTCTGTGCGTTGTACTTACCCTTCTGTTTTTATATATTGAGTTGCCGTCCCAGGCAAATTGCGAAAGCGACTCTTCTTATTTCTGCATACATGGAGCTATCGGATTGTCATTAGTCTAAGCAGATGTTGTATTTATTTCCTCTTTGACTTTAATGAAAAGGACAAACTACCAGTAAATACTAGAGATTTGATAGTATGAGTTACGCAAGCCAATTTTCTTTTGGGATCGTGTTATAATTCCCACCGGACATGTGTGATCTTCAAATCAGAACACTATTTTCAACTGGTACCTCGCTCAAAGGAGGGACAACTTTTCTTTGGAGGAAGTCTATTTTAAACCAAAATGGGACTAGATCTACCATTTCCACGGCTACGAGGGTTTGCAAAAAGAAGTGGCAACTTTTCTTTGGAGAAATTCTATTTTAAACCCTGAGTTATAGAGGTTTGGCGATTTGAACCCTCACGTCGGAATCCCCATCGTTTGCACCATAAACTCTAATCCCAGTCTAAATCGAACCCGAGATGTTTTAGACTGCACATGGGAGAGAGAAAGGAATGGGGAACGGAAATTAGGGTTCTTTCGCTCCCCCGACAGCACAGGGGATTTGACAGCGGGGCGGAAGAGCACAACAATAGGGGACAAGAGTATGAGTTGCTCTTCCAGTGCTTCTTACACTCCTGGCTTCTGAGGACCTGCTAGAAGAAGGAGAGGGACAAAAAGCAAGGTCACCTGTGATGTATTAGGAGACCCAGGTGTCGTAAATAGCCGGCGAAGTTGTTCCACTATGATGCGCGGATGAAAAATGTCTAGATGGATCTCGTGGAGTGCTCAGAACATAGGAAGGTGGTACAACACCTATGTCGATGCCATGCTGAGCTCGAAAATTTCATTTTTTCCTGCTTACTTCTCCTTGCCTCTATGACTCATTTCTATTAGGAAAATTGAACATCAGGGTGGATGTGGTTAGGTTGAATGGCATGATGCTCCATTGCCGAAGTTTTGGGGTGATTTGATTGGCAATTTGTGCGATGAAGTGTACAGGTTGCGTGATGAAGAAATTGTACCTCCTTGGTCCGAAGAACAAGCCGGAATAGAGGTTATGGTTCAGGATTTTGCAAGATCATCTGAAAGAGAAAAATGTATGGATAGCTACTATCAGCTGGACACCTATGCCAGACGAAACTCAAGCGACAGTCTGATTGCCCTGATGGGTTTCCTCGAGCCCAAGGACGCACTCGACTCACACTAGTGTGTGTAGATGTCGCTAGGTGGTCCAATGACCTATTTGCAATTTTATTACTTTTGTCGCTCTTTGTACTGTTGTTGATGATTTTAATAGATCGGTGAAATTTTCAAAAAAAATATAAGAACGTGGTGTTTATTTTTATTGTATTTTGTGTTAGGTTTAGTGGTAGGGAAGTTGTTTGTGCAGTGAATTTGTGTAATATTTTTGTCAGTAATGAAGTTTTATGCAATATACTCCTAGGAGCTTAATTTCAAACTTCTACTGTCTCAAACGCATTGCAATATAACTGTTCTATTGCTTTTTCAAATTTATTTCAATTTGAAATAGTTATATTACTGTCATTTTAACTAGGACATGTGCAAATAAAATAACCAGCGGTGTTGTGGAACCCGGGCTCGGGTTCCAATGAGCCCGATTTTGGAACTTCAAAAAAATTGAATTCAAATGTTAAAAAAAACAGAAAAAAATACATGCATGTATCCAACTATGTGTTCTAGCAGTGTGCAAGTTTCAGCTCAAAATAGTTTGTATTCTACACTCATAAAAGATGACAAAATGAGTTTTTGTCATCGGCAAATAGTGTCGCACGGTGCACTAGTGTGCGGGCTTTGCCTTTTGTGCTATTTGGTCATTTTTCTAAGTCTAAAAGACAGTGTTTTGAGCTGAAAATTTGCACACCACTAGACCATACAGTTGTCAACATGCACGTATGTTTTTGCGATTTTTTGAAACTTTTGAATTTGATGTGTTGAAATTTGTAAAAAAAATCAGGCTGCTTTTAGCCTGGGTTCTACCATGACTGTTCGTGCTATTGCTGGTGTTTTAATTAACTGGGACATGTGCAAATGAAATAACTAGAAATTCAACCTGGCATAAACATCAAGCTGGAACAATATTTTCCCAACATAACATAAACTTAGACATATCCAAAAGACTAAACCTATCACACTAGAGACAACACAAATGTTTGCAACATTACAACATGAACAAAAGTACTCACCACTGAAGATGCTACAAGGGAAAATCTTCATATCTCTGCTAGAAAATACCTCAGTGACTTCCTTTTCTTAGTGAAATGTGCATTGTTTTTGTTGCCTCTCTCTGGAATTCCTTTGCAACTTGACTTGGTTTTTCCAGGATTGTTACACAAAGAGCACTTGATAATAGTGCCATGCTTTCTCATTTTCTTCCACTTAGGCATCTGATTTTCTCCTCAGTTCCTACCATCTTTTTAGGCCTTCTTGGCATTTCCACATAACTAGGAGCTTGAGGCCTAGGATTTGCAGACACTGCCACATCTCCTCACATTCCACAGACTGCAAGGAATGCTCATAAATTTTGTTGAACACCTTAACGGAGTAGCAATGATGAATAAAATCATCGGTTTGCCTTTTACACTTGTAGAAACACTAATTTCATGGTGGCAAGGAAAACCTGCCAAGTGAAAAATGTCCACATGAGCATGTCCTCTTCGCTAGATTTACGGTATTTTGTATTCCTCTACCATTGATAAGTTCGACTTCAAATCCATCTTCTCCATTCCACAACACCTCAAGATATTGTGCCCGTGCAGTAATTTTCTTCGGCCTTTTAAACATGCCGGGGCATATTGTTCTTGTTATCTTCTCATCGTTGGCCAACATTGCTATTCTAATCAGAATCATCGACAAAAACACATCAAAAATCCAATCTTGTCCATCACCATATAATCCCCAAAATACCCTCTATAAACTGTAGCCCTACTGGCACAGCTATTGGGTAAACTACGACGACTGGAGGAGGAGGGCGTCTAGGATGTTACCTTTGTCTTCGTCACGTCCTCGCGTCATCACGATCATCACAAATTCGCTGATCAACCACCATTATCGTCGCTAGAGCAGGGTGGAATGCGAGGGGATGCAAAGAGGACAAGGTGGACCGACGGGTCCTTTCCTCGCCCGTGAGCCATGCAGAACAAGTGATCCCGGTCACCCTTTGCCTCATCAGCCATCTCTGCATGGCAAACTTCCCAGTGATCAATTTAGACCGGGATTCGATAGTTTATGGTTCAGACAACCAGGGAGGCGAGGGTTCAACTCTAAGAGGGTAGTGTTCAAAATGTCATTTTTTTTTCCATTTTCTTTTGAAAAATTAGACCACAACAAAAGAAGCGGACACGAAATGGCAGGAGAAATGTAGTGTGGAAAATCAACCCATCTTTGGCGGTGATAGCCACAGCCACGTATCAACTTGCCTCCGATACGGCTATAGCTATATTCCCACCTGATCGATATACCCACTCACTCACAATCTGGCCAATCATCACCGTTCTATGGCCTTGTCCGCTGAACCCTGCACATACAAGTCTCGCTCTACAGAATTTTTGCAACAAAAGAGCTCCAAGGGCCATCGTTTCCTTTGATCGATCTGTTCAAATTTTGCCTTTTCCATGCCGTGTCCTTTTCTTGTCCTAGTGCGCATCACGCATTTGGATTTCTTTAATGGAGGTTTTTGATTTCTCTTTTACCGCTGCGTAAGAAGCGGAGAACCGAGCAAGGACAAGGAGAGTTGGTACTTGACCTTGTTGTTGCAAGAAGCTACAAGAAGGGGGAGTGTTCGTGGCTTGCTTGCGTTGCCTGCCCTCCCAAACCTGGAAATCTTCTTGCTGAATTAAAACTTGTCTACCCCAAATCTTCTCTTCTCCGCCTCTCCCAAATTCGACATCGCGGTGCTTGCGCCTGCGGGGCCGCGCGCGTGGGCGCAGCGAAGGTGGCGACTTGCACGCTTGGCAGTTGGCGGCAGTTTGGCAACGTGACCCGCGCGTGAGCGCCGGGGAATGGACGCCGAGAGCATCGGCGGTGGCGGAACGCCGAGGGCGGCGCGGAGGAAGGTGAGTCTGGGGCGCTGCTTTATCGGATTCCGCCGTGCGGAAGATTCGATCCCGGGCGTGGTTTTTGGGTTGGGGGTACCACGGTGGGTCGGTGGCGGCGGTTTCTTGGTTTCTTGACGGCGGTTGTTGCCTGCAGCAGTGGAGCGCGGAGCTGCTGCTCGCGTACCAGAGCCTCGGGGTGGTGTACGGGGACGTGGCCACGGCGCCGCTGTACGTGTTCAAGAGCGCCTTCGCCGGCGGAGACATCGAGCATTCGGCGGGGAACGAGGAGATCTACGGCGTGCTGTCCCTCGTCTTCTGGACGTTGACCCTCATCCCGCTCCTCAAGTACGTCTTCGTCGTTCTCCGCGCCGACGACCACGGCGAGGGCGGCACCTTCGCGCTCTACTCCCTCATATGCCGCCGCGTCCGCGCGGGGCTGCTCCCCGGCGGCGACGTGCCCGCGGGGCGGCCGCGCGAGGGCGAGACGCCGGCGACCCGCCTCTCGGCCGTGCGCGCCGCGCTGGAACGGCACAGGGTCCTGCAGAGGCTGCTGCTTCTGCTCGCTCTGCTCGGGACGTGCATGGTCATCGGCGACGGCGTGCTCACCCCTGCCGTCTCTGGTCGCTCCCTCCTCCTTCCCCACAGATTTTGGTTTTGCTCTTGAGATTATTATACTGGTTGGTAATTATTTTGGGATAACTGCAACCTGATTGTCTTCTTGCTCTGTTTTACAGTGTTCTCAGCGGTTTCCGGGCTTGAACTCTCGCTGGACAATGAACAGCACGAATGTAGGTCAATTACTTGCTCTGACTGCGTTTAGGATTTGCTTGATACCAATTTCTAGTTGTTATACTAGCGGATTCTAATCGGATATATTCGAATTACTTGTTCATTTTCTTATTCTAAATATGCTGTTTCTGATTAGTGTTTCTGAATCTGCTGTGATATGCTGCTGGTTTTCAGATATACTGCTACCGGTAACATGCGCGATCCTGGTGGGTTTGTTCACCTTGCAACACTACGGCACACACAGGGTCGGCTTCCTTTTCGCGCCTATTGTTTGCTTGTGGCTTCTCTGCATCAGTATCATAGGGGTCTACAACATCATCCATTGGAATCCCCATGTGTACCGAGCTCTTTCGCCATACTACTTGTACAAATTTCTCCAGAAGACTCAGACTGGTGGCTGGATGTCACTTGGTGGGATCCTTCTATGTATAACTGGTGAGGACAGAATACAGACTATTGCGCGCCCGCCACTTCTAATAAATGGTGATGATAAATTGACCACATCTGAAACTGTTTGAGTTCGCAGGCTCTGAAGCTATGTATGCGGACCTTGGACATTTCTCACAGTCTTCAATTAGGGTAAGAGATGAGTGCCTTAGCTCCAAGTTTCGTTACATAATCCTTTGCCACTGGGCCTGAATATCACTCTTTTGCCTTTGAATTAGTGACTTTGAATTTCTTTACTAGTAAGACGGTGCTTATGCATTAAATGTCTGCAATGTTTATAAAGAGGTACCTTTGTACACATTGTTTATGAAAAACCAAGACTTGTGTTAGAACTTGGAATTTTAAGCAGCGAAAATGAGCTATTTTAGGGCAAATTAATTTGATTATGTGCATTGGACTATTGGTATCCAATGTAACTTTCCATGCTCTTGTTTTTTTCAAAAGCCATGTTAGATTTTAACTCATTGTCTTGTTTCATAATTCATAATAGCTATTAGGAATTGGCATTTGCTACCACCATCCTTGATCTGTTGATCTTCACATCAAGTTCTTATTTATGTCCTAACTCCCTTACCGCTATGCTTTACTTCCAACAGATAGCTTTCACATCTGCAGTTTACCCAGCTCTGATACTTGCATATATGGGACAAGCTGCTTACATTTCAAGACATCACAATTTTGACAATATTAATAATATTGGATTCTACGTGTCAGTCCCAGGTATACTTTATATTTTTCATTTTCACCCTCATGGGTAAAACACTTGGAGAATATAACTGTATAACAAGTTCCCCTTTATTTATTTACTTATGCAATAATCTCTTTCTAGAAAAAATCAGATGGCCTGTTCTGGTGATTGCAATACTCGCAGCTGTCGTCGGGAGCCAAGCAGTTATTACGGGCACATTCTCAATTATCAAACAGTGCTGTTCCTTAAATTGCTTCCCTAGGGTGAAGATTGTGCATACATCCTCTACAGTACATGGCCAGATATACATACCAGAGATTAATTGGATCCTGATGATACTATGTCTGGCTGTTACTCTTGGCTTCAGAGATACGAAGCACTTGACAAACGCACAAGGTAACAAGCACAGTTACATAAACATATAATTTCTTTTCAGAAGTGCACATGCATACTTTCACTTTACCATGAACAATGAACAGATGCAGACCCTTTATGTTTATTCTTGCTTTTTTGCGTATATAATTTACAGTCAGCTTTACATGCC
This sequence comes from Avena eriantha, assembly GCA_910589775.1. Classification (NCBI taxonomy): domain Eukaryota; kingdom Viridiplantae; phylum Streptophyta; class Magnoliopsida; order Poales; family Poaceae; genus Avena; species Avena eriantha. The sequence goes on along the minus strand of OU342744.1, from coordinate 133,538,760 downwards.
AAGCGAATGTGGTTTTTTCTTGGTTCAGGTCTGGCGATCATAACAGTTATGCTCGTCACAACTTGCTTGATGTCACTGGTTATAGTCCTTTGCTGGAACAAGAACATAGTGTTTTCTCTCGGGTTCCTTCTTTTCTTTGGTGCAATTGAGGTTGTTTACTTCTCAGCATCCCTTGTGAAATTTCACGAAGGGGCTTGGGTACCCATCACTCTTTCCTTCATTTTCATGATGGTGATGTGCGTGTGGCATTATGGTACCATAAAGAAGTACGAGTTTGATGTCGAAAACAAGGTATCGATAAGTTGGCTTTTGAATCTTGGCCCTTCCTTGGGAATTGTTCGGGTCCGGGGCATTGGCCTGATACATACAGAGCTTATGTCTGGTATTCCGGCCATTTTCTCTCACTTTGTCACCAATCTGCCTGCATTTCATCAGGTATCTTATCATCTTCTTTTGCTGTAAAAGTTTGTTTTCAGAATAGACAAGAACGCAGTTACAAAGTCTAATCTAGATTCTTTATGCTTTCCCCGAGCCACTCTGCTAAATAAATTTTCTTAGCTCACCAGTACTCGCATCTAACTAACTTCTACGATGTTCAAAAATATTTTTACCAGGTTCTGGTCTTTCTATGCATTAAATCAGTACATGCACCACATATCCGACCCGAGGAGCGATTTTGGGTTGGTCGCATTGGCCCAAAACAGTATCGTCTATACAGGGTGGTTGTCCGGTATGGATACCGCGATGTACCTAAGGATGACATAGAGTTTGAGAAGGACCTAGTTGGCAGCATTGCAGAATTCATCCGCTGTGGGGACTCGGATGACCAAAATGGTTCTCTGGACAGCACCGCAGACCATTCCTATGAGAGGCTGTCTTCCATCAGCAAAGGTCTGTCATTTCAGGAGGGCAGTGAGATAACTGGATCAGATTCATCGATACTATCCCCAGGTAACCAGATGTACCAGAACGCAATAGCACCAAAGGCAAAGAGGGTAAGGTTTGTGCTTCCACAGGGTGCGCAGATTGACAGCGAGGTGCGCAGTGAGCTGCAGGAGCTGACAGATGCTAGGGAGGCTGGCATGTCCTTCATCACGGGGCGCACGCACATGAAGGCGAAGAGCGGGTCCGGTCTGGTAAAGCGGATCGCGATAAACTTCATCTATGAGTTCCTGAGAAGGAACAGCCGAGGTTCTGTGACTGCAGCTAACATACCTCATGCTTCGAGTCTCGAAGTAGGGATGGTGTGCCAGGTCTGATATGATTGTCACCACCACGCTCCGTTGTTCAAACATCAGTGTATATACATATATCCTAACGAAATAGGTATAGAGGATTGATGAAGCAGGGCACCGTTATTCGAGAATTGTACATCAGAAGTGTGCATAGTTTTCTCTGTGATGTATTATGTTGAGCTTATCTTTGTTTTGGGTTTTTGATATGTTGATGTCATCACAGTTGCCGTCTTTGTATATGGGTTGTAGAGCTGTAGGAGGGACAATGACGAGATCATTTTGTGCATGAGTTTGGTTCTACTGTCTAGGCTGTTTTAGAGCCTTAATAAGTTGTACTCTGCAATTGTTTGTTGCATAACTGACAGTAGGCTGAGAAATGATACTTGTCACACGATGAAGATTTTACAGAACAGTAGTAAGGCTTTGGTAAAGTTCGATAATTTAGCTAGGAATTCTAACCAATATATTGATCAATTATATACTTGTTTCTATGCTAGTAGAGTGAGGGTTACTGATTACTCACGAATCATAACGTAACCTTGAGTTATCATTTGCTCTGCACAATCTAGAGATGGAGCAATTCTGTAAGCAAGGCAATGCCCTGTTCTTTACAAATTTCCCCTTGAGTTTTTCAAATCCCTGTATGTTCTCCGACACAACTGGCAGGGTTGGGTGGCAAGATCACACATGAGAAACCCTATAGACAGTACAGGGCGATTGAATTGAGACAGATGACCGCATCCCTGCTGACCATAGTTATCACTCTTTCATTTTTATCATCCAGTGGAGATAATTTGGTAGGGCTTGTAAAAATGATTATCAGAAGATTATCTATTCACAGATGGTTGTACATTGTGAATATTATGGTTGATTGGGGCCTTACTGCTCCCTAGTAACCATGCGACAGGAGACAGTGAATGCAAAGGCTTTCTCAAAATATGGCCATCTACATAAATTAAACTATAAAATTATTTTTATTTGATAAAGAACATCTACTAGAGAGCTACTTCGTCAAGGGAGGGGATGCCCATACCAGTAAATGAAAGCTTGTGTGCCCTCCATAGAAGTATTGAACTGCATGAAACTATTCATTGCATGGTTGTTGCACCACATGGTATCAAAATTTAATGTAACAATGTTCCTATTTAATCATGAGAAGACAGTGGCACCTGGTCATTTTGTTTTAGAATGGCTATCCTTCATGCATGAGCCCAAAGAGTAGTACTGTAGTAGTAGCTGCTTTTGCAATAATGTTGATATCCAAAAACAAATACTCCCTCCATCCCAAAATAAGTAACGGGGGTTTGTCTAGATTCGGATGTATCTTATACATCCGAATCTAGACAAATGCAAGTCATTTATTTTGGGACGGAGGGAGTACTAGGCTTGGAAGCATCTGAATTTGTGTATGTGCCAACATTGTATTCTACACGAAGTAACATCACTATGATGTTCAGCTCAAAATGGTATATTCGTCAGCGGTTCAGCCATCGTCTATCACACATTCACACCTGACACTAGTGGAACACGGGCCTCTAGTCCCGGTTTGTAAGGGCCTTTAGTCCCGGTTTGCCAACCGGGACTACGAAGGCGGGACTAAAGGTAACCCCTTTAGTCCTGGTTCTGTCACAAACCGGGACTAAACGTCCTCACGAGGCTGCGTTGAGCGAGGGGGACCTTTAGTCCCGGTTCGTATTACGAATACGAACCGGGACAAAAGATTATTTTTTTCAAAAAAAAATTCCAATTCTTTTTTCAAAATTTTCTTGAACTTTTGAATTATCTGACTCGTTAATTTCTCACATCTCTTATTTTTAACACTAACTATACTTAATCTTAGGTCAAATTATAGTTATGGTCAAACTTCCCGGTCGGTCACCCATCCTAGCACACTACCCCACCCCCGGCACGCTTAACTTTCTCATTCCATCTCTCCCACCTCACGCAAAGGACCCTTATACCTTGTTGTCAGGACTAATATATTAATCCTATTAACTCATATCAATATGTCAACCGTCTTTATTTTTTGAAATTACGAACAACTATTTAAATAAACAATAATAATATTTTATTCATATGAAAATAAAAAACTAATTAAATTAATATTTTATTCATTTTTTGCCATTTATTCATTTAATATGACATAAATAATATCTTTAAATCTGTAAATCAAAATTCGACAAATAATATATCCATTATTATAAAAAAATGTGAGGAATTCAAATATGACATAAAAATTAGTATTTTTTTATTTTTGAAATAACTTTTATTTCTTTTCAAATTTAAGAATCCAAAACAGCCTAAAGTTGTTGAAATCGAAGAGGAAATTGTTTTCTGCATGTTTTGATAGGTTGTACGTTTTTTTCTGACATCGTATGTAAAAGTCATGACTATTTAGAATTTTTTTTTGTCCATTTTCTTTAGTCCCGGTTGGTAATACGAACCGGGACTACATGTCACCCCTTTAGTCCTGGTTGGAGATATGAACCGAGACTAAAGGGGTGGGACCCGGTTGGTGATACGAACCGGGACTAAAGGGGTCGGTACCGGCCGCAGGCTGCCGCCACCCCTTTAGTTCCGGTTCGTACTCCAACCGGGACTAAAGGTCCCGTTTGACCCGGGACTAAAGATTGTTCCGTTCGAACCGGAACTAATGTGAGCATTAGTCCCGGGTCCAACCACAACTGGGACTAATGCTATAAACTGGAGTGGACGAAGGCTCATTTTCTACTAGTGTGATCGGACTACCGTCATAATATAAGAAGATTAATATAAGAAGAGTAATAAGTTGTAGTACTAAATACCGATGCACATGAGCAAGAAACAAAAGCTAGATCTTGAAGAAACTTGAATAGGAGGGTAATTACCCAATGCAGCCTCGTCCAACCGTTTAGGCAGCCGGATCAACAGAGCCTGATTCAGGCACTGAAATCCACACCTACACATCAAGAATAGCTTGTCAAATACGGCCATGAAATCACCCTTTACAGTCCTCCAACGATCCATAAAACCGTTCAACCTTGGCGTCTTACCATGGGCAAGGTGCTACACCACATCCCAGATCTTCTCTTCAGCCTAAAGCTCAAACAGGTGAGTGAGAGTGCGTACGTAAGAAGTCTAAGTCCATCGAGAACTTGCGGTCCACCGATATGCCTAGGAGGTCCTAGAAATGTTTTAATAGCATAAAACCACCACAATTATAGCGAAATTTACTAATTGGTACCACTTTACGTTTTGGATACCAAAATCTACCACTGGAACCATAAGTTAATTGACACCAGTTCTGGCGGGTCGGCCCCACTGGCAGAGGTGATGTGGCACTACGGAGACAGATGGAACCCAATTGTCAGGGCCAAATTGATGACGTGGCCTCGGGCCCACTTGTCAGCCCAAATAAAAATTAAATTCTAAACAATCCTAAGAAAAAATATCTGAATAACTCAAAAGTATGATGGCCCATATTAAAAAAGTCAAATTATCAAATAAAAATAAAAAAATTCTTGGAGACGGCGATAGCCTCTTCTCCATCTTCTCTAACTGTGGCAGTGAGAACGGGCCACCGGCGAGAGGAAGGACCCGGCTACACCCACGCCATCCGGGAGATGGGCTACCCGCGCCGCCGCCAGAGGATGAGGAAGGTCGCGCCGGGCCCCTGTAGAGGACGGCCAGGAGGATTCGCGGAGGAGAGGCGCCGCCTGGGCCATGGACGCCGACGAAAACGGGATTGGAAGTGGTCACCTCGTCGTCCAGGTTCCACTTACCCATGAAATCGACTTGGGAGGCCCCCCGGCGATGCCATCTTCACCGTCCTCCCAACCTCCGGCGGCCGGGCGGAGTAGAGGCGTGCCGGGCGGGCGGAGCATTGGGCCTTGCCGGCGGCGCTGTGGTGGGGTAGCAGGCCTCGCGGGGGAGGGCGGCCGGCGGCGTGGTGGAGGCGAGGCGAGCAGGACGGTGCGACGGCGAGGCGAGCAGGACGGCGCGACGGCGAGGCGAGCAGGTCAGCGCGACGGCGAGGCGAGCAGGGCAGCGCGACGGCGAGGCGAGCAGGGCGGCGAGGTGAGGAGGGCGGCGCACTGGCGGTTGTGGGGGAGGGGGCTGCGGGGGGACAAAAGTTTTCCCCTTTTTATTTTTTAGATATTTAGTTTTTTTAATAAGGTATATTAAGTGGGCAAACATGTGGGACCCAACCCAACTCAATAAACTATACATTTTTTGCCACCTCAGCATTGACAAGCGGGTCCTACCTATCATTTTCAGTGTCAATTCGCCACGTCAACCTTACATGTCGGTCCCACCTGTCAGTATCGCCGTCAATTCTTGTTCAATTCGAGATTAGATACGAATTGGTGTTTTTTGAGACAATTTAAAATTTGACCGGTAGATTTTGGTATCCAAAACGTAAAGTGGTACCAATTAGTAAATTTCGCTACAATTGTGGTGGTTTTATGCTATTAACTCCCTAGAAATGGTTATAAGAAGCCTCACCCATGGCTGCATGGTTAGAAACGACCACACCTTCAACATGGAGGCTATGGATAGCATTCTTCTGCCGCCTATAAGAGACGTGTTGGTGGAAGAAGGTCGTGTTTACCTCACACTCAGGTGATGTCAATCCAAGTTAGGCACACTTCAAGTGTGTGTAGTCCGCAACACATCTGCATATAGCTTCTTGGACTCCATAGTCACATCTATCCACAAGATAACCTCCCACGCTACCATTAAGTATAGTCGTATGTTGCCTACCTTTTCACACTCCAGCTCATAAGATGGCAGGCCATGCGTTTGAGCTTAGATGATACTCTTAATGCTCGTGCGACGTGGGCAACGGTTAAGGGATCCTACACCATCACCTTAGGTTCATAAGACATAACGCTACCTTTATACCCTAGGTAGGGGGGATCCTAGTGGTCAACCCTCGACAACGCGGTCAAAGGTAGCTCGAACATCTTGTGGTATGCTTCCATGGCGGCCTCAGAGGGTGTTTCATCCCGGGATACCAACCCTAGCTTCCTCGTGAGTTTGTGGACTACCTTCATTTCCACGTCAAGACTACATGACTAGCCTGTGATCCTCGAACTGCGTCACGGACGGAAGTTCATTGCCATGAGCCACTGGTGAACCGGTGGGGCATGTAGTAGTGCATCTGACCGTGCCTTCGCCACCATCAAGAAGTCACCCATGCCTCACTGCATCCAGGGGCCATGCGCTAGCCGTCGATGTTAGTTGGGAACGCGAGAAGACCATTGGAGGGGTTGACATGAGTGGAGTGTGTACCTTTCGTGCCGTCCCCACAAGGAGAACATCCGTCGTCCACCTCAACATCCTCATACTCATCACCACCCTTCGGCGTGGGTGGTCAGGACTAACTCAATCACTAGTGATGTGCCATTGCTCCTCGTCAACGTCTGCAGGCCACCCGCAGTCTCGCCGAAAAAGGTCACCAACTGATGGTTCCGTCTAGCTAGTGGCCCAGTCCACTCCTGACAACCCCACCTTGTGACACTTCTCATGATAATTTTGAACTCTTTCTGTTCCAACTAAAATTATGGACGGGGGATCAGTACAAGATGTATGCATAGTTAGATAGGGGTCTGTTTTGTTCCTTGTCTTATTTTTGGGTCTCATTCTAGCCAAGACCTGTGGGACATGTACATGCGAAAACAGCCCTTGAGCCATGTTCTCCACTTTGTTTGGTAGATTGTGTTGCATTGCTTGGACCAAATCGACCAAGTGATTGGATAAGCAGAAATTGCCTTTTAGCCGCACCTCTTATCCATATGGTGCACTTACATCACACCTTACACTACAACTAATAAGAAGATAAACAATGAGCAACATGAAACAGCGGGAACACTAAAGATTTGCCTACGCCTATCGGTGGACGTGCTCACCGACGTGATCCTCCATCTTACGGTGATGCCACGCCAGCTTGTTGTATCTCGCTCGGTATGCAAGACATGGCGAGCTATCTCGATGGCAAAAATCCTCTGTGCACATGGATCTCTTTCACATGCATCTTCATCTGCCTATGCGCCTACCAGTGGACGTGCTTGTCATCTTTCACTTAACAAAAATTCAGAGTAGAGACATATCAACACATCGGTCGTGCTAGTCTTACATGATGCCCCGATGAATCTGACACCCCAAGTCCAGGTGATCGAGCTTACAAAACGATGATCAAGTAAAAAAACAAAAAATGAATCCTATCGTATCTCTTCTTAGAAGATAGTTGATGAAGTAAGTGAAAACCGCCGCTGAACTTGTTGACACATCCATCCGAAAATGAATGAAAACAACTGGATGAACTAACAATGCTCACCGACATACTCTGCCGTCTGACATCGACGATGGCTCTCCATGTCTCGCAAGGTATGTGGAGCCATTGTCGACGATGAGAGGCCCGTGTGCACATGGCTCCTCTTCACCGCCATCTTCATCTGTTTGACCACACGTAAACACACGTAGTATAGTATAGAGTTACAAATGTATTTGTCTACGTCAATCGAAATGAAAAATTACAACATAGAAGTTGTGAGAAACAACACGATCAAGCTACCTCTGAAAGAAAATTACAAACGATTGGACGTGTGCGACGGATATGTCGAAATACGTCAAAAAGCTCCAAACAAGAACATAGATCCGAGAAGATACAATTGAGAAAGTCGATATCGATTATCGGAATAGAAACACATCATCAACATGCATTTTTTCATGTAAAGCTTATTTTGAATCGAACCATGGCTGAAAGAGCGAGAGGAAGGAGATGAAGGAAGGTGAGAGGAGACGAGGCTCGTGTCCCCGAAGACTGAGATTCCCTCGCTCATGCACGTGTGTAGCCTGTCCCAAAAAAGACTAGCTATTTGGCAGTTCCTCTAGGGCGTGGCACAGTGATGCTATGCGAACCACAACGTGGAGGCAAGATAGGAACAAAATGCGCTTTATGCAGCTTCTGGATCTTCTAGACCTTTTTACCGTTAAAAAAAAGGTTTAGGATTTTTTTTTGAAAGAAGAAAAAAGATCTTGAGGATTGATTAATTGATTAGTCCCTTGGAATCCCATCTTTCTTCACCTTCCACGAGAACCAAACAAGGCATAAAACTGAAGCCCCGGACCAACAAGCAAAGAGTGAACGCGCGAAGGGGACAGGCACATGTTAGCCTCGTCCATCACGTCAAGCATCCCCGCCCCGCCCGTCGTCTTCCCCACAAAAACCCCGCGCTTCAAAACCTCCATCTCGTTCCTTCACAGCAAGCATCGAATAAAGACGAGGGGATCCGAGACAGACAATGGGGAACTGCTTCACCAACGCAGCCACGCAAAACATAGTACTACAAATCACGCCGCCGCCGCCGCCGGCGGCAGACGGCGAGCACGGTAAGCCGCCATCGACATCCCCGCCGAAACCGTCCGTCCGGCCGCCGCTGCTGCCAAACACCCTACCTGGGTCGACGCCGGCCTGCGGGGTGGTCGGGTGGTCGATGTTGGACGTGTGGTCGCTGTACATCCTGGAGCGGGAGCTGTGGAGCGGGCAGTTCTGGACGGCGTACCTGTGCACGGAGCGCGCCACGGGGCTCAAGTACGTCTGCAAGTCGGCGTCGAAGCTGCCGGGCGCCTACGTCGTGGGGTACATGCGCCGGGAGGCCGCCATCCTGCAGCGCCTCTGCGGGCAGGCCAACATCGCCAAGTTCAGGGCCGCCTTCGAGGACGCCGACAGCCTACACCTCGTCATGGAGTTCTGCTCCGGCGGGGAGCTCTTCGACCGCGTCGCCGCCAAGGGGAGCTACCCGGAGCGCCAGGCTGCCGCGGTGTGCCGGGACGTCCTCACCGTCGTGCACGTCTGCCACTCCATGGGGGTCATGCACCGGGACCTCAGGCCGGAGAACTTCCGGCTCGCCAGCTCCGCCGAGGGCGCCCCGCTCAAGGCCATTGGCTTCGGCCTCTCCGTCTTCATCGAAGAAGGTCAGTACCAATGTACCATGCATGCCACAAACTGTTGCATCATTTGCCACATTATTTAGACTGCAATATCTATGGATTTAGCATAGTTCAGAGGCAGAACAATTCATCTCGACATTGTACTATGTATGTAAGGTCCATATATATATGGTATGACATTGTTTTCCAACAAATGCAGGGAAAGTGCACAAGGACATTGTAGGAAGTGCATACTACGTTGCGCCAGAAGTTCTGCATGGAAATTACGGGAGAGAAATCGATGTTTGGAGCGCAGGAGTGATCTTGTATATTCTGCTATGTGGATGGCCACCTTTCTGGGCGGGTAAAATTTCCATACACCTTCTGCTTAACATACCACAGTCGCCTGTACATCACAGATTCACAGAGCTAAACTGCTGCAATTTGCAAATCTGAGCAGAAACAGAGAGGGGCATATTTGACGCTATACTGGTGGGTCAAGTGGATCTCCATAGCAGCCCGTGGCCGACGATATCTGAAAGTGCAAAAGATATTATCAGACAAATGTTAAATAGAGATCCGCTTAAGCGCATCACCGCAGCGCAGGCCCTAGGTAGTATAGATACACCATCTGGGGTTATGAATGTAGAGCTCTTCTGCATTTGTATAGTTTATATGTCATCTCAATATAATAATCAATTTACGTCTCGATGTGCAGAGCATCCATGGCTCAAAGAAGGTGATGGTGCATCTGACAAACCTACAGACAGTGCAGTAGGAATGAAGCAACTCAAGGAAACGAACAAGCTAAAACGACAACCTCTTAAGGTGAATATAACATCCTTGACAAAGACTTTGTTTTGGTATAATCGAACTGACGCACGCACTGCTCCTTTCATTTCATCTCAAGGAAACTGCGGAGGACCTACCACCTGAGGAAGCCAAGGGCCTGAAACAGATGTTCGATAACACGGATACAGACAAGGGTCGGGCAATCTCAGATGAAGAACTGAAGATCGGTTTGACAAAGTTAGGATCAAAGATTAGCGAAGCAGAGGTTCAGAAGGTTATGGAAGAAGTAAAATCACTTCTCTTTTGCTTCGTCATAAGTATACGAAGATTTCACTGACCATACGTACCGTGATTCAGGTTGATGTGGACAAGAGCGATAACATAGATCACACGGAATTCCTGTCTGCTATGATGGATAAACATAAGATGGAAAAGGAGCAGGATTTTCTCCCTGCATCTCAACACCTTGACAAAGACATCAGCGGGTAATACTAATTGCCCTACTCTAACCGACAAATAGTCTATTTTATCTTGCAGGCATCACCATAGATTAAGAGCGATACAGTTAACCAATGCTAAACTTCTGAAGCTAATTACTTACCAATCATTATTTAATGTATAAAAAAAATCAAAATGGACACAGAGAACATGGTGAGAAAGATGCAAGCAGAGTAAGTAAGAGGAGCAAAAGCAGTGGCAGGAAGAATGACAAGAAAGAAACAGAACAAGAACTGAATAAACCTGTGAACGATAATGTGGTAATGACAGAAGTGCCTTCAAGTCAAGATGAACTAGATAGAAAACATGAAGAAGAGTTGAGAAAGAAGATGCTTGCTCAGAAATTAGCCGGTGGAAGTGGAAATGATGAACATCATGTTCAAGACAACAGCATGCAAGAGATGGGTGCTGGAGTGGGGAACACTGAAAGAGAAGCGAACGACTATAAAGACCATGATAAAAACCATGTGGAGGTGGAAGATGTTACAGATGATAAGCATACACAACAGATCCAAGGGATGAACCAGGATACTGTGATTGATACAAATGAATCTGCTAGCGGGACCTCACCTAGTGGAAGAGACAGAGAGGAAGTCAACAGTACTCAAGGGATTGCTGGGACAGATAAAGAATACTTTGGAGATGAAGCGAGGAGGAGAACAGACACAGATCCGAAGATGATGGACAAGGCAGTGGAGAGGATTAAAGCCAAGAACCTCGAGGCAGTGCCTGGTGAGAATGCTTGACCGACAGTTCTAAATTCTAGTGCTGACAATTTTAAATTCTAGTGTTGATAGTATTGTTAATGTAGCTGATAAGCTTGGCATTAATCTAGGAAGGAATGTCATAGAAACTAAGAATTCCATTAACGCTATTCAGACTTTACAGGAAGCTAGATGTAAAGTTTATTTAGCAAGCAAGTTCAGACCTAATACAGTTCCTCTGGATTGGGAATCAAAACTAGCTAGTATTGATCCCGATGCCACAAAGTAGGTGTTAATATACTCCCTCCGTCCTGAAAAGGATGTCGCAATTTTTTCTAAAATCGTATTTATCTATATACTAAAATGTGTGTAAATACATTTAAATTTAGACAATCTGAGACATCCTTTTCAGAACGGAGGGAGTATACAGAATAATGATAATCCATGTTGTTCTTGAATTATTGTCTTCTTGGACTTGACAACTCAAGCGTGGGTGAGTAATGGTGGTTAACTGGTTTCTGTCAGCGCGTCTGCCGGCGGGTTATTAAGTTTCAGGCAATACGAACACCTACAGAAAATAACGTTGCTCAGCAGTTATTAATCATAGAAAATATGCAAAATAATAACCGTAGGTACATATCGAAGGGATGAACATGAACTAGTCATGACGACTATGGAAAGACTCTCGTTAATTTCTCAGGAAGCAAATATCAGCAATGAAGCGGAAACGATGAGGAGAGGGATATAAATACCTGAAGAAACTTGGTCCTCTTGAGTAACAGAGTTGTATAGAGGTGTTTCAGTATATACTGGAAAGATAAGCAAGCTGTATAGTACAACTCAGGAACGTTGCCTTTTCTTTTCCAATCAGTACCGTCATGTATTCATTAGCGAATACACAAGCTTCTCCAGCGATTACAAAATAACGTCTAAAAGAGCAAGCAAATCTTTAAGATTTTCAAACTCTTTCTTATTCGATAACATAATCTTATACTTTTCTGACCGAAGAAAAATGACATAGACATCAAACCACAAACATATCTAATACAAAAGAGGGTTCTCCCATAATTTTATTCTGAACTGCAATGTCCAGGCTATATCAACACCAGTATTTTAGGGAGAAGCAACCGAACAACCTAGTCGAAGTCACTAGGGAGCCAAGAGTGCGAATCACCATTGTTGAGGACATAGTAGACGGGCAAATATTACAAGGACAATCCTCCTAGTGGTAACCATGAGAAAAAAATCGGAAACTGATGTGGCGAAACAAGATCTGAAGACCCATACCTAGAAAATTTTAATCTTCCAACAACACCGTTGACATCAGGGAGGAGATCTCGTTGTCGAACGAAGGACCGAAGTTCACTTGTTGTAAACGATGCCAACTTCATTGACACGGAGGCAAAAAAGAAGACGTTTACCAAATCCCTAACCTAATTTTGTTGAAACACTACTTTTATCAAAAACTCCACTCATAGATCGGGTTTCCCACCCCTCCAGAATCGGCGAGGCGGGACGGAGGAGGGGACCCGACCTATGCAGGAGGCATAGGTGTAGGCGGCGGCTAGGTTTTTTTAGAAGAGAGGCAACGGCTTCATACGACCAATGGACTCAAGTTTCGCTGCTAATGTGTTGCACATTGTATATAGAACTGCTATTGCTAACTAACGAACTCTCTTCTTTCAGAAATAAGTGACTTGTATTTCTATAGATTCGCATAATCTAGACGTGTTTTAGTATGTAGATACATACGATTCTAGAAAAATTAAAGTCAATTATTTCCGGACGAAAGATCTTATCAGACAAATGCTAAATAGAGATCCTCAAAGGCGCATTACTGCAACGCAGGCCCTAGGTAGTATAGTAGTACGCCATCTGGGGTTATGAATGTAGAGCTCTTCTGGATCTGTATAGTTTATTTATATGTCATCACAATTAATTGACGTCTTCATGTGTAGAACATCCATGGCTCAAAGAAGGAGGTGCGTCTGACAGACCTATCGACAGTGCAGTCCTATTAAGAATGAAACAATTCAAGGAAATGAACAAGCTAAAACAACTAGCTCTTAAGGTGAATATATGTATCATCCTTGACGAAGATGACATCAACCTTGTCTTGATATAATTGAACTAACGTACGCACTGCTCCTTTCATTTCACCTCAAGGGAACTGCAGAGGACCTGCCTGAGGAAGTCAAGGGCCTGAAACAGATGTTCGATAACATGGATACAGACAAGAGTGGGGCAATCACAGATGAAGAACTGAAGATTGGTTTGACAAAGCTAGGATCAAAGATTGACGAAGCAGAGGTTCAGAAGCTTATGGAAACAGTAAGATCAATTTCCTTTTGTTTCACCGTAAGTATATGAAGATTTCACTGACCATACGTACCGTGATTCAGGTTGATGCGGACAAGAGCGGCAGCATAAATGACACGGAATTCCTACCGGCTATGGTGAATAAACATAAGCTAGAAAATGAGGAGGATTTTCTCCCTGCATCTCAACACCTTGACAAAGACAACAGCGGGTAATACTAATTCCCCTACCCTAACCGACAAATAGTACATTTTATCTTGCAGGCATCACCATAGATTAAGAGAGACACGGTTAACCAATGCTAAACTTCTGAAGCTAATTTACTAACCAATCTTTATTTAATGTATAAAAAATCAAAATAGACATAGCGCACATGGTGAGAAAGATGCAAGCAGAGGCAGTAAGAGGAGCAAAAGAAGTGGGCGGAAGAATGACAAGAAAGAAGCAGAACAAGAACTCAATAAACCTGTGAACGATAATGTGGCAATGGCAGAAGTTTCTTCAAGTCAAGCTGAACTAGACAAAAAACTTGAAGAAGAGTTGAGAAGGAAGATGCTTTCTCAGAAATTAGCTGGTGGTAGTAGGGTGAACAGTAGCGTAAATAATGAACGACATATTCAAGACAACAACATGCAGGAGATGGGTGCTGGAGTGGGGAACACTGATAGAGAAGCGAATAACTATAAGGACCAGGATAAAAACCATGTGGAGGTGGAAGATGTCACAGATGATAAGCATACACAACAGATCCAAGGGATGAACCAGGATACTGTGATTGATACAAATGAATCTGCCAGCAGGACCTCAACTGGTGGAAGAGACGGAGAGGAAGTCAACGGTACTCAAGAGATTGCTGGGACAGATAAAGAAAACTTTGGAGATGAAGCAAGGAGGGAAAGTGGCAGAACAGACAGACACGGATCGGAAGATGATGGACAAGGCAGCGGCGACAGCGAGGATTAAAGCCAAGAACCTTGACGCGGTGCCTGGTGAGAATGCTTGACCCGCAGTTCTAAATTCTAGTGCTGACAGTTCTAAATTCTCGTGTTGATAGTAGTGTTATTATAGCTGATAAGGTTGGCATTAATCTAGGAAGTAATGGCATAGAAAGTAAGAATTCAATTAATTCTATTCAGCCTTTAGAGGAAGCTAGATGTAAAGTTCATTTAGCAAGAAAGTTCAGACTTGATACATTTGCTTTGGATGGGGAATCCAAATTAGCTAGTTTTGATCCGGACACAAAGTAGGTGTTGATGTATACAAAATAACGATAAACCATGTTGTTCTTGCATTATCGTCTTCTTGGACTTGACAACTCAGCCTGGGTAAGTGATGGTGGTTCAGCTGGTTTGTGTCAGTGCGTGAGCGGGTTAGCAAAGTTTCAGAAAATACAAACAACTACTGAAAATAATGTTGGTCAGCAGTTATTAATCATAGAAAATATGCAAAATAATAACTGTAGGTACATATAAAGAGACGAACTTGAACAAGTCATGACAGTCTACGGAAAGACTCTTGTTAAATTCTCAGGAGGGAAATATCGACAATGAAGAGTTTGTGGAAATGACGAGGAAAGGGATATAAATACCCGAAGAAACTTGGTCCTCTTGAGTAACAGAGTTGTATAGAGGTGTTTCCGTATATACATTTTTAGATACGTTTCAGTATATACTGGGAAGATAAGCAGGCTGTAAACTACAAGTCAGGAACAAGTTCCGTTGCTAATGTGCATATACAATCGTATACAGAACTGTATTACTAGAAATTGCCGCATCAAACAAAGCAGAATGGCAGTACGTTACGTATATACATCGTCTGTTCCATAATGCGTATTGTACTATGTTTCTGCAAACTACTCTCTCCGTCTCTAGATACATCCAAATTTAGACAAATTTCTGACATCTATTTTGAGACGGATCGGAGGGGGTAATTAATTTGCCAAAACATACTCTATCATGCAACAGAGAAAGTATACCTTGAGAACATCTGGTGTTTGGGCGATGGTAGGGGACATGCCGCAGCCCGGAACGGTGCGGCCGGCCGTCACAGTCATCGCTGAGTGCCGAGTTGTAATGAGTGACGAGGGAAGGATCGGAAGGATCACACATGGCAGCCGTGCTCTCAGGGTGATCGGCCGGCCGTCGACGAAGCGCAGAGTCCGAGCGGTGCCTGATGGCGATGCCCTAGCGCCGGCGAAGGGTGTGATTAGTTTGCCTTTTTTTTTTTTGAGGGCAGTGTGATTAGTTTGCCGGTACCGGACCGGATCATCGAGGGCTCTCACGCGTGCATCCATATCGTGCGCATGTTCCACTTCTTGTTGGACCTGGGCCATCCAGTCCGCTACAGCTTGTTGCCAATGGCCCAGTAGCACTGCCCTCAGGAAAATACTCCTGTAAACATTCTAAGCAATTAATAAAATCTAGCTGGTTGTCTAAAAAAAAAACCTATTCCGAATGTACCGCCTCAACCAAAAAAAAACATATTCCTAATGTATAGTATAGGACGTATTTTATTCGAAAATTTGTAACGTATCGCGTTTACAGCAAAACCTGATAACGTTAAACCGTGTAGTGACAATAAAAATTTGTAATCATTTCCAGCACATCTGAGGAGGGAGTATGTAGTGAAATACTTAAATTGCTGGAAATTAAGTTGATTTCTCCTCTAAATCTAGATGCTTGTTCTTTCTATGAAATTCCTCATGTGTATGATTATGCTTGTTCTTCTATTTATTGGTAGATGAGAAGGAGAGCACGAGAGGCTGACAAGGAAGCTTAATTAGTATCCTTTCCAGATTTCTTGATTGCTATTCTCACTTTTCTTTATCTCTTGGCTCCTTGTGCTCCTCTATGCTCCTAAAGATCACAACTTGCTAATGGTAGATGTATGATGATAACCTTTTATTCATAGAGCATTTGATAGATTTTAATCTCCGCACCTTTGCAGCTTGTATTATTCATGTACATGTAGTCAAGGAATAAATTGTTCATGATCATGAATTGTGAACTTCTACTTAAGCTTATGCTATTTATTGGCAGGGATGAGGAGAACCAAACATGTCCATAGAGATGAGAGTCATGTAGCGCAAACAAACACATCTGCGTCAGATACCTCCTGCCGACAGACAACTCCAAAGACACATTCAGTGTACTTTTGTAACACAAAAGCTTGGTCAAGATCCCATGGAGACCACCTCAAGTACTTTGAAGCTAAAGACACATGCAAGGTGCCGAGCAAGCTAGCTAGCTGCCTACCTCATGTAAATAACCACTCCGTAACTAATAGTAGTAGAAGCACGGAAACATCGTCAATGCCCTTGTGATCTTTGCTGGTGAGCTGGTGTGACGGTGAAGACATGAGTAAAGCAGGTGACTATAGAACTAGAGCTCTTTGTCCTCCCATAAAGAAGCTAGCTAGCTGCATGTCTACACTCTACGATATAGCAATACATAGTGTCATGGGGAAGAAAGAAAAAGGAAAAAAAGAAAGGTGGAAGGAAGTCAAGTAAAGGGGTGCATATGGAGACACACATGGCGTGGCGTGACCGTGTGAGTGGATCTTGCGATGCTTGCATGCAAAAGGATTGCAGATATGCAGATGCGGCACATCATGGGAAAGAAAGTCGGCCGGACTGGATCGATATCTGAGCCGATCGAACTCGATCTCGAGCAGCCACACGTGGTACGGTTTTGCCGCGCCGTACGTCGTGCGAAGCTACTGACACTCGTACCCTCTTACACTATTCATGTACATCGCTGGCCGGATTGTGATCGTACATAAATAGCACACGGAACAGCCAGCTAAATGTATGTTACCTACATACATTGTGTCTTGATAACACCGAAGATGTGAGGACTTAGCTTGTTTAGTTCTGCATATACGAGGGCCAACCAGACTCACCAAAGTTGAATTTGTGTTCATGTCCCTGGAGGGGCAAATTGTGTAGCTCATTGTTTAGTGCAGGGCCGTGGTACTGAACCGAATATTTGGTTTGAGGAACCACCTAGCTTTATTTTTTCTTTGTTGATTGATGATGTATAGTAATCAAATTCGCAGTAGGATGAAGTCCTGATTGTTTCCCTCAAAAAAAGGACTCATCAGTTTTGGTGAATCGACACATAAAAGTGAGCGCCCTATGCCCTCTGTGTGAGTGTGGAGCCGAGGATACGAAGCATGCTCTTGCGCTAAGGCAATTTGGAAGAAGCTAGGGCTAGATCAATTAATTGAGCAAGCTTGCATTCTGGATCGGGCAGGTCAGGCAATTCTAGAATCGTTGTTATGCTCGGGTTACCAAGCTATTCCAGTTCTAGGACAGGCAAACTTACCAGACGTCGTGACATGTTGGTATGTCTCACTACGGGAAATCGAGATTTTGTTGGATATTTTTTACTTTGCCAAATGTTTAAATACCGGACACTCGGCAAACATCTTTTGCCGTATATCGTACATATGACACCCGCCAAACAGGTCATTCACATTAAAGTTACCTCTTTGCCGTGTATGCACTAGGAAAACACTCGGTAAACACAACCATACACGGTAATATCCTTAAAAACACTCGGCAAAAGATGGATACACGGCAAACCGTCCTGCCACACGTCCTCCCCGCCCGCGGTTGACGGCGCAGCTTACGGCGTTATGGTTTACCGAGCGTCATCACAAGTACACACAGTAAAAGTTCACGCCAATTTTCTTCTCCCGCGCACGCCAAAAATCTTAGGGTTTGAAACACCCCTATGCTGTGTATGTTGAAACTTTGTTGGGTGTTAGTCTAAAACACTCTGTAAAGAGGTAATTTGCTGTGTGTCTCAGTTTTTACCGAGTGTTTATGTCAGATACACGGTAAATTAGTAGGAAAATGGGATTAGGGCTGAGGTGGGTCTATGTTGAAATTATATAGCCTCACTAAACTTGAAGGTTTCACATGGTTTGATATTTTTCCTTGCAACTATGTCACATAAAATGACTCCACGCAAGTTTTCATATTGTTCGGACCGTTTTTGAATTTCTTATGCCTGTTTCAAACTAGGCCCGCACATCAAGGTTCCGTAGCAAACCGCGCCCCGAGGCATCGAAATACCTCAAGGACCTGCATGTGGCCCTAGCACATGCATGAAAGTGTGGTTCTATGTTGAAACATACAAAACCTACTAGTCTTCGGGTGCTTGCATGTGTCCCCCTCGCATGCATGCGCTCTAACCTAGAAGCGAAGGTTCTGGACTTGTATAAGGGGGAAACTCCCTGTTCCGGTGAAACCGGGTAGGATAGTGCCCCAACTTGTGAACCAACATGGTTTTACATTATCCTATGACCTAAACAAATACAAAACAAGAGAGAGATATGCCGGGCTACCCCCATCAGAAGAATGTCTAGGGGGGTTGACGATCCGAGGCCCGCACATCAGGGTTCCGCAGCAAACCGAAGCTCCGGGGCATCGGAATACCTCAAGGACCTACATGTGGCCCTAGCACATGCATGAAAGTGTTGTGTTATGTTGAAACATACAAAACCTACTAGTCTTCGGGTGCTTGCATGTGTCCCCCCTCGCATGCATGCGCTCTAACCTAGAAGTGAACGTTCTGGACTTGTATAAAGGGGAAACTCCCTGTTCCGGTGAAACCGGGTAGGATACTGCCCCAACTTGTGAACCAACATGGTTTCATATCATCCTATGACCTAAAAACACAAAAAAAGAGAGAGCTATGCCGGACTACCCCCATCAGAAGAATGTCTAGGGTGGTAGACGATCCAAGGCCCGTAGATGAGGGTTCCGCAGCAAACCGCGCTCCGGGGCATCGGAATACCTCAAGGACCTGCATGTGGCCCTAGAACATGCATGAAAGTGTGGTGCTATGTTGAAACATACAAAACCTACTAGTCTTTGTGTGCTTGCATGTGCCCCCCTCGCATACATAGGCTCTAACCTAGAAGTGAAGGTTCTAGACTTGTATAAAGGGGAAACTCCCCGTTCCGGTGAAACCGGGTAGGATAGTGCCGCACCTTGTGAACCAACATGGTTATACATCATCCTATGACCTAAGCAAACACAAAACAAGAGAGAGCTATGCCGGGCTACCCCCATCAGAAGAATGTCTAGGGGGGTAGACGATCCGAGGCCAACACATCAGGGTTCCGTAGCAAACCGTGCTCCAGGGCATCGGAATACCTCAAGGACCTGCATGTGGCCCTAGGACATGCATGAAAGTGTGGTGTTATGTTGAAACATACAAAACCTACTAGTCTTCGGGTGCTTTCATGTGTCCCCCTTGCATACATGCTCTCTAACCTAGAAGCGAAGGTTCTAGACTTGTATAAAGGGGAAACTCCCTGTTCTGGTGAAACCGGGTAGGATAGTGCCCCACCTTGTGAACCAACATGGTTTTACATCATCCTATGACCTAAACAAACACAAAAAAAAGAGAGTTATGCCGGGCTACCCCCATCATAAGAATGTCTAGGGGGGTAGACGATCCGAGGCCCGCACATCAGGGTTTTGCAGCAAACCGCGCTCCAGGGCATCGGAATACCTCAAGGACCTGCATGTGGCCCTAGTACATGCATGAAAGTGTGGTGTTATGTTTAAACATACAAAAACTACTAGTCTTCGGGTGCTTGCATGTGTCCCCCCTCGCATACATGCGCTCTGACCTAGAAGCGAAGGTTCTAGACTTGTATAAAGGGGAAACTCCTTGTTTCGGTGAAACCGGGTAGGATAGTGCCCCACCTTGTGAACCAACATGGTTGTACATCATCCTATGACCTAAACAAACACAAAACAAGAGAGAGCTATGCCGGGCTACCCCCATCAGAAGAATGTCTAGGGGGATAGACGATCCAAGGCCCTCACATCATGGTTCCGCAGCAAACCGCGCTCCGGGGCATCGGAATACCTCAAGGACCTACATGTGGCCCTAGCACATGCATGAAAGTGTGGTGCTATGTTGAAACATACAAAACCTACTAGTCTCTGGGTGCTTGCATGTGTCCCCCTCGCATGCATGCGCTCTAACCTAGAAGCGAAGGTTCTGGACTTGTATAAGGGGGAAACTCCCTGTTCCGGTGAAACCAGGTAGGATAGTGCCCCGACTTGTGAACCAACATGGTTTCACATCATCATATGACCTAAACAAACACAAAACAAGAGAGCTATGCCAGGCTACCCCCATTAGAAGAATGTCCAGGGGGTAGACGATCCGAGGCCCGCACATCAGGGTTCCGCAGCAAACCGAAGCTCCGGGGCATCGGAATATCTCAAGGACCTGCATGTGGCCCTAGCACATGCATGAAAGTGTTGTGTTATGTTGAAACATACAAAACCTACTAGTCTTCAGGTGCTTGCATGTGTCCCCCCTCGCATTCATGCACTCTAACTTAGAAGCGAAGGTTTTGGACTTGTATAAAGGGGAAACTCCCCGTTCCGGTGAAACCGGGTAGGATACTGCCCCCAACTTGTGAACCAAGATGGTTTCACATCATCCTATGACCTAAACAAACACAAAACAATAGAGAGATATGTCGGGCTACCCCCATCAGAAGAATGTCTAGGGTGGTAGACGATCCGAGGCTCGCACATCAGGGTTCCGCAGCAAACCGCGCTCTAGGGCATCGGAATACCTCAAGGACCTACATGTGGCCCTAACACATGCATGAAAGTGTGGTGTTATGTTGAAGAAGGATGTAAGGTGGTGGTAGAGAAAGCCAAGAAGCTAATCCCCGAGATGCACTACGACGCGCGTGTGAACTGCGTGACCAATTGGTATGGGCACAAGAAGAAGATTGCATTGCTGCTGAGTCGTGTAATAACGAGCTCGTTGGGGAACCCCAAGAGGAAGGTATGATGGGCACAGTAGTAAATTTCTCTCAGTTATGAAACCAAGGTTATCGATCTAGTAGGAGCAAGGAAACACCCCAAATGTGTAGCTAGCTGAATTTTGGCAGGGCGCACTACCGGTGCCAGCAGCAACGTGGAGACCTGCACAACATAACCATAGAACTCTGTCCCCAACTTACGATGAGGTTGTCAATCTCACCGGTTTTGCTGAAAACAAAGGATTAAACGTATCGAGTGGAAGAAAGTAATAGTTTGCAGAAAGTAAACACAAAGCAGTAAACAGTTGATTGTAGATTGATAGTAAAAGAAAGGATTGGGGTCCATAGTTCACTAGAGATGACTCTCCTTAAGATAGATGACATGTTGGGTGAACAAATTACAGCGGGGCAATTGACAAACATCGAGAAAGCATACAAGCATATACTACTCATCTTGACTCCTTTGAGATTCGATTGGGCATTACAACATTATACATAGACCGCCATCCAACTGCATCTATGACTAATAATCCACCTTCAGGTTATCATCCGAACCCCATCCAGTATTAAGTTGCAAGAAACGGATAATTGCATTACGAATTGCGTGTAAAGTAAACAATATGATTGTTCTATGAACAAAGGATTGTTGTTTTCTCCCTAGTAGCAAAAGCACATCTAGTACCTTAGAGATTTCTGTCACTTCCCTAGATTACTAGAGGCATGAACCCACTATCGAGCATAAATACTAACCCTTGGAGTTGCTAGCATCTACTTGGCCAAGATAGCTACTAACAATGGAAAGCATGCAAGATTACAAATAACAAAGACATGATAGAATCAATAATCAATCTGAAATAGCATCTCAATATCCATCAGATCCCCATAAACACAATATGCAGAATTACAAATAGATGATCTTGATCATGAACGGAGCTTACAAGATCTAAAAATGATAGCACAAAAGAGGAGAACCAACCATCTAGCTACTACATGGACCCGTAGTCCAGAGATGAACTACTCACACATCACACCGAAGGCTTACATGATGATGAACTGAGGTTCCACTAAAACCTCTCACAGATGAACCAAACGGAGGTGTGTGTGTGTTAAGCCTCCTTCCCGTAAACTAAGTCGACAGAAACTCGACGCTTCGTCCTCCTCCTCTCATACGACACAGCAGGCGGCAGCGGCGGTGGCGACCAAAAGTCCCCCAATCTCCATTGGCCATAGTGTGAGTCCCCTCTCGCTCCATGCTGCTCTGGGGGCAGGAGGGAGGGGGAACCTCATTTTCGTTCTGTAGTTAGGGTTAGGATCTTTTTGCTGTTATATGTGTCGTTTGGGTGGTGGGAGTAGCGCATGGGCGAATAAATGTGCCTCAACTCTTCTTCCACACAGGTGATGACCTTTACGGCGCCGTCTCAGAGTTGATGGCAATGTGTGCTTGTCGATCCTTTAGATCGGCGTCTTAGTCTTCTCGCGGATCTTCAGATCTGGCGGGATCTGTATCTCAACGTGTCGTTGGCGTTCGTCGTTATCCACGGAGACACTAGGGCCAGAGCGAGGTGGATGTTCTGGAGCAAGGATGCTGGTCCGGAGGTGGTGGTTTGCTGTTATTCCTCGACTTAGTCGGTGAGATGCGGCAGATCTTGGTTCAAGGTAGCATGGGACGTCCCTAAGTCGACGTGTCACAACGACATGTGCCTTGCTGCATGCTCATCGACTCACAAAGTCTCGTTGGCGATGATGCTCCCTTGCATCCAGCGATGGTGGAGGCTATTTCAACGCATGTTAGGTGGCGTTAGTGTTTGGCGATGGCTGCTGGTTTCGGCAAGTGCAGAAAACTCTATGGATAGATCTCTACAAAGTTTTCAATATATCTGTTTTCTCCTGATCTGTATGTTAGTTTCCACGTTTGTTTACTGGTGTAACTTGATTTTCTATGTTAGTTTCTACATTTGTTTACTGGTGTAACTTGAAAAATATCGTGGTCGCTAAAAGAAACCAAACGGAAAACGGAAAATGCTGCAAAGCGAACGGGACAAGACGGCGAGTACAGTACTGTAGCAGCAACAGCGGCGGCTGCGATAGCAGCGGCGGCCACCACCACGCCCATTGTCTTTTCCACTCTCTCCCCTCCCCTTCAACCCCCCCTCTCTCTCTCCTCCAGTCCTCTATCTCCCTCTCTTCTTTTCTTGCCTTTTCTTGGCGGAGAGCGAGGACTGCAGGTCTGCAGGGGCCCCAAAAGTGGGTCGGGTTCTTGGTGTTTTCTGAACCTTCTTTACCTTGTCCTCAAATGGCCCCCTCCCCACACCCCCCCTAGGAGCCAGCCAGTTCCCCTCTCCCTGCACCCCTGCTCCAAGCGCGAGAGGAGCACGTGATGGAGGCCTGCAAGGTGTCGGCGGCGCTTCTGGCCGCCATTCTCCTGCTCGGCGCCTCCTGCCCGGCGTCCGCCGCGTCCTCCTACCAAACCGCAAGTAAGCGAGCCCGGTTCTTGGTTTCCTTTCGAGTACGGTTCGCTTTGGTGTTGTTTCTTGGAGCTGATTGGCGTCCATTGATGGCAGAGGTCGTCGGCGGGCTCTTGACCAGCACGGCGACGGCGGTGGCCAAGAGGCTGTGGTCGCTCAAATCGACCACCAGGACGGGTAATCGGCGTGGTCCTCGACCTGCTAGCAGCGTTTCTTTCTTTCCTCGGTTTCAGTTCTTGAATGGGGGGGATTTTTTTGTGTCGGCAGCGACGACGACAGCGGCGGCGACGGCAGGGAGGTCCATGGTGAGGTACGAAGGCGGGTACGCGGTGGAGACGGTGTTCGACGGCAGCAACCTGGGGATCGAGCCGTACGCCGTGGAGGTCACCCCCGCCGGCGAGCTGCTCGTGCTCGACTCCATGAACAGCAACATCCACAGGGTCCAGCTGCCGCTGTCCCGATGTGAGCATGCCCCCCATACTTCCAACTGCTTCTTCATGTCCTGACAGGTTTTGTTCATTTGTTCGTACTTCGTCATCATGGGATTCTGCTAAATTTGGGCTCTTTATCTGTGCTAAATATGGTTGTCAAGTACAGATGATGTGAGACATCTGGGTGATGTTGATGGTTGCATGCTAGATTTGGCCAGACTTGTTCCTTGATTGCGAGGTGTTTGTTAGTTTATAGTTTCCAGTAATGCTGTGTGCTACGGCCTGGTCACTTTCGCACTTCCACTGTTTAGGAGTTGAACAAACAGAGCAGATATTCACCTGGAAATTTTGTTGCAAACTACTGTATTACTCCCTCCGTTTCAAAATATAAGATGTTTTATCTTTGTGAAGAGAATGTATCTAGACCCCTTTTAGTATGTAGGTTCATTTAGATTTGGAGTGAACCTACACACTAAAAGTGGTCTAAATACATTCCTTTCACAAAGCTAAAACATCCTATATTTTGAAACGGAGGGAGTACTTGTTTGCCAGAAGCACATAACAGTTTGTGAAATCTCCATTGTCTGATGTCAAGATGTCTCGTTAAACCTTTGATATGAACAAATGTCATCAAACCATGTGCAGATAGCAGACCAAAGATAGTCGCTGGCTCTCCTGAAGGATTATCTGGTCATATCGACGGGAGGCTTCGTGAGGCCAGGATGAACCACCCTAAAGGATTTACTGTTGACGACAGGGGCAATATTTATGTTGCAGACGCTATGAACATGGCAATAAGGAAGATCACTGATACAGGTAAGCTAAATTGTCTTATTGTAGGGTCTGTGCACATATTGTTGTAATGTATGGTCCCCAAACATCCTAAAGATGATTTTTTTTTGGATCTCCTTGAGTCATGTAATCCCTCCGATCCAAATTAATGGACTCAGATTTGTCTAGATCCGGATATATCTAGACACGTTCTAGTGCTAGATACATCCGAATCTAGACATATCCGAGTCCATTAATTTGGACCGGAGGGAGTAGCATAATGCACTATGAATTTGTAACTTTTAGTGAAGAGATTCTTGACAGATTGAGCAATATGTATGCAGGGATCACAACCATTGCCGGGGGAAAATCAATGAGAGGTGGACACATAGATGGTCCAAGTGACGATGCAAAATTTTCTACTGACTTTGAAATCCGCTATATCAGCAGTAGCTGCTCCCTCTTGGTCATAGATAGAGGAAACCAAGCAATTCGGGAGATTCCACTCCAGCCCGATGACTGTGAATATCAGGATGAAGCTGGTTTCCCTCTAGGTACATTCCACCTAAGGTTTTCAATAGTACTATATTTTTCATTCAAAAATACATAGTACTATTTCACAAAAATGATACTATTCTTGTTTGAAGCCAGACTATCTTAACTTCTATGTTCGTGCCAATAAGTTCAACTAAAACTTCAAGCACTAATTCAGTTTGAATACTTACAGGTGTTGCCTTACTTTTTGCTGCTGGTTTCTTTGGTTACATGCTTGCTTTGCTTCAGCGCCGGGTTTTAGGAATGGTATCGACAACAGAGGTAAGTGCTCCGTACTGTTTTTGTTATCCTGAAAAAACATCAGGCACACGTCCCAGCATGGATTGACAAATAGGGCAATGTGTGTACTGGAGTAAGGCTCTACAGGCCTGCTGTAAACAAACAGAACATCACATGAATACATTTCTGTCAGCCTTTGGTTAAGTAGTGTCTAGCATCCTTTTGCCCAACTTGTTTGCCCATCATCATGGCTACTAGAATTATGTTATTTTGGTAACTTTTGGAGTTAATATTAATCCCATAGGCATGTAGAGTAACTTGAAATGCAGGCAATTTTCGAAAAAAAACTTGAAATACAGCATTCTTTCATATCTAAACAAGTGGGTCAAACAGCTAGACAAACTTACTTTGTATCATAATTAAAGTAAATATGAACACCAAATATATTCTTTGGAGCTACCCTATTTTTATGCAGCGAATTTGTGGCTACCCTATCATAATTAAAGTAAATATGAACACCAAATATATTCTTTGGAGCTACCCTATTTTTATGCAGCAAATTTTTGGCTACCTTTTTGGCAACTGAAATTTCACGATACAGGAACCTCAAACTCATCAAAGACCCAGTAATGCAAGCTTCCCTCCTTATCAACCATACCAACCATACCAACATCCATTGAAGCCTTCTCTTCGCCCACCACTAATCCCAAATGAAGACGAAGCTGGAAAACAGGATGCCGAAGAGGGATTGTTCACCTCAATTGGCAAGTTCATGGGAGGAGCAAAATCATCTGTGGCTGACATATTTTCAAGAAAAAGGCGCCCAACAAGACAGCAGCAGCAGCACCAGCAGCAGCGAAGATCCAACCCTTGGCCAGTGCAAGAGAGCTATGCCATCCCACATGACGAGACACCCCCGCAGTTGGACACAAGAGCACCGACACCTCGGAAGAACTACGCCTTCATGACAAATGAGCCTGAAAAGGTTCACCACGTCCGGCATGGTCAACCTTATCTCAGCAGTTGGGATGCACGCGGCACTCTGCGTCAGCCAGATCACCAGATGTATCAGCAGCAGCAGCGGCAGCAAGCAGAGCAGCAGGCGTTTCACCAGCAACAGCAGAACAGGCAGCTGTCAGAGCAGCAGGCGTATCACCAGCAGCAGCAGCAGCAGCAGCACAGGCGGCAGCCGGAGCAGCAGATGTATCACCTGCAGCAGCACAGGCAGTACTCTACAGGGCCGCAGACTTTCTACGAGCAGAGCTGCGAGACGACGAACGAGGTCGTGTTCGGCGCGGTCCAGGAGGTGGACAGCAAGCGGCGCATGGTGGAGATCAAGGCCGTGAACTACGGGGACACCTTCTACGAGCAGTACGGGATGCGGTATCGCAACAACTACATCGGCTACAATAGCAACAACAACAACTATTAACAATCAACCTTTGCTGTTATTATTCTCTTCCATCTTCCTTCTTTTCTGCTTCTTTTGCTACACGATTAGATTAACCGCTCTTTTATGTATGCACTATCTTAATTCCTCAAGGCATGTAACAAAAAGAAGGGGAAATGGAGGAAGTGGAAATTAGTATTCTCCTGTCTTGGCTTTGTGCAATGGAAAAGCTGGGGTTTTGGTAGTGTAGCCTGATGAATAATCTCACTGGTTCTTGGCCTTCCTTGTGCATGTATTTCATGGCACTCAAGTCTTAACTGGTGAATATTTACCTCTTACATTCCTAGCATCCCTGGGTGGGCAGCCAGTTCCAGGGTGAATTTGCTTTCCATGTACATCCACAGCATGTGGACACCATGACACGAGGAGCGGCCTGGCCTCGTGATACCACTAAATACACTCAGCTTGAAGAGGACAGCCAACACAGTCTACAGTGGTCATAAGTACAGTATGTGACAAATTTATTTGCAGGTGGATATAGGATGCTCATTGTTACTACTCCATCCGTTCTAAAATATAAGATGTTTTAGCTTTATGAAAGGAGTGTATCTAGACCCCTTTTAGTGTCTAGGTTCACTCTAAACCTAGATGAACCTAGACACTAAAGGAGGTCTAGATACACTTCATTCACAATGCTAAAACATCTTATATTTTGAAACAGAGGGAGTATAAATGCATTTTGTGGCAATGCTGTTAAATGTTTGTGGAGTTCCTCGTGCCTTATTGGTGGTAGCACTGAGATTGATCGCCCAAAATACGTTGACATGGTTTTTTTTTTTTTGAGATTTGCATTACCATGCATGAAATGGAATGAAATAAAATATGCAGGATCTGGAGAACAGGGGAAGCCCAATGACAGATAATGAACATTAACATATTTCTGACGCTTCAAAGCAAATTTTGATGCAGAAACCTTATACATATATTATCATGTAAGTACACTGTTTACATTTAGAAACAACGGATTTAGAATGCTCTACATACAAAATATCAGGCTATCCTCAGTGTTGAGTCAAGTGATCGATACCACTATTTTGTGTAGCTCTGGTCACCGTGCCATGTGTCATGTGGTACCACGTTATGTTTGCTCAGGTCAACATTGAGACACAAACATTTTTGTGTGTAGCTCTGGCCACCGTGCCATGTGTCATGTGGTACCACGTTATGTTTGCTCAGGTCAACATTGAGACACAAACATTTTTGTCAAGCTAGTGGAGCTTCCATTCCTTGTGGTACTGTCCATAACTTTAGTTTGATCTTACTGCACTGTCATGCTACCTATTCTGCAGAATTATGTCGCAACAGTGATTGTATGACTGCATACAAAAGCCTAATCATATGAAACATTGCCCCATCACTTATCCATGAAGGAAGGCCCTCTTCTTATACTGCGGGTTCTGTATTAACTGCTCATCTGGTAACTGTCCTCTGTTGATACATCAAGAAATGATCCCAGTATTTGAACCATCAAGCTACCGGCTGGAAAAAAACAAGAATCAGCTTCTCGTTTTCAGAAGTAGTCGCCCCCCTTAAATGTAAGGCATAGATTGACTGCCCAATTCTGAACATATATCATAACTTTATTTATACTACTCCCCCGGTCTCAAAATAGATGTCGGGAATTTGTCTAAATTTGGATGTATCTATATACTTACTAAATAGTGTCTATATACATCCAAATTTAGACAAATCTGTGACATCTATTTTGAGATGGAGGGAGTATATCTTTTTGATGGCTACAAAATCAGTCATAAGAAAGTACTTTTGTATATGAATCCAAATGGTACTTGTGCAACATAATTATGAATTGATTGACGGCCCGCTTGAATTTGGACGGCCAAACTACACCCTATATTTACAGACGGAAGCTTGATGTCTTGCACTTTAACTAATCATTAATTTTCATCACTGAAAATTGTAATGCCGAATGACACTAAGAATGTGGTGACTGGTTAGTAAGTACCTATGATGAAGATAGCTCCAACAAGTCCTGTAATGCCCCATCTCTCGCCGTGAATTACCCATGCAAAAGCAGCACCCCATACTGGTTCTAGACCATAAATTATTGCAGTCTCTGTAGCAGATACGTCACGCATAGCAACAACCTGAAGACAAAGAGAAGTCTCAGAAAGAAGTATTGCTCAGAAAATTTTGAACACGACATGAAGATTAACACTGACCTCTGCCCATAAACAAAAGGTAGTTGAAACCATGCCTGTGTATAGTATTGCTAGCCAAGGAAATGATGCCATCACAGTGAATAACTCTATTGGTGTCTGTATTTTTAAATTGCAGCGTGCCATGCTCTGGAGGAAGCATTTTACAACGAACGAGGCTGCCGACACAAGAGCTACAACAAGCACCTGATTTTAACCAATTCTTAGTACTTCTATAAGAAAGCAGAAGTAACTCGTGAGATAAATGCAAGAAAGGGTGATATTTAGTCAGACGAACCTGGCATCCGACAAGGGCCACAAAATTCTCTTTCTTCATATTTCTGACAATGTGCTCGGTTCTGAGCATATGAATTGCGAAACAAAACGCACTAAACAGGGTCAGGAGATCACCAACCTAGTGACAATGTGAAGATACAAGATCAATCAACACAATATATGCGAGTTGTGCAGTTATTGCCAATTCAATAGGCCATAAGACAAATAAAAACGTCTAGACAAACTTGTAGACCTATTCATATAGATAGTCAACTTACACAAGGCGGAGAACCACTTAACTCCAGAATACCAACCCCAACAACTGATAAAAATGCGCCAAGCCATGTATAGGCAGGTATTTCTGCTCCAAGAAGACCATCCAAGAAAGGGACAATGATCACCTGAACATCTTTGAGTAAAGAACATACAACATATATTATGTGGGGTAATTTATTGAACTAAGCTTGAGAACAGATCTTACCGTAAGGGCAGAGATGAAAGATGCGCGGCCAGCATCAGCTGTGACTAACCCGACAGACTGAGCTACATAGGCAAAGGTAACCCAAATGCCCAGCTCTACTCCTCTAATGAATACTTGCATGTCTCTCAGTGACTTTAGCAAGAACGGCACAAAAGGAATGGCCGCAATAGTGAAGCGTAACATATTGAAAAGGTCAGGATCCAACATAATCTGTGCATCTTTAACAACAGAAATGTTGCTCGCTGGAAGAAATAAAGAAATAATCAATTTAGCTGATTATTTAGGGGACAAATTCAGTATCTGGCAACTAACAGTATTCGTCACATTCAAAATCGGGCAGCAAGGTTATTCCAGTTTCCACATTATCTTGTTCATCCAAATTATTATTCCCATTTTCCACATCACAGGACAGAAACTTCTTGATTTATTTATTTCATATGCGATAAATAAGGAACACAATGGTACCACAAGGGTTGTAGCAGCATGGACTTCTATTGTCACAGGGTAAGCATTATAGTGATACAGGAATACCACTCCATGCATGGTTGAACTCCCTCCGCTGCAAAAAATAAGATGTTTTAGCTTTTTTATGAAACACATGTATCTAGATGCCTTTTAGTGTGTAGGTTCACTCATTTTGCTCCGAACCTATACACTAAAAGGTGTCTAGAGACATGTGTTTCAGAAAAAGGTTAAAACATCTTATAATTTGGAACGGATGGAGTACAACCTTAGGGAAAGAATGAAAAAAAAACTCTCATGCTACATGGTTGTTACTTCAAATTGGCAATGAAGAATTCATAATGTGAGAACTGCAATCACAGAAGTTGTGCCTGAGATGTCCACTTTTTTATGTTTATGCAAAGATCAGATATGATCAAATAATAACATTGAGTTCTAAATTTATGAGTAATCCTTCTACTACGGTAAAGTATGTACATTAGCTGACTATCACACAGTTACAATATACTTCTGTACTTGAAATTACCCAAACCCTTCAAACCCCATGCCTCGCCATTTCGGTCTGAAATAACGTCGAACAGATTGTGTGCAACATCCAACATGCAGCAGTTACTAAAAATGCAGGGGGTGCCGAAGCCGAATTTGTCCGTACCAAAAACGAGGGCAACCAGATTGAGCAGGATGGTGCTTCTGGCCTTCCTGGGCACCAACGACACCACCTTCCTCCACGCAGCGCGCGCCTGCCGCCTCGCAGTCCTCCGGGGCGGCCCATCGGGATCGGGGGCGGACGGCTCGCGCGTACCTGGTGGCACCGCTCTCCTGTTCCAGCTATCACCTAACCCTTTCTTCGAGGACGACCGCTTCGCCGGAGAAAGTGCGGGGTCGTCGGACGGGGTTGCGGATGGCGACTGGAGGAGGTGGCGTCTTGTTGGTAAGGGAGTGGTGGGTATGCGTGGGAGAGAGGGGCGCCGAGGGAAAGGGGAGTGGGGTTCTGGAATGCAGGGGCGCCATGGGCGGGGAGTATTTGGGAGGTTCGAGAGGAGCATCTCGCCGGAGGAAGAGTTGACGCGCGGCGAGGCGAGACCGAGTCGTGTTGTTTTCTGTGTAGGAGTGCACGGCGAAGCAGGCCCCACGCACACACATCGCTCAGCTCCACACACAAACACGTGTGCAAGGATGCGCCTTCAGCTAAATCTATATCTACAGATTCTACACTACTCCATATAAAAAAGAGTTTTAGTCATTTTATTTAGGGAAATGATACCGATCCCCTGGGGATGGATCGTTCCCATCCCCTGGTAGCCACGGCACGCGTCGCAACCATCTCCCGCGGGCCCCACCACACCCACGCGTCTCCTCCTTAGTTTTCTCTTATCTCCTTCATCCGCAACGTCCTGTGCGCCGCTCGCCACCGTCTCCAGCTCGTGCGCCGAGCGCCGCCGCCTGCAGCTCATGCGCCGCGCGCCGCCGCGCCGCAGCAACTCGTGCGCCGCGCGCCTTGCAGTTCGGGCCGCCCTCGGCCCGGCCTGTAGCTCGTGCCGTCGCGCTCCTCCCGCCTCGTTCCTCTCGCCGGAGATGGCGGCCGCCGGCCCAGGGCGCCCCGCTGCTCCGCCTCCACGCGCCATGGCCGCCGAGCTCCGCACCAGAGGCCATATCTTCGCCGGGCACCGGGCGGACAGCCATCGCGCCGCCGAGCTCCTCACCGGAGGCCATGTGGCCGCCGAGCACCGCATGGGCGGCCATGTCACCGCCGAGCTCCACGCCGAAGGCCATCTCGCCAACGAGATCCGACACGGAGGCTATCTCGCGCTACTACACACGGTCGCGCAACCCTGCTACATATGGGCCGCCGTCCTGCTACAAGTGGTCGTCCTCCTTGCTACACGCCGCGTCGGTGCCCGGTGAAAACCTCCGGCGAAAATCTCCGGCGAGTCTAGATGCTACCCAGCCCTTGACGGTGGTGCTGCAAGCCCGGGGCGGCGGTGCTACCAGCCCTAGACGGCACTGCTGCAAGCCCTAGACCGGGCTGCTACAAGCCGAGGTGGCGAAGTTGTTTTTTTTGCTACAATTACTAGTTTTTTTGCTAGAATTGTTTTGAAGTTTTGCTACTATTGTGCAAAAATTTTGCTACGAGGTGGCCGGCGATGTTTGCGGGCGAGAGTCTCCGGCGAAGTTAGTTTCTTTTGCTACATTAGAAGAACTTTGTTGCTACAACCGTTTTATGATTTTGCTACAACAGTGTTAAGTTTTTTGCTACAAGGTTTTCGGCGAGAGTCACCAGCGAGTTTTTTCCGACAATGACTCCGGCGAAGCACAATTTTTTTTGCTGCATGGTCTCCGGCGAGGTCTCCGGCGAAGTCTCCGGCGGGACGTTCTATTTTCTGGAACAAACCGTTTTTTTGCTTCGGAAGCAAAGCCGGGAACATTTCTAGCAAAAAGAGGTGTTCTGCAGCAAAACCGGAATTTTGAGCTATTTTTGGGACACGTGGCGCGCAGGGGAGGAGGACGATGGGAAACCCCCATCGTCTGGGGGACGTCTAGCGTTGGCCTTTTATTTATCACTATGACCTCAACCTCAGTTTTGTATTTGACCGATCGAAACTAGAATCTCGTCTACAACACTTGTTAGTCTATAATTAGTTTTGCCATCTAAAAAGTTAGGACAGTCAGAAACACATCTAACATATGAATGATGATGCAAAGTTGCAAACAGTTCAATGTTTAAAATTGAGTTGGACAATGTTCTTCTTACAAAGGCACATCTCCACAAATTTCAGCCACTTTGTTTAACAACTACTGTTGCTGTTATGCATGAATTGAATTATTCTGAATTTGAGGACTGGCAATTAGCAAATGAAAATTCTAGCATAATATTAATTTTCTCGAAAAGGAGGATAACCCCGGTCTTCGTATTGGTTGACGCATACAACCATATGTTATTCATTGTTTAAAAGTCCTACAAAGTTAGGCTACAAAAGCCGAACAAGTCTACTCAAAATAGGATACCAGAAGTGATAGAATCTCTTCGGCCATAGGCATGAAGGTTTATATTTTAGGATACCAGAAGTGATAGAATCTCTTCCGCCATAGACATGAAGGTTCAATATGTATACTCTTGTAAGCTATTAACCAACCACATGACGCAGATTGTATAAATATTACATGGTGTTTTGCAGGTGGCCTGAGACACCCGGCCTCGTGGTGAACTACTTTTATTTGTTGAAGTGATAACACATACTCCCTCCATCCAGAAATAACTTTCTTGGCTTTTTCTAGATTCAAATGTATCTACAAACTAAAACATGTCTAGATATATGCAAATCTAGAAAAATTCAAGTCACTTATTTTTGGACGCATGGAGTACATCCAACCAGTTGGTGAGATATAAAAGAAAGAGAAAGAGATGTAGAACCTAGAATGGCAAAACTGATTATAGACTAACAGTGGAAAGATAATGGAATTGCAAAACAAAGGAGTGTTGCGACGGAACAGTGGTAAAATTAGAGTTTTGACCAGTCAAATGGTAAAAATGAGGTTAGGGTTGGTCATAGTGGTAGAATGGGTTCTCGGTGCTCTGTTTCCGGATGGGTTCCCAATGCTCTTTTTCAGGAGGTTTAGATCTCTAACCAAACCTCTTATTATGGTGATCGTGAATGCTTTCGTGCTTGGGAGAATCAACATAGCCCGCCTCAGTTTCGGGATTCTTCTTTAGTCCAGAAGATGCAGGGGGCGTCAGACATTAGAGATTTTAGGCCCATTGCCCTTATTAACGTCATTTTTAAATTTCTATCCAAAGATTACGCAATCTTCCTTTCACCTATTGCTCATCGTACCATTAGTAGAACTCAATCGATGTTTATTAAGGGTCGACTAGGGAGTCTTATCTCTTCAAGAGATCGTACATGAGACCATGTGCAAGAAACTTAGAGGAGTTTTCTTGTAACTAGACTTTGAAAATGCCTATGACTGGGTGAACTAGACTTTCTTGCGAGAAATCCTGCTCTAGAAGGGTTTTGACCTGGGATGTGTCCATAGAGCTATGAGCTTGGTATTAGGTGGGGGAGATGGCTATCACCATTAATGGAGTATTTGGAAATTTCTTCCATAATTGTAAGGGGTTTGGCAAGGGTAACCCTCTCTCGCCTATCCTCTTCGACTATGTCGTTGAGGATCTAGTTGCTATCTTGGATTCGGCCGGGAGCACATAGTGGGTGTGATCCCCCATCTCATAACATGAGGTGTCTCACATGTTCAATATGTTGGGTTTGTAGCATAGAAAACAAAAAAATCCTACGATGGGAATTACTAAACACCAAGATCTATCTACCTAGATACAAGCAACTGGTGGATATACATCCATAGAGAACATACCCTTGAAGAGCGACAAAGCATTGTTAACAAAACTGATTTCATGGTTGATGTAGTCGTACACTTATCGATCTCAAGATCGTGATGAAGTCCAGCGAATCCATCACGTCCATCACGCGCAAGTCCATCAGGTCCAGCACCAGCAAGTTCAGCACCGCAAAGCAGCGGTGCATCCGTGATTGCACACGCACCCGGTACCCCGACAACCTCCATCCCTCGCTCTAGCAAAGCAGCGGAAGTAGCAACTCCTTTCCAGATAAAGCCACCGGGAATATGTATCTGGCTAATCCGAGACCATGGGGAATTTTTTTTAGAGGGGAGAGAGATCCTTCATGAGGATGTGTGGGAGTGGAGGAGGATGGGAGCTCCTTTTTTAGGAGGAGGGGGCAGCCCCCAAGGGGCCATGCGCATGGCATGGTGGTGCCCCCACCTCTCCCTCCATAATGGTGAGTGGAGTTTCCACTAAGCCCACTCC
This sequence comes from Avena eriantha, assembly GCA_910589775.1. Taxonomy (NCBI): domain Eukaryota; kingdom Viridiplantae; phylum Streptophyta; class Magnoliopsida; order Poales; family Poaceae; genus Avena; species Avena eriantha. The sequence goes on along the minus strand of OU342744.1, from coordinate 133,503,380 downwards.
CATTAAAATCAACTCCACACACTTCGCATTAATTTTCCACCAAATTTAATGCAGGCTCTCATTAAATAAAACTATTTTATTTATTTTATTTAGAATTTTGTTAATTACTTTAATTAACAAACATTTAGATAAAACCCCCTGCAACATTTCAATATCACATGCAGAACTAGTTTCTATAATTTCACCCGAAACAATTCGGGTTTCCATCAAAATGATTCTAATGCTTTCTTAAATCTTTATCTGAAACATATTTGCTCCAAGTGGTGTCGGTATCCCTTAAGTGTGTCACCCTATGGTTCGTAAATAATGCAGACGTAATCGAGACCCCTGTCCGATCAGTAATCAGTAGCGGGACCTGGAGATCCGTACTGACTCTCATACATTCAGCGATGACTCTAGTGATCGTGTGAACCTTTAACATCGTAACTAAATACCTTTGTCTCACGATATATTACATGTTTGAGATTAGATCATCGGTATCCCCATACCTAGTTTGATCTCGTTACCGACATGCACTCTTTTCTCGTTCTCGTGATATAACATTTTAGTGATCACATCACTTGCTTGCAAGCTATCTCAATGTGATATCACCGAGAGGGCCCATAGTATATCTATCCGTTATCGGGATGGAAAAATCCCACTCTTTATCCATGAGCCTCTACATAACACCTTCGTAGCACTAAACCCACCTTTATAGTCACCATGTCACGGTGTGACGTTTGATGTTATCAAGATACTCTTCTAGTGTTAGTGATTGACATGATCTCATGGTCTAAGAACTAGGATTACTTCGTATGATGTTATAGCAATATAAAAATAATGACTTTGATTGTAATGTTGTACTTCGGATGAATGTTCATCACACCATTCAACCAATCATTGTGACCTCGTTATTAACAACATCCAATGTCCATGATCAGGAAATCTTGATCATATTGTTAATCAACGAGCTAGTTTATAAGAGAGGCATAACTAGGAACCCTTTATTTGTTTATTAAACACACATGTATTAACGTATCCAATTAATACAATTATAGCATGCAAAATAAACATCTATCATAAACAAGGAATAAGATAATAACCACTTTATTATTGCCTCTCGGGCATATTCCCTTCAGTCTCCCACTTGCACTAGAGTCAATAATCTAGTCTGTAAACTTGCACATTCAACACATATGGCTTTCTAGTGTTGTATATACGCGTTTGCTAGTGGTTAACATAATCTCCGGATCTGACATTTTCATGTCCACGTGTATTTGTATGTCTTTGCGTCTCTATGCATCACTCAATCTCTAATGAGATGGCATTGTATAAATTTAGTACTTTGGTGAGACCTTTAGTTTCTTTGGGTTAAAACGTGTTGATATAATTGTCGCAAAATATATCTTCATAGTACTAGCCCACTGTGAACCACACCTAGTTTGATAACAAACTACTTAACCAAACTCCCTCCTTTGTTGCTACTATAGCAGTCATATATAGCCTTTTGTTGTAGTATCCGTCACAATGTATCAACTTTGGAACTCATCCAAATACATCATGGAACCTCCCTTGCATTACATTGTGCCACCCATTGTTTAAATTGAGATAAATTTAATTTGTATCTTGTGACAAACTAGTACCAATGTAACACTTTACAATGAACTACTTTGACTATTTGTCACTTATACATGATATAATTTTAGTTCTTCCAAAGCTCATAAGAATATCTTTACTATTGCCCAATTATCATCTTATGAATCATTCTGGCATATGCTCACAACATTTAGAGCATAGGACATATCTGGATATATACATATCACAGTATTATTGATCAAAATATTCATGTGATTTCACTCACCAAGTGTCGATACACTTGAATCTTGATTCAATCCTTTCCATACAACAAGAACTTTTCTTGTTCTTTCCATATTGAACCCTTTCAATATCTCATATATGTACGTCTGGCACAACCATATTAGCACCTCAATCTATCCATATAGACATTGATGCCTAATATTCCGGTTTTGCCCAAGTCATTAATCGAAATCCAATTTTGATCAAATTCTTAACTTGTGTCATTAAAATATACATCATTTCCAATTAACAATATGTCCTCTACATAATGTATTAGAAATATGTCTCAGCGCTCCCACTTAATTTCTTGCAAATGCAAGCATCTTCGTCGTCTCTTGATGAAATTAAACCTTTTATCAGTTTCATCACGGTGAATATTCCAACTCCGCTATGCTTATTTCAACCATTGAAGTTTGCACGCTCTTTTAGCATTCTTTGAATTAACAAAACCCTTCGGACCATGTCATGTACACGTCATAGGTAACCAATCTATTAGAAGAATATTTTTTTGTTTGTTCAATTACCATATACCGTATTATCTGTAGTGGTTGCTACATTAATTCGTCAAGACTAAATATCGCTATGAAAGATCAAATATTGCCATAGTCAACTCCTTGAACATTGTCATAAACTCCTTTTCGACATATCAACTATTTCATAGATGTCAAACATCCATGTCTATTTCTTTATAGATCCAAATATGACCGATAGGCTTCATGCCTTTTCGGAGGGTATTCGAAGTTTAGAACTTAATTTCTCGTGTATGGATACTATCACGAATTTTATGACTTCTTGTCATTTTATGGAGTCAGGGCCCATCATCGCTTCTTTTACATGCAGTCAGTTCATCATTGTCAAAACGGTTCAAATAGGAACTCTAATCTCCAAGATCACAACCTTTGTAATCACGAGAGCCATGAGCACTATGGCCGCCACCAGGACACTTTCCAGTGCTACGCTACTTAGAAGATATAGCTAAGGTTCAAATAACCTTATCAAAGTTCTATTGTCCTTCCACTTAACTTTTTGCGAAAAATTCCTTCTTAAGAATATTCACATTCTAAGCGACAAGCTCTTTTGTCCTCGGTGTTATGGAGGAATACCCAACAAATTCTTTGGGATAACCTATAAAGACGTGCTTATCCGACTTTGGTTGTAAAAAATTTAAGAAAAGACAACTCGAGTTTTATCCCAAACCATAACCCATATGATGTCATTTCAATGGATCACGATGGTGCTCTTTTCAGTGTAAAAGCGGTAGTCTCTAAAGCTTTAATCCTTAAAATATAGTGGCAGTTTTATAAATGACACATTTGATCTTACCACGTCAAACAAGGTTTGATTTCATCTCTCGGACATCCCATACTCCTATGGTTTATCGGGAAACACAAATCATGGAACAATTCCTCAAATCTTAGGTGTTTTGCTAAACATGTAACTCAAATATCTTCCTTTATGATCGAATCATAAACTCTTTATTTTATTGTTACAATGATTTTCCACTTCATCTTGAAAGCCTTTGAATAATTTTCAAATGTTTCATACGTCTTCCTTATTAAGTAAATATACAGATATATTCACTCAAATTTTCGGAGAAAGTATATGAAGTCGAAAGATCCACCACACATGGCTACATATAATGGACTATATACATCAACATGCATAATTTCCAATAAGTTAGTCACATGTTCCCCTTTAGCCTATGAACGGAGTTTTAATTATCTCGAGGAAAGTCTCACAAGCGTCATTTGATCAAAATCAACGACTAAAAATCCATCAACATAGAGTTTCTTCATGTTTTCTTTCCAATATAATTTAGACAGCGATATCACTTCGTAAGTGATATTTCAATCATTTGTCTTGCGACATTTTAGCATTAGTTTTTATGGACATGATTTCCCCAACTAGACTTGTAAAAGTTCACGCATCTTCTATGGAATACGGTAATTATTTAAACAACTATTGTTCTCATAATACCGGAACAAAATAAAAAAAATATTAAAAAAATATTAAAGGCAAGCTTTGATGTCAACGAGAAACACAATAACACTTTGTTTGTTTTTGATGAACATCATCACATATTCTCTTGCTAGTTACTTAGGCCATTATAGTTCATGAATTGCGCCGTTTTGTATGACAATTCATACCAACCAATTCGGTATCCAATACCCAAGAACCACATTGTCTAATAAGAAAATAATACAACTATAACATGTATATCATCTATATAGCTTAGTTGGACATTTCCAGTCTTTTTTTTCTGCCAAATATTTTATAGATTTTCTTTTAGCATTTCCTTTTCTTTTAAAAGAATCTATCAACATCAATAGTGGTGTTATACATATGACACATATTCCAAAGCATGTATAGTCAAATACTAATACCTTTGGATTTGCACTTTGAAGTTGATCATCATCATCAAATGTTTGGCATTCTTTCAAAAATCCATTCTTTAGTAATCTTTTAGTTTAGTAAACATTTTACCTACATCTTCTATTCATACTTATCATGACAACTTTCATGATCAAGCTTGTATAGCCTATAAGGACGAATCACGAGTATAATGTTAGTTCCCAAAACCTTTTTGGGAGATTAGGATGTGTCTATCATCTCGAACATTCGCAAATTCTCATACAATACGAGAACATGTATTTTGCCAAATTATACTCTATCATATTGCAACCATAAACATTGTTTCAGACATCACAATATATTCCACACATGATGGTTTCTGAAACAATTCTTTTAGCTCCTAGATAACCTCAATATTAAAACAACATTTGAATATCAAGAATCATGGAGGCAAACATGATATTTTAGATACTAACACTAGAATTGTTACTCTTGGTTTAATACTACTTATTAAACTTCATGGAGTAGATGGAGTTTGCTGAAATTTTGCAATAGGACTTTTAAACTTTAAATTGACACTTAAAACAATATGATACCAGTTCATAAAGTAAATATCTAGAATTCTATAGTTCTATTATTTTAATTAAAACTAAGCATAAGGTAGTAAACAGATGCCAATGACTACAATAAATTATGCAAATCCACTTCGATTTTAGTTTATGATAAATTGAGTTCGACTAATCCAAATTACAAATGAACTCCCACTCAAAAACAACATCCTGTGTGTATTTTTGGTGATTACATGAACCAAATCCACTATACCAAGTCCGATCATCACGTGCGTCGGCGTAGTCTCAAAGGAGAGCATCAATATAACCTTTCGGTCCGTGTTCTGAGGCCATGTCTATACATGCTAGGCTCACCAAGTAAGAACCTTAGTACTCGCGTGTGTAAAACTATCTTACATCTGTTGTATGAAAGCATGGAGTCAAAAACACCCGATCATCACGTGATGCCTTGAAACAACGATCCATAGAACGGTGCATACTAAGGAAGAACACATTTTTATCTTGATATTTAAAAGAGGGATCATCTTATAATGCTACTAAAATGCCAAACAAGCAATATAAGATGCAAACATCATTTGCATAAAGTGAAATGATATGGTTATTGCACTTGATCACTATCAAGTGCATCCTGGTATGATCTTTATCATTCATTTGTGTGTAAGGCCAAGGTCTATGGAACTTACACGTTAGGTGTGTTATAAGAGTATCAACTATACATCAACTTACAATATTACCATATCATGATACCAGCCCAGCAACAATCTAAACTAGACGCTTCTAATTTATCCATTGCAAGTTTTACGTGGCTTAGGGCTTTCGAAGATAGAATCGGTCTTACCTATGAACATGAAACCACAACGATGATAACCAAATTATTAGCCACTCGTTGTAAATCGGATATTGGCTATAGTAGGAGAGACAAACACCCGCTAGCCACTTATGTAAAACTAGTTGCATGTCAATCGTGGAACATGTCTCACATGCGAGGACAAGTAAAGTTAGTCCGGGCCGCTTCATCCCACATATAAGAAGTAACAACATGATCATCAGCGCCCACATACTCATATGTGTACTACCCGTGCAAAGAATCTACGCATAGATCAGCCTCTGATACCACTATTGGGTTCGCAGCATAGATAACAAAAATTTCATACGATGGGAACTACTAAGCACCAAGATCTATCTACCTAGATACAAGCAACGGGTGGATATACATCCATAGAGAATATACCCTTGAAGAGCGACAACGCATGTTAACGAAACTGATTTGGTGGTTGATATAGTCGTACACTTGCCGATCTCAAGATCGTGATGAAGTCTAGCAAGTCCAGCAAGTCCAGCACCCGCAAGGTCATCAAGTCCAGCACCTAGAAGTCCAGCACCGCAAAGCAGCGGTGCATCCGTGATCGCAAACACAACCTATACCACGACAACCTTCATCCCTCACTCTAGCAAAGCAGCGGAAGCAGCAACTCCTTTCCAGATAAAGCCACCGGAAACATGTATCTCGCTATTTCGAGACCATAGGGAATAATTTCTAGAGGGGGAGAGAAATCCTTCATGAGGAGGTGTGAGGGTGGAGGAGGAGGGGAGCTCCTTTTATAGGAAGAGGGGGTAGCCCCCAAGGGGCCATGCGCATGGCATGTTGGTGCCCCCACCTCTCCCTCCATAATGGTGAGTGGAGCTTCCACTAAGTCCACTCCCATTAAAATCAACTCCACTCACTTTGCATTAATTTCCCACCAAATTTAATGCAAGCTCTCATTAAATAAAACTATTTTATTTATTTTATTCAGAATTTTGTTAATTACTTTAATTAACAAACATTCACATAAAACCCCTGCACCATTTTAATATCACATCCAGATCCAGTTTTTACAATTTCACCCGAAACAATTCCGGTTTCCATCGAAATGATTCTAGCGCTTTCTTAAATCTTTATCTGAAACATGTTTGGTCCAAATAGTATCGGTATCCCTTAAGTGTTTCACCCTACAGTTCACGAATAATGCAGACATGATCGAGACCCCTCTCCGATCAATAGTCAACAACGGGACCTAGAGATCCGTACTGACTCCCACACATTCAACGATGACTCTAGTGATCGTGTGAGCCTTTAACGTCGTAACTAAATCTTTTTGTATCGCGATATATTACATGTCCGAGATTTGATCATCGATATCCCCATACCTAGTTTAATCTCGTTACCGACATGCACTCCTTTCTTGTTTCCGTGATATAACATTCTAGTGATCACATCACTTGCTTGCAAGCTATCTCAATGTGATATCACCGAGAGGGCCTAGAGTATATCTATCCGTCATCGGGATGGAAAAATCCCACTCTTGATCCATGAGCCTCTACATAACACCTTTGTAGCACTGAACCCACCTCTATAGTCACCTTGTCACGGTGTGACGTTTGATGTTATCAATATACTCTTCTAGTGTTAGTGATTGTCATGATCTCATGGTCTAAGGACTAGGATTACTTTGTATGATGTTATAGCAATATAAACATAATGATTTTGATCGTAATTCTATACTTCGGATGAATGTTCATGACACTATTCAACCAATGTTGTGACCTCATTATTAACAACATATAATGTTCATGATCAGGAAACCTTGATCATCTTGTTAATCAACGAGCTAGTTTATAAGAGAGGTATAACTAGGAAACCCTTTAATTTTTATTAAACACACATGTATTAACGTTTCCAATTAATACAATTACAGCATGCAAAATAAACATTTATCATAAACAAGAAATAAGATAATAACCACGTTATTATTGCCTCTCGGGCATATTCTCTTCACAATACATGTATGGTACTATTATTATGATCCCGCTAGAGGACTTGGCCATCGCTGACCTCAAGTTTATCCAATTGTGCTTCGAAAACATGTCAGGCGTCAAGATTAATTTCCACAAAGGCGAGGTTATGGTCTTAGGGTCCACAGATTCAGAGAGCTAATAGATTGCCAACATGCTTAATTGCAAACTTGGATCCTTCCCTTTCACTTACTTGGGGCTTTCGGTGAGTGATATGTCCCTTACAATAGTGGATTGTGGTCCTCTATCGGTTAAGGCGGCCAAGGGGCAGACTCGTGGATGGGTAAATTCATGTCCTTGGTGGCCAGGCTAACGCTCACTAACACGTGCCTCTCGAATATTCCTCTTCATGCCATGGGGGTATGTCTGATAGGAGATGGTGTTCATCAAGGAATGAACAAACATGGTCTCGTTTATATTGGAAAGCAAATAGACCAAAGTGGAAGTACCACCGGGTCTGGTGTTCAATGATGTGTAAGCCCAAAACCTTGGGAGGTTTGGGCATCATTGACACACAGCTAATTAATGTGTGCCTCATGGTTAGGTCGATCTAGAAATTGTTCTTTTAGGATCAAGGATTGTGTATGACATTATCAGGAGCTGTTGGTGGACTCACACCACCCAAGCTACCAATTTTTTAATTCGGTTTAGAAAGTCGAGAACCTATTTTTCTAGGGGAAAAACATTAGGTTCGTAATGACACCTCTATATTACACCTCTACAGGTTGTTGGTAGACTAGTGGTAGGGGTCGAGGCCCCTAGGGGTAGATTCCCTATGATGTTTAGCATTGCAGTTGATCCAGGGAGGTGGTTGCAAACACATGGTCCCAGCTAGGCTGGCACATCCCGGTTTAGGGAATTGGGCCTAGGGGAAAGCATAGACTGGGTCAACCTTTTGAGACATCTGGAGGGGACTCAGCCATCTCTGGGCCTAGATCATTTCTCCTAGACATTAGAACCCTCGGGTTGAGTCTCGGTTTTCTCACTCTCGTAAGCTGTGCCAAGGTATCCTGAGGAAACACATTAGTGAGATTTGGGAAAATTCCATGTGCCTTAAGGTTCAAGTGTTCATCTAGGAGCTTATGAGGAAGCGACTGCCTTCTAATGACAACATACATCAAACGCGGGGCCCTTCTACAAGCCTATGCACCCCGTGTGGGGAGTATGAGAACAAAGACGCAATTTTTTTCTCATGTAGCCTCGCCAAATTATATGGAGCGCAGTTAGGAAACTGATGTCCTACTCTTAGAACCCCTCGTGTTTCCGACGTCTATATGATCTTGAATAGCTTTATAGGCCAAATAGAGAGAGCCTTATGGATTTGTTGTGCAACCTTACTTTGGATGTTGTGGAACTTTAGGAACCAGTTCACCATTGAGGGGTCCTTCAGGCCCACCTAGCTAATGGTTTATACCAAATGTCGATGTATTTACAGGTTAGGAAGCTAGTGTCTAGGCGACGGGACCGAGGAGCGTTCAAATTGATGATTGGGAGGATTTGTCAACTTCACAGTACTTTGCATGATGACCTAGACTAAGCTAGGCGCTATTTGATGATCCTGTTGTTATCTTTCTTTTTATCTGTTCTTTGTAGTGGCATCCTCTCTCAGCAGAGGTGCTTAGGTGTGAGATGGGGCGCTATGCTTAGCGGGTGTGCGTATGTGGTTGCAGCTCATGTTGTTTGGATCTGGGTGTATTCTTACTGTGCTACATGTACGCCTCCTAGTCCTAGGTCTGTTTTAATCGACCTAACAACTTTCAGTTGCTTGGCCTCTAATGGGTAAAATGCATGTAAATCAACGACGTTGGGGAACTCATGGTATGAAACAAACCAGACCTCAATGAAATATGGTTGAGTTAAATCCTTGGCAAAGGACAGAAAAATTAAAGAGATAAGTGATCAACTCTATATAGATCTTGATATTTTGCATGTACTTGGAGAGTCCTAAGGAAAATTGGGAGTTCCGTAGAGACCTCCTGAGTATGTTTATGAACCTATCACGAAGAAATGTATAAAAAATAAAATTTAAAATGTTAAAAATTCGTAAAAAAATTGCATGCACATTTAGACATCCTATGTTCGTACACATGTTTTCGGGAAAAAGGAATATTTTACGTGGGCTGTGTTAAAAAAGACAAAAAAATATCCTATGAATAATCATGTTGGAGCATCGAAATTTGTGTTTTTACACATGTCACTAAAAATGCTACTTTTTCCATCGACCACCCGACGCGTGGCCATCATCGCCGTTGCGCAGGTCTTCTTCCCGCGAGCAAGGGAGGTCGTTGTCGAACACTGCGTCTCCTCCGCCACTTCTCTATCGCCGGCGTGGCCTCTAGGTGAGCCCCTAGCCAGACCCTGGTCGCACTAGGGTTCCTTCCCCGCCATGCCCGTTGCTAGCTAGGAGATGACGCACACCTGTAGATCCTCACTAGATCAAACGTCCGTGGACATCCCGTATCCCTTTGTCGTCCCGCGGGGACTGACCAACGGGCCGCGCCCGTCGGCGCTATGAATGCACTCACCCACGCGGGGAGAAGCCGATCTGGGCCGGCCCAGCTCAGATCCGTTGAGTTTTCGGCTTGCGCCACCTTTTTGGAGAAATATTTTAATCTTTTGAATATATCTGTTTAGATTTAATTCTATAGAAAAATCTCTAGGTGTTCAAATGACTTGATTCAAATTTCTTTGGAATCTGCTCTCCAATACCTATGACATGGAACTAGTCTCATATCAAATGAATCTCTAAGAAAATATGGCAGAAAAATCCTGATAAATAGGCTTGTTCACTCAAAATTTCATATTTATAATTATACAAATCCTTTTGGTCTAAAACTAATTTATATTATTAGTTATTTGTAGTACGCCTGATTTCTCTCTAGTCTAATACCATTTAGATATGTAAAAGAGAAGTAATGAAAAAGAAAAAAATACGTGCAAATCTGACTATAGGAATTTCCCTAGGTCATTCTAATGATTATTTTGAGATGATTCCAACTCTCGGTGATCTTGGACACAAAGATCTATCAAACCCTCCGAGAACATATTTATTTGACGGACATAGATTTTCTGGTGAATTGAATACCAAAAAATAGCTATTTTCACTAGAAATATCATAAGAGAATAAATAGAAGTGATAAAAATGCAAATCCAATTTCACTGAGCTCACAAAATTCATATATGTCTAACTCTTGCTTGCTGAAAAATGTTTTGATACTGTGAGCACATTATGTGTTTGTAAGACCTATTTTAATATTTAAATGCTCTCAAAAGCAACATCAAGCTCTTTTTTTTTTGCAAAACCCAACTTGTCAGTGTTCAGTAATAATGGTTGCATCCATACAATTCGTTTATAAACCTTAAATACTAGAAATGGCCCTTAAACTTAATTTCCTTGATTAAGTGTTTGAGTGTTGGTTTACAAATAAAAAGCCAAAAGGGGTTTTATTAGGGAATTTTTTTCATTAATGCCTAAAGGCTTTATTTTAGTTACTAAATGCTTTGGTGTGGTGTAGTTTCTTGGTGACCTGATTATGGTATGGTGATTGATGTGTGCTTGTTTGGGTGTTTTGCATGTTTACTTGATTGCGATGATAGATGCGAATGTGGTGATATCAAGGAAGAGGGGGAAGTATTCTAGGAATTTGAAGAGGAATTCCAGTGACAACGTGCTAACCAAGGCAAGCCACCTACTTGTTCATAAGCTTGTCCTAACATTTACCTTATGCATGTTTTACCTATTTACTTATGCAAAGTGCATCATTTTTACTATATTGTTACTTATATCTTGTAGTAGCTTGGCTCCTCCAAGCTAGTACACCAAGGTACTATTAAATACAATCACTTGTGACACCCATTGATATAGGTATGATTACTTGGGTGCTTATGATTCGCTACCCTATGTTGGATGAATGCTTACAACCCATGAAGCTTTCAGATGACAGCCCAAGGAAGCAACCGACAAAGGCCTTGATTGTTAGGAAAGAGACTATGAACCGACATTGTGTTGGTATTGTAATTATGCATGTATGAAACCTATCCGCATACAGCTTTGAGACCCGGCCTATTATATATAGGACGAGAGAAGCCCAAGTGAGGGTACCAAAAATCTAGAAGATAACTCGAATTAGTGCAATTACTCAATATTCAGGCTGAAATGGATCGTATGGGCACCTAGAGGGGGGGGGTGAATAGGTGCTACTCCAAATTTTAATTCTTTTTCAATTTTAGGCTTAGCACAAAGGGTAAATTCTCTAGATAAACTATTAGGTGGAATTTCCCTATATGCAAACCTATCTACTAGCAAGTAAAGAGCGAGTGGAAGAGAAACGGGTAAACCGTAGTGAAGCACGCGGAGACATAGGATTTGTTTGACCACAATTCCTTCCTTGTTAAGGGAAGTACGTCTGCGTTGGAGGGGTGGGTGGTACTGGGACCACCACGCCACAATAGACCTCACCCTGTTCTCCGATGGATCCCGCCACCAAAGGCCTAATCCATCTTTCCACTATAGGTACCCTTCGAGGCGGGTATAGGCGCCTTTACACAACTAGCGGGGCAACAACTCCACAATCAACTTGGAGGCTCCCGAAATGACAACAAGCTGCCACAAGAACAAAGTTATCAAATACAACGAACACGATCTAGGTATTGACAAGAATACTAGATCAGGGATTTCTCCAAGTGAGTGGAGAGGAGTTGATGCGCTTGATTTGTGCTGATGATGATCCTCTCCTCCTTCAATTCCCTCAAAGATCAAAGCCTTCGGGTGGTTGAAGTGGGAGATCGAGAATGGGAGCTCTTGCACAATGTCTGGTCAATTTTGAATGAATCAAGAGTTCTGAACGTTGGGGAAGAAGGGGTATTTATACCCCCTTTCGAAACCAGCCATTGGACACTTTGGGGGCCAGATTATCCGGCCCAAGTGAGGGCCAGATTATCCAGCCTGGGGAAAACTCCGCCCCAGACTCAGAATATCCAGCAGATAATCCGCCCCCTATCAGAGCGTCGCGCTGAGCTTGCCCTTGATCAACTTCTGGGGGACGGATTATCCGGTCCTATGTGAAGGCCGGATTATCTGGCCTGGGGAGGAAAAACCACCCCAGTTCGGATTTTTCGGGAGAAAATCCGACCGGATACCGAGCGACGCGCCTTGGCTCCCTTTGCTCAAAAACTGGGGGCCGGATTATCCGGCCCATGCGATAGCCGGATTATCCGGCCTAGGAAGGAAAAACCGCCCCAGTTCGGATTTTCCGGGAGAAAATCCGACCGGATACCGAGCGACGCGCCTTGGCTCCCTTTGAGCAATGAGGTAGGCCGGATTATCCGGCCCTTAGTGGGGCGGATAATCCGGCCCTCCTCAAAGCTTCCTGCACACTTAGCGCACATGAATAATCTCCACAATGTTGTTATCTAACACACAAAACATAGGAAAACATGAAATGTTCTTTCAATCTCCCTCTTTTTGGTGTTAGATGACAATACTAGGATTTGCAGGAAAAAATCACAAGACAAACAACAACAACCATGGAAGAAACTCCCCCTCAATGTGTGCATATTAGAATTTTGCATTGGAATACAAATGCACACAAATAGGTGAATCTATTCCATAGACATATGAGCAACATAATCATACCACCAAGGTAGAGGGAAGGCATCCTTGACATAAGCCTCAATTATTATGGAGGTAACCAATAAGCGCCTACCTTGATAAAGACTTCCAGCATAATAGGATATGAATAGATGGATCCATATGCATAATCCATGAGATGAAATCCATAGGCATAATCCAGGCAACCACATAAAGTCTCAAACAACCACAAATCACAAATTTAAAGTTCAAGGCTAAATGGGCATAAGCAAGAAAACGACGAATAGAAAAATGCAAGTGCTTATGCCTGACCCATGCAAATCCACGAATATCCTAATAGAACTACTTCTCCCCCTTTGGCATCGAGACACCAAAAAGGAAGAAGAGCGATGCTAGCGCCCCGCAGGATCACTCGTAGTCCTAGTCCTCGTCCTCGTCCTTGTCCTCGTATTCATTCTCATCCTCATCTTCATCTTCAAGCTCCTCGGTGTCACCATCCTCATCCTCATCATCATCAGCAGCCGCAGAGAGGAACAAGTGACGCTCCAGCTCTCCATAGTTCAGCCAGTAGGAAGAGTTCCACCGAGCATACGGTGTGGGAGGTGTAGGAGCCGAAGGGTCACCCGAAGCACCAGACACATGGTGGAGAATGAGTTGTTGGGAGTGAGCCAACTCATGGCGCTGCTTGTATGCCTCGTACTGACCCTTGCGCGTGTCCACTCGCATGCAAAGTATGTTACACTGGAACCAGTTCAGCTGCTTGATCTCACGGGCAACGGGAGGCACTGGGGGCCTGTGAGCATCCCTCATGAGGCCCTCAGGAGCAGAGGAGGGGTGAGAGGTCTTCGGAACCTTGGTGTAGATCTTATTTGCCTTATGCAACGAATCAATATGGAACTCCTCGGAAGGAAGCAGGTGCCTGATGAGCATCATAATGTAGGGTGCATAGGGGATGGAAAGATGGTTGAACATAGCATCAGTCAATTCATGGTAAATGAAGTCCATGACATCCAGCCTATACTGCACCGACTCGTCCTCGCACGAGGAAACCTCATGAGAAAATTGAAGTAGCTGAACAAGGTGACCACGGATGCTGTCATTGTTGCCCCCACTCAGAGTGATGGAGTCACGGAAGAGACCCACTAAGGCAGCATAGATGGGAGCAAGGCCAGCCAGAGTGCCCACAATGCCATTGTCCACAGTGCAAGGAGAGAGAGAGCCGCATCTTTGTTGGGCTTCAGCTGGGTGATTATGCGGTGGCCACTGGCTCTATCCCTACTGTGGAAAGAGTATCCAAGAACCTCGACAAACACGTGAAAATCAGCAGTCATAGGCCTGTCATGAGTCATCCACTTCATAGTGCGACGCTCATCCCCACAAATAACCAAAGTGGAGAAGAATTGCTTCACCACCTCAGAGTCAAAAGAGCACTGGAGAGACATGAGATGGTGCAGCCCCATCCTCTCAGCCACAAACATCGCATCCACAAGGTGGGCCTTCTCCAAAGCCTCAGCAAGGACCAGTGGGTGCATAGGCCTAATGTTTAGCCTAGCATACACATCTACATAGATACCTTTCTATTCCGCACACCAAAAACGAGTATCCCCCAGCTCATCATCATGAGGCAACTCAACAAACAAGTCACGGTGATGGATGGAGGAATAGGTGATTGCATCCAAAGTCTTGTAGTTGATCTTGGGCTCCTTGCCCTTCCTTTTGGACACCCCTTCCTAGTCCTCTTTGCTTGTTCAGCCATGCACTTCTCTTCGTTCTTTCTTCTCCTCAACTCAACTTCGTCCACTAAGTTACCCTCCGTTGTCTCGAAAGTATTTAGCGCGAGGGCGGCACTTGTAGGTCTTGGGAACACTGGAACCACCTGTGAGGAGAATAAGGGCGATAGAAAGGGGATAAGCATACACACAAGTCTAGGAGAGAGCATGGAAAAAGTAGTCAAAAAGTTCATAGGACAAATCTACTCAATGCATAATCCATAGTGAAACTGAACCAGAATTGAAGCTGTCAGGCCGGATTATCCGGCCTGGCTAGGGGCGGATAATCCAGACCTACCAGAAAATTTCGATTCCACCTAGATTGAATGCAAAAAATTAGATCGGGCCTAGAAACTACAAGACTATGATTTCTATGCGAAAACACATCCTTCTAGACAACGTTCCACCCAACAAGTAACACATCTAGCTAAAGATGGGGAGAGAGGGAGTTACCCTCACTCATTGGAGGAAGAACACGGAGGAGAAGGTACCCGGAGGCGCGGAGAAGAAGATCCGGGGAGGCCTGGAAAATCCGGTGGTTGGAGAGGCTTCGAGGAGGGTGGGGGACAGTAGGCGGCGACTGAGGAGGAGGAGAGGGTTGGGGGAGAATTGCTGCTCGTTATGAGCCCTTCCCCCAATCCCTACCCTTTATGACGAAATCCGCCAGGGCCGGATTATCCGGCCAACACTTGGGCTGGATTTCCGGCCTCAAATCTGGAATTCTGTTAAACACAGAATCAGGCCCGTGCGACCCCAAACAACACCCCCACAAGGTGTACAAGGGACTTGTGTGCAAGAATAGATGGCTTAGGGGTAGGGAAAGGCTTAGGATTAAGATAACCAAACTGAGATGGTACTAGACACTCAAAATTGCAAGATCCAACTCAAATAAAAGCCAAGATTGAGTGTGATTCCCATACGAACATGAGAGAGCAAAAACAGCCAAAAAGATCCAATTCTCCTCAAGGGAGAGGGCGGTGGCGGAAGCCACCTTGTTGGAGTGTATGGTGTGACACCGCGAAGATATATCTTGGGTTCACGACCAATACTCATCAATAAGCTCACATATCACAAAATGATATTAAGAGAAATGATTTATCTTGCTTTTGGCATTTTGGAGGGAGGGTTAGCCCAACGAGTTAGGACCACACTCCCCCTATATCCATGCCCACACCTAGACCAAAGTAGGATTGAGATGTATGAGTGAGTGCATGGGTAATCAAGACAAGCTCCTGGAATCAATGATATTTAGCTCATTCCTCAAGTAGCAGAATCTTGCTTCATCAAGTGTCTTTGTAAAAATATCCGCAAGTTGGTTCTTCGTGCTCACAAAGGATAGATCAATATCGCCTCGAGCAACATGGTCTCGAATAAAATGATTCCGAATCTCAATATGCTTCGTCCTTGTGTGCTGAACTGGATTGTACGCAATTTTGATTGCACTTTTATTATCACATAAAAGAGGCACTTTGTCACAATTGACACTGTATTCCTTTAAAGTTTGCCTCATCCACAATAATTGAGTGAAAGCGCTGGCAGCAGCAACATATTCAGCTTCGGCGGTGGAGAGAGATATACAATTCTGCTTTTTAGATGACCAACACACAAGAGATCTTCCCAAGAATTGACAAGCTCCAGAAGTGGATTTCCGATCATCCTTATCACCAGCCCAATCTGAGTCAGTGTAACCACATAAAGAGAAATTAGAGCCCTTGGGATACTAGAGACCAAAGTTAGGGGAATGAACTAAATATCGAAAGATCCACTTGACCGCCACTAAGTGGCTTTCTTTAGGAGCTGCTTGATACCTTGCACACACTCCCACACTCAACACGATATCGGGTCTAGATGCGCAGAGGTAAAGAAGAGAGCCGATCATGGACCGCTATACCTTTTGGTCCACATCTTTACCATGTGGGTTAAGTTCAAGATGACATTTTGTTTGCATCGGAGTGGCGACACCATTTAGATCCGTCATCTTGAATCTCTTGAGCATGTCTTGGATGTACTTTGCTTGATTAATAAACGTTCCTTCTCTAAGTTGCTTGATCTCGAATCCAAGAAAGAACCGTAATTCCCCCATCATAGACATCTCAAACCTGTCAGTCATAAGCTTTGAAAATTCATCATTAAAAGCTTTATTAGTAGAACCAAAGATGATATTGTCTACATATAGTTGGCATATGAAGAGATCCCCCTTAACCTTCTTAGTAAAAAGAGTGGGATCGATTTGCCCAACTTCGAAGCCACGATCTAACAGAAGCTCTTTAAGGTGCTCATACCACGCACGTGGGGCTTGTTTAAGGGCATAGAGTGCCTTATCGAGTTTGTAGACATGGTTCGGAAAGTTAGGATCCTCAAAACCTGGGGGTTGCTTTACATATACCAACTCATGTAGAGGACCATTAAGGAAGGCACTCTTGACGTCCATTTGCTGCAACTTAAAATTGTTACGGGTAGCATAAGCAAGAAGGATACGAATGAACTCAAGGCGAGCCACTGGAGCATAGGTCTCGCCGAAGTCAATGCCCTCAACTTGGGAGTAACCTTGTGCCACAAGTCTTGCCTTGTTCCTCACAACAATGCCATTCTCATCTTGCTTGTTTTTAAATATCCACTTGGTGCCGATAACATTGCGGCAATCTTTGGGTTTCTCCATGAGTTTCTAGACTTTGTTGCGCTCGAAATTATTCAATTCTTCATGCATAGCAACAACCCAGTCTAGATCTTAAAGAGCTTCAAAGACCTTCTTAGGTTCCACCATTAAGATATGAGCTTGATGCTCAGCAAAGCTGGCGAATTCTCTTCTTGTAGAAACCCTTCGTCGAAGATCACCAACAACCTTGTCGAGGGTGTGACCCCTTAACTCAAGGTTCCGATCAGCTCGAGCCTTGCGACGAAGTTCAATAAGTTGGTTGTCTCTTGGAGGAGTAGTTTCATCACTTGAATCTTCATTGGAATCATTTACTCGACCTTGATTAGGAAATGGGATAACAGCAGTAGGTGGTGGTGAAGCGTGCCCTTGAGGTGAGTCAGTAGCCGTAACATGAGGCTGCTGAACCGGTGAGACAGGGCCGGATAATCCGGCCGATGGAGAGGCCGGATAATCCGGCCTGGGAATACTTGTAGTAGCTTCATGAGGATGCCTGGGGTTTGCTTGAACTGGCGAGGCACCGGATAATCTGGGGCTTGCCGGGAAATCCGGCCTGGAGCATGCATTGATATCTTCACCACCAGGAGCAATATGGTCAACTGGAACGGGGTGGCCGGATAATCCGGTGTCCATCGGATAATCTGGCCTAGAGTTTTCTGGAACAACTTGCCCTTCAGCAGTTGATGGAGATGGTGCAGAATTTGCTCCCGTGGTGGGAACATGTTGGGCATGTGTAGATGTGGGCTCTTCATGGGAAGAGCATTGTCCTTCCCGATCCGCCACAAGTGGTTCCTCAATGGGGCAGAAAAATCCCATGCCCATTCTTCTTATGGCATATTGGGGTATTTCAACATCTGCATCACAAACACCAACTTGCTCCGCACGGGAACCGTCATTTTCCTCAAACACCACACTACAAGATTCTACAACAGTTCCAGAGAGCTTATTGTAGACTCTATAAGTGTGGGATTCGGCACCATAACCAACAAAAATACCTTCTAGAGCCTTAGATTCAAACTTAGATAAACGAACTCCCTTGATAAGAAAGAAACACTTACAACCGAATACCCGAAAGTATGAGATGTTTGGCTTGTTACCGGTAAGTATTTCATACAGAGTCTTATCCAAGATCTTGCGGAGGTATAATCGGTTGGATGAGTGACAAGCAGTAGAGATTGCTTCAGCCCAGAAGTTATATGGAGATTTAAATTCGGCTAACATTGATCTTGCCATATCCATTAGAGTTTGATTCTTCCTCTCGGCTACACCATTTTGTTGAGGGGTGTATGCAGCGGAATATTGATGTCTTATCCCCTCTTCACTTAGGAAGGCATTTAAGGTGTAGTTCTTGAACTCAGAGCCGTTATCACTTCTTATAGCCAGAATGGGGACGTTGTGTTGACGTTGAACCTCGTTGGCGAAGTTGATGACAGTTTGTTGAGTTTCACTCTTCAACTTGAAGAAATAAACCCAAGTGTATCTTGAGAAATCATCAACAATCACTAGAAAATACTTCTTCCCACCGAGGCTTGCATGAGATGGAGGTCCGAAGAGGTCCACATGAAGGAGCTGTAAGATCCTTTTTGATGAGATAATAGTTTTCCTTTGATGAGGAGAGTCATGCATTTTTCCTTCAACACACGCCCTGCAAACATGATCTTTGGCAAAGGAGACATTTTCTTTTAGTCTAAGGATGTGGCCACACTTGTGGAGACTTTGCAAAGTTCTCATATTGACGTGGGCTAGTCGGCGATGCCATAGCCAACCCACGTCAGCCTTTCCGAAAAGACACATCGGGCCTGTAGTGGTTTTCCCCGAAAAGTCCACCACGTACATGTCATTTTCGACATATCGCACGAAAGCAACTTTTAGAGACTTGCTCCACAAGAGTACCACCAAATCAACATCAATATAAACTGCAAAGCCCATCTTACCAAGGGCGCGAACTGAAAGTAAGTTGTACCCGAGGGTCTCAACAAGCATGACGTCCACGAGAGAGATATCGTGAGCCACCACAACTTTGCCGAGACCCAATACCTCAGATTTTGACTTGTCACCATAGGAGACGGTTATGTGATCAAGGTTTGGCCACATATCCGTGATGATCTCCTTGCTTCCGGTCATATGACTCGTGCAACCGCTATCGAGTACCCATTTAGAACCACCGGAAGCATAGCCCTGCAAGAAAATTACTTCTTGGTTTTAGGTACCCATTTTTCAATGGGTCCTCTCATGTTAGTGACAAGGGTCTTGGGAACCCAAATAGACCAAGGAATGTAACAATCATAAAGGCCTACATAACTAGCATAAACATCACCATAATAATCGCAATATAATTCAAAGTTAGGATTGTTGACCCCTGCAAAACCATCATAATTAGTCTTGTCATTGGTAATGTTGCTAGTCTTTGGTTGAGCAGTCTTGCTCTTCTTCTTCTTCTTCTTCTTCTTCTTCTTCTTGTTTTTCTTGCTCTTTGTCTTGGGAATGTAACCAAGACCTTCTTTACTATTGTTTGTCCTTTTCTTGCTCAGTATCTCATCAATAACTTATTTACCTTTGTGTTGAGAACCTCTTGCAAGGTCTTCTTTTCCATAGGATGAAGTGGAGGTACTTGGCACATCATACCGTTTCAATTGAGTTTGGAGCTGGTCATGAGACTCATTTAAAGTAGAATGATCACTCTTGAATGCCTTGTGAGCACTTTCAAGATTATCAAACTTCTCCAAAAGTCTAGCATGAACAGCCCCAAAGTCAATCTTTTCTTTCTTTAGTTTCTTTACCTTGGCAAGAGCATGGTCATGTTCTTTGATGAGCTGAGCCACAGCTTCTTCCTGCGACTCCTCAATGGATTCGAGTCTCTCTTCCAAAGATACTCGAGCTTCCTCTTCCAAGGCATTCTTCAAAGAAGCTATCTCCAAGGCATCTTCTGTTTCAATTCTGCCCTTTTCTTCAAGAAGATCTTCGGCTTGAGCAAGTTGACTCATAAGAGCATCAAAATGGAGTTTGTGCTCACCTTGCATGTTAGTGAAAAAAGTATCCAAAGCAATAACTTCTTCTTTCATTTTAAGACTATCATGATCATCCATATCCAAAATTATGTTAGTCTTAGAAAATGAAGAGCTAGAAGTTGATACCTCGGACCCTCTTGCCATTAGGCAAGTAGCGTTGTTGTTGATGACGTTCTCGTTTGGTGAGTCAAAGAGAGATGAAGGAGTCGATGTGGTGGCTATAGAAGCCACCTCGCGAGAACTATCATCATCCTCTTCATCTTCACTTGCAGAGGAGTATTCTTCTTGTGCTACTAAGACGATCTTAGGTTGCTTCTTGAAGGGGCCATTCTTCTTAATAAATGGTTTCTTCTTAGGTGCTTTAGATTTCTCTTTAAGAATGAGCCTGCCCCCATTGTCTTCTCTATTTTGATACGGACACTCGGCTACAAAGTGCATCCTATCTCCACAGTTGTAGCAAGTTCTCAATCTTGGGCCACTTTCTCTTCTTCCATTTGACCCGTTCTTGCGCTCAAGTTCTGACTTGGCTTTGGCAGGGTCCTTCCAAAAGTTCCTTGCATAAAATGCCATGTACTCACCATGAGCACGTTTGACTTCATCGGGGCAGTCCATGGAGGCCCCCTCAAATGCTCTTTCATCCTCCTCTTGCTCAACAACATTGGCTTTGAGAGCAACATTGACACCCTTTTGCATTCCAATGGCCCGAGCATGAGCATCTTCAACATTCTTTGCTGCCACTTTGAATGACGCCATCTCTTGCATGACCTCATTGGATGTCATTTGATGGTAGTTATGTATACCTTGCAGGCTCTTCAAGTCCGTTGGCTCGAAAGGCATTAAGGCACTCACATATTTCCTTTTTATCCATGCATCATCAATGTGAGTGGCCCCATGCTTTCTACATGTTGTTGCGATGCCCTTGAGTCTTCTATACATGTCTTCATGATTTTCACCATCCAACATGTAGAATCCCTCAGCTTCATTACTAAGGGCATCATACCTGTTCCTTCTCATGCTTTCATTCCCAAGAAAGACATCCGTAAGAGCATCCCAAGCTTCTTTAGCTATGTTGAGATGTTCAATGTGTGGCATGTCCTTGGGACCCACACCAAGCTGTATCATGTGGAGAGCAGTGGCATTCAATTGGCTATCCACAACTTCTCTTCTTGTTAGGTTGGTTTGATCTCCAATATGAAGACCCTCTTCAATAATCCTCCAAAGTTCAATAGAGGAGCTGCAAACATGAGATTTCATTAAGAATTGCCATTGATTGAAAGAGGATGCAGTGAGCTTGGCCTATTGTTTATATGCGGATGAGGGATAGGTGGGTCGGGGGAATATACGTGGCGAACCTCACTATATTCCTCCTTACCACTTCCCTTCTTGGAGGTGGAACCATTAAGTTTTTCACCTTCCACATCATCATCCATGGATCCGGTGTTACCCTTTTTCTTAGATGATGGTGTGGCTGCCTCAGAGGAGGATGGAGATGGGGCTATGGATGATGTGAGGCGAGTAATCATTTGATTCATCTCCTCCATCTTGCCCTCAAAGGATTTCAACAAGGTTGTTTCCAACGTCTTGAGATCATCCATTGTGACCTTATCCACAGCCTCATTCCCATCATCCTTGGTACCCATACTACTCTTAGGCGGTTAAGCCCGAATTAAGAGCCGGGGCTCTGATACCAATTGAAATGGATCGTATGGGCACCTAGAGGGGGGGGTGAATAGGTGCTACTCCAAATTTTAATTCTTTTTCAGTTTTAGGCTTAGCACAAAGGGTAAATTCTCTAGATAAACTATTAGGTGGAATTTCCCTATATGCAAACCTATCTACTAGCAAGTAAAGAGCCAGTGGAAGAGGAACGGGTAAACCGTAGTGAAGCACGCGTAGACACATGATTTGTTTGACCGCAGTTCCTTCCTTGTTAAGGGAAGTACGTCTGCGTTGGAGGGGTGGGAGGTACTAGGACCACCACGCCACAATAGGCCTCACCCTGTTCTCCGATGGATCCCGCCACCAAAGGCAAAATCCACCTTTCCACTATAGGTACCCTTCGAGGCGGGTACAAGCGCCTTTACACAACTAGCGGGGCAACAACCCCACAATCAACTTGGAGGCTCCCGAAATGACAACAAGCTGCCACAAGAACAAAGTTATCAAATACAACGAACAAGATCTAGGTATTGCCAAGAATACTAGATCAGGGATTTCTCCAAGTGAATGGAGAGGAGTTGATGCGCTTGATTCGTGATGATGATGATCCTCTCCTCCTTCAATTCCCCCAAAGATCAAAGCCTTCGGGTGGTTGAAGTGGGAGATCGAGAATGGGAGCTTGTAGCATCCCAATTGTCTAACAATTGTAATGCTACTTGGTATAGTAATATATTGGCTACTTCCTATATATATTTGTTGCATCATAATTATATCATGCTCATATCATCATGCCACCTTGCATTTGAGCATCTTATAAGACCTTGTTTCTTTGGTTCTTCTCTCCTATGCATTATTAATTGTATTTGCCTCTTGATATTGTATTTGGTTGTTGATATATTGTTTAATGCCCAAGTTGAGTTGGGGGCATATCTTTATTCCACTCCATCACTTTTCTTTCACCACCTTATAACTCCACCAGCCCATTAACCATGAGCTTGTATTTATTTTCCTTTTGATAATTATTCTAGCTCATGTGGGTTGGGGTGGATCCAAGTCTAACATTTCTTTGCTTGGCCTTTTTCTCCACTTCTTGGGAATGCATTAGAATAATGCCATATCATTTTTTTGTTCTCACAAAATAAATCATGGTATTTATTATTTTGCATGGGCCATGCAACCTTCATCACCACCTTTTATCTCATTGGTTTTCCTTTTGTTTTATTGGATCTTTCCTTTGTGGATCATCTCCATCCCTTCCACCATCCCCATATTCCCATCCACATCATTTTCTTTTATTTTATTTCTCCAAGCATGATCCAAATGAGGCCTCTTCCCATAACCCTTCTCTTTCTCTTTTCTTGAATTCTCCTTCACCTCATCTTAACTTAACCAAGCCTCACTCTACCTCTTGGTTGATCTCATAAACACATTTTAAAACCTAAACCACCTAGTAAAAATCTAACTTAACTTTCCTCTCTCTATTTATTCCTCTAACCCTAATTCTACACTAAACCCTAACCTCAACCTCACCTCTCTCTCTACCACTCTCTCTACAATGATGACCACCTGGCCCTCTCTCTCTCCCTGGCCCACACCCCAGCCACCCTACCCTAACCCTAACAAAACCCTAACCCGAGACTACCCCATCTAAACCTAGCCTAAGCTACCACCGAGTCTTCCCTCCGCTCTCCTTCTGTCTACCTGCCAGGCTGGCCCAGATGCTACTCCTCACCGTCCCCACCTGCAGCCTCTCCATGCCTACCTTCCCCCAGCCCGAGCAAGCACGTGATCGAGGAGAAAAGGAAAGGGCCGAAGCCACTTTCCCCTACCCCGTGCCCACACACCATCTCCTCCCTCTCCCTCGCTTTACCTCTGCCACACAGCTCCCCTGCCTCGTCCAGATCCAACCCCAGGCCCTGCCTCTCCTCCCCTTCGTCTTCATCGTCGCCAGGTCCTGCCGCCGGTCACCGCCAGTACCGCGTCGCCCCCCTCGTTCTAGCCGGCCAGCACGACGTGGAGGTGGTCAAGAAGATCGTGGACGCTCTTCTACATCGCCCTGCACGCGGCGACGAGGACAGGAAGCCCCAGTACCGCCGGAACCAGCGCCGCCCGACGCAAAACCTAGCCGCCAGGACGCCAATAACCTCGACGATCCGTCGCGCCTCCGGTCGTGCCACCACCACCGATCACCCCGTGGTGAGTCCCTCTTCCTCCCTGACACCATCCACCACGCCGTCGCCGTCTTGCATCGCCGATCTTTTCGCCGAGCGCCCTCGGTGCACTGCCAGACGCTGGTGTCTGCACGCCCCGCGCCACGCATAGCCTCATCTGGCCGTCTAGCCCCCACTTAACACCAAGCCCAAGCCACCGCAGCGGCTACACCCCCCGCGCGCACGCCCAGATCCCCGGATCGAACCCCCGCCCCGCGCCGCGCGACATTTTTCTTCGCCAGTCGTCAGATCGCGAAGAAGAGAAACAGTACCGCCGCGCGTTCTGCAGAAAACCCCCTAGCTTTTTTATCTGCTTAACCCGCGCTCCTCGCTAGCCCCACCTGTCAGCCGCCCTAGCGTTTTGCAGAAAAGTCCCTCTATTTCTCAGGCGGTAACCCGCGCTCCAGCCCACGCCCCACCTGTCAGCCTTTGGGGGTAACCCCACTGTCACGTGGGCCCGTAGCCGTCGGACCCATCTATCACCCTAAGTGGCTAGGCAGAGCCCCGGTGTAAAAAGTTTTTCACGCGCGTGTGCCCTGCCAGCAGCTGGCCCACCCGTCAGTGGCTGTGGCTAGGTTTGCCTGGGTGACAAAAGAATTCCTGATTAGCTGTTTAAACAAAATAAATTCAAAATCGATTTAAATTCAAATTCAAATCAGATTTAAATAACTTTTCAAATATAAATCCAAATAATACAAATAATATATGTTTTGGAATCAGAAAAATGCGAGGAATTCAAATATGCCCTTCAAAATATTATTTGAACACTTTAAAATTTCGAGATGATTAAAATTACAATAAAATGCCCTTTTCCTTAATTAATTAATAACTTTAATTCTACAACTCCAAATTTGACAAATAATATGTCTAAATCGATCAGCGCGACGAGCCGTTCTATTTATGCAGTCCTTGTTCTGAATTGAAGCATGCATCATGTCATTCTTACAAATCTGAACTGTTTATGACAATAAAACTTGGTTAAATAAATAGTAAAATGCTTTATTTCTTGTATCCACCCCTCACCTTTGCCATGCTAATTTAATGCCATGTAAATTGTGCATCATTCATCATGGCATGCTTGTTTGCTTGTCGCATTTTAATTCATATGCTTGTGCACTTTATTTATGTTGGCCTTGTTTGTTTGGTTCTTCGTCAAATAGACGCCCAGTAGGAGAATTACCAGGAATCACAGGAGTACTACCCAGATCCATCTCTCGCTTCAACTGAGCTGCCAGGCAAGCACTACCACATGCTTGCATACATACAGAACCTATTGCCTCTATCTTATTCTTGCATCATTGAGTCGCGATTGCATCAAGTTGAATCCCAAGTACTGCATAGCCTTTACTTTTAAACCCCACCGAAGCTCGTTCCTCCATCCTATGAGCCATTACTACAGGAGTTGTTTGAGCCATGCGAGTCGTAGAAAAGCATGTGTAGGGTATGTGAGTGTCTGATGAATAACGAGGTACCTAAACAACTTAACCTGAGTAGTAATGGGATAACTAATGAAAGAGGCACCGGTGAGCAATATCTGCTATTTGGTTTTTCATGCTCACTTGTGTCCCGTAGGACCCCGAGTACTTGATTCATGTTCCTTGACTATTCGCACTATCCACATCCGGGAGGCCTTATGGACCCCCGTGAGCCAGAGCTTGATTCATTCTTATTTCTTGGGGCCACAAAGTAGTTTGGGGCTTTGTTACTATTCTGTACTTATGCCATGCTTTACTGTTTTATTAAGATTGTGCATGGAGCACCTGTACTGTTTTGGATGCGGAGTGTTTTCGCGGTATCGACAAGCCCAGTCACACTTTCGGGTTCCTAGTCGTTTACAACCATTGACGCAAACCTTGGGTCCGTCTCGGAGCCGGCCAACTTTGTTGTGGGTAGCTTAATGGGGTGGCCCCCTGAAATATTTCTGAATCCTATGATTGCTTTGTCGTGAATGCCTTGTTGGGTTTTGATTTGGTTTTTCCGAGGTTGATCGAGTGTGTGTTGCTATTCGTGCACCCCTGCAGGGTAAATCTTTCTGAAAGCCGTGTCCGCGGTTATGGACGACTTGGAGCACAGTTTCTCGATCATAGACAAGTATAACTAAAGTACCTCTTTGAAGTTGACTAAGTACTTGAGTAGTAATTAGTGCAACGCTCATGGAATGGTTAATAAAACTGCCAACGGATGATGGGGGTTGTTCGTCTGCTTCCTCGATGGTAAGCGGGGAGGAGGATGGATCTGTTAATTATACTGTTATAACTGTTGTTCTTGATTCACGGACTTCCGTCTATCGTTGGTTAGGCGGATGGTTAGCGAGTCTCTGTACAATTGCTAGGTATTATCTTTTGCTGCAATTGAGTCACCCCAGGTTGTGTCCCCTTTAGTGGAATTAAGATTTGCTGAGTACCCCTAGGGTCTCACACGATAAATTGTTTGATTCAGATGAACAGGTGTACCCGCAAGATGGATACTGGGTGGAAGAGACAGATGATGTTGGCAACGGTCATTCGGTGTAGAGATTCCGGGAATGGGGATCCGTGAGATCTGTGGGCGGGATGTGTTTATTTATGTGGCATCTTATGCCGATTTGCTTCTTATCCGTACTCGGATCTTGTTTTCCGCTTCCGCCTGATACTCTGATGTGTGATGTATGAGGAGCTATCCTAAATTATTATCTCTATCTAGGACATTTGAATCTTGCCGTATGGCGTTGCAATATTTCTATTTCTTTTAGATGGAATGGCTCTAAGGACTGTTGTATGTGGCTTGCATACATACTCATTTGTGTATGTAGTTGATCCCTTC
Organism: Avena eriantha; assembly: GCA_910589775.1. Taxonomy (NCBI): domain Eukaryota; kingdom Viridiplantae; phylum Streptophyta; class Magnoliopsida; order Poales; family Poaceae; genus Avena; species Avena eriantha. Next base: position 133,476,097 of record OU342744.1, on the reverse strand, counting down.
GCCTGCCGATTACGCCGCTCGTTCTTGTCCCGATGTCTGAAAGTGGTTAGGACGGCCGAAAGGTCTACCGTGAGTGGCCATGGGCCCCACCGTACTATTTTAACCACTTTCGTTCATCCAGGCATGTAACTAAGAGCGTAATTCACCGAGGTAGTTACAATTGGTATCAGAGCCATCCCGCCCTTTAGGGTCTCAGCCAAAATGGTCGTTGTCAGTCTAGCAAATATTTTTGGTAGTTATGTATACTAGGGAAAAACAAACGTGAGAGTAGGACTGCTTCCATTTTTCTTCTTACCCACCCACCCACCCTTTTCTGGTAAGGAAGTGTAACGTTTTCAATCCTCTTCTAAAATTCAAACTAGGATTCACGTGTTCTGGGTTCCGTAGTACCATAGGTTGTGTGTGTGTGTGTGAATTCCTTGTCTATCTGTTGCATCCAAATGTTATCACTATCTGCCTTTTGGTTATCAACTGTTGGTACATTCCATACCGACAGGCCTTTGTAAACCGACGCGATCTATTCTGATTCGTTGTATACCGATGCGATCTATCTTACTCTTTGTTATCCGACGTTATCTTGTTGGGGTGTTCTTTTTCGTAGTTACCAATCTTTAGGTTCATCTTAAGAAGAAGGTATTGGGATATGTGTTTTACTGATTCATGTGCAAAGTAATGATTTCAGTGCGGGATGGAGTCGCGACCATACCACTACTTTTATCATTTGCTCTTGTATGCTGAACTAGTAGAGTTACTAATCTTGATTCGGAAGTGGTTTTGCGCATATAGTGGTATTTTAATGCCGAAATTTGCGGAATTTTTTCTTTGTTAGTTGTGTACCACACTCCTTGTTCAGTCGTGTGCGTTATGCTTAATATCTTCTAGTTTCCTTGAACTTTGTTGATATTTTAATATCATCTCAGTGAATTGCATCCTTTAATCTTGGTTAATTCCATTTTGGTACTATTTTGGATTATTATCATTCTCCATTATAGTACTAACTTGTGTTTTATATCAATCACATGATGGCACCACCACGCCGTTCTGAGGAGGACATACCACCTGAACATGGGGCTGCTTTGGCAAGTATTGCAAATGCTCTGGGCACTATGCAGCAGAACCAGCAGCGCTTCGAGGAAAGCGTGAGGAGGAATGAGTTTGTTCCGCTACCTCCACCTCCCAAGCGAGGAGACATCAAGAGTTTTCTCAAGTTCAACCCACGTCAATTTGAGGTGTCTGATCAGCCACTTGATGCGGATGATTGGCTTCGTGAAGTGTCAAGGTTGCTGATGACTGCGGATGTTCCCGAGCAAGAATGGGTCAAATGTGCTACTCACCTTATGAAGGGAGATGCAACTCTCTGGTGGGAAAATTACCTCAAGGAAGATCTTTCTGGTTTTCAGCCTACTTGGGAGCAATTCACTGCTGCTTTCAAAGAGCAATATCTGTCAGAAATTGTCATGGAAATGATGAAGGAAGTGTTTCTCAACCTCAAGCAGGGCACTGACAATGTCAACACCTACATCAGAAACTTCATGAACCTTTCTCGTTATGGTGGCGATAAGATCTCTGATGACAAGAAGAAGCAAAAGAGGTTTCAGCAAGGCCTCAATGCTTCCATCAAATATGCTATCACTCATGCAAGGCCGGCGTCTTTCCTGGAACTCCAACACACAGCTCTGCAGGAAGAAGCAAGTAGGCAAGTGTTTGAGGAGTCAAAGAAACACAGCCGTGATACAGCAAGCTCTTCTGCTATGACAGCTCCTTCTAAGCGTCGTGTCTGGGTTCCTAACACCCCACCGTCGCTCCCTGCTCCACCAAGACCTTAAGCTATGCACCAAGGCCACCAAACTCCTTCACTGCGGCTCCCAGGGGCTACAACCACAACTACCCTGGAGCGCCTGGCGGAGTCCCTGGCTACGTTGCTCCACGTCCACCTGGTGCTTGCTATACTTGTGGAAACACTGGGCATCAGCACTGGAATTGTCCAATGAACAACAAAGCTCTTCCACCACCACCTCCAAGACCTGCAGCAAGTGCTCCTATGATTCGTGCACCTCCACCTCGGGCTCTCAACATCAACACCAAGCCTGGGTCTGCGGTTGCTCGTGCCAACTGTGTCAACGCCGCTCAAGCTGAGCATGCTCCTGGAGTTGTGATGGGTATGCTTCCTGTTAACTCAGTTCCTGCACGAGTTTTGTTTGATTCTGGCGCATCGCATTCTTTTGTTTCTCACAAGTTTGCAAATGAGAATGAGTTAACAATGGATCCTCTCCCCAAGCGTTTAATGGTTCTTTCTCCTGGAGCAACAATGGCATCTTCTAAAATCAGCCATAACAATCAAATTGAGATTGGTGGTTCTTCGTTTCCGGCTTCCTTAATTATTCTGGGCAATTCTGATATTGATGTTATCTTGGGCATGGATTGGTTAAGAGCAAATGTAGCTGTGATTGATTGTGCTGAACGTTAGGTTTCTCTGAAAATTCCTGAAGGCCATATAGTCTATTCTCCAAGTCTAACTCCTGCAATTCAGCTTTATTCTCTGGCGGCTCTAAATGATGATGCTATGGAAGGTATTCAGAGTGTTCCTGTAGTCTGTGAGTTTCCAGATGTCTTTCCTGAAGAGTTGCCAGGTATGCCTCTGGATCGTGAGGTTGAGTTTGTCATTGAACTTGAACCTGGTACCGCTCCTATTTCCAAGCGGCCTTATAAAATGGGTCCTGCTAAGTTGGCTGAACTCAAACGTCAGTTGGATGAACAAGAGAAGTTGGGTTTCATTCAGCACAATACTTCTTCTTGGGGTAGTCCAACCATCTTTGTGAAGAAGCGAGACAAGACTGATAGACTTTGTGTTGACTATCGGGCACTCAATGCTAAAACCATCAAGAATAAATATCCCCTTCTGCGGATTAATGATCTCTTCGATCAGCTAGCTGGAGCTGTGGTATTCTCTAAGCTTGATTTGAGAAGTGGTTACCATCAAATCAAGATTCGCAAGGAAGATGTTCCCAAAACAGCTTTCACCACCCGCTATGGCCTGTATGAGTACACGGTCATGTCTTTCGGTCTCACCAATGCACCTGCCACCTTCTCGAGGCTTATGAACTCGGTTTTCATGGAGTATCTTGATAAGTTCCTTGTGGTCTATCTGGATGACATTCTAGTCTATTCTAAGTCAAAGGAAGAACATGAAGAACACCTTCGGTGTGTCCTAAACAAGCTTCGTGAGAACCGCCTGTATGCAAAGTTCTCCAAGTGTGAATTCTGGCTGCCTCAAGTCACATACCTTGGTCACGTCATATCTGCCAAGGGCATTGCCGTCAACCCAGAAACTATTAAGATAATTATGGACTGGCTTCCACCCATAAATGTCAAAGAAGTCTGGAGTTTCCTTGGTTTGGCTAGTTACTGCCGTCACTTCGTTCAAAACTTCTCAAAGATTGCGAAGCCTCTTACCGATCTCCTCAAGAAAGGCAAGAAATACCTTTGGACTCCTGCATGTCAAGCAAGCTTCGAAACACTCAAAGAGAAGCTCACTTCCACACCAGTCTTGGTTCCTCCAGATACATCAAAGCCTTTCCAGATTTTTTGTGATGCTTCATTGCAAGGATTGGGTGCGGTCCTTACGCAAGAAAAGCAAGTTGTTGCTTATGCATCTCGTCAGTTGAAGACGCATTAGATCAACTATCCTACACATGACCTCGAACTCGCAGCAGTTGTCTTTGCTTTGAAAGTATGGAGGCATTATTTGCTTGGCAACCGTTGTGAGATCTTTTCTGATCACAAGAGTCTGAAGTATATCTTCACACAGCCTGATCTCAACCTTCGTCAGAGGAGGTGGATTGAAACAATCAATGATTTCGATTTGACCATCAACTACACTCCGGGCAAAGCCAATGTCATGGCCGATGCTCTCAGCCGAAAAGCTTATGTCAACAACCTCATGGTGGAAGAACAACAACCTCTCTTGTGCGAGGAATTCCGCCAGCTCAACCTTGAAATTGTGGATCAAGGGTATCTTCTGAACCTTCTAGCAACACCTCTCTTGGAATAAAGGTCCGTTCCATTCAGCTTGGTGATCCTTACACTAAAAAGATCATTTCCAACATTCAGCTTCCGAAGTATGAGTCTTTCCACGTAGATGACCAAGGCACTTTTTCTTTGAACACCGGATGTTTGTTCCGAACTACCCGGGTTTAAGAGAGCAAGTTCTCAAGGAGGCGCATGATTCTGTTCTTTCTATCCACCCTGGCAGCACTAAGATGTACATGGACTTAAAAACACAATATTGGTGGCCTGGTTTGAAACGATATTGTGCCAAGTATGTCTCGGAGTGTGATGTCTGTCGCAGAGTTAAAGCTGTCCATCAGAAACCTTCCGGTCTTCTACAGCCATTGAAGCCTCCGGAATGGAAATGGGAGAAAGTAGAGATGGACTTCATCACTGGTTTTCCAAGGTCGCAGAAGGGCAACAATGCAATCTTTGTTGTCATTGATAGGCTTTCCAAAGTAGCTCACTTCTTTCCAGTCAAGGAAACAATTTCTGCAATTCAGTTGGCTGAGCTCTATATCAACGGAATTGTCTCTCTGTATGGGGTTCCTCTTGAGATCAGTTCAGACCGTGGAAGCATCTTCACTTCCAAGTTCTGGGGAAGTTTCCAAAATGCTTTGGGAACAAAATTAAACTTCAGCACAGCTTACCACCCTCAGTCGCAAGGACAAGTTGAAAGGATCAATCAGATTCTAGAAGATATGCTCCGTGCTTGTGTTATCTCTTTCGGAATGAAGTGGGAAGAATGTCTTCCTTATGCTGAATTCTCTTACAACAACAGCTTCCAGAAAAGTCTAAAGATGGCACCATTTGAGGCTCTCTATGGTCGCAAATGCAGAACTCCAATTGGTTGGTCGGGCGCAGGTGAAAGAATATTGTTTGGCCCCGACATTGTAACTCAAGCGGAGGAGAAAGTTCACATCATTCTTGAAAATCTGAAGATTGCTCAAAGTCGCCAGAAGAGCAATTATGACAGAAAGCACACGGACATTGAGTATGTCCCTGGTGATCTCGTTTACCTTCGTGTCACTCCCATGAGAGGCACGCACCGCTTTGGTATCAAAGGAAAGCTGGCTCCTAGATACATCGGTCCTTTCAAAATTCGTGGAAGAAGAGGAGAAGTTGCTTATGCTCTTGAGCTCCCTGAACAACTCAAAGTCCATGATGTTTTCCACATCTCTCAACTCAAGAAGTGCTTCAAGGATCCCGGCAGGACAGTGGACCATGAACTCATCAATCTCCAAGAAGATCTGTCTTATCAAGAACACCCCACAAAAATTCTTAAAGTCGCAGAAAGAAGGACTCGCAACAAGTCCATCAAGTTCTGCAAGGTGCAGTGGTCGCACCATTCCGTTGACGAAGCCACCTAGGAACGTGAAGATGAGCTCCGTGCCAAGTATCCTACCCTCTTTGAGTCTTCTTCTTCTTCTTCCTAGAATCTTGGGGCGAGATTCCTGTTTAGTGGGGGAGAGTTGTAGCATCCCAATTGTCTAACAATTGTAATGCTACTTGGTCTAGTAATATATTGGCTACTTCCTATATATATTTGTTGCATCATAATTATATCATGCTCATATCATCATGCCACCTTGCATTTGAGCATCTTATAAAACCCTGTTTCTTTGGTTCTTCTCTCATATGCATTATTAATTGTATTTGCCTCTTGATATTGTATTTGGTTGTTGATATATTGTTTAATGCCCAAGTTGAGTTGGGGGCATATCTTTATTCCACTCCATCACTTTTCTTTCACCACCTTATAACTCCACCAGCCCATTAACCATGAGCTTGTATTTATTTTCCTTTTGATAATTATTCTAGCTCATGTGGGTTGGGGTGGATCCAAGTCTAACATTTCTTTGCTTGGCCTTTTTCTCCACTTCTTGGGAATGCATTAGAATAATGCCATATCATTTTTTTGTTCTCACAAAATAAATCATGGTATTTATTATTTTGCATGGGCCATGCAACCTTCATCACCACCTTTTATCTCATTGGTTTTCCTTTTGTTTTATTGGATCTTTCCTTTGTGGATCATCTCCATCCCTTCCACCATCCCCATATTCCCATCCACATCATTTTCTTTTATTTTATTTCTCCAAGCATGATCCAAATGAGGCCTCTTCCCATAACCCTTCTCTTTCTCTTTTCTTGAATTCTCCTTCACCTCATCTTAACTTAACCAAGCCTCACTCTACCTCTTGGTTGATCTCATAAACACATTTTAAAACCTAAACCACCTAGTAAAAATCTAACTTAACTTTCCTCTCTCTATTTATTCCTCTAACCCTAATTCTACACTAAACCCTAACCTCAACCTCACCTCTCTCTCTACCACTCTCTCTACAATGATGACCACCTGGCCCTCTCTCTCTCCTGGCCCACACCCCAGCCACCCTACCCTAACCCTAACAAAACCCTAACCCGAGACTACCCCATCTAAACCTAGCCTAAGCTACCACCGAGTCTTCCCTCCGCTCTCCTTCTCTCTACCTGCCAGGCTGGCCCAGATGCTACTCCTCACCGTCCCCACCTGCAGCCTCTCCATGCCTACCTTCCCCCAGCCCGAGCAAGCACGTGATCGAGGAGAAAAGGAAAGGGCCGAAGCCACTTTCCCCTACCCCGTGCCCACACACCATCTCCTCCCTCTCCCTCGCTTTACCTCCGCCACACAGCTCCCCTGCCTCGTCCAGATCCAACCCCAGGCCCTGCCTCTCCTCCCCTTCGTCTTCATCGTCGCCAGGTCCTGCCGCCGGTCACCGCCAGTACCGCGTCGCCCCCCTCGTTCTAGCCGGCCAGCACGACGTGGAGGTGGTCAAGAAGATCGTGGACGCTCTTCTACATCGCCCTGCACGCGGCGACGAGGACAGGAAGCCCCAGTACCGCCGGAACCAGCGCCGCCCGACGCAAAACCTAGCCGCCAGGACGCCAATAACCTCGACGATCCGTCGCGCCTCCGGTCGTGCCACCACCACCGATCACCCCGTGGTGAGTCCCTCTTCCTCCCTGACACCATCCACCACGCCGTCGCCGTCTTGCATCGCCGATCTTTTCGCCGAGCGCCCTCGGTGCACTGCCAGACGCTGGTGTCTGCACGCCCCGCGCCGCGCATAGCCTCATCTGGCCGTCTAGCCCCCACTTAACACCAAGCCCAAGCCACCGCAGCGGCTACGCCCCCCGCGCGCACGCCCAGATCCCCGGATCGAACCCCCGCCCCGCGCCGCGCGACATTTTTCTTCGCCAGTCGTCAGATCGCGAAGAAGAGAAACAGTACCGCCGCGCGTTCTGCAGAAAACCCCCTAGCTTTTTTATCTGCTTAACCCGCGCTCCTCGCTAGCCCCACCTGTCAGCCGCCCTAGCGTTTTGCAGAAAAGTCCCTCTATTTCTCAGGCGGTAACCCGCGCTCCAGCCCACGCCCCACCTGTCAGCCTTTGGGGGTAACCCCACTGTCACGTGGGCCCGTAGCCGTCGGACCCATCTATCACCCTAAGTGGCTAGGCAGAGCCCCGGGAATAGACGCCCAGCAGGAGAATTACCAGGAATCACAGGAGTACTACCCAGATCCATCTCTCGCTTCAACTGAGCTGCCAGTCAAGCACTACCACATGCTTGCATACATATAGAACCTATTGCCTCTATCTTATTCTTGCATCATTGAGTCGCGATTGCATCAAGTTGAATCCCAAGTACTGCATAGCCTTTACTTTTAAACCCCACCGAAGCTCGTTCCTCCATCCTATGAGCCATTACTACAGGAGTTGTTTGAGCCATGCGAGTCATAGAAAAGCATGTGTAGGGTATGTGAGTGTCTGATGAATAACGAGGTACCTAAACAACTTAACCTGAGTAGTAATGGGATAACTAATGAAAGAGGCACCGGTGAGCAATATCTGCTATTTGGTGTTTCATGCTCACTTGTGTCCCGTAGGACCCCGAGTACTTGATTCATGTTCCTTGACTATTCGCACTATCCACATCCGAGAGGCCTTATGGACCCCCCTGAGCCAGAGCTTGATTCATTCTTATTTCTTGGAGCCACAAAGTAGTTTGGGGCTTTGTTACTATTCTGTACTTATGCCATGCTTTACTGTTTTATTAAGATTGTGCGTGGAGCACCTGTACTGTTTTGGATGCGGAGTGTTTTCGCGGTATCGACAAGCCCAGTCACACTTTCGGGTTCCTAGTCGTTTACAGCCATTGACGCAAACCTTGGGTCCGTCTCGGAGCCGGCCAACTTCGTTGCGGGTAGCTTAATGGGGTGCCCCCTGAAATATTTCTGAATCCTGTGATTGCTTTGTCGTGAATGCCTCGTTGGGTTTTGATTTGGTTTTTCCGAGGTTGATCGAGTGTGTGTTGCTATTCGTGCACCCCTGCAGGGTAAATCTTTCTGAAAGCCGTGTCCGCGGTTATGGACGACTTGGAGCACAGTTTCTCGATCATAGACAAGTATAACTAAAGTACCTCTTTGAAGTTGACTAAGTACTTGTGTAGTAATTAGTGCAACGCTCATGGAATGGTTAATAAAACTGCCAACGGATGATGGGGGTTGTTCGTCCGCTTCCTCGTTGGTAAGCGAGGAGGAGGATGGATCTGTTAATTATACTGTTATAACTGTTGTTCTTGATTCACGGACTTCCGTCTATCGTTGGTTAGGCAGATGGTTAGCGAGTCTCTGTAGAATTGCTAGGTATTATCTTTTGCTGCAATTGCGTCACCCCAGGTTGTGTCCCCTTTAGTGGCATTAAGACTTACTGAGTACCCCTAGGGTCTCACACGATAAATTGTTTGATTCAGATGAACAGGTGTACCCGCAAGATGGATACTGGGTGGAAGAGACAGATGATGTTGGCAACGATCATTCGGTGTAGAGATTCTGGGAACGGGGATCCGTGAGATCTGTGGGCGGGATGTGTTTATTTATGTGGCATCTTATGCCGATTTGCTTCTTATCCGTACTTGGATCTTGTTTTCCGCTTCCGCCTGATACTCTGATGTGTGATGTATGAGGAGCTATCCTAAATTATTATCTCTATCTAGGACATTTGAATCTTGCCGTATGGTGTTGCAATATTTCTATTTCTTTTAGATGGAATGGCTCTGAGGACTGTTGTATGTGGCTTGCATACATACTCATTTGTGTATGTAGTTGATCCCTTCGCCTGCCGATTACGCCGCTCGTTCTTGTCCCGATGTCTGAAAGTGGTTAGGATGGCCAAAAGGTCTACCGTGAGTGGCCCTGGGCCCCACCGTACTATTTTAACCACTTTCGTTCATCCAGGCATGTAACTAAGAGCGTAATTCACCGAGGTAGTTACAATTGGTATCAGAGCCATCCCGCCCTTCAGGGTCTCAGCCAAAATGGTCGTTGTCAGTCTAGCAAATATTTTTGGTAGTTATGTATACTAGGGAAAAACAAACGTGAGAGTAGGACTGCTTCCATTTTTGTTCTTACCCACCCACCCTTTTCTGGTAAGGAAGTGTAACGATTTCAATCCTCTTCTAAAATTCAAACTAGGATTCACGTGTTCTGTGTTCCGTAGTACCATAGGTTGTGTGTGTGTGTGAATTCCTTGTCTATCTGTTGCATCCAAATGTTATCACTATCTGCCTTTTGGTTATCAACTGTTGGTACATTCCATACCGACAGGCCTTTGTAAACCGACGCGATCTATTCTGATTCGTTGTATACCGATGCGATCTATCTTACTCTTTGTTATCCGACGTTATCTTGTTGGGGTGTTCTTTTTCGTAGTTACCAATCTTTAGGTTCATCTTAAGAAGAAGGTATTGGGATATGTGTTTTACTGATTCATGTGCAAAGTAATGATTTCAGTGTGGGATGGAGTCGCGACCATACCACTACTTTTATCATTTGCTCTTGTATGCTGAACTAGTAGAGTTACTAATCTTGATTCGGAAGTGGTTTTGCGCATATAGTGGTATTTTAATGCCGAAATTTGCGGAATTTTTTTCTTTGTTAGTTGTGTACCACACTCCTTGTTCAGTCGTGTGTGTTATGCTTAATATCTTCTAGTTGCCTTAGAACTTTGTTGATATTTTAATATCATCTCAGTGAATTGCATCCTTTAATTTTGGTTAATTCCATTTTGGTACTATTTTGGATTATTATCATTCTCCATTATAGTACTGACTTGTGTTTATATCAATCACAGGATGGCACCACCACGCCATGATGAACCTTGGCATGATAGGAGCCTCTCTCGCGGAAGAAGAACAAGGAATCACACGTCAACCCGACGATCCCCACACCGTTACAACAATCCTCAACAAGTAGGACACACCTGACGATCTCGATCACCACACCAGGCGCATCTCGTAGGATCCGAGCCGTGAAGCAATACAAGAAACGAGAACACCCAACATAGGAGTAGTGGATCTAGAGATGAAAGCCGCAGCCGATGATATCAGGATGGATACGACGAAGACGGTCACGAGCTATGCAGGGCCAGTTGTTTCACGCAGAGGATATGCAAGGCCTCAATACCCAAGGACTTCAAACTTCCACAAAACTACCACAAATACGATGGACTCCAGGAACCTGAAGCTTGGTTAGCTGACTATTTGGCCACCGTCAAACTACAGGGTGGCTCCACAACTACTGCAATGCAAAGTCTACAACTACATCTCACCGGTGCCGCAAGATCGTGGCTAAGGTAGTTACCCGAAGATTCCATTGGGAGCTCGAACGACCTGGAAGACAAGTTCATCCGGCACTTCCAATCAATGTTTAAGCGACCAACATCCTTGGAGCAGCTACGAGCGTGCAAACAAAAATCCTGGGAATCCATAAGAACATTCATCCAATGATGGAATATCATTAAAAACTCAGTTGATGCCATATCTGACAAAAGGGCCATCGACGCCTTCAATGACGGCCTCCGTCGATGAGAATTCATAGAAGAACTGGGACGGGTCAAGCCTAAAACAATTTCCTAGCTAATGGAAATAGCAAATCGATGGGCTGATGGAGAGGATGCACTGCATAATAAACGTGTGCGATCACCCGAAGAAGACAGGGATAGGCATGACAATCATAGAAGAAGAAGGAATAATGATGGAAACATGAGACCAAGTTATGTCGCAGCAGGTTTTTCAGGAGAAGGTAACAACAGAAGCAACGACCACAACAACAGATACCGCTAGAACATGGATGACGCTGGAGGGAGCCAGTTAGCGCAGTAGTACCAGCCAAGAGCACGAGATCCACCTATGTCTGTAATGCAAATGTTGGAAGGACCCTGCAATATGCATTTTTACGTCAACTCAGCAGGCAGGCGACAATCCAACCATCTCATGAAAGACTGCCGAACGTTCCTAAAGATGCAGGAGCTATGTAATGCAAAGGCAACCGAGGCGGCAAATCGAGGATATGCATCCACGCCTGGTACACTAGCCATCGGTGCACCACCACCACCAGCGGCACCACCACAAAACATCAATGATCAAAACAATGAGTACCCTAGGTTAAAAGGGGCAATGTCCATGATTCAGAAAGGGCGCCTATCCAATAGAATTCAGAAGCTCATCACAAGACAAATCAATATGGCAGAAACAACAACATCAACCACACCTCGAATATCTCCACTAGTCAGAGCAAGAAATCACATTCAGAAGAGCCAATCACCCACTTCGGGTCCCATGATCGGGTCACTCAGCTTTGATAGTAGAAGCACAAATTGGCGGGTTCGATATGAGCAAGGTCTTCATGGATGCAGGAAGTAGCATAAATCTGATATACGAAAAAACACCGAGAACAATAGGCTACCCCCTGGACAATCTCGCGCCAACAGAAACATCTTTCCACGGAATAGTACTAGGTAAAGCCGAAATCCCTTTAGGCAAAGTATTCCTTGATGTTGTTTTTGGTTCCAAGATAAATTTCAGGCAAGAAAAACTCGAATTTGAAGTTATGGATTGGCCATCACAATATCATGCAATCCTGGGACGACCATCCTTTGCACGGTTTATGGCAGTACCGCATTATGCATACTTAGTGATGAAAATGCCAGCACCAAAGGGAATCATCACGGTACAAGGAAGCTTCACACATGCCGACAGCTACGATCGGTAGTTCAACAAAATTTCTGAGTCTTTCAGGATGGCAACAGAGTTTGAACAACTCAAAACTTCAGCAAACACACAACCTCTGGAAGTAGCGCGTGTCAATCCCGATCATGCTTTTGACATAGCAAAAGACACAAAAGAAGTACAGATCCACCACGCCGACCCGACGAAAACAACATTCATGGCCTCTAACCTTGATCCCGCATAGGAAAGCGCGCTCATCGAGTTCCTCCATGAGCACTGGGAGATTTTCACATAGCTACCTTCTGACATGCCAGGAATTCCTAGGGAACTCACTGAGCATGCATTAAATCTAGATCCAAATGCGAAGCTAGTAAGTCAGCCGCTTTGTCGCTTTGTAGAGCCAAAGCGCAAGGCCATTGGAAAGGAGCTCCATCGCCTCATTGATGCCAATTTTATCAAAGAACTAACAAAATCAGAGTGGCTCGCAAACGCATTATATGTTCTAAAGAAAAACACTATAGAACTTCGGATGTGCATCAACTTTACTGCACTGAACAAGCATTGCCCAAAAGATCACTTTCCATTGCCGCGAATCAATCAAATAATCGATGCAACTACGGGATGCGAACTTCTTGCTTTCTTGGACGCTTACTCAGGATACCACCAGATTAGGATGAAGGAAGAAGATCAGAAGAAAACAACGTTTATAATACCCTATGGTGTATTCTGCTACACAAAAATGCCTTTTGGCCTCAAGAACGCCAGAGCAGCATATCAGCGGATGATGGAGAAATGTCTGGGCAGCCAAATAGGCACAAATGTGAAAGTGTATATCAATGATGTCATAGTTACAATAGGTCAATGATCTGCGCTGATCAAGGACCTCGAAGAAACATTCAAAATCTCGACAAGTTTAGCATTAAACTGAACCCGAAGAAATGTTCCTTTGGAGTCCCGACAGGACAACTCCTCAGATATTTGGTATCAGCCAGCGGAATCGAGGCCAATCCCGAAAAAATACAAGCAATCCTAATAATGAAGAAGCCAACAAATCTGTGTGGCGTACTACAACTGGCAGGGCGAGTAGTGACACTCAGTCGTTTTATTCCAAGGTTAGGAGAAAAAGCGTTGCCATTCTACACCCTCATGAGGAAATAAAAAAAATCGAGTGGACGGAAGAGGCTCGGCGCGCCTTTGAAGACCTTAAAAGGACACTTTCGACATTTCCTGTCATCGTGTCACCAAAAGAGAAAGAGCCTTTACTCCTTTATATCGCTGCCACAAATCAGGTTGTCAGCACGGTCTTGGTCGTAGAGCGACCCGAAGAAGGGAAGACCCATGGTGTGCAGAGGCTAATTTACTTCCTGAGAAAGGTTCTATCGCCATCCAAACAAAGGTACCCACACTACCAGAAACTAGCATACGGGGTATTTATGACAGCACAAAAACTACGCCACTATTTTTCAGAGCATCCAATCGTAGTGGTCAATGAAGCGCCTTTGTCAAGCATCCTCAACAATCTAGAAGCAACAAGACGTGTCTGTCTATGGGGCATAAAATTATCCCCTCGGGATATCACGTATGAGAAGTGCAAAGCAATTAAGTCACAAATTCTGCTGGATTTTACCTCAGAGTGGACGGAGTTGCAATATGCGGGTCCACCAGACCTTTTTAGTGCCTGGACAATGTACTTTGATGGATCAAAAAGAACGGAGGGAGCAAGAGCAGGAGTCATACTAATATCACCTCAAGGCGACAAAATGCGCTATATACTTCGGATGAGCTTTGCAAACGCATCCAATAATGAAGCAGAATACGAGGCCCTGTTGCATGGCATGCGAATGGCCAAATCTTGCGATGCAACTCGCCTCAAAATCTTCAGAGATTCCAATCTTGTGGCACAACAAGCAATGAATAAGTGCGACGATGTCAGCGAAAATATGATTGCTTATCGCGATCTATATAGTATTATGGAGGCTCAATTTGATGGGTGTGAAGTATCACATATAGGAAGAGCAAGCAATGAGGAAGCAGACAATCTAGCAAACATCGGGTCCTTGTGCTTATCAATACCACCCAGAGTTTTTTGGGAGGAAATAACGGAGCGATTGATCAAAGCAAAAATAATCTCCGAGGTAGTAGCACCAAAAATAGGGAAAAATAAACTGATACGTCCATAACGTATCTATAATTTTTGATGGTTTTATGCTAATAATATGCTTTTGGCACTCCTTTTTGTATAAAGTTTATGATTTATTTGGACTAACCTACTAATAGTTGCAAAAGTGCACAATGTTCTTATTTTACACTTTGATGTGTAGGAATTACCAAGAATACAAGTGGAAACCTTGTTGGAGTCAAATTGGGATTTTTCCAGAAATCTGTCTCAGAACTCTTTTTGAAGATGGTCACGTTTCCTATCGAAGACGGCATCAAACGGAAAAATCTTCAACTACAAAGTTGTTGGAAATTTCGCGACAAACGTTCTGAACATATAATTCTTTTAGGCCCGATTTACTGTAGCCCAAGATGGGGTGACGGGAATCCGAGAAGCTATATAAAGGGATGAAACCTAATTCGCCTAGGGCATCTCCACCCACGAATTTGCAGCCACCAAAGCCACGTTTCTGCCTCCCCCATGGATCCCATATCCATGGGGGAGGGCCCCCAAGAAGCCATGAAGGAAGGGGGCTAAGGGGCGGTGCTCCCCATGATACCGGCGGCGGGGAAGGAGTCCCCCGCGCCACTGCCGGTGCCGCCGCCCTCTTCACCATCTTCACCGCCATCTCCATCACCTAATCCTCCTAGTATGCAGTGGTTCATCCTCCCACACACCTCTGTACCGTCCTATGTAAACATGGTGTTTGATGCTATAAGTTAAAATCCGATGATCTATGTCATGTTTGCGTAGTTTCTTTGTTCTTAGATTGAATGGTTGAACGTCTTTGGTAAATTAGAGTTGTATGTTGATATGGTACAGTCCTTTGGTGTCCATTATATTTGTGTGCGCATGGATTAAACATCATAGGGTTTGTAGTATGTGTAAGAGGAAGGGGGAAGTTCTGCCGGAGTAACGGAAACCTGAGGACGCGAACCGAAACGTTGCACGTATGGGAGTAAGAGGAGCATTAAACTTAAGGCTATGGTTAGGGAACCTTAATGCATTGATTAGTACTTACAAATGTTTTCTAACAATCCAATCATATAGTACATGTAATTCCAAGTAGTGAAGCGCATGTATATTTAGCCTCTCCCACATAGAAAACTGCATCGAAGACAATGAACCCGATCTATTCGCTATTTAAACTTGGACAAAACCACCACAATTACCACCACTATTCCACACTCATGGTTCTGTTAGTTTAGTGTATTTTATTGCTGCATCAACTAGCTTTACTTTCTTGTTATTTATTATCGTGCAAAGCTATCTCTATTACTCATATTGTTGCTCTAGTTTTTTTCCTAGATAATGCAAATGTTTAGTGTGCGTAGAGTTATATCAGTGGTTGATAGAACTTGAGAGAATATTTATCCTACCTTTAGCTCCTCATTGGATTCGGCACTCTTACTTATCGAAAAGGCTACACACGATCCCCTATACTTGTGGGTTATCAAGACCTTTTCTAGCGCTGTTGCCGGGGAGCAATAGTGTGTGGGTGAATATTCTTATGTGCACTTGTTTGATTTATCTCTAAATAGGATTTACTTTCAGTTTTAAGTTGTTCTCTATGTTAATATGGATAGGGAATGCGAATTACAAAAAAAATAGTTGTACTTGTTACCTAAAAATGATTTTAAAAAGGAAAGTGATTGGAAAGATGAGAAATGGTTAAGTGGGGGTCGATCTTGAACACTTGTGTTCATGCCTATGAAACCAAACAAATCTTTCCATAGAAGCTTTTCAGTTAAAAACTTGTATGAATGCATGAAGCCTTGAAAAAGAAAGATATTTCTGGTATTGATCTTAATGCTTATTTATTCGAAAATACTTGAATTTTGATCCTATGCCTAACTTTAAGGCATTAAAGAAAAGTACTTATTGGGAGATAACCCAAAAGTCTTAGTTGAGTCTTGGAAGTTATTGATTCAGTAATAACCTCTCATTATCCTTTTTATTTGCTTTTTGTGCCAAGAGTAACCTCTAATGAGAGAGAAGTAATGCTTGGGAAACTTGCTGTCCCGAAACATATTTTTGTGCTTCACTGTAAAATTTCGTGTAAACTCTCTGTATGTCGGTTTGAGCTGTAATTGTTTGTGCTTCTGCCACAGGTTGTTATACAACTTTCGTTAGTTCAACACTTTTCGATTTGAGCAACAGAAGGTCTTCGAAAAAATTTGTTTCTATCTGCTGGTCTGTTTTGACAGATTTCTGACATTATTTGCATTTGCTTCTTGTTGATTCCTTTTTGGTTGTCTTTGGAGAATTGAGCTTTTTAAGGGAAGTTCTATAGTAGCTTGTGTTTTAATGAAAGTTTTATTGGTGTTGAAACTGAACCCAAAGACTTATTATCTTGAGTACACTAATGTTGCTAATAAAGATTATGTGAAGTTTTGTATGAAGGAAAAATTTCAGGCGTTAAGGAAAGAATGATGTAATGAGATGAAGAATGGACTAAAGCTCAAGCTTGGGGATGCCACCCCGTGTCACCCCAAGAAATATCCAAGAAGTACAAGCGTCAAAGCTTGGGGATGCCCAAGGCATCCCCTTCTTAATCAATAAAACTCTTAGGTTCTTCCAAACACTTCATTTTTATTGTTTCATGCACAATTGTGTTGTTCTTGGAGCGTCTTCGTTTTCGTTTTTGGTTTTCGTTTGCTTGGTTTGCTTAGTTTGCTTGAATAAATTGGTTGGACCCTCTCTTTCATACATTAGTTTTCAAATAAGTGTGGTTTGGATTGGAAAAGAGTAGGAAAAGTTCATGCTTAAGTGGTAAAAGGAGCTCATTTTTATGGTGGCCTATGCTTTGTCATGTCATGCTTGATATTGTTTTGGATTTATGCTTAGTGATTTTTGCTGTAGCATGACATGTTATAAACAATTGAGATTGCTTAATGTGCCTTGAAAGAATCATGTGTTGTTTTAGCATATTAAAGCATAGTATTGTGGTATTCTCTTTTGATGCTTTATTTGGGTTGATTTGGCGCATGCTCACACCATGTTATGACTATCCCAAGTCACCATAGCCTTTTTGATCCTTTAGTTTTCGACTTGTAATATCACTTTATGCTTTAATTAATGATGTTTTGTCGCTTTGCATGATTATGGCCAGTATTGCTCTTTTAGTTGGTTGCTCCCAGTCTTTTGCTAGCCTCCATAACCGAGTATGAGTTCCACTCATGCATCCAACTCCAAATAAAACCAAGTTATCCCAAAGAGTCCACCATACCTACCTATTAGCATTTGCTATTCCAAGTATATTCATGCTTTTATCTACCTTCTGAATTAAACTTGTTATGAGAAAACTAGTGATTAAAGCTCTCATGAACTTGATGGCACACTTTACTTTTCTTGCCCCTAATAAACTTGAACCATTGTGTCATCTATGTTGTATATGCTTGCACTTATATGTTGGGGATTAGCAGAACCATGTTGTCATGGGGAAAGCTTTCAACATTGCACTTGTACATTGTACCTAGTTGATATCATGCTCTTTTGTCTATGGATATCGTCGGTGTGAAATGAAAGGGGAGCTTGTAAGTCCATGGAGTTATGTATGTATGTTAGAGAAACGCCTGGGCTGCCGGTCTAATCCATGCCTAATCATGGTGGAAACCTGCAGTGTAACCATAATGAGCAATCTATGAAGCATTCTTCTTATAAAAAAAGAGATAGAGATTGATAAAAAAGAAAAAAAAAAGATGAGAAAAGAGGAAAGAGAGAAAAAAACACCATTTTCCCATGGTAAATAAGAAGATTGCTGAGATGCTCGTTGTCTGCTTGCCTTGTCATTTTGATATGGAGATTCTTCCATATCATTGGGCAAGGGGTACCCCGTTAGCGGTTCTCTATGATACACATGTACTTACTATGACAAGAACTTACCGATAACTAAACTTGAGTAGCATGAGGAGCGACCCTCGTATTCAAGGGACATGAGATTTCCAACTTATACTTTGTCAAGCATATACTCCATAATTTTTTCACTTTAACTGTATCACTTCAAGATGCTTATGATAGGGGCAATGAGAGCTGAAAGCTAATAAGTACCATAATTTTTGGAAGCTCTTTATGAGACTTGAATCCCTGCTTCCTTCTATGAAGGCATTTCTTCCACTTTTATATTGAGTCACTACCTTCTATCTTTATGCACCAATTAAGAGAGCATAGTTGTCATTCTTAGTTCTATGTGCATTGTCCCAAGACTTGTTGATTGATGCATAACTTTGATATTACTTGTTCCTAAACTATTTGTGTCTAGTCACCCTTATGAACTTTGAAGGTGTCCTATGCATTTATATTTTGCTACTCTATGAGGGACAAGCTGAATACCATTCTCATTATGCTTTCTTTATGTAAAACAAACAAACGTCTTGCAAAGCATTGTTATTCATGAATCTTTTGTTTATGCCTTTTCATATTATAACATAGTTGCTATGTCTTATTGTTAGAACTCTATCTTTCATGATTCATGTTTAGAGTATCTTAATCCCAGCTATCAATACTTTTATAATAATGATGATCAAGATTGTGTTGTCTGTATGTCACCTCAAAAAATTATATTGTTTTGATCGTTTACCTACTCGAGGACGAGCAAGAACTAAGCTTGGGGATATTGATACGTTCATAACATGTCTATAATTTTTGATGGTTTTATGCTAATAATATGCTTTTGACACTTCTTTTTTTATAAAGTTTATGATTTATTTGGACTAACCTACTAATAGTTGCAAAAGTGCACAATGTTCTTAGTTTACACTTTGATGTGTAGGAATTATCAAGAATACAAGTGGAAATCTTGTTGGAGTCAAATTGGGATTTTTCCAGAAATCTGTCTCAGAACCTTTTTTGAAGATGGTCATGTTTCGGGTCGAAGACGGCGTCAAACGGAAACCTCGTAAACTACAAAGTTGTTGGAAATTTCGCGACAAACGTGCTAGACATTAAATTTAGCTCATTCCAAATCCGGACGCTCCTTTTAGGCCCAATTTACTGCAGCCCAAGATGGGGTGACGAAACCTAATTCGCCAGGGCATCTCCACCGATGAATTTGCAGCCACCAAAGCCATGTTTTTGCCTCCCCCATGGATCCCATCTCCATGGGGGAGGGCTCCCAAGAAGCCATGAAGGAAGGGGGCTAAGGGGCGGTGCTCCCCCATGATACCAGCGGCGGGGAAGGAGTCCCCCGCGCCGCCACTAGCGCCGCCGCCGCCCTCTTCACCATCTTCACCGCTATCTCCATCACCTAATCCTCCTAGTATGCAGTGGTTCATCCTCCCACACACCTCTGTACCGTCCTATGTAAACATGGTGTTTGATGCTATAAGTTATAATCCTATGATCTATGTCATGTTTGCATAATTTCTTTGTTCTTAGATTAAATGATTGAACGTCTTTGGTTCATTAGAGTTGTATGTTGATATGGTACAGTCCTTTGGTGTCCATTATATTTGTACGCGCATGGATTAAACATCATAGAGTTTGTAGTATGTGTAAGAGAAAGGGGGAAGTTCTGCCGGAGTGACAGAACCTGAGGACGCGAACCGGAACGTTGCACGTATGGGAGTAAGAGGACCATTAAACTTAAGGCTATGGTTGGAGAAACCTTAATGCATTGATTAGTACTTACGGATGTTTGCTAACAATCCAATCATATAGTACATGTAATTCCAAGTAGTGAAGCACATGTATATTTAGCCTCTCCCACATAGAAAACTGCATCGAAGATAATGAACCCGATCTATTTGCTATTTAAATTTGGACAAAGCCACCACAATTACCACCACTATTCCACACTCATGGTTCTGTTAGTTTAGTGTATTTTATTGTTGTAGCAACTAGCTTTACTTTCTTGTTATTTATTATCATGCAAAGCTATCTCTATTACTCGTATTGTTGCTCTAGTTTTATTTCCTAGATAATGCAAAAGTTTAGTGTGCGTAGAGTTGTATCAGTGGTTGATAGAACTTGAGAGAATATTTATCCTACCTTTAGCTCCTCGTTGGGTTCGACACTCTTACTTATCGAAAAGGCTACACATGATCTCCTATACTTGTGGGTTATCAGAAACATCCGCACTCGGGGGCTCCTTCAGAAGCCAAGAACATAGAAGAAGCCATCAAAGAAGAAGAACAAGAAATTGAAGAGGTCATGCTAATCAAGCCCACTTGGATGCAGCCGTATATAGCATACATGAATAATGGAGAGTTACCAGAAGATGTGACAGAAGCCCGGCGAATCACCCGACGATCGAAGGCCTTCAGGATAATTAAAGAGGAACTATACAAGAGAAGTATTTCGGGCATGTTGCAGCATTGCGTAACACCTGAAGATATACACGAAGGAGTTTGCGGTCACCATGTTAGTAGCAGAGCAATTGCCGCAAAAGCATTCAGAGCAGGATTTTACTGGCTCACTGCAGTTCAAGATGCAAAAGACATTGTCAGAACATGTGAGGCATGTCAACGCTTCGCAACAAAGCCTGGAGCACCGACCGCTGAGTTGAATCCTATACCTCTGCCCTGGCCGTTTTCTCAATGGGGACTTGATATGGTGGGAAAACTTCACAAATCATCGCTAGGAGGACACGTCTTTCTGCTAGTGGCAGTCGACAAATTTACTAAATGGATTGAAGCAATGCCTGTCACCACCCAAGACGGGACTTTGGCTGTGAATTTTATTAAATCCATAGCATTTCGGTTTGGCGTTGTGAACAACATCATCATGGATAATGGGACCAACTTCACTTCCAATGAGTTCAAAGAGTACTGCTAGGAGATGGGCATCAAAATAAACTACGCTTTGGTAGCTCACCCGCAAACAAATGGATAGGTAGAAAAAGCCAATGGACTAGTTACCACTGGACTCAAGAAAAGACTACTAGCACCACTTGATAGAGCAAAAGGAGCAAGGGTGGATGCATTTCCATCTGAATTATGGAGTTTACGTACAACTCCAAATAATTCAACATAAGAGACACCTTTATTTTTTGGTCCACGGTGTAGAAGCCGTGCTTCCTGTTGAGGTGTCACACGAATCCCCAAGAGTAGCTGCATATGATAAAGAGGAATCAAGAGAAGCACTTGAAGATAATGTGGATGCACTTGACGAAGCTCGAGATGAAGCCCTCCAAATAGCAACTATGTACCAACAAAACCTGTGCAATTACCATAGCAGAAGATTGCGGCATAGGTCCTTTGCAGTAGGGGACCTAGTTCTTCGCCTCAAGCAAGATGGCCACAAGAAGTTAGAATCTCCATGGAAAGGACCATACATCGTCACAGAAGTTATTCACGGAGGAGCATATCGACTACAAGATAAGAAGACATGAGTAAATTACTCAAATCCATGGAAAGTAGCACAGCTACGACGCTTTTACGCATAAGTAATATGATAAGAGTTACAGTTTGGCTTATTAAGCTAAAATAACCAGGACAATGGCTAAAGGCCATCCTTTCAAAGAATAATGTATTATCATTTTTTTCGCCATATATATAGAGATAAGTTATTTGTACCTTAATCTTTTTATTGTGCAAAAGATCAATGCTTTCCATCAAACTAACAGCAACTATGCGCCTATGTCCAGATACAAGCATCCAAACATAGCCTCGGGAGCGCTGGCGTGCACCCGATAGAAATCTAGTTGTGCATAAAGTATAGTCATGATTGCAAACACCTTTGAGTTTTACACCAGTGTATCCTCAAAAAGGTATTACTCCCATCGGGAGACAGTATAAAGTATTGAAACTATCTGATAAAATTAGAAACCTTGGCGGCTCAGCAGGCCAACCGCCAAAAAAGCCAAAAATCTCAGATCACGCTCAGACGTGACAGAGAATCCGAATGCCGTGTTCAGAAACATGAAGGTAAGACCCCAAAATTCGTCCTATGTGGCCTGGTAATTGCACAAGAATACGCTCTGCCAGTAAAATATCCTAATCAACGATACGACGAAAAATCCCGACGGACGCATTGGGTACCCGATAAAAATAGAAAACTAGAATTCAGTATTCGATAAGACCTTAGCGGCTCGAACTGAATTACGCTAGTAGCAAATTCCGGATTCGAGCCTGGGGACTTGAATTTGATGTAGGACAACCTTGTTTTTGCCTAGGAGCAATTAATTGATTCCCGATCCGTCGGAAGCATCAGACTCGTTGTACCAAAATCTCTACAAAGATAAAAAGGAAAAAGAAATTTTGAGACTCAACCTGAAACTGCGGTTCAAGTAGAGTGTCGGGGGCTACTGACATAGGTATGATTACTCGGATGCTTATGATTCGCTACCCTATGATTGGATGAAGGCTTACAACCCATGAAGATTTTAGATGATAGCCCAAGGAAGCAACCGACAAAGGCCTTGATTGTATTAGGAAAGAGACTATAAACCGACATTGTGTTGGTATTGTAATTACATGTGTATGAAACCTATCCGTATATAGCTTTGAGACCCGTCCTATTATATATAGGACGGGAGAAGCCCAAGCGAGGGTACCAAAAATCTAGAAGTTAACTTGTATTAGTGTAATTACTCAATATTCAAGTGACTTTGATTCCATTGTTTCCCTGACATCCGACGAAATCCCCAGCGTTCTCTTTTCCGCGAAACCCCAAGTCCATCACCATGGGTATTGTCGAGGTTACCCCTCATCACCCATACACCACTTTTTCAGAAGTATGGTGGTTAACACCATGTCCCCTGAAAACCCCTGTTTAGCCAAAGTAAAACTATAGGATGGGAACCCCACAAATGAATTACAAATGGTGTGTTTTCAAAACCTTGGGAAGGTTACCTTATCAAGAGAAAGTTTTAACAAGTAAAGGGCTCTAATTTAAATGAGTCTAGAAAGAAAGAGGAGAAAAAATATTTTGTAAACACACTAGGTTCTACGTAGTTTTGCTGGAACAACTATATCGTGTAACCACATTACCCTGGAGTAGACGAGGCTTAACTCAAAGATTGTTTATTTCAGTATGAGATGCCTCACGACTACTTATAAGGGATCACATCCCTCGAATCCGGGGTCTTCCCAATGGTAAGGGTCATTTGTTGTGAACAGTGACCTTGGGGAGATGCGAACCGTCCTTGTTGGCAGTCGGGCGATACTGGGGGCCTGTTATTGAAAGTGCACACTCCAGGAGGAAAAAATGCGCTCCGGATGGTTCTTGGTACCCGGCGTCCGGGTGTTGAGAGGAACACCTCATAGGGTAGGCTTCCATGCTGGAGCAGGCATTCTAAGGGTTTTGTTTGATTATCCCAACCCCACATACTTTTGTATGACAATCTATGTTTGATCACAATGGATGTATCGAATCTTGTGGATAAAGTGTAAAACCTCCGTAGAGTGTTAATCTATTCGAATGGCCGTATCCGCGGTCATGGATGGTTGGCAAAGCTACTACTTAGCGGTGTTGGTTTTGGTTTTCAAAAATGTTTTGGAAAAGCAAGGGCTTTGAAAATGGTTTTGGTAATGGGATGTCTATAAAGGAAGGAAAGGTTTTGGTCATGGGATGACCGTATCGGAAAGTAAGTGTTTTTATCATGGGAGGATTGAGAAGGAAAAGTTGGTGACCCCATCCTGGTGGTTTTCAACTTCAAATGTTTTTTAACAAAGATACGAAGATGCTATATCTATAAGAGAAACTGGTTTTATAAAAGAACCTTAGATAGAGCCATCCTACTACCATATCCATAATGCATATCCTTTTATTATGTTCTTCCTTTAGGTGGTTCGTGAGTACATTCAAACATACCCACTGGCATTGTTCCTGGCTATTTACTTGGTCAAACTTCGAGAAGGCTGAAGAGGAAGAAGGAAATGTTGATGACTATGTGAACTAGGACATTTTCCCCAGTCAGCTGCATGTAGGGTTAAGGCTTGACTTGGGCTCGACGCTTTGATGAAGTTAAGCTGCTATTGAGTGGTGTTAGCCGATGAAGCTTATGTATGGTATCACCATAAAGAAAATGATGTAAGACATGTATTCAGTATGTAATGGATGTACTCTTTGATACTCGTCGATTATGCTTCACGACTCACTGATCATGAGATTGTGGTCGAATGCATAAGGGATTTTTGGATGGCTAATCCGGGGACCCATAGGCAGTGTCTTATGTTGGGCTATATGAAACATCGTAATAATATGGTGTTTAACAATATGGAATCATCTATAGTTTTTTTCGAGTTATCTACAAAATTACGCATTGGATATGTAGATGGTCGGTTACTTCAGCTGACGGAAACTCAGGGGTTCTAAACTTTGGCTGCAACTGACTTTAGATGGTCACAGAGCCTCTGTTAAACCAATTTGGTTGGCGGTTTAACAGAAGAACTTGTGTGGCATATGTAATCTCTCTTGCGTGTAACAGCGTCTGCATGCACCTAGGCCTCTTGTATTAACCTTAAATAACACTTTGCAACAAAATGAATGTGTGCACCGGTAGAATGGGGCAGAAGGAGACTCCAAGTATCAATGGCTGATCGAGTTCTTTCTTAATTCCAAAAACAGACCGTCCTGGTCAAAAGTCTCACTCCACTCGCTCGTGCTCGCCCGGCCGGCCGGCTAGTCTCACTGACGCGTCGCCAATGCCATGCACTCACACTGTGAAACGGACGCCTCACTCGTTCTTTAGACTCCACGCACACATCACGAGCGTGCTGAGAAGTTGAACGTCGATCGTTACACTTGTACTCCACTGTGACTCTGTGAGTATATAACCAGCAAGAACTTGCGAGCAGCATGCTTGACTCCTAGGCTAAAGAAAGCAATATATCGCGAAGTATATGGATCACATTCAGAACAAGAAGTGTGGCCACGGCGCCGACATCGAGGCGCTGCTGCGGCGGCAGCAGGAGCTCGTCACGCAGCTCCGGGCGCTCATCCTTCCGCAGCTCCTCCACGACGTTGATAGCGGGTCGGCCGAGCTCGCCGTCCAGCTCTTTGACGACGTGATCGGCTGCAACACCAGCGTCGTGTCGAAGCTCTTCAGTGCTAGCAGTGGCGCGCCCGTCGTTGTTGAGCCCGTCGACGACAAGTCCTTGGTGAGGAAGAGTGATATTAGTACCACTGCTGGTGCTGACGGTGATGACATCGGTAAACGGTTGGAGGAACAGGCGACGCCTGCTAGCAGCGTTGGTCGAAAGAGAAGGTACTGTGAGTAGGGGATTGATGGATATATACATTGGATGATCTATGGATAATAAGATGGTTTCCAAGCTAACTAATCCCAAGTTCATTTGTACTACATCTTGTATATTTTTATTCTGTCTTTTGTTCGCATGATCAAGTTAAGTTTTCTTACGAATACCTCACATCTTATAGGAGGAACGATGGCAAGCGATCAAGATCACTCGTGACAAATGTTCCCGATTATGATGGTCACCAGTGGAGAAAGTATGGGCAGAAGAACATCACCGGAAGCCAACATGCTAGGTAACTAACTAGTACAAGACAAAGCACACTGCACACGTACATCAGATTTTTGTCAACAGATAAGCAATGGCTATTTATAATTAATCATGCTCTACCTCTACCCATAAACTGGTGGTTAAACAGGAGCTACTACAGATGCACTTACACAGAACGTAACTGCCCAGCGACCAAGACAATTCAGCAACAGGATATGGATCTTGGCGGTGCTAAATTTTCCACAGATGCTGATGGGGATCAAGGCGCAAAGTACACTGTCGTGTACTACGGTGATCACACTTGCAAGGCCGGCGACAGCACCAGCAACAATACTACCGACCATCTGCCCAGTCTTGTTGATACGGATCTTCGGAGTAGTGAAACAGCGCGACTAATGGCAGAAATTTCAGAGTTTGAGACTGAATTGGATGTGCCGGCTCTGCTAGAGGTGTTCAACAATTCTCAGCTGAATTGGGAGATCGTATGCTAGCTAGCAGAAATATTAGTTTAGCTCGTAAGCATGGTCATCAAATTGGTGAGTGTTGGATGGTAAAATTGGCTGTCAACTATTCCATGAATGTTGATTACAATCTTAGCAGATAAATTAATTAGCACAAGCATATTTTCATGAGTGTCATGAAGAGAGGGTAACACGCCACAGACGGCGTGATTACTTTGAATCAATTTCTTGCCTCAGTTAGCCCATAGAAACACAGGCATATATATGCCTATGGTTTGCACAGCTCCTGCTAAAATTAAACTCACCCCAAATTTCTGTGGTGCACTTGTGGTTTATCTTGTTTCCGGGATATAGTAATTTTGTTGACCTTACTGATTTTTTTCCTCTGTCTTTTTCATTTTGAGCCGCTCATTCCATGCTCGCTGTGGAACATGAATACAGAAAATAAGCAAATGTTTTTCTAGACGACCGAAAGAGACATGTTCCCAAGTTTCAATTACAACACCGTTAGAGGCAAAGTCATAGCGCGCGTACTGTCATTGGCACATAAACTCGGAGTGTTCCCCCCAAAAGACTCTTCGTTGTAGTGAACCCAAGATTTTTCCTCTTTGCTTTCCATGTGTGAGAGAGAGCATGGGAGTTCTTCCCTAGGTGTTGGTGATTCTGTAGACAGAAGGCTCGAGCAGAGTCTGGCTTTAAATTAATAAAGCCAGAACCGGCAGGGTACAAGGTTCAACAACAAACAAAACAGTCCCAGATCTGAGATCCAAACAAGCACGACACTTAGACAAACACGCCATAGCGGACACACACATAGGCAAATGTGCCCCAACGCACACCTAGAACATGAAGCAAAACAATACGATATATGGGGGATGAGACGCCCTCCTCAGGTCGGGGCCTCCCACACGGTCTCGTGAAGCTGACGAATCCTCCCGATCGCTAATTCCACCGCTTCTCGGTCCTGTCTTCTAGCCATAGGTGTCCACACCTGTAAGAACATCGTCACTTTGTAGAGGCCATCAACTAGTTGCGATAGTGTTTCGACTCCCCCAACATATCCCCCCCTCCCCCCCGCCCCCTAGAATTTTCACATGGTTCATATTTCCCCCCTAAACTTTTCTTGGCTCACTAAACTTCCCTAAGCTATCACTAATGGTCCATGTTATCCTCTTAATCCGGGATTTTACTCAGCCAAAAAGTGGTCTTAGGACCGTATCTTTGCAAATCCACGATTAGTCGCATACCAACACATGGCCATGACTAATGTGAGCCAAGTTTAATAAAAAATATTCGTGTTTAAGGGGTGTTTATTGAGCCAAGTAAAAGTTTAGGGTGGAAATATGAGCCAAGTGGTAAGTGATGAGACCTTCAAAAAGGAGTTTCCTGTGGTGATCTTGTCGACATCAAGATTTGTCTGCTCAGCCTTACATAGTTGCTCATAGAGATAGAGTGTGCATAAATATGTTTTTGTGAGTGTATTCCTCTGTATTGTTTTCAAAAAACACCAATATTATACAAAAGCTATTTTTATAGCACCAAATTGTTTTTCCCACATACCACAATACTTATCATTTATCCATGAAATTTTGCATACAAATATAACATGTATATGGGTATTTGAATTTCTTTCAGGTTTTATTGACATCAGAAACAACTTTATACATGGGAGCATATATATAGTAACATCATTTTGGTAGACGTGGATCACTCCGAAAAGCAAGGAATAGTTTCATAAAATATAGTGAAGCAACGAAGTTCTCATTTTGTGCTAAAAAACAACATCATTAGGATTGATTATGCCATCGCTCCCGGGATGGACAAGCCATTGAAACTCTTCTTTTCCCTTGACAACCTAAAGACACCTTCATGAAATCCCCTAAAGGTCTGAGAGGCCTCGATCGGAAATTTAAAGGGCAATAAGATGACGAGCTGACTCCGTTTCTCCACAAAAAGGAGAAAACTAATTTCACCAGGCCACCCTTTCGCCTTAAGGTCTTGTGCTAGTACTTAGATCCTACGTCTTCTGCTTACTTGATTAGATCTACACCGACGAGTACGCCATAGGGTCTAGAGTACCGGTGTGTAGACGGCGAGTGGCGGGTACGAGGTAACACAATTTATCCAGGTTCCGATTTCACTTCTGTTATAAATCACTATAATGACAATACGTCGAGTTACATGAATTGTATGGTTCGCTATGTGAGATTGTATATGACCTAAAGGCTCCCGTAGATCTGGCTTATAAAGGCGTCATAACCTAGTGAGGCACAGTGAGGATATTCGAAAAGTATATCCCCAACAGTCCTTCAATGATCCGTATAGCAGCTGGGATTTTGCCCTAGCCAAGTTACTCCTTCAAATCCCTTTTAGATGTGTTTTTTCGTGGTTTCTGGTGGCTATCGTCTTTGCTAGGGGAAAGTATTTGACGAGACGGTCACGATGACACTTGGTACGGGCGGATAGTACGAGCAGGCTCTGCCCGTACCACCAGTCGTTATCAGTACTGATTGCTTCTCCTCGCTTGGTATTCTCCCAGGTGTGAAGGTAAATCCATAAAATAACTTTTATCACTTAGAAATATCATATAATTGCACAATATGATAGTTTCAATTGATATGTTCATATAGGACTCAGTAATTTGGGATCTTATTAAAACAAGAACAAAATAGTGCGTGCAAACGCAGTGAAATACAAAGATCCCTACTCTATTTATAAAAAACAAAAGATAAAAATACTTCAATTTTGGACTCATCAGCGCCCTCTTGTCACAGGGTATGGATGCTCCATCTAGGTGTTGTCGGCAATCCGGCAGCAATATCTTGAAGTCCATCCCAAAGTACTGCAAAACATTTTCTCCATCTCGATACGTAAGTCAGAGATATATGAGGTATTTTCGATTATCTCCTCCTTAGTCGAAAATTCTTCGGCTATCTTCGAAGAATCTTGACAAGTGAACGCTCGTCTACATCTGTCCGGAGGGTGACGTAGGCCTCAGCGTAGCATTTTCTCAAAACTCCCAGACATGCAGATGAACAATAATGGCGATTTTCCCACGCGCATTATCCGAAGCGGTGGCAGCAATTGTGGCGACGTAGAAAATTACCGCGCATGTTCTATGACATGTGTTGCCCGCATATTCGCTGAATTCACACTCTGCACGAACCTCTGCATTTGGCTATAAATAAATGTGTGAATAAATATTTGCCATTTACCATTCATTCTCCTCAACTTCATCTTCTTTATCGCTCCCTCAGCCGTTTCGAGCTCCTGAGATAAAACCCTAAGCCCTCATACTCCTCCCTATTCTAGTCACCTCAAATGGCCAGCCCGAGGGGGCCATCGAAAGCGACGTCGTTAGGGGTTTTCAAAGAACCCGTTCCGGTGGCTATCCCACCATCGATGCTAGATATGCTCGTGGTCACTACCGTGGTGGAAGAACCAGCCAGCGGTGAGCATAGAACAGAGGAGCCACAGGCTGCCACTGGAGGCGCCAAAGAAGAAGCAGAGGCGGAGTCGACGCGAGGCCTGTGAAAAGGATCATCGGTCAAACAATCTGAGCTCGACGACCTCATCACCAAAGGATTCTTGCTGAAGATGGCAAGGCTGCGGTGGCACCGAGCGCTGTAGGGTGAGGTGACCCCTCATCCCGGAGTTGGGAGAAGGTCTACCTCAAGGTCCTCACTCCATTCTAAGATCTGCTCCCGAACCTCAAGGGTGAGGTGTTGTACGCCTGCATCATCTCAATCCTGCAAAGTATGCAGATGGGATCATGCGACCACCATCGCTTTGCCATTTTTTGCCACAAGCGCATTCCCATGCAATGCCAACCAAGTGAAGAATTTGCATTTTTCTTCAGCAAGGATGTAAAAGAATTTCGACATTCGGAAGAGGGCACATGTTCTAATGAACTGACACAAGTATGCAGACGCTGCTCTGTAGATCATGGAATCCATCCATCTCCACCAAATGGCATCCATCCTCGATAGCAACACACCATCCTCATGAGGGATTGTAGCCTAACAAACTGAGCCATATGACCAGCTTTTTGAGATGCCTGACAGCAACCAGATCCAATTCTGCCGATGAAGCTCTTTCTACATCGATATATTTTTTCCTTGTGGAAATGGCGAATAGGCCCAACAATTGGCACCGCAACCCCCTTCCCATCTTTCATAATAAAAAGGCACTTTCAAACACCCCCAGCATCAGAGGCAGAGTTAGAGAACTAATGATCAGGGTGCATGGCGGTTCCCCACTTGCTAAAAACACTTATTAGGGGCGGTACACATGGTGAAAAATTGACATTTTACAAAGGATTTTGTTTTTACCTGGCGTCCTGTGCACCTCTATGCACTTGGATCCGCCACTTCCCAGTGTTATCTCTCTGTGAAGGATCGGAAGGTGTATATATGGATGATCACAATGCGTCACCATACCCTATGATGGTCTGTTTGTTTCTATCCAAGCATGCCATGGCCAACATAGCTACATGGCCCTTTCGAACCTGTCTAGGTTAAGCACCCCTAGGCCCCCAGCTCTTATGGCCTACAAAATTGAGTAATTTGTTTCTCTTATAGTGTCCTTTGTTGAATTTTGATCCAATTTATTAAGGAGGCTAACTTCTAACGAGTTGATCGAGACCTATCGATGGAGGCTTGGGCCAACACAGTGCTAAAGAGGATTTTTGTGTGCAAGTTAAAGAAGTCACTTTATGGTTTAAAGTAATCTCACAAATAGTGGTATAAAAGGTTTGATTCATTTATGATCTCACATGATTTTAAAAGCTCTTAATACGATAGTTGTGTTTACATTAAATATGTTAATGGATCACCTATATACTTGTTGTTATATGTCTATTCCTACCAAGAGCATGAAAGAAATCACTACTTTGAAAGAACAACTAAGTAGTGAGTTTGAGATGAAGGATCTTGGTGCTAATAAGAAGATCTTAGGTATGGAGATTACCCGAGACGGAAAATCTGGTTTGTTATTTCTTAGTAAGCAAAGTAATATTGAGAAAGTCCTTCATTGTTTCAATATGCATGGTGGATAGTTAGTTAGTACTCCTATTCCTCCTCGTTTTCAGTTGTGAATATCACAATGTTCCTGCTACTAATGAGGAGTTTGGGTACATGTCAAAGGTTCCATATTCTAGTGCTATTGGTCCTTGATGTATGCTATGGTTTGTTCACGACCTAATTTATTTTGTGCTAGTAGTTCGATAAGTGGATACATGATTAATCTTGGTAAAAGAACATTGGAAGGTTGTTCAATGGGTTTTTAGGTTCCGTCATGGCACTTCCAATGCTTGTTTGAAGTTTAGCAGGATGGTGAGGGACTCGTTGGCTACGTGGATCTATATTTTGCTGCTAATTTGGATAAGAGAAGATCTGATGTGTTTAATGTTGGTGGTTGTGCTGTTAGCCGGAAGGCAACATAGCAGCCTGTTGTTGCCCAATCTACCACTTAAGCTAAATACATGGCTATTGCCGAAGCTTGCAAAGAATTTATTTGGTTGAAAGGTTTGTTTGTTAAGCTTTGTGGAGACGATTTTTTCATTATTAAGTTTCGGGGCAGTCAAAGTGTCATATACCTTACAAATGATCAGATGCTTCATGAGAGAACAAAGCACACTGATATCAAGTACCATTTTGTTCGAGATATTATTGGTTAAGGTAAGTTAAAGGTACACAAGATCAACACTCATGATAATCCTGAATAATGACTAAACTTGTTCATGTTCCTAAGTTTGAGCTTTGCTCGAACTAAGTTGATTTAACTGATTAGCCCAAGTGGCAATTGGCGCTAAAAGTATTTCCTTTGTTGTTCTGAGAGATGTTGTGGTTGATGCTAAAAGAAGGAAGCTTGAACTAAGTTGATTTAACTGATTACCCCAAGTGGCAATTGGCGCCAAAAGTATATCCTTTGTTGTTTAGAGAGATGTTATTGTTGATGCTAAAATAAGAAATTTGTCTCAAGGTGGAGTTTATTGAAGTTTATCCAAATTTATTAAGGTGTCTAACCTTTGATAAGCGGAGTGAGGCCTAGCGCCAGAGACTTGGGCCGCATGGAGCGTAGTCTCAAGTTAGTCCATATCATGCCCAATAGGGACGCCTAAGGGGTGCTGGGGGGTACCTCGTGGTACGGATCGTTGAAGACCTATGTTTCCACCTATATATAAATCTCTTATAATACGTCTAACATGGGTATACCCTACAAGTAGTCGAGTTTGGTATATACGGCCCGGATACAGCAGAAGCCCACGGCGTTGCCAAGGCCTAATACAGAATTCGAGTGGCTCAAGGACTCTCGGTTGCTTGCGAGACAAGAAGAAACTTAATATAGAAAGTTCAGAGGGAAAACCATAATCTGTAACCGACTCGACCTGCTACCCGAGACCTAGCCTATCTATATAAAGGTTAGGAGGGGGCGGCGAGGAGGACACACGCAACCCTAGTTTCCACAACTCTCGACAGATTGCATCTGCGCGCCCCTGTAATCTTGGATTGCTTCGTTAATTTCAAGAGCAGACAAGCAGGAGTAGGGACCTCTACGAGGCCTGAACCTGAGTAAACCTTGCGTCCCTGTGTGCTTGTTTGCTAGTCGACTGATGCCTCCAGCGCTCCCTCCTTCTCCAAAACCCAAGTCCATAACAATGGGCATTGATGAGTTAAACCCTCATCAATTGGCGCCGTCCGTGGGGATTGGGAGTGCTGATGTCGCGGCTTCTTCGGCCCCATCAACCGCGATCTACAACTCCGCAACAGCGGAGATTCGCCAGCTCTTTGGCACGTTTGACTTCACTGTCTACACGCCGGCCTCGCCCGGCTTTTGAGTCCGTGGGCGATGGAATCATCCTGGCGATTGGGAGCTTCCGCTTCCAGGTTGGTCAGATGGGCACGCTTCGCATGCCTGACCAGCCAATAGCACCCGCGATTGCTCCAGCATCGTGGTTCCTGCCACCAATCGGCACCCTCAGCGAGCTCAACGCCTCAGCAGCAGCTGGGAGCACGGATAGCGACAGCAGTCGCGGATCCGATCTAGGTGACCTAGCGACAGAAGATGGAGTCTACGGCTCCGGATCCGAAAGTTGTGGAAGCAACAGCTTCCCCAACCACTTCATGTGCACCGTTATCAACGCTGGCGACACCACCGCCAATCGTGAAAACGGTGGCAATGGATCTGGCACCGATCCACCAAACGATGGCATACCTAATGGCGGACCACCCAACGACGACCCCACCAACGGTGGCAATGGCGTGCCCGTTGACACTGGAGGGGCAGTCAAACCACCAACCATGGTGAACGAACACACTGGTGAACGTGTCGTGATTAAACTCAACGACAACGAGTGGGCCCGTTGCCGAGAAGCTCTGCGAGGCAATCCTCTGCCCCCGACACGCCGCAGGACATGCTGATGGGCTACCATTGGCTACTAAAGGAGGAGTACAGACACCAGCTACACGCAATTGCGCAACTCGAGGCGCGTAAAAAGGCGGCGGATGAGTCGAGTCTTCGACGAGCTAGGCTCTCCTCCCACGGAGGATCCTCCTCCAAAGGCAACGAGTACGTGGCCAACAAGAGGCAGTCTCGGATGGCCCATCTCACCAAGAAAGAACACATAGAAGCTGCGAAAGTCCTTGACTTCAGCTCTATGATAGTCGACACGCGGGGCAACGTGGTCCCAAAGACACCGCAAGCCGCGGTGACAGCGGCCACCATGTACCTCCTCCACAACCAGCCACCAACTGGATATCCAAGAGCTGCCATCCACCGATCTACGATCGCGGGCTTGGGGCTAATCGAGGCTGCCCTCGACAAAGAACCAACACCGAAGCCAAAGAAAGGCAAGGCTCTGGCAAAACGCTATTCCTCACCCTCGTCCAGCGACGACAGTCACGACCTATCTCGACGTCGCCGCTCATGTCGGCATGATCATGCCTACGATGCGCGCGATGACCTCACGCAGCGAAAAATTGACAAATCAAGGGCAAGACGCGCTCGTTCGACTGATTCAGAAGAGGACGAGACTGAACTCTGCGGCGCCAGATGCTTCATTAGGGCCATCATGCAGAAGCGAATGCCTAAAGGGTTCAAACTCCCGTCGGAGAACCCAAAGTTCGACGGCCTACAAGACCCAAAGATCTGGTTGGAGGACCACATCTCCTCCGTCAGGCTACAGGCGGGAGTCGAAGCATGGCCATGCAATGCCTACAGCTAGAGCTGTAGGGCGCCGCCCGCGCATGGCTCAACAATCTCCCGCGTGGATCCATTCACAGCTGGGAAGAGCTGGTCTACAGCTTTGTATGCAACTTCAAGGGCACTTATAAAAGGCCCGCGTCAATCGAAGAGCTGAGGGGCTGCCAGCAAAGGCCGAGTGAATCATTACGCTCACACATCCAGTGGTGGTCCATCATCAAGAACTCCGCAGAAAACATCTCGGAGGACCACGCAATCGACGCATTCAACGGCGGTGTTCGCCGCATAGAACTCAGGGAGGAGCTAGGCCGCTCGAAGCCTAAGACAATCGACCACCTGATGGAAATTGTGAATCGGTGGGCCGACGAAGAGGATTCGGTGAAAAACCACACCTACTCCGACAATGACGACGACCTCGGGCGCAGATGCGACCGCCGAGGCAAGCGGCGAATGCACGTCTACGATGACCACGTCGATGTCAGCATGGTCGCAGCCGGCTACGCTGACAAACGCGACGACAACCGCAACAGTGGCTATCGCAGTGGTGGATACCGCGACTCCAGGAAAACCACGCAGGTGTGGAAACGTCGCACTCGCGAAGAGGCACCCGCAATAACCATCGAGGACAAACTGTCCGGGCCGTGCAACGTGCACTTCTACATCGACAAGCACGTCGACAAGGAAAAATCCAGCCACCTTCTTAAGGACTGCCACGAGTTTCTCAAGCTCCACGAGGGTCTAGCTCGGATGAATCGCGACGCAGTCAACAGGGGCTATGGAGTCGCCCTAGGTGCCGTGGCACACGGAGCTCCTCCACCACCACTCGGAATACCACCACCTGCGGTCGCACCGGTCCAGAATCACGGTGGCGAACCATACCCACGACCCGTGGGCAACATGGGGAAGATCCAAAAGGGGCGTCCCTCAAATCGAGTGTAGAAGGCCATCACTCGCCAAGTCAACTTGGCGATCAACTCTCCACCTTCCACCACTGAGTACCTCAGTGGAAGCGACTCCTGCATCACCTTTGACCGGCATGACCACCCGCGCCAAGTCCCTCGTCCATGCCACTATCCCCTCGTACTCGAGGCACATATTGGGGGCTTCAACATGAGCCGCGTCTTCATGGATGGCGACAGCGGCATTAACCTCATGTTCGCGAGTACCTTGCGTGCAATGAGGATCCCTCTAACGTGTCTGGAAGTTTCAGACACAATGTTCCATGGCATCGTCCCAAGGAAAGGTGTATATCCCCGGGCAAAATCAACCTCGACGTCATCTTTGTCACGCTGCAAAATTTTTGGCGAGAGCGCATCAACTTCGAGGTCATCGACTGGCCTTCACAATATCACTGCATCCTCGGACGTGTCGCGTTCGCAAGGTTCATGGCAGTGCCACACTATGCCTGCGTGTAGATGAAGATGCCGGTCCCAAACGGCGTAATCACAATCAACGGCAACTTCGAAAGGTCCGACAACTGCGACAGGGAATTCAACAGAATCTCCGAGTCCTTCGGTATGCAGGAGGAACTCGCAAGATTAAAGGAGTCGACAGACAACAGTCTACCTCCCCTGAGCCGGCCAAGTTCACCCGACCTGTCCTTCGACTTGTCGGTGCACACGAGGAAAGTCCAAATCCACCCAACGGACCCGACCAAGACGGCCCTCATCGCCAACAACTTGAGTTCTGCATAGGAACTCGCGCTCGTCGAATTCCTCCGTGAGCACTGGGAAATCTTCGCCTGGTGTCCAGCAGACATGCCAGGGGTTCTTAGGGAATTCGCCGAGCACGCACTCAATGTCAAACCAGACGCAAGGCCAGTCAAGCAGACAATTCGGCGACTGTCTGAACCAAGAGCAAAGGCGGTTGAAATGGAGATCAACAGACTCCTTGACGCCAAATTCATACGCGAGATCAAGGAAAGCACTTGGCTCGCCAACACGGTGCTGGTACCTAAAGAAGACACGGGCATCCTATGGATGCGCGTGGACTTCACCTCCCTGAATAAGCACTGCCCAAAGGATCACTTCCTGCTGCCGCGAATCGACCAAATCATCAACTCCACTGCGGGATGTGAGCGTCTTTGCTTCCTCGACGCCTACTCAGGCTATAATCAGATTCGAATGAAGGAGAAGGATCAAGAGAAAACAACGTTTACAACGCCTTTTGGTGTGTTCTGCTACAACACAATGCTCTTCGGGCTCAAAAACGCAGGAGCCACCTATCAGCGGTGCATGCAGGCTTGCCTCAAGAATCAGCTCGGTAGCAACATCCAAGTCTATGTTGACGACATCATCATCAAAACCAAAGAGGAAGCCTCTCTAATCGATGATTTACACGAGACCTTCGCCAACCTCGACTGCTACCGAATCAAGCTCAATCCGGACAAATGCACCTTCGGCGTACCATCTGGACAACTACTCGGGTATCTCATCTCCGCGAGAGGGATTGAGGCGAACCCGAAGAAAATAAAATCCATACTGGTCATGGAGAAGCCGAAGAACGTAAGAGGCGTCCAACAGCTGGCTGGGCGAATTGCGGCACTCAGTCGATTCATCAGTCGAATGGGTGAAAAGGCACTGCCTTTCTACCAACTTCTCCGCAAAACTGACAAGTTCGAGTGGACAGACGAGGCGTAGGAAGCAATCGAAGACCTCAAGCGTCTACTATATACCTTGCCAGTACTGGTGACTCCACGCGAAAAAGAACCATTGTTGCTATACATCTCCGCCACCAACCAGGTGGTCAGCATGGTGCTCGTGGTGGAACAAGCCGAGGAAAACAAGGTCCACGGGGTGCAGCGCCTAGTCTACTACCTCAGCGAGGTGCTCACGCCAACAAAGCAGCGGTACCCGCACTACCAGAAGCTGGCATACGGCGTCTTCATGATAGCCAGGCGACTGTGCCACTACTTGTAGGAGCACCCAATCATGGTGGTCAACGACGAGCCGCTTGGGCATATCCTCAACAACCCCGATGCCACTGGACGAGTTGCGCTTTGGGGAATTGAGCTGTCTCCACAAGACATTGCATATGAAAAGCGCGACGCGATCAAGTCGCAAGTCCTCCCTGATTTCCTCGTGCACTGGATGGAGAACCAGCTCCCCGAGAAGCCAGATATGTCTTACCTCTCGACAATGCACTTCGATGGATCCAAGCGAAAGGACGGGGCTGAACAGGTGTCATACTGACATCACCACAAGGAGACAAGCTGAAATACATCCTACGGATGTAGTTCACTGCCTCCAACAATGAAGCTGAATACGAGGCCCTGTTGCACGGGATGCGGATGGCGAAAGCCTGCGGCGCCAAGAGGCTCATCATCTACGGCGACTCCAAATTGGTGGTCGCCTATCGTGACCTCTACAACACACTCGAAGGAGACTTCGATGGCTGTGAACTACGACACGTAGGCCGGGAAAGCAATGAAGAGGCAGACGCACTCGCCAACACTAGCTTCACCTGTGCCCCCATACCACTTGGGGTATTTCTCGAGCGTATCTGCAAACGCTCCATCAAGCCAAAGGCCACAAAGAAGAAAACAAGCACAACAACGGACTCGGGGGCTACGCCACCCAATGAGCCAATGGTACTCGATGACCTGGAGTTTGACACAATACTCGAGGGACCAATGGGTGTCATGATGATCGAGCCATCTTGGACTCAACCCTACATCACATATCTTCTAAGCAAGAGGCTGCCTGACGACCCGACTGATGTGTGACACATCGTGCGGTAGTCCAAGGCTTTCGCCGTCATCAACGGTGAACTATACAAGCGCAGCATCACAGGAGTACTCCAACGGTGCGTCTCCAACACGGACAAACGGGCCATCCTCCTCGACATCCATGAAGGAACTTGCGGGCACCATGCTGGCAGTCGCGCCCTAGTCACCAAAGCTCTACGAGCTGGATTCTACTAGCCCACGGGCATGCGCGACGCCAAGGACATCGTCCAGCACCTGGCGCGGAACTCCGGCCAATTCCATTGGCTTGGCCCTTTGCGCAATGGGGACTCGACATGGTCGGAAAGCTCCCAAAGTCCTCACGAGGGGGCTACGTCTACCTCCTGGTCACAGTCGACAAATTCACCAAGTGGATAGAGGCCATGCCGGTGACAAACCAGTCAGGAGCCAGTGCTGTCAAGTTCTTCGAGTCCATTGTCTATCGCTTCGGAGTGCCACATAGCATCATTACGGACAATGGAACGAACTTCACCTCCAAGAAGTTCTAGGGTTTTTGCGAAAACCTAGGAATCAACATAAGCTATGCCTCGGTAGCTCATCCATAGGCCAACGGTCAAGTCGAAAAGGCCAACGGCCTTGTCTGCGGCGGAATTAAGAAGCGACTCCTCCGGCCACTCGAGCAAGCTGCCGGATGTTGGCCAGATGAGCTGCAGTCCGTACTTTGGAGTCTGCGCACAACCCCAAACAGTGCCACGGGATATACCCTGTTCTTCATGGTGCACTGTGCCGAAGCAGTGCTACCCGCAGAAGTATGCTTTAAAGCCCCACGGGTGGTCGCGTACAGCGAGCAGGAGTCAACACTCGCACTCGAAGACTCCGTCGATCTTCTTGACGAGGCACGGGACATCGCATTAGAAAGATCGACGATCTAGCAGCAAAACCTGTGCAACTACCACAGCAGAAGGCTACACCCCAGATCCTTCGTCGAAGGAGAACTGGTCCTACGACTGAAGCAGCAAGGGCTCCTCAAGCTTGAGTCCCCTTGGGAGGGACCATACGTGATTACATAAGTAATCCCAAGTGGCGCCTATCGCCTTAATGATTTCGAGACAGGAGTCGCATACTCCAACCCCTGGAACGTCGTGCAGCTGCGGCGCTTCTACCCCTAGTCGTCTTTTTTTCTTACATTACAAATAAGGCTATTCAGCCAGGCTACTTAGCCACACATTGTACCTTGTACTGTTCTGCGAATAAATAAAGCTAAGTGCCCCGAAACTTTGTGTTTTTCCTCATTTTTCTGACAATCTTATCACTCAGGAGCTACGCCACCCTTTACATCTTCGTTCTACGAACAAGTCGCAGTATCCCGAGTAGCTGACTCAACACCAATCGAACCCTTGATAAAACACCAACCCAGTTGCAACCCACCTGATAGGTTGGCAAGGTGCTGAGATAAAATAAGTCAGGCTAACGAAAAGGAACTGCAGAACACAAATACACTCGCAAAACATATAAGCTAGCAAGCTCTTTACATATCAATATAAATTAATTACATCTAGTATATCCATACGAACTTTTACAACACTGGTATACTTATGTGCAGGATACAAGTTAAACTACTGCTGCAGAAGAAGAACGTTTGTCTGTTCCTCAAAGAAGTCGACAATTTCTTCTGCTGGACGATCCACCGCCTGGTAATGTGGAACCATGTTCCAAGTTGAACCTGCCGGCGGAGTCGGCGGTCCAGCAGCAACAACTGCAATGTCCACATTAGGCTTATGCATTCGCACCAGCGACAAAGCAACCTTGGCACCAGCCACTAACTGCTGCCGCACGCACTCGCGAACTACACTCAAATCCTGAAACTTAGCCAGGAGAGCCAACATGCTCGAAGGGACGGCGTCTAGTGGAAACATCGTCTGGTAGATATTCCTCAGGCACGACTGCGCCTTCTTCAGAAAGTGGAGTACTCGAGAAGCACGATCCTGTAGGGTCGCAAGTGCGATCACACGATCATGGCCCACCCAAAAATACCCACTCGCCTGAAGCTGTTCCTAGGTCAGGTCGTTCATTCGAATGGCGATTCTGTATTTCTCATCCTGCGGATGACGAGCACTGACAACTACACCAAGCAAAAAGGCAAAATATGAAGACAAAGACTTCCGCGATTGGCTACAAGAAAAGATACGAGGGCAGGAAGCTAACACTTGAACTAATCGCCCAGCTGCGTCACCTCCTCCAATAGATACTGCTCTCGGGCGGTAGCCTTCTCCACCCTCGACTTCCATACATTCGTGTTACCGCGGAGGATGGGCAACTCACGTTCCAGCTGCTTAACGCGATCGCGCAGTCGCGAAAGCAGGGACAACTCGTCCACCCTTGACCGCTGTTGCGCCAAGGTCTCATCAGTGGGTGACGGATCACGAGGATCACTCGAAGGACCACTCGAGGTACCCTATCACGAACCAAAGAAAAGCAAAATAAGAGGCTGAAGATACACTGATGAAAGTCTTGGATACATTCAAACATAACAAAGTCTTGACTAGGGTACCCCCATAAAAGCATTGTCTCACGGACACAAAAGGTCAAACACTAGAGCTATTACACATAAAAACTAAGGAGCAGTGTGTTTCTTCGACTTTGACTTCGGCATCGTGGGCTTCATCGCATCCATGGTAGTTTTCGATGCCACGGACTTGCCGGTGGCACCCCCAGACACCGCTGCCTTTGCAACTTTCGCTTGACGCCGCTCCTCGGAGTACTTGGCGGGTGTCTCGATAAGCTGGGGACCATAATTTTTGCATTGACCAGCAAAGGGAGCAAACACTACCTGCTGGCCTCCAATGTCGACAGGCATCACCTCAGAGATAGCGGCAGGATCCATCTCCACACCATGGGCCTGCACCATTGCGAGTGCCATGGTGGCGCCGACGGAGCACTGCGAGTTCTTGAAGTCAGCAGGGATTCCTCCAGCCAGAGACTCTACCAAGTCACCGAGGTTGTCGATCAGTCCGGCCTTGGGAGTTAAGTCCTCACGGATGTGACTGAGCACATCCTTGGCCTTCCCCAGCGTCTCCTGGAGGGATACGCTGTGGTCCTCGACTGCAGCGATGGCACCAGCCAAAGCATCCGTGCGGCGCAGGGCATCAAAACTCAAGCCGCTGGCATCTGCATACACAAAAACATTAGTATAACAATCACACGTCAAAGTACAGAAGAGCAAGGCATATCTAGATGAAAAAGAAATACCTAAGAGGGACTTGGCAATCGAGAGAAGCTGCTCCTCGAACAACTTCTCCCTCTCAGCAGAGGAGGCAAGGAGATCCTGCTCTCGCTTCCGTGACTCCTCCAAAGCTGCGACCGCCTCGTCGCGATTTTTCATCGCCGTGGCCAACGTCTTCTCCAATGCAGCAGCATGGCGAAGTAATTCATTATGCTCAGCTGCAACATACAGGGAGTGTTACCAAATCAAATCAATAATATTCGCAAAAGACAAATACAAGGTCAAGACTTAATTTCGACAATGCGATGGCGATTTTCCAGTCGCGCATGCTGTTGACCCATGTTACGGACCTTCTCTGCTAGGCGGGCGGCTTCCTTCACGATGAGCTGCATCAGAGACATTTAAAGTTCAAGTAAAGCACGCCAAGAATAAATTCGACTACCAACTACAAGATACCTACATGATCCTCCATAGACTCTGAAGAAGGCTATTGCACAGTCATCCGGGTAACCATCTGATGCTCCCCAGCATGCGGGGAACTCGATTAATTATGCCCGAAGTGGGCCGCCAATGGAGGAGAAGGAGACCGCAAAGCCACCTTCTTGGACATGGAGTCCGTGACTCCGGACTCCTTCAAAAATTGGATGTCGTCAGAAGACGACGTCACCGCTTGACTGAAACACAAATCAAGTAAAAGCTTCAGGACAGATGGCAACTCAAAGAAGAAACCAAAACGAAGTCGCGAATACAGAACTTACCAGTCAAATCTATCAAGATCGAAGGACTGCTCCTCCGACTCCGACGATTCCTTTGGCAGTCGAAGCTTCTTCCGGGTAGGAGGAGCCATAGAGTGCACAGGAACGGTGGGAATCGACTCCTCTACACCAATAGATGGGCCTTCTAGAGTCGAAGGAGAAGAAGCATCCGAATCCTTGCTACCAGAACGCTTGCGAGTGTCCGGATCACTGGACTCGGGGGCTCCCTCCTCCTCTTCAAGTGGGACGGTCGATTCCGACTCGTCCTCTTCATCCACTTCGCGAGGAATAACCCCCTCAGGAAGAGGGGGCAAATTGGGAGACACCTTCCAATCCTGCATTGAGAAAACAATTCATTATACATCAAGAAGTTAACAACAATCGACAAATAAAGCTACTTCGTAGCACAATTCTACCTCAGGAGGAGGGTTAGAGGCGTCGAAGGGAGGCACGACTGGTTCGCCTGGGAGAACATCCTTGGTGGTATACTTTGTCACCAGTCGCAACCTCTTATCTACTTCACCCGCAGAAATGCCATCGGCAGATACGCGAGTGGCATCGTCCGCACCAGCCCATTGGAACATGGGATGGACTCTGGCCTACAGAGGCTGGATGCGATGATGCAACTATGTGCGAATGAGGGCGGCGCCTCCCTCTTCTTTACCCATGCGACTCTCGAGGTCGTAGACGTGCTTGTACAGCACTTCCGTCTCCTCGGAATAGCCAGACATCACTACATTCTTCCAAGAACGTCTCCTCTTGCACGACGTCGCGGGACTCGAAGGGCGCGAGTACGCAGTGCTCTCTGTCGGTCTTCTGGTCGCGGATGTAGAACCACTTGTCTCTCCACCCTTGGACGGACGCCATGAGTTTGATATCGAAATATGTGGCGGAGGAGTTAACATGGATTCCACAGCCTCCTACGTCGTAGACTACAGAACCAGATGCTGACTGGCGCTTCACCTTGAAAATCCTCTTAAAGAGGCCAAAGTGTGGCTCGACTCCGAGGCAACACTCGCAAAGAGTAATATAGAAGGCGATGTGGAGAATAGAATTTGGGGACAGCTGAGGCAGCTGGAGCCCGTAGAAGCAAAGGAGGCCCCTGAAGAAAGGATGCATGGGGAGAGAAAGACCGCGGATGATGAACGAAAGGAACATCACCCGGAAACTAGCAGGAGGATAAGGAATTACCTCGCCACCTAGCACTTGTGACTCATCCTCCACGGATGACAGAACTCCATCTTGACACAGGATACGGAGCCCGGAGGACTTGATGATGGATGCGCGCCATGCACCATTGGTGATGCGGTTACCCACGCCCTTCTTCTTCCCAGCGCCGGCGGCGCTGGTGCCCACAGTGGCGGAGCCGCCCTTCTTCTTGGCGGTAGCAATGGCGGCGGCAGACTCAGCGGTGGTGCCTCCCTTCTTTTTTCCCATCTTGCGATGGCGGTGCGAGCGGAGGAAGTAGCTCGGGAAGACGCGGAGTTGGTCCAGCGCCACGAAGAGGACGAGCGCTAGGAAGCAAAGAGCAACAGCAATGGCAATGGAAGCACAAGCAAAGAAAGGGTAGATGGGAAATTACCGCAGCTCCACTGCTACTTAACCCCCTTGCAGATGCCATCCAATGGCCAGCAGAAACCGTACTGGACGCGTGGTGCACATCGCTATCGACACGTGGAGAGGCCAAAACACGAACCGTCCCCCACTATCTCCATTACGCGTGTAAATCGAGGAGACGCAGTTAAAACGGAAGATTACGCACGCCCGGTCAAATCGAAGTCAGAAAGTGGGACCCACCGCTCGTCACGTCCCATCAAAGCCGCTCACACAGGCAACTGAGGTCATCACATCGTCAGCACTGATGCCATCAAGAGGAGCATCAAAATATTTCGACTACTTTTAAGTCCTTGCT
Organism: Avena eriantha; assembly: GCA_910589775.1. Taxonomy (NCBI): domain Eukaryota; kingdom Viridiplantae; phylum Streptophyta; class Magnoliopsida; order Poales; family Poaceae; genus Avena; species Avena eriantha. The sequence goes on along the minus strand of OU342744.1, from coordinate 133,432,197 downwards.
TGAGTCTTCGACTCCACCAAGCACTCGGGGGCTACTCCCATAGGGAGCGCTGGTCGTGCACCCTACGATTCATTTTTATGTAGGAATATGAACATTAAAAGCACACCCACCACTCGAATCTATGATTCGATTATGGGTCATGGGTTACTCCCATAGGGAGCGTCGGAAGCAAATTCGACTGAAACAAGCAACAAAAGACAACAGCAGTCGCAAAAGTTTTTTAGTCCCTGCCTAAATCTTCGACTCAACCAGGCACTTGGGGCTACTCCCATAGGGAGCGCTGGTCGCGCACCCTATGATTATTTTTCCTTGCACAACGTAATATGTCTTGATAACATCCACACTCGAATGCTATGGCGACTCCGCCTCACATTTTCCCTACAAAGAGATTACATCTCCTGGGTTGCCCGAATCATCTTCGCGATGACAAAAGCTCGGATGCCGCGCTTACAACGTGAAGATAAGACCTGAATAAGGCCTGGCAACGCATCTGCTGCGCACTACCAGAAACATATCCGTGCCTGCAGGTACGATGAACATGCCTGACGGACGCGTCGAGTGCTCACACCCATACACTGGAATTCGACTCCTCTAAGACCTCTGTGGCCTGAGTCGAATTACACCAACACTTTTCCGAATTCGATTCCGGGGACTCAAGTTTGAGTAGATTGTGTTGTTTTGCTCCAAGGCAGTTAACTGATACCGATACATCGGCTAAATCAGGCACGCATATCAACAATCCCTATGACATGAACTGAACATTCGAAAAATACTCAATCATGCACTCGAAGGCTTCATAAAGTCCTAGTCGAATCTGCGATTCCACTGGACACTCGGGGGTTTCTGACATGGGTATACCCTACAGGTACTCGAGTTTGGTATATACGGCCCGGAGACAATAGAAGCCCACAGTGTTGCCAAGGCCCAATACAGAATTCGAGTGGCTCAAGGACTCTCGGTTGCTTGCGAGACAAGGAGAAGCTTAAGATAGAAAGTTCAAAGGGAAAACCCTAATCTGTAACCGACTCAACCTGCTACCCGAAACCTAGCCTATCTATATAAAGGTTAGGAGGGGGCGGCGAGGAGGACACACGCAACCCTAGTTTCCACAACTCTTGCCAGATTGCATCTGCGCGCCCCTGTAATCTTCGATTCCTTTGTTAATTCCAAGAGCAGACAAGAAGGAGTAGGGACCTCTACGAGGCCTGAACCTGGATAAACCTTGCATCCTTGTGTGGTTGTTTTCTAGCCGACTGATACCTCCAGCGCTCCCTCCTTCTTCAAAACCCAAGTCTATAACAATGGGCATTGATGAGTTAAACCCTCGTCAACGCTAGTTGGGATAAATCCAATCTGATAATCCAGGCGTTGTGTAAGCACTCCTCATATAGTGAAGTTTCGCTAGTTGACTCCCGTAATTTTTCCTCTCTTTGCTAAAGAGGTTTCCCATGTTAAATCTTGTGTCCTCCTGCTATGATTTTATTTCCGTTCTTCGCTATTTGCTTGTCATGTTTATAAAACTTTTCAAGTAACATCTTGGATGTGTTACTAGAAGGCCCTAGAGGCAAACTGAATTTAGCTCCAGTGGTTATAGCTTCCTTGTGGTGGAACCAACCCACCCAGATTCAAGTCCTAGACTTGGTATGAGTTTTTTGCATTATCTTGATTTATTTTAACATTTAACCAGTGTTGCTATTTTAGTGGTAGGTAATGTGCAAATCCACAATGAGGCACCTATCATCAATCTCAACATGTGCTAGCACAATCACTTGGAGGTGCTCATAGAGGTAGGACGTGTGTGTACGCATTCATAGAGATGGGTGTACATACGTGTATGCGAGTGTTGTTTCTCGAAAAAAACATAAGGCCCTAGAGTACCATATACGGATGGATATAGTCGGCGTACACGTATGGTAGCTTAATACTCATTATTGTGAAATCTATACTTATTAAGTCTCGTCTTCTTTATGAAAAATCATGGGAAAGGAAATACTTGGCCACAAACCTTAGGATCTAAGCTTAATCTGACGATCGATGGACCGCAAGGAACAAATGAGCATGTTAGCTCGTGCATGAAAATGATGGAGAGAGCCAGAAATTACTATTTCACCTAACTATAGCGTGGTGACATGAGCTTGCTTCTCTCACAGCCTCTGGCGACGGGCGTCTGCCTCTGTTTTTGCCTTTATGGCTTATCTCCAGCAGTGGTACCCGTTATCTAAGCAGCGGGGTAGAGAGCACCTGGACGGATCCCTAACGTTGAGAGCGGTGGTGCGACGCTTCGTGGTGGCTGATCCAGAGGAGATGCCCTAGACGGCGTTCTCTCATGCCTCCTATTTTCCCTTTTTTTCTTTGGGATTTACTATGCTGTGGCCCCAGCGACCCTGTACTTCCTTTATTCTTTTCTTTGGAAACTATTGTGCCCATGATACTATTGAACCTTGTACTCATTTGTGGCTTTCTTTATAAAACGGGGCAAAAGCCTGATTCGAGGTACCATATACCCATATGGTCATCGTACATGTACGGTACCTCAATAACCATTATTGTGAAATCTATACTCATTAAGTCTTGTCTTTGATCTGCTGGTGGAAAATCATGGGAAAGGAAATACTTGGCCACTGACCTCATGATCTGAGCTTAATCTCACGATCGATGGACCGGAAGGAACAAATGAGCATGTTAGCTTGTGCATGAAAACGATGGAGCGAGCCAGAAATTACTATTTCACCTTACTATAGTGTGGTGACATGCCCTTGCTTCTCTCACAGCCTCCCACGACGGGCGTATGACTCTATTTTTCCTTTTTGGCTTACCTATAACAGTGGTTCCCGTTATATAAGTAACATAATAGGGAGCACCTAGACAGATCCCTTCTGACGTTGTGAGCGGTGGCACGGTGCTTCGCGGTTGCTGATCCAAAGGAGCAGCCCTAGAGGGCATTCTCTCGTGCCTCCTTTTTCTTTGGTTTTTACTGTGTTGTGGCCCAACGACCCTAGACTTCCTTTTTTCTTTTCTTTGGGCACTACAGTGCCCATGATACTATTGAATTTTGTACTAGTTTGTGGATTTATTTATAAAGCGGGCCGAAAGCCTGATTCGACGTACCTTATACCGATATGGTCGTCATACATGTATGGTAGCTTAATACTCATTATTGTGAAATCTATACTCATTAAGTCTCGACTTTGATCTGCTTCGTGAAAAATCATGGGAAAAGAAATACTTGGCCACTGACTTCAGGATCCGAGCTTATTCTGACGATCGATGGACCGTAAGGAACAAATGAGCATGTTAGCTCGTGCATGAAAACGATGGAGCGAGCAAGAAATTACTATTTCACTTGACTATAGTGTGGTGACATGAGCTTGCTTCTCTCACAGCCTCCCGCAATGGGCGTCTGACTCTGCTTTGCCTTTTTTGGCCTACCTCCAACAATGGTACCCGTTATATAAGTAGCGGGATAGGGATCACCTGGACGGATCCCTTCTGACGTTGAGAGCGCTGGCACGGTGCTTCGCGATTGCTGATCCAAAGGAGCAGCCCTAGAGAGCGTTCTCTCGTGCTTCCTTTTTTTCTTTGGGTTTTACTGTGTTGTGGCCTAGCCACCCTAGACTTCCTTTTTTATTTTCTTTGGGCACTACAGTGCCCATGATACTATTGAACCTTGTACTCGTTTGTGGATTTCTTTATAAAACCGGGCGAAAGCCTGATTCGAGGTACCATATACTGATATGGTCGTCGTACATGTATGGTAGCTTAATACTCATTATTGTGAAATCTATACTTATTAAGTCTCGTCTTTGATCTGCTTCGTGGAAAATCATGGGAAAGGAAATACTTGGCCACTGACCTCGGTATCTGAGCTTAATCTTATGATCGATGGACCGGAAGGAGCATGTTAGCTCATGCATGAAAACGATGGAGCGAGCTAGAAATTACTATTTCACCTGACTATAGTGTGGTGACATGATCTTGCTTCTCTCACAGCCTCCTGCGACGGGCGTCTGGCTCTGTTTTTGCCTTTCTGGCTTACCTCCAATAGTGGTACCCGTTATCTAAGTAGTGGGATAGGGAGCATCTGGACGGATCCCTTCTAACGTTGAGAGCGGTGGAGCGGCGCTTCACGGTTGCTGATCCAGAGGAGTAGCCCTAGAGGGCGTTCTCTCGTGCCTCCTTTTTTCTTTTTTTCGTTGGGCTTTACTGTGTTGTGGCCCTAGCGACCCCGGACTTCCATTTTTCTTTTCTTTGGGCACTACGGTGCCCATGGTACTATTGAACCTTGTACTCGTTTGCGGCTTTATTTATAAAACGAGGCGAAAGCCTGATTCGAGGTACCATATACCGATATGATCGTCGTACATGTATGGTAGCTTAATACTCATTATTGTGAAATCTATAAGTATTAAGTCTCGTCTTTGATCTGCTACGTTGAAAATCATGGGAAAGAAAATACTTGGCCACAAACCTTAGGATCTAAGCTTAATTTGACGATCGATGGACCGGAAGGAACAAATGAGCATGTTAGCTCGTGCATGAAAATGATGGAGAGAGCCAGAAATTACTATTTCACCTGACTATAACGTGGTGACATGAGCTTGCTTCTCTCACAGCCTCTTGCGACGGGCGCCTGCCTCTGTTTTTGCCTTTATGGCTTACCTCCAGCAGTGGTACCCGTTATCTAAGAAGCGGGGTAGAGAGCACCTGGACGGATCCCTAATATTGAGAGCTGTGGCACGACGCCTCGTGGTTGCTGATCCAGAGGAGATGCCCTAGACGGTGTTCTCTCCGTGCCTCCTATTTTCCTTTTTTTTCTTTGGGATTTACTCTGTGCTGTGGCCCCAGCGACCCTGTACTTCCTTTATTCTTTTCTTTGGAAACTACGGTGCCCATGATCCTATTGAACCTTGTACTCATTTGTGGCTTTCTTTATAAAACGGGGCAAAATCCTGATTCGAGGTACCATATACCCATATGGTCATCGTAGATGTACGGTAGCTTAATAACCATTATTGTGAAATCTATACTTATTAAGTCTTGTCTTTGATCTGCTGGTGGAAAATAATGGGAAAGGAAATACTTGGCCACTGACCTCATGATCTGAGCTTAATCTCACGATTGATGGACCGGAAGGAACAAATGAGCATGTTAGCTTGTGCATGAAAACGATGGAGCGAGCCAGAAATTACTATTTCACCTTACTATAGTGTGGTGACATTCCCTTGCTTCTCTCACAGCCTCCCACGACGGGCGTCTGACTCTATTTTTCCTTTTTGGCTTACCTACAACAGTGGTACCCGTTATCTAAGTAGCATAATAGGGAGCACCTAGACAGATCCCTTCTGACGTTGAGAGCGGTGGCACGGTGCTTCGCGGTTGCTGATCCAAAGGAGCAGCCCTAGAGGGCGTTCTCTCATGCCTCCTTTTTTTGGTTTTTACCGTGGCCCAACGACCCTAGACTTCCTTTTTTCTTTTTGGCTCATGCATGAAAACGATGGAGTGAGCCAGAAATTACTATTTCACCTGACTATAGTGTGGTGACATGAGTTTGCTTCTCTCACAGCCTCCTGCGACGGCGTCTTCCTCTGTTTTTGCCTTTCTGGCTTACCTCCAATAGTGGTACCCGTTATCGAAGCAGCGGGGTAGGGAGCACCTGGTCGGATCCCTGACGTTGAGAGCGGTGGCGCGGCGCTTCGTGGTTACTGATCCAGAGGATCAGCCCTAGAGGGCGTTCTTCGTGCCTCCTTTTTTTTCTTTTTTCTTAGGGATTTACTGTGTTATGGCCCCAGCAACCCTGGACTTCCTTTTTTCTGTTCTTTGGAAACTACGGTGCCCATGATACTATTGAACCTTGTACTCGTTTGTGCCTTTATTTATAAAGCGGGGCGAAAGCCTGATTCGAGGTACCATATACCGATATTGTCATTGTACATGTATGGTAGCTTAATAATCATTATTGTGAAATCTATACTTATAACTCTCGTCTTTGATCTGCTTTGTGGAAAATCATGGGAAAGGAAATAGTTGGCCACTGACTTCAGGATCCGAGCTTATTTTGACGATCGATGGACCGGAAGGAACAATTGAACATGTTAGCTCGTGCATGAAAACGATGGAGTGAGCAAGAAATTACTATTTCACCTGACTATAGTGTGGTGACATGAGCTTGCTTCTCTCACAGCCTCCCGCGACGGGCGGCTGACTCTGTTTTGCTTTTCTGCCTTATCTCCAACAGTGGTACCCGTTATCTAAATAGCGGGATAGGGAGCACTTGGACGGATCCCTTCTGACATTGAGAACAGTGGCACGGCGCTTCGTGGTTGTTGATCCAAAGGAGCAGCCCTAGAGGGCATTCTCTCGTCCCTCCTTTTATTCTTTGGGCTTTACTATGACGTGGCCCCAACGACCCCGGACATCCTTTTTTCTTTTCTTTGGGCACTACGGTGCCCATGATACTATTGAACCTTGTACTCGTTTGTGGATTTATTTATAAAGTGAGGCGGAAGCCTGATTGGAGGTACCATATACCGTTATGGTCGTCGTACATGTACGGTAGCTTAATACTCATTATTGTAAAATCTATACTTATTAAGTCTAGTCTTTGATCTGCTTCGTGAAAAATCATGGGAAAAGAAATACTTGGCCACTGACCTCAGGATCTAAGCTTAATCCGATGATCGATGGACTGGAAGGAAAAAATGAGCATGTTAGCTCGTGCATGAAAACGATGGAGCGAGCCAGAAATTACTATTTCACCTGACTGTAGTGTGATGACATGAGCTTTGCTTCTCTCACAGCCTGACGCGATCACATACACATGCCCATGGCCGGACACATTAGCTAGTTAGCCTGACCCGAACACGTATATTTCTTTATGACAGACGACATGCAAAATTAAATCTTGAATGCGATGGTTTACCGGCCAGAATTGCTTAATTTGATCATGGAGTGTCTATCGGGGGAACACAAACGACGAACCTGGCCATGCATCCATGCAGATGAAAGAAAACCATGCTATCGATGTTGCTATCATCGAACACGATTATATTTAGCTATCGTCATCTCAATTATCACATGTGCATGCGTGAAGCTGATCAGATTATATACTATGATTAGGGCACAATTTTATGTGCAACTTGGCACACCCATGACCTCGCCATGAACTCTCCAAAATGCAATACCAGTTGTTAGTCCAACACACGCGCCCTGCATACTGAGCTCATGCATGAGAACGATATGCATGCAATCGCAGACTTCCCATTTCACCCTACCCAGCAACATGGTCAAATATGGAGGTGACGATATTGTGGTGACATGAGCTTGCTTCCCATTGCCTGACGCGATCAGCAGTAAGTTTATGGACACCAGACCTTGTTAGCTTGACCTGGCAGCATTTATTTTTGTTAATGACAAATGGTAGTACACAAATAAACTGTTACGGAAGTTTAACAACAATTCTGGAACGTGGCAGAAAATATTGAGGAGAAAGACACCTCAACAATCAAAATCCATTTCAACCCCGAAAAAAAAAGATCGTAGTTTTTCTAGTAAATACGTCCAACTCTTCCCCTCCCCCCTCTTAGTAAATGCGCCTGGACCTCTTTGGACCACCCTTGGCTGGCGGCACCCAACCCTAGTGGTTGGGGCGCCTTACGGTTTTGGGTGGAGGGGCAGTTGCCCCCTCCCCCTCACGTGCTTCCCTAGATGGGACCTCCCTCCCTCCCCCTCTCTCTCTCTAGTCAAATTTAGTGTTTCGTGGGGGTCACACCTCCTCACATGTGTATATATATTAGATGATCAGTTACAAATACAACCGTACATACGAATACAACTATACATAGCTACCTAGACAGTATATTTAACATGCCCCTCAATCTGAGCTTTGTACAAGATTTAGATTGGTTCTAAACCGGTCTAGCATCTGCCGAGTGGCGGGCTTAGTAAAAACATTCGCCAACTGATCATCTGTCAAAAGAAACCTGACATTCAGTGTACCTGCAACAACTCGTTCTTGCACAAAGTGGAAATCAATCTCGATGTGCTTGGTACGAGCGTGAAATACTGGATTCGTCCTTAGATAAGTTGCCCCTAAATTATCACACCAAAAAATAGGTGCACGCTGATGTGTGACGCCGAGTTCCCTCAGAACCGACTCAACCCAAATGGCTTCGGCGGCGCCATTAGCCAATGGCTTGTACTCAACCTTGGTACTAGACCTCGATACGGTAGGCTACTTATTTGAACTCCAAGAAACAAGGTTTGGCCCAACAAACACAGCAAAGCCGTCAGTGGATCATCTGCGGTCAACACAGCATGTCCAGTCTGCATACGTGAATATACTAACACCGGTGGAGGAGGACTTGCGTATTTACAGTCCTGTATCCAGCGTACCCTTGAAATATCTCATAATACGCTTAACAACTTCCCAATGAACCTCAGTTGGCTGCGATAGAAACTGGCACACCTTGTTCATAGAAAAGGAAATGTCTGGGCGAGTGAGCGTCAAATACTGAAGTGCTCCTACCACACCGTGGTACCAGAAAGAGTCATCAACACCAAGTAGAGCACCAGACTCACGAGACAGTGGCTCTGACATGACAAGAGGAGTGGAAGTGGACTTTCGCTGAGTCAATGTCATGCCCCTTGAATGGAAAGGCGCTTCCAATCCAAGAAAATACCCTAGCTTGCCCAAATCCTTGATAGGAAAACTAGCTGCCAAGGACTGTACCAGAAGATCAACCACCACAGGTGGAGAGCCAACAATGACAATGTCATCAACATATACGAGCATGTAAATCTGTACATCACCGCGAGAGCAGATGAACAACGAAGTATCCGCCTTGGAGGCAACAAATCAAAGCTAGAGAAGAAGCTGACTCAGCCGAGCACACTAGGCACGAGGAGACTGCTTTAGGCCATAAAGGGACCGCTGCAACATGCAGACATGCGAGGGGAAGCTTGCATCCTCAAAACCGGGAGGCTGCTGCATATAGACATCTTCATCCAAGTACCCATGCAAAAACGCATTACTGACATCCACCTGACGAAGGCTCCAGCCGCAAGACACAGCAAGAGAGAGCACCAAACGAACAGTGGCTGGCTTGACAACCGGGCTGAAGGTATCACCATAATCTATACCATGCTGCTGAGTAAAGCCATAGGCAACCAGACAAGCTTTATGCTTGTCATTCGAACCGCCGGGATGGTGTTTGGTCTTGAAGATCCACTTGTTACCAACAACATTAACTCCAGGAGGGCGAGGCACCAAAGTGCAGGTGTGCGTCTCGCGCAGAGCAACAAACTCCTAGGCCATCGCCGCATGCCACGCTAACTCCTGAAGAGCATCCCGATGGGAGGTGGGGTGGCAAAAAAGCACGATGGTTGGGGTTATACCGAATAGTGCCATCATGATAAGTATTATCGCGTCGTGTTTGATCTCGGTTGCGAGTGATCATGTCGTGTAGAGGAGTTGGCGATAGAGCCTCCGACAAGTCACACGGCACCTCAACCAGTGGCGTCATGACCAGGGACTCAGAGAGTTCCCCAGTGGAGGGCGACGCGGGTTGGCGCAAGGCGTGAGGCGCTAGGCTGGCCTGGCCCAGCAGACGGTGGGGAGGCGGGCAAAGGCGGCGACCCCGTGGGCTCGGAAGGCCCAGCACGCGGGGAGGCAGGTGACGGGGGCTGATGTCTACACACTTCTATTATTGTAGACAGTTGGTGGGCCTCCAAGTGTAGAGGTTTGTAGAACAGCAGCAAGTTTCCCTTAAGTGGATCACCCAAGGTTTATCAAACTCAGGGAGGAAGTGGTCAAAGGTATCCCTCTCAAGCAACCCTGCAATCAAGATACAAGAAGTCTCTTGTGTACCCAACACACCCAATACACTTTTCAGGTGTATAGGTGCACTAGTTCGGCGAAGAGATAGTGAAATACAAGTGGTATGGATATAAGATAACGGTGCCAGAAAATATCTTGATGGCGTGGAAGAGACTAAAGGAAAACTGAAATAAAGATAGTAGCAAGCAAACATGTAACAGATCTAGTTGCAAACGGTGTTTCAATGCTTAGAAACAAGGCCTAGGGATCATACTTTCACTAGTGAACACTCTCATATAAATATCTTCTCTTTATGATACTACTCTGAACTACTCTCCGGTTGGACACTCTAATCCATGGTAGGGCTATAATAGCACACCTCAAAGTTCGCCTTTCCCATCTAGGTAACCCCACACTGTTACCTTGAGCGCTAGATGGTTCCAACAAACACAACAATTTCATAGAGACATCCAACTCCAAATATAACTCATAACAAGTGTTTGTAATCTCTAGCCTAAGTGCCACCACGGTGTGCACGCTGTCACTTTAACACACATGGGGAGAGCAGAGATCTATTAAAGCACTTGAGTAGCAAGGTAAATCTACTTGATTACAAAGCTCATGATCACAATATGATCATGCATAGAGAGAGAAAGAGAGATGAACACATAGCTACCGGTAGAACCCTTAGCCTCGAGGAAGAACTAGTCCCTCCTCATCATGGCAATCAGCAACGGCGATGGAGATGGTGGTGGAGTCGATGGAGATGGCTCTGGGGGCACTTCCCCGTCCCAGCAGGATGTCGGAACAGAGACTTCTGTCCCCCGAATCTCCTCTTCGGTGGCGGCGGTGCTGCGGAACTTTTTGTGGCTGGAGGCTCCCCCAATTTAGGGTTTTTGCATCGAGGGCTTCTTATAGGCAAGGGACAAGGTCGGTGGCCGGCCAGGGGGCCCACACCATGCCCTGGCATGGCCTAGGGCTTCCCGCGCCAAGGGGTGGTGTGGCCATCCTATGGCCCCCCTTCGTCTCTCCTTCGGACTCCATGTGTCTTCCGGTAAAATATTGACTTTGGCTTTTGTCCCGTTCAATTCCGAGAATATTCATTTTCTGGAACCAAAAACAGCAAAAAACATGCAACTGGCACTATGGCATCTTGTTAATAGGTTAGTCCTAGAAAGTGTATAAAAATATTCCAAAGTATGGACAAAACATAAGAAAGTAGATATAAAACAAGCATGGAACATCAAAAATTATAGATACGTTTGCAACGTATCAACATCCCCAAGCTTAACTCCTGCTCGTCCTCGAGTAGGTAAGTGATAAAAAGAAAGAATAATTTTTGAGGTGACATGCACCATCATAATCATGATCAAAGTATTTGTAAAACATTGATGGCTGGGATCATAGTACTTCAACATAGCATGAAAGATGAAGTTCTAACAATAAGACATAGCAACTATGTTGTAACATGAGAAGGCACAAACAAAATATTCTTGAATAACAATGCTTTGCAAGACGTTTGTTTCTTTTACATAAAGAAAACATAGCATAGTGGTGAAGGAAATATGCCTAAGAGGCAATAATAAAGTTATTATTATGTATTCCTTATATATGATAGATGTTTATTTTACATGCTAGAATTGTATTGATCGGAAACATCAATACATGTGTGTTTAATAAACAAAAAGGGTTCCTAGTTATGCCTCTCTTATAGACTAGCTTGTTGATTAACAAGATGATCAAGGTTTCCTTGGATGTTGTTAATAACAAGGTCACACCATTGGTGGAATGATGTGATGAACATTCATCCGAAGTATAGCATTACGATCAAGTCATTATGTTTATATTGCTATAACATCATACGAAGTAATCTTTATCCTTAGACCATGAGATCATGTTAATTGCTAACACCTGAAGAGTATCTTGATAACATCAAACGTCACACCGTAACATGGTGACTATAAAGGTGGGTTCAGTACTACAAAGGTGTTATGTTGAGGCTCATGGATCAAGAGTGGAATTTGTCAATCCCGATGACGGATAGATATACTCTGGGCCCTCTCGGTGATATCGCATTGAGATAGCTTGCAAGCAAGTGATGTGATCACTAGAATGTTATATCACGGGAACGAGAAAAGAGTGCATGTCGGTAACGAGATCAAACTAGGTATGGAGATACCGATGATCGAATCTCGGACATGCAATATATCGAGGAACAAAGGGATTTAGTTACAAGCGTTAAAGGTTCTCACGATCACAGAAGTCATCGTTGAATGTGTAGGAGTCAGTACGGATCTCTAGGTCCCGCTGCTGATTATTGATCGGAGAAGGGTCTCGATCATGTCTGCATTATTTATGAACCGAAGGGTGACACACTTAAGAGTTATCGGACACCATTTTGGAGCACATATGTTTCAGACGAAAGAATTGCAAAGCGCAGGAATTGTTTCAATAGAAACCGGAAATTGTTTCGAGTGAAATTGCAGAAAGTGGTTCTGCATGTGATATTGAAATATTGCAAGGGTCTATATGTGAATGTTTGTTAATTAAAGTAATTAACAAAATTCTGAATAAATTTAATAAAAGAGTTTTATTAAATGAGAGAGCATTAAACTTGGAGAATTTTAATGCATTTAAAGTGGAGACTTTAAAAGGGAATGTGAAGAGGCATTTTAATGTGGAGGGGTTACCACCACATGAATGGGGGAGGTGAGGGGTCACCCCCATGCGCCGGCCATGGAGAGAGGGGGTACCCCCCCCTCCTCCTATAAAAGGCCACCCATTCCCTCCTTCATCCTCACACCTCCTTGTGAAGGATCTCTCTCCCCCTCTAGAATTATTCCCCCATGGTCTCGGATTAGCGAGATACATGTTCCCGGTGGCATTTCGTCTGGAAGGGGTTGCTGCTTGTGCTGTATCGCTAGAGCTAGGAGGTGGAGGTTGTCCGGTGGCTTGAACTTGTGTGCGAGTACGGATGCGCTGCTGAGTTGCAGCGCTCAGACTTCCTCACGATCTTGAGATCGGCAAGTGTACGACTACATCAACGACGAGTTCCTACTCGTTAACAAAGCTCGTTGTCTTCGAGGGTAAGTTCTCGTTGGATGTATTTCCACCCGTTGCTTTGTACCTAGTAGATAGATCTTGGCGTGTAGTTCACACCGTAGGAAAAATTTTGTTTTCTATGTTGCGGACCCAACAGTGGTATCAGAGCCTGATCTATGCGTAGGTGCTTTGCACGGGTAGTACACATATGTTTATATGTGGGCGATGATGATCATGTTATTGCATCTTCTATGTATTTTGGATATTGGTTGCATAGTGGGATGAAGCGGCCCGGACCAACCTTACATGTCATCGTACATGAGACCGGTTCCACGACTGACATGCAACTTGTTTTGCATAAGTGGCTGGCGGGTGTCTGTCTCTCCTACTATAGTCAATATCTGATTTACAACGAGTTGCTAATAACTTAGTTATCCTCGTTGTGGTTCATGTTCGTAGGTGAGAATGGTTCTATCTCTGAAATCCCTAAGCCACGTAAAACTTGCAATTGATAAATTAGAGGCGTCTAGTTTAGATCGTTGCTGGGCTAGTGTATTGATATGGCATTGTTGTAAGTAGATGTATGATAGATACTCTTACAACACACTCAACGTGTAAGTTCCATAGACCTTGGCCTTACACACAAAGGAATGATAGAGATCATACCACAATGCAAGTGATAGAGATCAAATGCATGGACCATATCATCTCACTTTACACATTAGATGTTAGCATCTTATACTGCTAGTTTGGCGCTTTTGGTTGCATTGTAAGATGATCCCTCATTTAGATATCAAGATAAAAATGTGTTCTTCCTTAAGTATGCACCGTTCTATGGATCGTGTTTCGAGACATCACGTGATGATCGGGTGTACTCGAATCTACGCTTTCATAGGAACGGGTGTAAGACAGTTTTACACACGCGAATACTAAGGTTCTTACTTGACGAGCCTAGCATGTACAGACATGGCCTCGGAACACGGACCGAAAGGTTAAGCATGAGTCATATAGTTGATATGATGCCCATATAGATGCTCGCCTTTGAAGCTACATCAACTCACGTGATGATCGGATATGGTGTAGTGGATTTGGTTCATGTAATCACCAAAAAGGCACGAGGGATGTCGTTTTTAAGTGGGAGTTCATTAGTAATTTGGATTAGTTGAACTGAATCTATCATAAACTTAGTCTAAATAAACTTTACAAATTCTGTTGTAGATGGCACCACCTGCTTTTAATTTCAATGTGTCCATGGAGAAAGAGAAACTTGCTGCGAATGGTAGCAACTTCACCAACTGGGCTATGAATTTGAGGATTCTCCTCACTGGTGCACAAAAGCAATATGTGCTAGATGCGCCGCTAGGCCCCCCACCAGCTCCTGATGCCCCTGGCGAGGAAAAGAATGTCTATGTGACTCATCAGGAGGACCACAACTTAGTTCATTGCGGCATACTGTATGGGCTAGAGCCAGAACTTCGAAAGCATTTCGAAAATGGCAATGCCTTTGATACCATGGGAGAATTGAAAATGATTTTCGATACCCATGCTGCCGTAGAGAGTTATAATGCTACAGAAAATTTCTTTAGCTGCATGATGGAGGAAAATAGCTCCGTTAGTGAGCACGTACTCAAAATGTCTGGGTACGCCGATAAGCTTGTGTCCTTGGGAATAACGATTCCCATTGACTTAGGCATACATCGTGTTCTCCAATCTCTGCCACCTAGCTACAAGAGCTTCGTGATGAACTATAATTGAAGGGCATGAAGAAGACTCTTCCTGAGCTTCTGTCAATGCTTAAGGCTGCAGAAGTGGAGATTAGGAAAGAACATCAAGTGTTGATGATCAATAGGACCACCGGTTTCAAGAAGGACAAGAAAGGCAAGCACAAGGGAAAGAAGGGTGGCAAGTCTATTGCCACGCCTGAAAAGAAACCCCGAGCTGGCCCTAAGTCTGACACCGAGTGTTACTATGGCAAGAGGACTGGCCATTGGAAGCGCAATTGCCCCAAGTATTTGGCGGACACATGTTATTGATGTGTACTTGACTAGTACTCGCAGTAGCACCTGGGTATTTGATATGGGATCGGTTGCTAATATATGTAACTCGGTTCAGGGGCTACAGAACAAGCGACAACTAGCAAGGGATGAGGTCAGGATACGGGTCGGCAACGGATCAAAAGTTGGTGTGATCGCCGTCAGGACGCTACCTCTCCATATGCCATCAGGATTAGTTATAAACCTAAATAATTGTTATTTGGTGCCTGCACTGAGCATGAACATTGTATCCGGATCGTGTTTGATGCAAAGTGGTTATTCATTTAAATCTGAAAACAATGGTTGTTCGATTTATAAGAATGATATCTTTTATGGTCATGCACCTATGTTGAATGGTTTATTTCTGTTGGATCTCGATAGTAATATTACACATATTCATAATGTTAATGCTAAAAAGATTAAACTTGATAATGATATATCTGCATACATGTGGCACTGCCGTCTAGGTCATATTGGCGTTAAACGCGTGAAGAAACTCCATTCTGATGGACTTTTGGAATCACTTGATTTTGAATCATTTGATACTTGTGAGCCATGCCTTATGGGCAAGATGACTAGAATGCCGTTTTCCGGTTCAATGGAACGGGCGACAGATCTATTGGAAATCATACATACTGATGTGTGTGGACCAATGAGTGTGTCGGCGCGAGGTGGATATCGTTGTTTTGTTACTTTCACGGATGATTTGAGTAGATACGGGTATATCTATTTGATGAAACACAAGTCTGAAACTTTTGAAAAGTTCAAGGAATTTCAGAATGAAGTGGAAAATCATCGTAATAGAAAGATCAAATTTCTACGGTCTGACCGTGGAGGATAGTATCTAAGTTACGAGTTTAGCACACACATGAAAGAGTGTGGAATAGTTTCACAACTCACGCCTGCCGGAACACCACAACGTAATGGTGTGTCAGAACGTCGTAATCATACCTTATTGGATATGGTTTGATCTATGATGTCTCTGACTGACTTGCCACTGTCATTTTGGAGTTATGCACTGGGAACAACTGCATTCACTTTAAATTAGGCACCATCTAAATCTGTTGAAACGACACCGTATGAATTATGGTTTGGAAACAAACCTAAGCTGTCATTTCTTAAAGTTTGGGGATGTGATGTTTATGTGAAGAAACTTCAAAGGATAAACTCGAACCCAAAACGGAAAAATGCGTCTTCATAGGATACCCTAAGGAAACGATTGGGTATACCTTCTATCCCAGATCTGAGGGCAAGGTTTTTGTTGCCAAGAATGGATCCTTTCTTGAGAAGGAGTTTCTCGCGAAAGGTGTGAGTAGTCGGAAGGTAGAACTCAAAGAGGTTATTGAACCTTCTCTTCATGAAATGGCGAGTGGTGCAGCACCGGAAGTTGTTTCGGAGTTGACTTCACCTAATGAAGAGAGAGCTAATGATATTGACCATGAAACTCCGAAAGAGGACACTACCGAACCTCGCAGGTCAAGCAGAACACGTGCAGTTCCTGAACTATACGGTAATCCTGTTATGAATTTCATGGTTGATGAAATGGATGACCCTGCAACGTATGAAGAAGCGATGGTGAGCCCGGATTCCAACAAATGGCTATAAGGCATGAAATCCGAGATGGAATCCATGTACGAGAACCAAGTTTGGACCTTGGTGGACTTACCTCACGACCGAAAGGCCATTGAGAATAAATGGATTTTCAAAAGAAAAACTGATGCTGATGGTAATGTGACCATCTATAAGGGTCGACTTGTCGCAAAGGGGTTTCGACAAATTCAAGGAGTTGACTACGATGAGACATTCTCTCCCGTAGCGATGCTTAAGTCAGTTAGGATTATGTTAGCAATTGCTGCATATTTCGATTATGAAATATGGCAGATGGATGTCAAAACTGCGTTCCTCAATGGTAATATTGAAGAAGAGTTTATATGATACAACCTAAGGGTTTTGTCGATCCTAAGGATGCTAATAAGGTATGCAAACTTCAGCGATCCATCTATGGACTAAAGCAAGCATCCCGGAGTTGGAATCTCCGCTTTGATGAGGTGATCAAAGAGTTTGGATTTGTCCAAACTTATGGAGAGGCTTGTATTTACAAGAAAGTGAGTGGGAGCAATGTGGCATTTCTGATATTATATGTGGATGACATATTATTGATTGGAAATGATATAGATCTTTTAAACAGTGTTAAAAGTTATCTAAATAGCAAATTTTTGATGAAAGACCTTGGTGAAGCGTCATATATATTAGGAATTAAAATCTATAGAGAGAGATCAAGGCGCCTAATTGGGCTATCGCAGAGTACATACCTTGATAAGATATTAAAGAAGTTTAATATGGACGAAAGTAAGAAGGGGTTCTTACCTATCGAAAGGGCATGTATGCCCCCATGTGTGGTTTTGGTAATTAATGACAATCCCTATGGACTAATATGCAAATTGAGTTTCACTTGTAGGTTTGTCCATTTGCATCGCTTGGACCATGTATTGGTTTCAAGGATGAAGAAGAAGAAGCATTGTCCAAGGGCTTTGTGCCTATTGGAATCAAGTAGTAGTAGAAGAAGAAGATCAAGTATGTCTTGAAGAAGAAGATGGAGTTCCGCATGGATATCTTCAAGACATCATCAAGAATTGAAGTGCAAGCTCAATATGCATCATCTCTAGAAGATTTCATTCTTGAAGCTTTCCATCCTCGGCAATCATGGAATGATGAAGACAAGTTCGAAGAAGAGGCTTCCCCATGGAGTATGGGGGAGCATTTCTCAAGACTTCATCAAGCAAGAGCAAGCAAGTGCAATCAACAAAGGTGTTCCATCTTGAAGGTGACAAGATCGTCTACATCAAGCTCAAGTGGGATGCTCAAGGCAAAGGTATGATCGTGATAGGGTTTCTATTTTACAGGTCTCTTGTAGTGTTCTTGTAGTGTTGGGAGACCAAGTTTAGGATAGATAGCCGTACTATCAAGAGGGGCTCTCGAGTGGGTGATTCGTTCGTATCTTTCGAGGAGATCTCAAACCTTTGCATACATAGCCTCATCTTTCTTGGTTGTTGTTTGGTTCTTGTCCATATGAGGATCTAGAGCTTGTGGTTATCTCCATAACAAGCTCTAGTTCGTCAAAAACAGATTTTCCTTGCATATCTTATTGCGTTTTTGATCTTGCGGGTTTTTCCGGCTCCACACCTTGGGAGGTATCTCACATATATATTCATGGTATTTTCTCCCTTGGTGATACCCAATATTTCACCTTTTGTTGGATTCTACTCTTTATTATCTTTCCAACAAAATTGGTTTCATCCCATTTAGAGTTTCCAAGCTCAACTTCTTGCGTTTTGGGTTCCGGAGGTTTTACCGGTTCGTCGCTTCTGAGTGGTCATACCTTTCTCCATTTTATTTTTATCCTCTCTTGTTTGACTATGATGTTTCTTTGCATAATATTGTAGATATTTTTGTTCTCTTCAAAACGAGCCCAAGATCATCGAAACCGAAGTCCAGAGTCAAAAGTTATTGAAGTTTTCGTGCAATGCTGTCCAACGTTTTTTGCTTGAGCGGTAGTACCGGCCCAAGTTCCGGCCAAAGTTCCGGTAAATCTCGTTTTTCTTCAGTATCTTGTGTTTCTATTTAGAGGTAGTACAGGTGGGGCACCGGTAGTTCCGGTGGGGCGCGAATCTGGCCCAAACGGGCAGATTTCTCTTGCCCTATTTAAGGGCCCCCTCTTCCCAAAAGTTTCCCCAACTTTGGAGGTCATTTTTGCTAGCTCTTCCACTCTCTCTCCTCCATTGTTGACCTAAAAAAAGCTTGCCCTCTTCCCTTCTCCCTCCCATGATTCTTGCATCTCTTTGAAGGATTTGAGAGAGGAGATCTAGATCTATAATCCCCACCAAACCAAATCCCTTCTTTGTGAAGGAATCCTTGGGATCTAGATCTTGGAGATTTTTATGTTCTCCTCTTATGTTCTTCCTCCCTTACTCCCCCAATAGCTTTTATAGCTTTGGTGGAATTTGAAGTGGAGAACTTGCCTCTTGCATTTGGTGCATAGGTTTGAGTTCTCCTCGGAGATTCGGCGAGTTCAAGCTCTTGGGCTTGTTTCTCTTGGGTTCTTGGAACCCTAGACGGTTGTGTGGAGTTGTGGTGTGTTCTTGGGGCTCCAATTGAGTTATGGAGGTTCCCCAAGCTTGTTGGCCTTTTGTGGCATTGTGGAGCCTTTGTGGCATTTCTTGGGAGCCCTCCAATTGAGTTGTGGAGATTGCCCCAAGCCTTGTACGGGTTCGGTGACCGCCCTCAAGTGTCCCATAGTGGAACGTGAGTAGGCCTTTGTGGTGAGCTCACGGGAGAATAGGGTGAGCCTTTTGTGGCGTCGGTAGGTTGCGTGCCTTCGCATCTTGAGGTGAGGCCTTGTGTGGCGTTGTGTGAGCATCGAGCCACCACACCTCGAGGTGAGGCACTTGTGGCGTTCGAAGTTCATTGCTCCCCCGCACCCTCCAACGGAGACGTAGCTTCTTTGGAAGTGAACTTCGGGAAACAAATCATCGTCTCCGCGTCCATCGGTTATCTCTCAACCAAGCCCTTTACTTATGCAATTTACATTGTGATAGCCTTCGTGCTTGAAGTATATTATCTTGCTATACCTTGTTGCTTGTCGTGCTTACCATAGGTTGTTGGTGCACTTAGTGAACCTAGTGAATATAGGTTTTGGCTTGATAAATTAAACGTTAAGTTTTATTCCGCATTTATTAGAGCCTAAACCGTAATTATTTTAAAACGCCTATTCACCCCCCTCTAGGCAACGTCCATTTCCCTTTCACCTATGTTGCAAGGCAAGACATTGAGTAAGAATCAAAGTCCGGCTACGGCGGAAGAAAGAGATGATGGATAAGATCCCCTATGCCTCGGCCATAGGCTCTATTATGTATGCCATGCTATGTACAAGACCGGATGTGGCACATGCTATTAGTTTGACTAGTAGGTACCAATCTGATCCAGGTTCGGAACACTAGATAGCGATAAAGAACATCCTCAAGTACTTGAGAAGAACTAGGGATATGTTTCTTATATACGAAGGTGAAGAAGAGCTAGTCGCTAAGTGTTATGTTGATGCTAGCTTTGACACCGACCCAGATGACTCTAAGTCTTAATCTGGATACGTATTTCTCTTGAACGGAGCAGCAGTTAGTTGGAGGAGTTCCAAACAACCTGTGGTGGCTAGATCAACGACGGAGGCGGAATATGTTGCTGCTTCAGAAGCGGCGCAGGAAGCAGTTTGGATGAAAGAGTTCATTACGAAACTGGGTGTAATTCCTAGTGCATTGGACCCAATGGTGATCTATTGTGACAACAATGGAGCCATAGCCAACGCAAAGGAACCGAGGTCTCACAAGAATTCCAAGCATATTAAGCGCCGGTTTCACTCCATCCGCGAGCATGTCAAGGATGGAGATATAAAGATTTGTAAAGTACACACGGACCTAAATGTAGCAGATCCGTTGACTAAATTTCTCCCTAGGGCAAAACATGATCAACACCAGAACTCCATGGGTGTTAGATTTATCACTATGTGAACTAGATTATTGTCTCTAGTGCAAGTGGGAGACTGAAGGAAATATGCCCTGAGAGGCAATACTAAAGTTGTTATTATGTATTCCTTACATATGATAGATATTTATTTTACATGCTAGAATTGTATTGATCGGAAACATCAATACATGTGTGTTTAATAAACAAAAAGGGTTCCTAGTTATGCCTCTCTTATAGACTACCTTGTTGATTAACAAGATGATCAAGGTTTCCTGATCATGGACATTGGATGTTGTTAATAACAAGGTCACACCATTGGTGGAATGATGTGATGAACATTCATCCGAAGTATAGCATTACGATCAAGTCATTATGTTTATATTGCTATAACATCATACGAAGTAATCTTTATCCTTAGACCATGAGATCATGTTAATTGCTAACAACTGAAGAGTATCTTGATAACATCAAACATCACACCGTAACAGGGTGACTATAAAGATGGGTTCAGTACTACAAAGGTGTTATGTTGAGGCTCATGGATCAAGAGTGGAATTTGTCAATCCCGATGACGGATAGATATACTCTGGGCCCTCTCGGTGATATCACATTGAGATAGCTTGCAAGCAAGTGATGTGATCACTAGAATGTTATATCACGGGAACGAGAAAAGAGTGCATGTCGGTAACGAGATCAAACTAGGTATGGAGATACCGATGATCGAATCTCGGACATGCAATATATCGAGGGACAAAGGGATTTAGTTACAAGCGTTAAAGGTTCTCACGATCACAGAAGTCATCGTTGAATGTGTAGGAGTCAGTACGGATCTCTAGGTCCCGCTGCTGATTATTGATCGGGGAAGGGTCTCGATCATGTCTGCATTATTCGCGAACCGTAGGGTGACACACTTAAGAGTTACCGGACACCATTTTGGAGCACATATGTTTCAGACGAAAGAATTGCAAAGCGCAGGAATTGTTTCAATAGAAACCGGAAATTGTTTCGGGTGAAATTGTAGAAAGTGGTTCTGCATGTGATATTGAAATATTGCAAGGGGCTATATGTGAATGTTTGTTAATTAAAGTAATTAACAAAATTCTGAATAAATTTAATAAAAGAGATTTATTAAATGAGAGAGCATTAAACTTGGAGAATTTTAATGCATTTAAAGTGGAGACTTTAAAAGGGAATGTGAAGAAGCATTTTAATGTGGAGGGGTTACCACCACATGAATGGGGGAGGTGAGGGGTCACCCCCCCCATGCGCCGGCATGGAGAGAGGGGGTACCCCCTCCTCCTATAAAAGGCCACCCATTCCCTCCTTCATCCTCACACCTCCTTGTGAAGGATCTCTCTCCCCTCTAGAATTATTTCCCCATGGTCTCGGATTAGCGAGATACATGTTCCCGGTGGCATTTCGTCTGGAAGAAGTTGCTGCTTCCGCTGGATCGCTGGAGCGAGGAGGTGGAGGTTGTCCAGTGGCTTGAACGTGTGTGCGATTACGGATGCGCTGCTGAGTTGCGGCGCTCGGACTTCCTCACGATCTTGAGATCGGCAAGTGTACGACTACATCAACCACGAGTTCCTACTCGTTAACAAAGCTCGTTGTCTTTGAGGGTAAGTTCTCGTTGGATGTATGTCCACCCGTTGCTTTGTACCTAGTAGATAGATCTTGGCGTGTAGTTCACACTGTAGGAAAAATTTTGTTTTCTATGCTGCGGACCCAACAAGTGGCATTCAGCTTGTCCCTTATAATGTAGCAAATCATAATTGCATAGGACACCTTCAAAGTTTATAAGGGTGACTAGATACAAATAGTTTAAGAACAAGCAATATCAAAGTTATGCATCAATCAACAAGTCTTGGGACAATCCACATAGAACTAAGAATGGCCACTATGCTCTCTCAATAGGTGCATAAAGATAGAAGATGGAGACTCAACATAAAAGTAAAAGAAAGGCCTTCATAGAAGGAAGCAGGGATTCAAGTCTCATAAAGAGCTTCCAAAAATAATGGTACTAATTAGCTTTCAGCTCTGAATGCCCCTATCATGACCATCTTTAAGTGGTTAAGGTTAAAGTGAACAAACCATGGAGTATATGCTTGACAAAGTATAAGTTGGCAATCTCATGTCCCTTGGATACGCGGGCCGCTCCTCATGCTACTCAGGTTTAGTTACCGGTAAGTTCTTATCATAGTAAGTACATGTGTATCATAGAGAACCGCCAACGGGGTATCCCTTTCCCGATGATACAGAAGAATCCCCATATCAAAATGACAAGGTGTAGCATCCCAATTGTCTAACAATTGTAATGCTACTTGTCCTAGTAAGATATTGGCTACTTCATATATATTATTGTTGCATCATAATTATATCATGCTCATGTCATCATGCCACCTTGCATTTGAGCATCATATAAAACCCTCCTTCTTTTGGTTTTTCTCTAATATGCATTATTAATTGTATTTGCCTCTTGATATTGTATTTGGTTATTGATATATTGTCTAAATGCCCAAGTTGAGTTGGGGGCATATCTTTTATTTTCAATTCCATCACCTTTCTTTTCCACCACTTTATAATTCCACCATCCTACTAGTTCATGAGCTTGTTTGTCTTTATTTTGGTTTTATCTAGCTCATGGGCAATAGGGTGGATCTAGTCCTTTAAATTCTTTTGCTTGTCTTTATTCCATTTCTTGGAAATGCATGAGAATAATGCCATAAATTATTATTGATTTCACAAAATAAATCATGGCATTATTATTTTGCATGGGCCATGCAAACTCCTTCACCACCTTTTACTCCATTGGTTTTTCTTTTGATTTAATGGATCCTATCTTGGGGAACCATCTCCTACCATTCCACCATCCTCATAGTCTCATCCATATCATTTTCTCTTTTTTTTATTTCTCCATGCATGCACCATATGAGGCCTATTCTATAATTATTTTTTTTTCTTTTCTTGGAATTCTCTTTCACCTTCATCTCATGATAATTCAAGCATTCATCATGTTCCACTTGGGTTGGCCTTTCTCACAAGTTCTAACAATCTAAAACCTAATAAAATCAAACTTAGCTACTCTATTTATTCTCCTCTTAGCCCTAATTCTCCTAACATTACCTCTCTCTCTCACACCCCCTCTCTCTCTAACATGCTGGCCCCACCTGACCCCCTCTCTCTCCCTGGCCCACACCTCAGCTAACCCTACCCCTCTCCCTAAGCTAAACGAAACCCTAACCGAGCCCATGTCTAAACCTAGCCGAGCTAACCTCCCTCCTCTCTCTCTTCGCTCTCCTGCCATGCTGGCCCCAGCTGCGGCGTCTCCCCTCCCCCTGGCCCACCTGCAGCCTCCCCTGCCATGTCCTACCTGCTCCCAGCCGAGCTAGCACGTGCCCGAGGAGAAGAAGGAAAAGGCCGAGGCCACCTTTACCTGGCCGCGCCCACACGCCAACTCCTCCCTCCCCCCTTCCTTTCTCCTCCTCCTCACGGCTCTCCTGCAGCGCCAGATCCGCCTCGAGCCTCCCCTCTTCCTCCTCTTCTTCCTCCCCGACGCCTAGCACCTGCCGCCGTTCGCCTCCAGCACCACCTCGCCCCCGTCGTTCCTGCCGGTCAGCGCGACGTGGAGGTGTCCTGGAAGACCGAGGACCGTCCCCTGCCCCGACTCGTACACGCCGACGCGAAGGAGGAGCTCCCCAGCACCGCCAGTACCTCGCCGCTCTACAGCAAACCCTAGATCCGGGGCGCCAGCGATCTCGCCGCTCCACCGCTCCTCGCTCCGATCTGAGCCCGCTGTCGAGCCCGCGGTGAGCCCCTCTTTCCCCCTAACATGTTCCGCTTCGTCGTACCGCCCTAGCCCCGCCGTTCGTTTCGTCGAACGTCCACCGTGCGCGCCGCTCGTCGGAGTCTGCAAGTGTTCCACGCCACCTAGCACCTCACCTAGGCCCCAGCCCCTCTCCTAACAGCTCCCCTAGCCCGCCGCAGTGGCTCCGCCCCTCAGCGTGCTCGCCCGCGTCCCGGGTTCGACTCCCCACCCCGCCCCGCGCGCGCGCTGTCGCCAGACACGCCGTCAGTCTCGTCAGAAAACGAGGAAGAGGAACAGTGCGCGATGACACTTTGCACTTACCCCCCCCCAACCTTTTTATTCTTAACCCGCGCTCCTAGAGACCCCACTAGTCAGCCGCACTAGCATTTTTGCAAAAATCCCCTCTGTTTTCTCAGACCGTAACCCGCGCTCCCGTCACGTCCCACCTGTCAGCCTCTGGGGCTAAGCTCCACTGGCATGTGGGCCTCCAGCCGCTGGCCCGCCTGTCAGCCTCAGTGGCTAGCCCAGCCCGCGGTGGAGAAGTGTTTTTGCGCGCGTGGCCCCTGTCAGCGCAAGGCCCACCCGTCAGTGACGGTGGCTGAGGCTGTCTGAGTAAGAAAAGTTTTCCTGGCTGTCTGTTTTTAATTAAACCTTTTTCAAATTGATTTAAATTTAAATTCAATTCAGATTGAAATAATTTTTAAAATACAAATCCAAATAATATAAATAATATATGTTTTGGAATCAGAAAAATGTGAGGAATTCAAATATGCCATCCAAAATAATGTTTGAACACTTTAAAATTTCGAGATGATTAAAATTACAATAAAACGCCCTTTTCCTTAATTAATTAATAACTTTTGTTTTATAACTCCAAATTTGACAAATAATATGTCTAAATCGATCAGCGCGACGAGCCCGTTCTATCTATGTAGTCCTTGTTCTGAATTTAAGCATGCATCACGTAATTATTAAAAATCTGAACTGTTTAGTAAATAATAAAATGCTTTATTTCTTGTACCCACACCTCACATTTGCCATGCTACTTTAATGCCATGCAAATTATGCATCATTCATCATGGCATGCTTGTTTGCTTGTCGCATTTTAATTCATATGCTTGTGCACTTTATTTATGTTGGCCCTTGTTTGTTTGGTTCTTCTTCGAATAGATGCCCAGCAGGAGAATTACCAGGAATCACAGGAGTACTACCCAGATCCATCTCTCGCTTCAACTGAGCTGCCAGGCAAGCACTACCACATGCTTGCATACATACAGTACCTATTGCCTCTATCTTATTCTTGCAACATTGAGTCGCGATTGCATTAAAATGAATCCCAAGTACTGCATAGCCTTTACTTTTGAACCCCACCGAAGCTTGTTCCTCCATCCCACGAGCCATTACTACAGGAGTTGTGTGAGCCATGCGAGTCGTAGAAAAGCATGTGTAGGGTATGTGAGTGTCTGATGAATAACGAGGTACCTAAACAACTTAACCTGAGTAGTAATGGGATAACTAATGAAAGAGGCACCGGTGAGCAATATCTGCTATTTGGTTTTTCCTGCTCACCTGTGTCCCGTAGGACCCCGAGTACTTGATTCCTGTTCCTTGACTATTCGCACTATCCACATCCGGGAGGCCTTATGGACCCCCTGAGCCAGATCTCGATTCATTCTTATTTGTTGGGGCCACAATTAGTTTGGGGCTTTATTACTATCCTGTACTTATGCCATGTTACTGTTTTATTAAGATTGTGCGTGGAGCACCTGTACTGTTTTGGATCGTGACACGTTTTCGCTGTATCGACAAGCCCAGTCACATTTTCGGGTTCCCAGTCGTTTATCGCCGTCCACACAAACCTTGGGTCCGTCTCGGAGCCGGCCAACTTCGTTGCGGGTAGCTTAACGGGGTGGCCCCTGAAATATTTCTGAATCCTGTGATTGCTTTGTCGTGAATGCCTCGTTGGGTTTTGATTTGGTTTTTCTGAGGTTGATCGAGTGTGTGTTGCTATTCGTGCACCCCTGCAGGGTAAATCTTTCTGAAAGCCGTGTTCGCGGTTATGGATGACTTGGAGCACAGTTTCTCGATCATAGACAAGTATAACTAAAGTACCGCTTTTAAATTGACTAAGTACTTGACTAGTAAATAGTGCAATGCTCATGGAATGGTTAATAAAACTGCCAACGGATGATGGGGGTTGTCCGTCCGCTTCCTCGTTGGTAAGCGAGGAGGAGGATGGATCTGTTAATTATACTGTTATAACTGTTGTTCTTAATTCACGGACTTCCGTCTATCATTGGTTAGGCGGAAGGTTAGCGAGTATCTGTAGAATTTTTAGGTATTACCTTTTGCTGCAATTGCTTCACCCCAGGTTGTGTCCCCTTTAGCGGAATAAAGACTTGCTGAGTACCCCTAGGGTCTCACACGATAAATTGTTTGATTCAGGTGAACAGGTGTACCCGCAAGATGGATATTGGGGGGAAGAGACAGCTGATGTTGGCAACGATCTTTCGGTGTAGAGATTCCGGGAACGGGGATCCGTGTGATCTGTGGGCGGGATGTGTTTAATTATGGGGCATCTTATGCCAATTTGCTTCTTATCCGTACTCGGATCTTGTTTTCCGTTTCCGCCTGCTACTCTGATGTGTGATGTATGAGGAGCTATCCTAAATTATTATATCTATCTAGGACATTTGGATCTTGCCGTATGGCGTTGCAATATTTCTATTTCTTTTAGATGGAATGGCTCTGAGGACTGTTGTATGTGGCTTGCATACATACTCATTTGTGTATGTAGTTGATCCCTTCGCCTGCCGATTACGCCGCTCGTTCTTGTCCCGTTGTCTGGAAGTGGTTAGGACGGCCGAAAGGTCTACCGTGAGTGGCCCTGGGCCCCACCGTACTATTTTAACCACTTTCGTTCATCCAGGCATTAACTAAGAGCCTAATTCACCGAGATAGTTACACAAGGCAAGCAGACAACGAGCATCTCAGCAATCTTCTTATTTACCATGGGAAAATGGTGCTTTTTTCTCTCTTTCCTCTTTTCTCATCTTTTTTTTCTTTTTCTCAATCTCTATCTCTTTTTTTATAAGAAGAATGCTTCATAGATTGCTCATTATGGTTACGCTGCAGGTTTCCACCATTATTAGGCATGGATTAGATCAGCGGCCCAGACGTTTCTCCAACACACAT
The DNA here is from genome assembly GCA_910589775.1 of Avena eriantha. NCBI lineage: Eukaryota > Viridiplantae > Streptophyta > Magnoliopsida > Poales > Poaceae > Avena > Avena eriantha. The sequence continues at coordinate 133,404,794 of OU342744.1, read as the reverse complement.
ACATAACTGCATGGACTTACAAGCTCCCCTTTCATTTCACACCGATGACATCCATAAACAAAAGAGCATGATATCTACTGGGTACAAAGTACAAGTGCAATGTTGAAAGCGTTCCCCATGACATCATGGTTCTGCTAATCCCCAACATATAAGTGCAAGCATATACAACATAGACGACACAATGGTTCAAGTTTATTAGGGGCAATAAAAGTAAAGTGTGCCATCAAGTTCGTGAGAGCTTTAATCACTAGTTTTCTCATAACAAGTTTAATTCGGAACGTAGATAAAAGCATGAATATACTTGGAATAGCAAATGCTAATAGGTAGGTATGGTGGACTCTTTGAATAACTTGGTTTTATTTGGAGTTGGATGCATGAGTGGAACTCATACTTGATTATGGAGGCTAGCAAAAGACTGGGAGCGACAAACTAAGAAAGCAATAATGGCCATAATCATGCAAAGCGACAAAACATCATTAATTAAAGCATAAAGTGATATTACAAGTCAAAAACTAAAGGATCATAGAGGCTATGGTGACTTGGGATAGTCATAACATGGTGTGAGCATGCGCCAAGTCAATCCAAATAAAGCATCAAAGGAGAATACCACAATACTATGCTTTAATATGCTAAAACAACGCATGATTCTTTCAAGGCATATTAAGCAATCTCAATTGTTTATAACATGCCATGCTACAGAAAAAATCACTAAGCATAGAGCCAAAACAATATCAAGTATGACATGACAAAGCATAGGCCACCGTCAAAAACAAGGTCCTTTTACCACTTAAGCATGGACTTTTCCTACTCTCTTCCAATCCAAACCAATCTTATTTGAAACAACTCACAAAGATAATAATAAATAAAGATCAGTGAGATTGTCTCACAAATCCACAAAGAAGAACTAAAAAGTTCTAACCTGAAAGCACAAGAAAACTAAGCTAAACATAGTGCTAGCAAAAGAGAACACTCGCATAACAATAAGAGTGAAAACTAGAGTGTTCTAGGCAATGAATAATGGGGTGTGTCTCTCTCCAAAAGAAGTGTGTTGGGATCCAACCAACTTATTCAAGAAAACTAAGAAAACGAAAACTAAAAACAAAACGAAGACGCTCCAAGAACAACACAATTGTGCACGAAACAATAAAAATGAAGTGTTTGGAAGAAACCTGAAATTTTTATTGATGAAGAAGGGGATGCCTTGGGCATCCCCAAGCTTTAACGCTTGTACCTCTTGAATATTTCTTGGGGTGGCATCCCCAAGCTTGAGCTTTTTTCCACTCTTCATCTCATTACATCATTCTTTCCCTACACCTAAAAATTTCCTTCATACAAAACTTCACACAATCTTCATTAGCAACATTAGTACATTCAAAAGATAATAAATATTTTTGGTTAAGTTCCAACACAAGTAAAACTTCCATTAAAACAAAAGCTACTGTAGCACTTCCTTTAAAAAGTTCAAATGATCAAAGAGAACTCGAAGAGAAAGAGATTAAGAGGCAAATGCAAATAATGGCAGAAATTTGTCAAAACAGACCAGCAGGTAAAAACCATTTTTTCGAAGACCTTCTGTTACCCAAATCAAAAAGTGTTGAACTAACGAAAGTTGTATAACAACCTGGGGAAGAAGCACAAAAACTTACAGCTCAAACCGACGTATATATATATATTTCACGATTTTTTAAAGTGAAGCACAAAAATCTATTTCGGGACAACAACTTTCCCAAGCATTACTTCTCTCTCACTAGAGGTTACTCTTGGCACAAAAACCACACAAAAATGATAAGGACAGGTTATTACTGAAGCAATAACTTCCAAGACTCAACTAAAACTTTTGGGTTATCTCGCAATAAGTACTTTTCTTTAACGCCTTTAAGTTAGGCATGATAGTTTGAGAAGATGCTCACATAGGAAATATGAATTCAAGTAAAATAGAGCATCAAGAAGCAAATTCAAAACACATTTAAGTCTAACCCACTTCCTATGCATAGGAATCTTGTAAAGAAACAAGTCATGAAAGCACAAAGCGACAAGCATAGTAAATTAAAACAAGTGCAACTTCAAGACTTTCAACATAAAGAGGGAAAACTTAATATTGTTGAGATACATAAAACCATGTTTCCCTCTCTCATAATAACTTTCAGTAGCATCATGAATAAAATTAACAATATAACTATCACATAAAACATTCTTATCATGAGCCACATGCATATAATAATTATTACTCTCCACATAAGCATAGTCATTCTTATTAATTGTAGTGGGAGCAAATTCAACAAAATAGCTATCATTATTATTCTCATCACCATAATCATCAAATATAGGAGGCAAATTGTAATCATAATTAATTTTCTCCTCAATAGTAGGTGGACTGAAAATATCATATTTATCATTGTAATCATCATATATTGGGGATTTGGTATCATCATAAGCAATAGAATAGCTATCTTCCAAAGCTATCGAACTAAAAAAATCATTTTCACAAAAACTAGCTTCCCCAAGCTTAGAATTTTCCATAGCATTAGCAATAATGGTGTTCAAAGAATTCATACCAATAACATTGCTATTAGCATGCAAATAAAGTTCCATATGTTTTTAAGTTTTCTCTTCGAACACTTCATGTCCTAACTCAAGATAAATACTATAAAGCTCTCTATTTTTTCCATTAAGCCTAACTAGTGAAAACAAGAAACAAAAACACAAAATTGCAGAATCTAAAGGAAATAACTTCAAGCACTCACACCGGAGGATGTGAGTACCTTTTACCTTACCTCCCCGGCAACGGCGTCAGAAAATAGCTTGATGTAGACGCACTTCTATTCTTGTAGACAGTTGTTGGGCCTCCAAGTGCAGAGGTTTGTAGAACAACAGCAAGTTTCCCTTAAGTGGATCACCCAAGGTTTATCGAACTCAGGAAGGAAGTGGTCAAAGGTATCCCTCTCAAGCAACCTTGCAATCAAGATACAAGAAGTCTCTTGTGTCCCCAACACACCCAATACACTTGCCAGGTGTATAGGTGCACTAGTTCGGCGAAGAGATAGTGAAATACAAGTGGTATGGATATAAGACAACGGTGCCAGAAAATAGCTTGATGGCGTGGAAGAGACTAAAGGAAAACTAAAATAAAGATAGCAGCAAGCAAACATGTAACTGATATAGTTGCAAACGGTGTTTCACTGCTTAGAAACAAGGCCTAGGGATCATACTTTCACTAGTGAACACTCTCATATAAGTATCTTCTCTTTATGATACTAGTCTGAACTACTCTCCGGTTGGACACTCTAATCCATGGTAGGGCTATAACAACACACCTCAAAGTTCGTCTTTCCCATCTAGGTAACCCCACACTGTCACCTTGAGCGCTAGATGGTTCCAACAAACACCACAATTTCATAGAGACATCCAACTCCAAATATAACTCATAACAAGTATTTGTAATCTCTAGCCTAAGTGCCACCACGGTGTGCACGCTGTCACTTTCACACACATGGCGAGAGCAGAGATCTATTAAAGCACTTGAGTAGCAAGATAGATCTACTTGATTACAAAGCTCATGATCACAATATGATCACGCATGGAGAGAGATGAACACATAGCTACCGGTAGAACACTTAGCCTCGAGGAAGAACTACTCCCTCCTCATCATTGGAATCAGCAACGGCGATGGAGTCGATGGAGATGGCTCCGGGGGCACTTCCCCATATCGGCAGGGTGCCGGAACAGAGACTTCCGTCCCCCGAATCTCCTCTTCGGTGGCGGTGGTGTTGTGGAACTTCTTGTGGCTAGAGGCTCCCCCAATTTAGGGTTTTTGCATCGGGGGCTTCTTATAGGCGAAGGGGCAAGGTCGGTGGCCGGCCAGGGGGCCCACACCATGCCTTGGCGCGGCCTAGGGCTGCCTGCCCCAAGGGGTGGTGTGGCCACCCTATGGCCCCCCTTCGTCTCTCCTTCGGACTTCATGTGTCTTCTGGTAAAATATTAACTTTGGCTTTTGTCCCGTCCAATTCCGAGAATATTTATTTTCTGACTTTTCTAGAACCAAAAACCGCAGAAAATAGGCAACTGGCAGTGTGGCATCTTGTTAATAGCTTAGTCCCAGAAAGTATAAAACTACTCCAAAGTATGGACAAAACATAAGAAAGTAGATATAAAACAAGCATGGAACATCAAAAATTATAGATACGTTTGTAACATATCAGGGGCGCTTCAGGAGACAAGCTCGAGCCATGCACGTTGATAGTGTCGATGTCGATCGCGCCCGGAGTCACAGCGCCACGATTCGCCTGAGGTACCTGAGAGGGCATCGAATAAACATCGCCTAACACAGGCGGGTTAGGAGACAAATAGGACATGTCGTATTTACGCACAGGTACATCCGGAACCGGTTCATCAATAGGAAACGAAAGTGCATGTTCAAGGTTGGCAATATCAATAGAAACACCGGGGCTAGAGAAGGGGAAAACTTTCTCGTCGAAAACAACATCACGAGAAATATAAATCCTTCCCGAGGCACGATCGAGACACTTATAGCCTTTATGCATCAGACTATAGCCGAGAAAGACGCACATCTTGGAGCGGAACTCAAGTTTGCGAGCATTATAATTGCGAAGACTAGGCCAACAAGCACACCCAAAAATCCTAAGAGAGGAATAAGTCGACCGAACATGAAAGAGACGAAACAAGGGTGTCTCCTTGTTGAGAACCGGTGTGGGCATACGATTTATGAGATAGCAGGCCGTGAGAAACGCCTCGCCCCAAAACCGGAGTGGAAGGGAGGAGTGCGCAAGGAGAGCGAGGCCGGTCTCTACCAAGTGACGGTGTTTGTGCTTCGCAATGTCGTTATGCTGGGAAGTATGCGGGCATGATACACGGTGGGAGATTCCCGTGCGCTGGAAGTAGCGATGAAGTTTGTGATACTCGCCACCCCAGTCGTACTGAACCGCCTTAATCTTATAGTTCAAAAGACGCTCCACATGAGCTTGGAAGGCGTAAAAGACCTGCTCGACATCAGACTTATGTTTAAGCAAATAAATCCAGCAGAAATGAGTGTAGTCATCCATAAAACTAACATAGTACTTGTACCCTCCCGAAGAAGCAATAGTGGGACCCCAAACATCGGAATGAATTAATTCAAGAGGCACAGTAGAAACACGAATTGACATAGAATAAGATAGTTGATGACTTTTAACACGCTGACAGGCATCACACACTAATGGTGGTGTATCTAAACTAGTACAGGAAAGCTCATAACTCTTAACAATAGAGTTGACGATATTATTTGCTGGATGACCTAGACGATGATGCCACTATGAGGACGACACCTTGACACTAGTGGAGGCATCACGAGTGGATGATGATGATGCACGACAGTATGGAACTGGATAAAGTCCTCCATGACTTCTATCGTGAAGAATTATGCGCCAGGTTGCCTTGTCCTTAACAAAGAAAGCATGACAATGAAACTCAACAAACACGCCATTGTCACAAAGAAGGCGATAAACAGATAGAAGGTGTTTACTAATGGAAGGCACATGTAAGACATTTTAAGTTGGAGAGATAAACCGGGTAAACGCGAATGACCAATGTGCTAAATAGACAAACCTACACCATTTGCCACATGGACCTGGTCGTTCCCTCCATAGCACTCGTGAACCTGAAGACGCTCAAGCTCACTGGTGAAGTGATCCATAGCCCCGGTGTCCATCACCCAGGGTTGGTTGTCGGAGGAGGTGGTAGATGCCGCATTGCCAGCACGATTGTTGAAGTCGTGGTTAAACCGACGGTGACAAGAGTAGGCCTCATGGCCCCAAATCTTGCATATCTGGCATCTGGGGCGCTTGTCGCTGCGGCCATCGCCGTTCCCACTACCATTGCGGCCACCACCGTTACCTTCGGTGTACCTGGCGTTGCCACCATTGCCACCCTAGTGGTTGTTGCCGGCGTAGCCAGTATTGCAGTTGTCGAAGCCGCCGCCCTGGTTGGCGTCGTTGCTGCCTTGGCAATTGAGCGCGAGCTGTCTATTGCCAACAGCAGACCGCCCCCACCGTAGGTGCGGAGTAGATCACCTTGGACGGCGCGCGACCGCCGTTGCCGTAGGGACGTGATGCGGTATTCACGGAAGACGACCACCGCCTCATAAGAGAGGACCACCGAGTAGAAGTTGGAGTAGGTCATCACGGCATTGGTAACACCGAGAGAGGCAGCGATGGGGTTAAAGTCCGACCTGAGCCCGGTGAGGATGTGGTCGATGAGCTCGTCGTTAGTGATGGGGGCACCGGCAGTCGCCATGACATCAGCAATGCCCTTCATCTTATGCATGTACTCTGCCACAGAGAGATCCTCCTTCTGCAGTGACTAAAGCTGCCGCCTGATGTGGCGGACGTTGGCGCAACTCTGCGCGCCAAACATGGCGATGACGGCCGACTAGACGGCATGCGCCGTCGTGCAGCCAACAAGCTGACACGCGATGTCAGCTTCCATCGTGGAGAGGAGGAGGCCCTTGACCTTCTGATCCTGAGTCCACCAACGGAGGTATTCGGGGTTGTCGACGGTGGTCGCAACATCGCCGATGCCCTGGGTTAGGGTTTTGGCTGGGGCTACAGTGGTGTCGTCGAGGTGGCCGTGGAGGCTCGCACCAGCGAGGATCGGGATAGCGATGCCCTTCCACAGCATGAAGTTCCCCCATCCAAGCCGCACGGAGATGGCGGTCAAGGAGGAGGAGGCCGGTACCGATGCTCCCGGGGGCGGAGATGATCGGACCGATTGGATCGGAGGCGATGAGAGCAGAGGACATCATCTCCAGAGGCGCGGCGGCGGCGGCGGAAGTAGGGCGACGCGGCGGCGGCGGCTTGCGTGGAGAGCACGTGTGGCTCTGATACCAAGTCAAATTTAGGGTTTCGTGGGGGTCACAGCCTCCTCACGTGTGTATATATATTAGATGATCAGTTACAAATACAACCGTACATAAGTACGAATACAACTACACATAGCTACCTAGACCGTATATTTAACATCTCTCTCTCTCGCAGAGATTCTCTATATATACACGCTAAAAGGCTACGTGATTGTCTTCGATTGAGAGACTGAATGCATGCAACCTGCGGAGGAACCGTCCGTTCGATCCTCACATTGAGTGGAACTTCTCCTCGCGACCGGGAGGGATACACCTAGCTTGTGGGATCGACATTATCGTCATCAACAATCTCCACCGGCATATCTTCCGCTATAATCATCGGTGGTCTAGATCTAGATCCAATCTTTACGCGTTTCTCCTTAGATCGATCTTGGGTGTGTTCCTTAGGCCGATTTTTTCCCTATGCGAATCAGAGCATAATTATATTGAAGTCCCCCTACCAACATACAAAGTGTCTCTAACGCGCAAATTCCTACCATCTCAACTAGAAAATCAGGTTTGTTATCATCTTGGGAAGCCCCCATAGACCCTACTAAAATCCACCCAAAACCATCCTTTTATCTAACTTGAAATTTCACGCAGAAATCTTTTGTCTCCACTCTTTGAATTGAGAGAGTCCCCCTATTAATGCTTACTAAAATGCATCTAGACCGGCCAAGTTGTGGTAGACAGGACCAAATGTAGTCTAACCCCCATACAAGTGTTTAAGGAAGTGAATAGCAAAGTTAGACCGTCATGTTTCCGACAAGACCACAAAATCTAACCAATGCTCTCTTACTGCCTCATGAATAGTACAATGCTTCTCCGAGTCCCCTAACCCATCACTATTCCAAAACATACCCTTCATGACCGGTGTTTGTTTAATTTCTTGTTTCTAGTGCTGCGACAGAGACTAAGCATGTCTCCATTCTAGCATTTATAACTTTAAAATTGCATTTTTATTACTCCCTCCGACCCATATTAGTTGATTTGGATTTATCTAGATTCGGATAAATCTAGTACTAAAATATATCTAGATACATCCGAATCTAGACAAATACAAGTCAGCTAATATGGGTCGGAGGGAGTATTATTTTTGTTTTAACGGAACCAAGAGTGTTCTTCGATATGATTATTTACTTTTAGATCTGATTACTTGTTGAGGTTAGAGTCATGCGTAATTCCTATGCTGAAGTATGTAGTAAGGTCCATGCTTTGCTGACTGATCTTCATTAAAAAATCAGGAGTGGTACAGGAGGATCGTCCCTGTAATAAAGGCAGTAGCAGCAGCTGCTAGTCATAGAGGTGCCTAGGCAAAAGAAAAACCGCCTCCCCGTGATCTGTGTCTTCTTCGTTCAAGCTCTACATTGGCAATCTGCCCTGGAGAGCTGAAGCAGTTGTTCAACAAGTACGGCGGGGTGGTACATGGTTAAGTCCTTTATAACCACGGATTAGGAGCTCGGCGCTCCCGAGGATTCGGTTTCGTCACAATGGCCACACATGAGGGAGTCGGAGGATGCCATTTGGGATTTCGACCATGAGGTCAGTTAGTGTACCATATCATAGCAGGTCGGATCAAGCAGACCATGTTTTACCGAGATGATCAACTATCATTCAGGCAGGCTATGACCGGCCTTGTCAATTTGATGCTACTAGAACTTATGAGAATTCCAGATTATGTGCGTGTATTCCAGATCTGAATAATTCTTTGTGTACCGTTGGATTATTTGCATCCATTACTGTGCACATTGCCTCGCTAATCGGATTTATGCCCCGCTTGGTTCCCTGAATTTTAGCCAGAAACGGACGTAATATTTACGGACCAATGGAGGTCCCGCTAAAACCACTGCATGCTACGTAATATTCGGATCTAACAGGTAACTAAAACGATAAAACAAGCGGGGCCTTAGGGGCATTTTATCGAGTTGCCTCTACATACTTTTTGGGGCACAAACTAAACTTTAGGGGCATTTTGAAGTGCCAAGAAAACTTTTATAGTCACAAGTAAAGATGAAACTTGTGAAAGTATCCAAAACGTATATTTAGAGGCACAAACTACAAATTAAGGGGCACCTTGGAAGTGCCCGAAAACAGCTACACGGCAGCCTGGTTGAGTGGTTGTGCTACAACCTACAAGGAACCTGCAATCTGGTTTCATCAGTGAAGATGAAATTATCCGGTCTCATTAATGAAAATAAGACGGAGAAGAATTCTCGAATACGATGGTGGGTTGCCGGCCAGACATACTTAATTTGATTATAGGGTAACTGGGGACACAGACAACGAACTTAGCCATGCATCCACCAGATTATATGACCTAAAAAAATCATTTCATGTGAAGCTAAAATCACCTACCGCTCTGTACCCCATATGTAGTTATCATCGATCTCAAATATTCAGCTATCGCATTCGCATCACAATTACCCCATGTGCATGCATGAAGCCGAACGATTGTAGTAGTATTATAGTTGCAACACAATTTTATGTGCAACTTGGCAGGATCAATTAGTTTATGCACGCGGTTCCCGACGGTCTGCCTGGCCATATAGAGTATGTACGACTAAACAGCGGCAACACGGTTATAGCACTGTCAGACTGAGGTACGGAGAGTTAATAGCATAAAACCAACTTTAGTAGCTAAATTTACTATTTGATACCACTTTAGGTTTTTGCTACCAAAATCTACCACTTTTGTTGTCGGTTGACTCCGAAAACACCAATTCACGTCTAAACACGAATTGACGCTGGTGCTGACAGCCTAGGCCCACCGTCAGTGCTGACGTGGCACCACCGGTTTAGAGGTAAGTACCGTTCAGACCATGGATTTAGGGTTAGGGTTCCTAGCTGTATTGTGTAATTTGTTCGATTTAGCTCCAGCTAAGTCGATTTAACTCCCTTTTAGGACCTCACCGCGCTCGACTTTGCTCCTGAAACCATGGATGACCCTTCTTTTTGTGGCATAGCGGTTGGGTGCAATGATCTCTGCCGCTGCCACAAACTCGAGTCACGCAAGTGTGTAGCTTTTGAAGGAACAGACATACGGTGAAAATTCTACCTATGTCAAATTGAGAATGTAAGTTAGTATTCTGAATTTATGATGTTCTTGCCATTTTTAGTTATAATGGAAATGCAGATCTTTAGAGTATAATGCAGTTCAGGTGCTCCTCCAATATATAGAGCCAGATAATTTAGTTAATGTTCTGAATGACTCAGATGATTGTACCAATTTATTTAGTTTACATGCTAGTACTAGGACAGATAATTTATTTAGTGTAGATGGTAGTAGTAGGACAGTTCATTTATTTAGTACTAGGACAGTTAATTTATTTAGTGTATATTGTAGTGCCAGGACAGTTAATATATTTAGTGTAGATTTGTAGTACTAGGACAGTTCATTTATTTAGTACTAGGACAGTTAATTTATTTAGTTTACATTGTAGTGCCAGGACAGTAAATCCATGGTCTGAACAGTACTTACGTCAACCGGGGGTGCCATGTCAGCACTGACGGTGGGCCCGGGCTGTTAGCACCAGCGTCAATTCGTGTTTAGACGTGAATTGGTGTTTTCGGAGTCAACCGACGACAAAAGTGATAGATTTTGATAGAAAAACCTAAAGTGATACCAAATAATAAATTTAGCTACTAAAGTGGTGGTTTTATGCTATTAACTCAGGTACGGAGAACTAATTAGTTGAGAGAGAGATGGAGCATAGCAAGAACAGCAACAGCACCAACAACGACGAGCGGCGGGCGGCGGTGTTGAGGGAGATGGGCAGAGAGCAGTCCATGGTGACGCAGCTGCGCGCCGTCGTGCTCCCGGCGCTCCAGCTTGCTGGCGGCGACCGCGCCCAGGTCGTCGCAGACATGTCCAAGAGCATACTGGACTGCTCAGCCAAGGCCATCGCCGAGCTCAAGCTTCTTCGGCTAGATAACGGCAATCGTTCTCCGGACGACGACGTGGTGGACGACAAGAGGAGAGTCAGGAAGATCTTATCCGGCGACGGCGACAATGCCAAGCAGCGCAGGAGGAGGAGGTGAGGAGTACGTGCTACGTGATTATTAGTTAGTCAAGAAAATAATGTTAATGGATCAGTTAAGATGTAATTATTTGCCTCTGCTTAATTGATGATTTGTCGGATCTAAGCAGGAGATTAGCCGATGACTCTGTCACGCTTGAAACTCCTGTTCCTGACTACGACGGCCATCAATGGAGGAAGTATGGCCAGAAGCTCATCAGCAACGCGAAGCACCCAAGGTATGTATAATTTCCATCTCATACACCTACTAATCGATAGAACTGCAAAATGCTCACATTAGTACCATGATGATAATGATGACGCAGGAGCTACTACAAATGCACCTACATGCAAGAACAGGGCTGCAGAGCAACGAAGACAGTGCAGCAACAGCAAGAGGACGGCGCCGCCGATGACCCCGCCATGTACGCTGTGGTCTACTATGGCCGACACACCTGCACACCTGGTGCCGATACTGAATCCGCCGTCGTCGAGACAGGGCGCGGCGCCGACGAGCTAGCACGGAGCGACAGCCAGTGCAGCAACATTTCGGTGACTTGCACCTCGGTTGTCATTGACCACCAGCAGCACAACCGAACGGCGTCCGTCCAGAGCGACTACAACCTGCTGGACATGGCGGGAGACTTCGCAAGCGCAGAGGTGAACGCGCCTAACCAGCTGTTGGATGTGGATGTGTTTCTACCGTTTGATTTGGACACGGATTGGGAGACGGATGAACACGCGCATGGGCTCCTAAAGTATGGAGACTGGTAAATAAAATACAACTCAGATCATGTGGAGAGATCATGTTTAATTATTGTGACTTAATTTGCTTGTAAAAGTAGGAATATTTTATCATTTGCCACGCTTTTCTTTAAACCTTTATAATTTGCCACGTTGACCAGCACATGTCAGTGACACAAGATGTGGCAAATAATAAAAGTGAAAAGTATAGTGTGGCAAATTATAAAATCCCCCGTAAAAGTAATAGTTGATCGCGATGTTATGGATAGACAACTTCACTTTTGCGTTGGTGTCCTCCTTTTCAAGTTTGGACAACAAAAAATGATATCGATTTGTTTCAAAGACTGTATAAACCCACTCGAAGCCTATATGATTCTTTTAGACGTATATTCACTATACACGTATACTCATGTGTCCGTGGGAGACGAAAATCAGGAGGCATATAGCAAGAGCAATAAAGAACAATTCTTTGAGGCACCATATCAAGAGGCCTACATATAGTTTTCGCAACAACAACAACAAAAAATGCCTACGTATAGAGACATTACTTGAGATACTTAATAATTTTCCATAAACAGTTGGTAGTCGTTTTGTTAGACACTTCATAAGCGGACCTGATGTTATTGACAAAATGAACAATGGACTTCATAAGCGGACCTGATGTTATTGACAAAATGAATAATGGAAATGATACACTCCACCACGTGTCGCATAATTTAGGTTAGAAAGCCACCTGTGAGCCCTAAAAGCTAAGGATCGAAACATTCACCAGAAAAGGTTCAAGGCTAGGAGCAACCAAACACTGATAGAAAAAAACTTATAGCAGTCATATTTCTAGTGGCGCCTAAAATAAAGTGGGCACTATCAGTGCAAGACAAAATAGTCGTGTGCGTTCGGGAAAAGGCAAACGCCGCAAGTCCGCCACTATAGTGTTCGCGAAAACTGAAACGCCGACACTAAGTGGAAACCATGAGGCGAGCCGGGACCAATATAGCCCAGGCGTTCGGCACTTTGGAACGCTGTAGCGGTGGCATCCCATAAATTTGAACGTCACCACTCTGCCATCCAAAATTTTGCTGATTAAAGGCGTCGCCCGTCCCCGCGCCGCATCCCGCTCTCGTTCACCCCGAAATCGCCGCCGCCTGCCCATCCTCGGCCGCCGCCCTGCCCCGGTCCAGCCCCACCGTCGTCGGCCTAGCCCCGCCCCGCACCGGTCTACGGCAACGGATCCACCGGCCCTATTCTCGTCCGTTGTCGCCATCGCCGTGCCTCTCCGACCTCGCCGACCCGCGCCTCTCCGACCCACGCCTCTCCGACCTCGCCGACGCGCGCCTCTCCGTCCTCACATGCGCCTCTCCGACCCCTTCCTCTCCGCCCATGCCGTCGCGCCTCCACCGACCCGCGCCTCCCCCGGCGCCGCGCCGCTGCAGGTAGACTCCCGCCCCCTCTCTTAATTAGTGTATTTAGTTTGGTGATTTTAGGTGATTTTTGTGTATTGTAGAAAATAAGTGATTTTAGGGATTTTAGTTTAGTGTAGAAAATAGTAAATAGAAGTAGAAAATAGAAAACAATCTAGATAATTTTAGTGATAGATGTAGCAAATTTACATGATTTTAGGGGTAGAGAATCTAGATAATTTTAGATGTAGCAAATATACATGACTTTAGGGGTACAAAATCTAGATAATTTTAGATGTAGCAAATGTACATGATTTTAGGGGTAGAAAATCTAGATAATTTTATATGTTAGTGGGCCTTGTGATTTGCAAAAAAATCTTGTGCATCCTACTTAGCTCACTGCCACCATCCCATCCATGTATATACGCATCCTATGTAAGTATGAGACCCTACTTGTTCGCTATTTCTACATAATGTTTACATATATTTATTTCTTATATGTTGACTAACAGTTGTATGAAATGTTGTTATTTAACTACTTAGTTTTTTTACAATCACTACAATATTATATTAATAGAAGCAAATTGTACATGGTAGAGATACATAAACTGACTCCGACGATTACGAAATAAAGTTTAAAAGAAACAAGCAAATCTTCGAGATCTTCATACATTTTCTTCTTCCATGACACAATCTTGCACTTTCCTGAAGGCAGTTGAACAAAACACCTATAAATACCAATGATGGTACTCCCATAATTGTAATTTGTGCCGTAATGCCAAAACCGCTTGCATGCGCGCAGCCATTAAAATAATCAACCAACATCGGCAAGAGTACCAATACCAATATTTTAGGGTAAATTAACCGAACAACCTGGTCGACGTCGTTGGGGCTCCAAGAGTAGGAATTACCATTGTCGAGGATGTAGCAGCAGGGACAAATATTGCAAGAACAAACCTCGCTGCAACCATGAGAAAAATTCCAAAACAGATCTGGCGAAGCAAGATCCGAAGACCCATACCTAGAGAGTTTTGATCTTTTAGCACCACCGTTGACATCGGGAAAGATATCCCATTGTCGAACAAAGGGTCAGAGATCGCTTATTGTGGATGATGCCATATCCATTGAGGTGGAGGCCAAGACAAAGATGACTAGCAAAAACCTAACCTAATCTGTTGAAAATACTACTTTTACTAAAAACTCCACTCATAGATTGGATTCCCTACCCCTCGTGACACCGGCGAGGCCGAACGGAGGAGGGGGAACCGATCTACAGAGGATACGGAGGTGGGAGGCGACGGCTGTTGTTTCGTAGGATTTGTGCTTTCTTCTATTTAACTACTTAGTTAGTATCATGTCGGAGCCAAAGCGAAAGTTTCATGGTGTTCACCAGAAAACCTCGAAGTCCCCGACTTGAGACGCTCAGATCATAGTGGATCACGGGAAGATCGAGCTAGATAATTTCAGGTGCCCGTAGCAGGTGACCCGCGCCTATGACTGCGTCACAGTTCGGCACTTTCGGGCGAGAGCGGTCCTCAACTTCGAGGATGAGCGTCGCGTGGCGCATTTGTTAGCGCCAGATGACATGAGGATTGCCGTGAGGGTCGAGGAGAGGGAGCACCGGCAGGCAGAGAGGCAGCTAGTGCGCCATAGTCGCGAGGAGGGTGACCCCATGGTCAGGGATCTCCTACTTGATTCCGAGGTGATGGCGGTCTAGTATCAGGTCCTCAGCGAGAGACGGCAGCAGCGTGGGAAGGGCGAGGCCGGTCCCTCTGGCACGCAGCAGCTGGGCCAACTCGGCCTCTCAGGCACGCAGCAGGACGACTCTTCCAGCCTGTTTTCCTCTTTTTGGGACGACGACTTCTTGGGTGACGATGTCACTGACACCGGGTCTACTCAAGTTTAGAATGTTCCCATGTGACTATTATATGCTACCTATCGTACTATTTATATAGACTTATCATGCTACTATTGTACTACTTATGATGCTATAGCTAATATTATGTGTTATGTTGATATATTATGCTACTTGCGAATGCTAATTAAGTTAAAATGGTCTATATAATTAAGTTTGCATTATCATATATAGGTATAATGAATGATGATGATCGGTGTGAGCATTGTGGTTACCAAGAGTGCAAGAACAAGAAGGTTGTCATAGTGCTTCCTTATAACTGTGAAGTTAGAGCATCTCTAACCAAACCCCATTCCACGGCCGAATTCCTATATTTGCTCCTCTATCCGCCGAAATGGCCTCTAACCGAAGCCATGAATTCGGTTAGAGGAGTAAATTTAGGAATGTGACTCCTATAATTTCCCCTTGCTCCCCCATATTTGCTCCGTGAGGTGGATGCCTATATTTCTCCACTACGTCCACCACCTTCTCTGGCGAGGCAAACCGCACTGGCAAACCCGCCGCCGCCATGGGGATGGTCGCCGGAGGGCACGTCATCGCTGGCGTCCTTCCCTGCCTCCTATGCCATGCTCGTCAGAATTCTACCGACGATGAATCGCGTTGCTGCCACCTCGAATACCCTCTTCTGTAATGAGGTCATGCTCGAGCTCACCTCCGAGCCGCCGCCGCCCCGCCGGTCCTCCTCCACCTTGTTCACGACCTGGCTCTCTCCCTGCCTATCAACCTGCTCTCTCCCTACGACCTCGTGGTCGCCTCTGCCTCCTCTGTGGTGGCGGCGGAAGGAGAAGCACTCGTGCGTGTCGCCTCTGCCTCCTACTCGTGAGCTTGGGGATGGCGTGCTCCAACCTCCGATCCAACCTCCGTCGGTCTCCTTCCAAGCTGCAGCTCGCTGGTCGGAGCTCGTCTCCTATGTGTGGAGGCCTCTCGTCCCTATCCCGAGCTCGCGGAGTGTCGCCTCCCCGTCGAGGAAGATGTCGGGCACCTACATCTGGGTATCTCCTACCTGCCCCAAAATTCACCGACCACCTGCAGCTAGGCGTCTCCTACCCGCCCTCCCCGTCGCCGGCCAGCACCAACACCGCCGTCGGTGCCTATTCCCTCCATCGGGCACTGGTCGAGGACGATGCCGGTGGCACATAGCAAGTGTTTGACACATTGTTTGAGCCAAATATACGTTTTAGGAAGTTAAATTTAGGGGATTGATTTTGCGGCTCAAAATTTAGAGGAGTATATTTTCTCCTCTAAGATATAGGGAGGCTTTTACTCCTCTAAGTTTTTGGCTGCGGGTTAGATATGCTCTTAGTATGGTATATCCATTCACAAGCAATCAAACTATATATACGTGCAATTAAATTACATGCTAATTGTTGCTTTCTCATGATTTTATTTGTAGAACATACCCTGCAAGTTTAGACTTGATTTTATGGACCATTTCGATTGGTTGTGGCAGCAGTGATAGTTTCAGGTCGATCTAATGCCTCTAAAGCAACCTGCACTGACCTACACGGTCAAAGTCACGGACGAGGCGAACCACACCTTTTTCGGTGATCCAGGGTGGATTAAGATGGTCGAAGTCTATAAGATGGATGCCCGAGAGAAGTTGGTCTTCTATCTCTTTAAAGATCGCATTACCTAATTCGACTATCGAGACACTGGAGCATCGACAGACTCTGACGCTTCTTCAGATCCTGACGAGATTCCTGCTACTACCATTAGGTATGGCACCGTCGTGGTCCATAACCTGTTGAGGACTAGTAGTTAGTGCTATGGACACTATGCATACTTTAGTTAATTAGCTTGCTGGCTCTATTATATGTAGTTGACTGTAATGATATGCTACCATTTCTATGAATTTCACTATGGACTTTTTACTGTTTCTAAATATATTCAATTGGATGCACTATATTTTCTTTTAATGTTTGAAAACTCACTTGTGGCATTCGAAATAACACGAACGCCACAGTTAGGATATGTAATGGTAGCGCTTACGATAAACGTCACCGCTATGAACTTCTACTTGTGGCGTGCAAACAAGACGCTACCACTAGAAATTCTACCGGTGACGTTCAGACAGGATGCCACCACTACGACCTACTAGTGGTGTGCCGCTTAAACGCCACGACCCCCTTTTCCGAGCATCGCCACTAGAACTTTTCCTACTAGTGTAAATAAGATGCAAAGGATGTGCGTGATTGGACCATAACAAAAGGTTATACCAAAACTCAATTTCACATGATTTTGAAGATGACCATGTTCATGTTCACATTGAAGAAGCATAAGTTGAACCTTATCAGCTAGAATTTTGATCTTTAAATGGAGGAAAGAGAATTGAAAGCAAGAGGGCAAGAAAACTGGTAAGAAATAGAAGGGAAAAGACAAAGCTATGAATGAGAAAGTTTTGAAAGTGCAGCAAGTTGATGAACAATACGAGGAAGACACTGAAAAGTAGCAATTTGATGAAGAACAAGGAAGAGGGGTGCCGGAAGATAATGAAGGGCGGAATTTACATGGAGAGATGAAAAATAAGAAAACACAAACCTGCAAGTGAAAGGGTGAGAAAAATAAAGCAGATGAACTAGAATATGAAGAGATTTTTGGGGTGATTGAGAATGTTTTTAAAGATCTTACTGTTAACCGCAGGAAAATAGATAAATCCTAACATATTTCATCTTTATATGGTTCTCTAGATGAAAGGTAACCTTGAAAAACTATTTTTTATCATTTTAATTATTTTTATTTCAATCAACTTCACCTCTTGTTTTATGTCATACGAGATTAAAGACTACAAAAAGTGTGGAAAGAAGAGGCATAACAACCTTGTTTGTTGATTTTTTTTATTGAAACTAAAATATTGACACGAACTATATTTGTATCTAGTGTACGCAACATTAAATGATGTATGTGGGCTCTATTTGTGAATTTTCTAGATACTTTGAATTTCCGGACAAAACGTACAAAATGTACCCAATATCGGGTTGAAATGGACCGTTTCTAAAAAACTTATTTTTCTGATTTCTTTTTTTCATCCCATACTTTTATATCAAGCATATATACCCCCGGAAGAATGTTGGCGCGAGCATTTCGACAAGGAATACAACAACTTGCAGGGAAGTCACCGACATGCCACATAGCACGGTCTGGGTGTGCTCTTGACATAGTCCAGCATGCCACATGCATGCTCTAGACATATTGATGGTGTAAGCCAAAGCATACTATATGATGGAGAGCCCCAAGTTTGCATAGAGGTGTATCTTGACATGGCAAACAAAAGTTTCAAAAGGAGTTTCCGGCAGTTTGAAATAAAAATTTGATTTTCCCTTTTATTAGTGCAAAAACTATGATTTTGTGTGAAGCAACTACCAAAAATATTTCGTAAAATTTCACTATAGCTATTTTCGCAAATAAATTATCCTGTGGGATGCCTATTACAAGAGATTTTTTAATTCAGCGGATTTTACTCAAATTTGAACTACAAGTATTGTATAGTTTGGATAATATCTTTTAAAAACTTCACCTAAAATGCGCACATAGGTGCATACTAGCATGACAAACAAAACTCCTAAAAGTAGTTTCTAACATGGTTATTCCTATGACATATCTTAGATTGCTAACCAAATGACCATGATTACGGTCACATAAAAAAATTATGGTTATTCGTATGACCTTGATATTTTTTAATTCTTTTGTTTTAAAAAATATCAATCTTTTATCATGGTTATTCGTATCACATATCTTCGATTTGTAACCAAATGACCATGTGAAAGATCACGGATGTTGCCTAGAGAGGAAGGTGAATAAGTGGTTTAAAACTTTTACGAGAGTGGCTCAACAAAGGTGGAATTAAACTAGAGTTTATTTTGTCAAGCACAAAACCTAGAACAAGGGTTCACCTATGTGCACCAACAACTTATGCTAAGAAAGACAAGCAACTATGTGATAGCAAGATATAGACTTCAAGCATGAAGGCTATCACAATGTAAGGTGCGTAAGTAAGAGATCGGGTATAGAGATAACCGAGGCACGCGGAGACGACGATGTTTTACCGAGTTCCTCCCAACAATAGAGTATGTCTCGTTTGGTGAGGGGGTGGTTTCAAACCACCAATGCCACAAAAGGCCTCCCTTATTCTCTGGTGAATATCATCCCAACGGGATCGATCCACACTTCCACTATCGGTGTACTTGTAGGTGGCAATCCGGAACCTCTCACAAGATTGGGGCACTTCTCCACAACTCAATTGGAGGCTCCCAACAAACAATCTTGGGAAAATCTCCACAACTTAATTGGAGGCTCCAAGTAATCCACAAACCTGCAGGACAACTAAATCATCTAGGATTCCAAGAACCCAAGAGTAAAAAGCTTCTCATCTTTCACCCAATTGAATCCTCACTGAGAACTCAAATTGATGCATCAAATGCAATGGTAAGAACACAAAAAGTGCTCAAGTACTTCACTTCCAAATTCCACCAAAGCTATAAAAGCTTATGGGGGAATAAGAGAGGAAGAACAATTGAAGAAATCCACAAAAGACTCCAAGATCTAGATCCCAAGATGTTCCCCTCACTTAGAGGAGAGATTGATTGGTGGGATTGTAGATCTAGATATCCTATTTCAAATCCCTCAACAATATGCAAGAATCATAGGAGGGATTGAGGAATGGAAAGCTAAAAAAGTTCAACAATGGAGGGGAAAACTTGCAAGAAAGGTTAGGAAACCATTGGGGAAGAAGGACCCCTTAAATAGGTCCCTAAAAATCCAACCGTTAGGCCCAGGAATCGCCCGGTCCGGAGTCTCCGGACTGGGACCGGAGTCTCGTGTGTACCTAGGCCAAACAGGGACAAACTGGAGGACAGTCTGTACGTGGTCCGGACCAGTCTTACAAAAACTGGCAGAAAGACCAATACGAAAACAACCATAACTTTTGCATCCGAACTCCGATTTTAATGATCTTAGGCTCATTTTAAAGTGTACAATAAGCTCTACAAGATTATAAAGAAAAACATCATAGTACAATAAAATAGGATAGAACCAAATTACGAAAGCTTTGACCTCTCTCAAAAACACGAACTGTAAAACCTCCATTATCGAAAACGCAATAGAGAATACATATGAAATCCGTTTTTGATAAACTAGAGCTTGTCATGGAGATTAACACAAGATATAAATCCTCAAATGAGTAAGAAACAAATAATGGAAGGTTTTACCTATCTCTAAAAGACAAATCGGTAAAACCTCTAATATCAAAAATGCAATAGAGAATGCATATGAAATATGTTTTCAATGAACTAGAGTGTAACACCTTCGAATCGGACCTATGCAGATTTTAGCGCTTCCCGCCAAACCCGCATAGAAACGATTCAAGGATGCCCACAGGCACTTGCGTGCGGGTGGAAAACGAAGTAATACCATTACACAATAGTTCACGATGGAACTCACAACACATATATATATATATACAACAACAACTCCATGAGGTAAGAATCCAGATATAATATACAAAGATCCAAATCACCTTGAAAACGATAGAGCGTCCGACTACGGACAAGATGCAAATGGGGCTAAGAGCCCTGAAGAATAACCCATGGCGTCCATAACCCTGCCCAGGCCAAGCCGGAAGGGTAACCCTGGTAACGACGTCGATCTCAAACCTGCTAAAACAAAAGGGGTGCCGACAAAGGGGCAAAAGGAAAAGAGGAGCGTCAGTACTGAGGCTAGTACACGGCGAGGCTAGAATTCGACGGCTCTCGCCTACATAGGTATGGTGGACTGAAGCGGCAGCAGCATGCACTAAACAACTTATAGAGACTCGATAAACTGTCGGCTATTAGAGAGAGATAAGAAAGACCTATTCGGGACCAACCTGATACTAACACCAATCATATCCATCCTAGTAGTCCCCTTCGAGACCAAACGAGGAAGTCAAACTGAGAAACTCACACAGTTGGCAGTTTTATTCATTCCATTATAGTTGAAGCACTTACTAGTGAGATATAGATAGCATGAGTCATCCTGATAGCATAAATAGTGGATAGTTTTAGTTAACCATTCAGTTGTAGTTGCAGTACTTACTAGTCATATACAATTATCATGTGACATCCTAAAACCCAGCAGTTGTTGGCACTTTTATTTCATTTCATTGGAGTTGGATACTTACTAGGCAGGTATAACATGACACGATACACCCCAGTTCCACCAGTTGTTGGCACTTTTATTATCCATTCCATTGTAGTGAAGCTGATTACTAGTCACATATTAAGTCAAATTTATAGCACTACTTTAGTTATGCTTGTCTATGATCGAGATATTGTGCTCCAAGTCGTCCATAACCGCGGACACGACTTTCGGAAAGATTTACCCTTTAGGGGTGCACAAATAGCAACACACACACGATCAACCTCGGAAAAACCAAATCAAAACCCAACGAGACTTTCACAACAAAGCAATCACAGGATTCATAAAAGATTTCAGGGGCCACCCCACTAAGCTACCCGCAACAAAGTTGGCCGGCTCCGGAACGGACCCAGGGTTTGTGACGACGGCTGTAAACGACTGGAAACCCGAAAGTGTGACTGGGCTTATCGATACCGCGAAAACGTGGCACGATCCAAAACAGTACAGGTGCTCCACGCACAATCTTAAATAAAGCAGTAAAGCATGGCATAGGTACAGGATAGTAATAAAGCCCCAAACTAGTTTGTGGCCCGAAGAAATAAGAAATGAATCAAGCTTTGGCTAAGGGGGATTCATAGAATCTCCCGTATGTGGATAATGCGAATAGTTAAGGAACAGGTATCAAGTACTCGGGCCTACGGGACACAAGTGGACATGAAAAACCAAATAGCATATATTGCCCACCGGTGCCTCTTTCATTAGTTATCCCAGCAATTTAATATCAAGTGGTAATTAAAGCCATGAACAACTCCACCGTTAAGCATGTGTCAACCTTCCAATAACGGTGGAACAACAACGACACGAAGCAGCACCTGAGCAAGCAACTACGACTCGCAAGGCCGACTATCTATCAAACAACAGGCAATAGGATGTGTCCAAGGCAATATAGAGGCTGTAAGGAATATAAATGGTGCACGAAAATTGAAGCATCGCAATACGGATAGCAATAAATTAACAGGAGGAAGTAAAGACTATAAATGCAAAATAGGTAGAAAGGGGGGATTGCTCGCCTGGAAAACACTAATGAAGGTACACCGGAGAACTTGTCGATAGTCGCATCCACTCAACGGCCTAATCCGTGAAGAAACAAAGCACTAAAAGAAACACCGGATGCACTATTTAATACTACAGGAGAAGATCAGACATGATGCATGATATGATGCATGACATGGCGAAGATGCGATGCAACTAGGCAATATTAAGCGGAACCGGGGTCCCAACAATTAATTAGGTGGTTCATGTTGTTTAGCTACCCCGCAATTTAAGTGTTGTATTAACAAGGCAAAGCATGGAATCGGTTCGCTACACAAATTTAAATTGTGTCCATATAAGACTAGAAAGGTCCGCATATGGTCTCCATATTAATTTAGATGAATCGCCTAAATACACCCAAACAACAATGATATGTATGCGAGATGAATGCAACAAGACATATATTATATTTAACAAAAAGGGATATGGGCGGGGTCTCACGGTCTGGGTCAGAGTCAGAGAGATAGTCTTCGGAATGTCGATGAAGTAGCGGAAATAGCGTACTCTGAGAGGTAAATCTTGATGAAGAAGTAGCTCGCGGAGCATTGGTGGATCGGTGACTTCAGTAGGAAAACGACCCCCGAGACTCTTACAGGAATTTTATCGAACATGTGTGAAGCCGAACGAAATGATTGCCAACGAAACGATCAACTAGCTACTGACTCCATGCGCTGAATCAAAACAAGGAACTAAAGCGAATTAGTCTTGCCGATATACTGCCTTGAACGGAAAAGGGAGAAACAACACTGAATTTAACCTGCAGTTGACGTTGCAGGAAACAGATACAAATAACGGGGCGGTAGCTCTCCTGCTGCTCTGCTGCTGCACGGGGAACCAGGGGCCAGGGAACAAGGGCGCCGGCTCGCGGAAGTGACAACGGCGACAGACTGCTGCTGCAGCACTAGGATCCGGTTGGCGGTGGCATAGATCGAGGCAACGCACGGGCCTGATCGGCTGCAGCTTGCTGCTCCGCGCGCACGAAAAAGAGAATAGGAAGATGGCGTCTGGCGGCAGGGCTCCTGGAGGATTTGATGTATGGAAGGCGGAGCAGTCGGCGCGGACGTGCACGTGTGCCAGGGAGCAAGGCGGCACGACTCACAAGCGAGTGAATCAATCAGAATCAGATATTTTATGCTTGCTACTTGATACTAGATGAATCAAATAGGCAAGGATATGATGGCGTGTGATGTGTGGGGATTTAAAGGTATCTTCTTAGCTAGCTAGCTGTTGGAGAAAACTTGCACGCGGCTGCTGTTGATCTGCGTATGTCCGTCCAGAGAAAACAGAGAGTTGGCGGCGGCGGGAGGGAAA
This sequence comes from Avena eriantha, assembly GCA_910589775.1. Lineage (NCBI taxonomy): Eukaryota > Viridiplantae > Streptophyta > Magnoliopsida > Poales > Poaceae > Avena > Avena eriantha. The sequence continues at coordinate 133,381,316 of OU342744.1, read as the reverse complement.
AGGAGAGAGGTGGGAAATCTGGCTCAGATTTAGAGGCTAGGGTTTGGGGAGAAACAAGGGGAATTGACTATTTATCTAGTCCAAAGTAGACTAGATGGGACTAGTTATGGGAAAATTTTAGACGGGCTTTTAGCCTAGTTTTATTTTTAGTCAAATAAAAAAACCATTTACGATCACATAACGGACCAAAATATTATTTTGTTTTAGTTTGAAAATAAGGAAAGGGAAACAGATTTAATAAAACCATAGCGATATTTAGTAAAACAAAAATAGATTTCTAGCAAAATAGTTTGCGGTCAAAATTAAGAACAAAATATGCATGATGATGTCATGATGATGCACAAAATAAAAAAATAACACGTGATTTTCTAGTAGTGGTTTTACCGGGGTGCTACAATCTGTTTTCAATGAACTAGAGCTTGTTATGGGGATTAACACAAGCTCTAAATCCTCACATGGATAAGATCCAAATAAAAATCAAGAAAGATGATGCGAAGTATGAAAAGGTGTGAGCTCTCTCCGGAGGATATGATTAAGTTACTCACTCGAGGACCTCTCTTGATAGTACGGTTATCTATCCTATAAATCGGTCTCTCCAACTAACACCACGAGACCGGTAAGAAAGAAATCCTATCAAGAACATATCTTTGCCTTGCGCATATTCTACTTGATCTTGATGATGACGATCTTCTACACCTCAAGATGGAACACCTTTGAAAGGATCGTATGGGCACCTAGAGGGGGGGTGAATAGGTGCTACTTCAAATTTTACTCTTTTTCAAGTTAGGGTTTGACACAAAAAGTTAAATTCTCTAGATATGAAACTAAGGTGAATTTACCTATATGTCACACTAGCACAACTAACTAAGCAAGAACTAGATAAAGTAAGGTGCAGTAAGGATAGAAGTAACCGAAGAAAAGCACATGGGGACACAAGGATTATTTTCCGCAGTTCCTTCCTTTTGAGGAGAAGTATATCTGAGTTTGGAGAGGGGGTGGTATCAAAACACCAACGCCATGAGAGGCCTCCCTTGTTCTCTGGTGAACCTTACCCCAAGGGGATCGATTCACGCTTCCACTATATCGTCAACCTTCAAGGTGGTAGCCGGCACCCTTATAACAAGTTCGAGGCACACATCCACAGCTTGATTGGAGGCTCCCGAATTCAAGCAAGTTGTCACACAATCAAAGATAAGCTTGTAAGAACCAAAACAAGGCCTAATGAAACCCTAGATCAAGGGGCCCTCAAGTGAATGAGGAGGAAATTAAGATCTCTCTTGGTGAAGCTGTAGATTGAGGCTTCATCCTCCGATTCCCCAAAGGTCAGCGACTTTGGGTGGTTGGATGAAGAGATCTTGGCGTTTTAGTGGCTCAAATGGCGATGCTTTTCTATTCTGAAACAAGCAGCTTGAGGTAGAAGATGAGGTCCCCTATTTATAGCCTCCACAGTTGCTGACCATTTTTTGCCCGTTGGAGACCTTCCCCACCGGAGACTCCGACCTTGCAGACCGGAGAGTCCGGTCTACACCAGAAACTCCGGCCCATCTCTGGTCCATCTCCGAACCACTATACTGTATGACCTTGGCCATGACTTGTTGCCCACTTCGGGGACTTTGGCAGGAATTCCGGACCAGGGACATTGGAGATTTCGGTATTTTCACACCGAAAACTCCGGTCCAAGAAACCACACCGGAGATTCCGGCCAACATCCGGTCTGCCTCCGGACCCCCACACAGAATGGTTCTGGGCAGCATCTTGAGTCCACTCCGGGAACTTTCGGGGAAACTCTGGACCACACCGGAGACTCCGGTGTGTGCACACTGGAGACTAATGGCTCAATGCACGGCGCCCAGAAAAATGCTTGATGGTGGTGTTGATGTAGAGCTTGTTGGGAACCCCAAGAGGAAGGTATGATGAGCACAACAGCAAGTTTCCCTCAGTTATGAAACCAAGGTTTAATCGAACCGGTAGGAGCAAGGAAACACCTCAAAGGTGTTACTAGCTGAGCTTTGGCAGGGCGCACTACCGGTGCTAGTAGCAATGTGGAGACCTTCACAACACAACCACAGAACTTTGTCCCCAACTTGCGATGAGGTTGTCAATCTCTCCGTGTTTTGCGGTAAACAAAGGATTAAACGTATCGAATGGAAAGAAGTAAAAGTTTGCAGAAAGTAAACACAAAGTAGTAAACAGCTTGTAAATTGTATGTAAAGAAAAAGGACCAGGATCCATAGTTCACTAGAGGTGGCTCTCCTTAAGATAGATAACATGCTGGGTGAACAAATTACAGCGGGACAATTGACAAACACTGAGAAAGCAATACATGCATATACTAATCATCTTGACTCCTTCGAGACTTGATTGGGCATTACAACATTATACATAGACCGCCATCCAACTTCATCTATCACTAAGAATCCACCTTCAGGTTATCATCCGAACCCCCTCCAGTATTAAGTTGCAAGCAATAGATTATTGCTTTACGAACTGCGTGTAAAGTAAACAATACGATTGTTCTATGAACAAAGGATTGTTGTTTTCTCCCTAGTAGCAACAGCACATCTAGTACCTTAGAGATTTCTGTCACTTCCCTAGATTACCAGAGGCATGAACCAACTATCGAGCATAAATACTAACTCTTGAAGTTGCTAGCATCTACTTGGCCAAGATAGCTACTAACAACGGAAAGCATGCAAGATCACAAATAACAAAGACATGATAGAATTAATAATCAATCTGAAATGGCATCTTAATATCCATCGGATCCCTACAAACACAACATGCAGAATTACAAATAGACGATCTTGATCATGAACGGAGCTCACAAGATCTAAACATGAAAGCACAAAGGAGGAGAACCAGCCATCTAGCTACTACATGGATCCGTAGTCCAAGGATGAACTACTCACGCATCACACCGGAGGCTTGCATGGTTATGAAGAAGGCCTCCAGGGTGAATTCCCCTCTCCGGCAGGGTGCCGGGAAGAGCTTCAGATCCCTCCCGATCTAGGGATGGAGATGACGGCGGCTACAGACTCTTTCGTGAATTTTTGATCGGGTACTTAGGGTTTTCGTCCCAAGGGCAATATATAGGCGGAAGGAGAGGCCGAGGGGGTGCCGGGAGCGGCCACACCACCCCCTGGCGCGGGCCAGGCCTGGCCGCGCGGCCAGGTGGTGTGGTGGCCCCCTAGCCCCTCTCCTTCTCGTATTCTGGCACTTGATGACATCCGGAAAAATAGGCACTTTGGCTTTTGTCCCGTCCAATTCCGAGAATATTCATTTTCTGACTTTCCTGGAACCAAAAACAGCAGAAAACAGGCAGCTGGCACTATGTGTCTTGTTAATAGGTTAGTCCAAGAAATCATATGAAAAGTACTCCAAAGTTGGAACAAAACACAAGAAAGTGGATAAAACCAAGCATGGAACATCAAAAATTATAGATACATTTGCAATGTATCAGAGACTCTAGTCTAGATTCTTCAGGAACCATCAGATTTATCCAGGGAATTTCCCACTATGTTATGAATTTTTCTCTTTTCATTAGATTGACATGTTGATATTAACACACAGTAAAATGAACCTTATGTTGTTAACGAACACCAAAATAGATTAGGACAGTAAATATCCTTTCAATCTCCCCCTTTTTGGTGTTCGATGACAACAAGAAGTTTTGCATGAAAATTTTAAACAACCTAGCTAAGCTCCCCTTGATGATGTGCAACAAGATATATATATATATATATATATAATAGAAATTCATGTGAGGAACATAGGGAGTAAAGGCCTACATATCACATAGAGTTTCACCTGAGCCTTTACCTTTACCATTATAATAATAACCAGGCATAGCATGGCCATGTATAATGAATAGTCTTGCACAAGAACCAAATAAAGAAAATGCAAATGTTCGAAATTTAAGATACATGGGCATAAGCAATAAGAAGCAGCCTATGCTAATGCCCATCCCATGCAAAACCCCGGAAGATTCTAATAGACAACTTCTCCCCCTTTGGCATCAAAACACCGAAAAGGGAAAAGTCCAAGCTAACGCCCCAAAGGAATAAGTCAGATTCTTCATCGTAGTCATCATCCTTATCCTCATCCTCGTCATAGTCATCATCAACAGCAGTAGTCTATGGGCCTTTGCCACGAGGGAGAGAGGAGGAAGTGTCATGTGGTGCAAAACTAGAAGTGACCTCAGAGAATGTATGCCAATCAACCAAGATGGCATTCATAGCATTCCAAGCACCAAAGGAGAGTGCGTGGTCTGACTCTGCAGATGGCTCAACCCCATGCTCATCGTGAAGGAAATATGCCCTGAGAGGCAATAATAAAGTTGTTATTATGTATTCCTTGTATATGATAGATGTTTATTTTGCATGCTATAATTGTATTGATTGGAAACATCAATACATGTGTGTTTAATAAACAAATAAAAGGTTCCTAGTTATGCCTATCTTATAGACTAGCTCGTTGATTAACAAGATGATCAAGGTTTCCTGATCATGGACATTGGATGTTGTTAATAATAAGGTCACAACATTTGTGAAATGATGTGATGAACATTCATCCGAAGTATAGCATTACGATCAAAGTCATTATGTTTATAGTGCTATAACATCATACGAAGTAATCTTAGTCCTTAGACCATGAGATCATGTTAATTGCTAACATCGGAAGAGTTTGACTTGATAACATCAAACGTCACACCGCAAAAGGGTGACTATAAAGATGGGTTCAGACACTCCGAAGGTGTTATGTTGAGGCTGATGGATCAAGAGTTGAATTTTTCAATCCTGATGACGGATAGATATACTCTAGGCCCTCTCGGTGATATCACATTAAGATAGCTTGCAAGCAAGTGATGTGATCACTAAATGTTCTATCACAGGAACAAGAAAAGAGTACATGTCGGTAACAATATCAAACTAGGTATTGAGATACCAATGATCGAATCTCAGACATGTAATATATCGTGAGACAAAGGGATTAAGTTACTAGCGTTGAAGGTTCTCACGATCACAGAAGTCATCCTTGAATGTGCAAGAGTCAGAATGGATCTCCTGGTCTCGCTTCTGATTATTGATTTGAGAGGAGTCTCAATCATGTTTGCATTATTCGCGAACTATAGGGTGACACACTTAAGGGTTGCCAAACACCATTTGGAGCACATATGTTTCAGACGAAAGAATTGCAAAGCGTTGGAATCATTTCGATGGAAACTAGAATTGTTTCGGGTGAAATTGCAGAAACTGGTTCTCCATGTGATATTGAAATGTTACAAGGGGTTTTATGTGAATGTTTGTTAATTAAAGTAATTAACAAAATTCTGAATAAAATAAATAAAATAGTTTTATTAAATGAGAGTTGCATTAAATTTGGTGGAAATTTAATGCATGTGAGTCGAACTCTGAGTGGAGGCTAAATTGATGTGAGTTGAGCTTCCACCACATGAATGACGAAGAGGTGGGGGCACCCCCCATGGGCGCCGGCCATGGGAGGGTAGGATCCCCCTCTCCTATAAAACGCCCCCTCTCCTCCATCACAAAACACACGTCCTCGTGAAGGATCTCTCTCTCCCTCTAGATATATTCCCCATGGTCTCGGATTAGCGAGATACATGTTTCCGGTGGCATTTCGTCAAGGAGTTGCTGCTTCCGCTAATTCGCTGGAGCAAGGAGGTGGAGGTTGTTCGGCGGCCTAAACGTGTGTGCGAGGACGGATGCGCTGCTGATTTGCGCTGGTAGGACTTCCACACGATCTTGAGATCGGCAAGCATTCGACTACATCATCCACGAGTTCCAACTTGTTGACAAAGCTTTTGTTGTATTCGAGGGTAAGTTCTCCATGATTGTATATCCACACTTTTCTTGTACTAGTAGATAGATCTTGGCGTATAGTTCCCATCGTAGGAATTTTTTGTTTTCTATGCTGCCAACCCAATAGTGGTATCAGAGCCTGATCTATGCGTATGTGCTTTGCACGGGTAGTACACATATGTTTATATGTGGGCGATGATGATCATGTTATTGCTTCTTTCATGTATTTTGGATATTGGTGGCATAGTGGGATGAAGTGGCCCAGACCAACTTTACATGTCATCGCACATGAGACCGGTTCCACGACTCACATGCAACTAGTTTTGCATAAGTGGCTAGCGGGTGTCTATCTCTCCTACTATAGTCAATATTTGATTTACAACGAGTTGCTAATAAATTAGTTATCATCTTTGTGGTTCCATGTTTGTAGGTAAGACCGGTTCTGTCTCTGAAAGCCCTAAGCCACGTAAAATCTGCAATGGATAAATTATACGCGTCTAGTTTAGATTGTTGTTGGGCTAGTGTCATGATATGGTAATGTTGTAAGTTGATGTATGGTAGGTACCCTTACAACACACTTAACGTGTAAGTTCCATATACCTTGGCCTTACACACAAAGGAATGATAGAGATCATACCACGAGGCATATGATGGTGATCAATGATGACCCACAAGTATAGGGGGTGTATCGCATTATTTTAGATAAGTAAGAGTGTCGAACCCAACGAGGAGCAGAAGGTGCTGGCTAGTGGTATGGATCAGGAATTCTCTACAAATACATAGCAAACGGATTTTTAGGGGTTTTTGATAAAGCAAGTAAACGAAGTACGAGTAAACAAAAGACAATAGGAATAAATGCAGCAAGTGGCCCAATCCATTATTCAACAAAGGACAAGCTGGTTGTATTACTTAAGATGACCAAACGTTCTCGAGGACACATGGGAAGACTGTCAAGTGCTTTCGCTTCATATAGTTGATTAATCTTCTTTAGCTTGCTAAGTGTTGTGTGGGTGAACCTGTGCTAGTGTACCGACTTCCTAGGACTAATACATACTTGTGATTATACCCCTTGTAAACATCCGTAAGTACAAGAAAGTAATTAAGGTAGAAACCTAACCATAGCTTTAAACTCTAAGACCCTTACGTCCCTTGTGCAATGGTTTCCTAACGGGGGTTCAGGTTTCTGTCACTCCGGCAACCCCTACGATTAGTAGCCAAATACACAATGCATTCCCCTAGGCCCATATAGGTGAAGTGTCATGTAGTCGACGTTCACATGACACCACTAGAATAAGTACATCACAACTTAAATATCAAACCATTGAATCTTTCTCAACACAACTCCACTACTACCAACATGACTTCTCCCATGTCCTCAAGAACAAAACGAACTACTCACAAGTCATCATATGGATCATGATCAGAGATGGAATAATGATGTATAACAATCTGAACATAAACAATAATTCAATGGTTCACTCAATAGCATCAACTACAAAGAGTAATTAACACCAGGAAAGTTCCCATATGAACTATGCAAGATGCAGCTCAATTATTACAGCAATATGGAGATGGTGATGAGTGTGCTGATGGTGATGATGGTGGTGATGATGATGATGATCCCGATGAAGTCCAGCTTGATGGTGGTGTTGATGGCAACGATCTCCCCTCTCCGAGAAGGAATTCCCCTGGTAGAAATCTGTCTGCCGGAGAGATCTTTCTCTCTTGGTGTTTTCCGCCCTGCAGAGGCGGCGGAATCTTTCTGTGGTCGCCCCCCGAGTCTTAGGGTTTCGGGAGGATAATATATGCCAGAGGGGAGTGCCAGGGGTGGACCAGGGCGGCCACACCACCTGGTAGCGCGGCCTAGGCTGGCCCGCGCCAGGGGGTGGTGTGGGCCCCCTGTGGCCCATCTCCAGCCCCCCTTCTGGCTTCCTTCGTCTTCTCGAAAAATAGGATTTTCCATGTATTTTCCCGGATTTTCTGATCTTCGCGAATTTTGCCTCCAAACAGAACCTTTTCCATCAGAATCTTGACTGCAGCGGTCCATGCTCCAAAAGTCATCAACCATGCAAAAACAGATGAAATAACATAAGTATCACCTCTCAATACGGAATATATCAATCAATAACAGTGAATTATGACATAGAATAGTGATTCAAAATGGATGTATCAACTCCTCCCAAGCTTAGACTTCGCTTGTCCCCAAGCGAAACTGAGCTCAATAAACATGGCCTCAGGTTTATGGAGTGAAGAGTCAATAAAAGAATACGGACAAGAAGCATCACATTCATCAATACATAGATCATAATAGAAGACAACTCACTATTATATAACTCAACTTGCAATGAGTAAAGGAAACACAATAAAGATACATAAAGTAAATCATAATTGGTAATGGCAAACTTAGCTCTTGGTCGAAGAATAGTTGATAATTTGCTGGAGTTCACAAATAACTGGTTTTCAATGATAGCTTTCAAAGTAGTAAACATCAGGATAAGAGCAATGTGCAAAACAAGGAACATAAGAAACATGATTGAATAAATCATCACATGAATGAATGAAACACAACAACTCAAAATACTTGCTGAGATAGAAGGGAGTAGGTTTACTGACTCAACTAAAAAGTAAAAGAAAGGCCCTTCGCAGAGGAAAGCAGGGATTGCAAGTCTCATAAAGAGCTCCCAAAAATTATGATACTTACTAGCTTTCAGCTCTCATTACCCCTATCACATGCATCTTTAGGTGATTAAGGTTAAAGTGATCAAATATGAGGATATGCATTTACAAGTTGTAAACTGAGAATCTCATGTCCCTTGAATACGAGGGCCACTCCTCATGCTACTCAAGTTTAGTCACCGGTAAGTTCTTGTCATCGTAAGCATATGTGTATCATAGAGAACCGCCAACGGGGTACCCCTTGCCCGATGATACGGAAGAATCCCCATATCAAAATGACAAGGCAAGCAGACAACAAGCATGTCCGCAATCTTCTTATTTACCATGGGAATATGGTGTTTTTTCTCTCTTTCCTCTTTTCATAATATCTCTTTTTTTCTTTTTTTCTTGTTCTCAATATCAGACTCTTTTTTATAAGAAGAATGCTTCATAGATACTCGTTATGGTTACGCTGCAGGTTTCCACCATGTCAGCATGGATTAGACCAATGGCCTAGGCGTTTCTCTAACACACATGCATAACTCCATGGACTTACAAGCTCCCCTTTCATTTCACACCGACGACATCCATAGACAAAAGAACATGATATCAACTAGGTACAAAGTACCAGTGCAATGTTGAAAGCGTTCCCCATGATAGCATGGTTCTGCTAATTCACAACTTACAAAGCGCAAGCATATACACAGCATAGGTGAGCACAATGGTTCAATTTTATTAAATGCAAGAAAGTAAAGTGTGCCATCAAGTTCGTGAGAGCTTTAATCACTACTTTTCACATAACAAGTTTAATTTGGGAGGTAGATAAAACAAGAATTTACTTGGAATAGCAATAGTGCTAATAGGTAGGTATGGTGGACACAAATGGCAAAGGTTTTGGTTTTAAGGAGTGGATGCACGAGAAGAATTCCCTCTCAGTACATGTTTTTTGGCTAGCAAGGCTGGGTAGCAAGTACAAGAGTTGAAGGAAACAAACAAAAATACAATGATAAAGACAAACATGCAATCTTCCTTGGAAGCACAAAAGATCTTAACTAGAGAATACTAGACTTATGAGAAAATCAAGAAAGAAAGATGATGAAATTATATTTCTTTAGAGTACTTTTATCCTTTTCATTCAACTCTCAAAAATAGTGTGCTACTGACCAAGCCAGGTTTGCCAAAACCAACTACATTAACTCAATGATCCCAAAGTGATACCAAAACTAACAACAAGATCAATCATATAACCACGAATTGAAAACTAATATAAGCTATGCAAAAGAGTAAATGATAGAACTTCTCATTAATATTCCATAACGGCAACTCACACCAAGGGATACATATCTAACGAGAGAGGGGACACTTCCATAATGCAAACCATCCTACATAATAACTTCTCTATTCATGATATGACTCTACTAATAAGGTAAAGAGATAGAAGATAGTGATGTGATACCGCGGCACTCCCCCAAGCTTGGAACAAACCAAGGGGATGCCAAACCTGATGACGAATTACTCCTTCGGTGGTGGTGGTATTCTCTCATCGTCGTCCGACTTCTAGGGAAAGGGCTCCCCATCGACAAAGGACATCGTGGTCTCTAGCATCCTGAAACTTGCAGCAGCACTTATGCATTTAAACCTAACCTCATACTCATAGTTTTTATTTTGAACATCGTAGAGCTGTGCTTGCAGGTCGTTGGTTGTTTGGCGGAGTGAGAGGACTTCATCCTTGAGCTCAGCAGTCTCCTTTTGGTGCTCGGCGATGAGTTCGGAACAAATCTTATGGATGATATCCACTTCGCGCTCCGCCATCTTCTTGTACCTAAAGACTTCTTGCTCTAGTGCTTCCATCATGTCCTCCAGACTTCCTTCACCTTTAGGGCCTCGAACCTCTTTTATCTAGAGCTCCCCATCTTCAAGCAACAACTCCTTGGGATGAATCTTCAACTCTCTCATGTATGGGTTGATGGTATCCTCCAAAGAATCTTCCTTGGCTGATCTAGAGGAAAACATTGTAGCTCCAAATCTGGGACTCTACCTGTCAGAAACAGATCAAAACAAAAACACGACGAGCACACGATGTACGAACCTCGGGAGATCCGGGGGATTATATATTACGAAGTTTCATGACGAAAGGAAGGTACTGGGAGCAAACGGGTTGGAGACGGATTCTGGGGTGGCCACACAACCTGGTGGCGCGGCCTGGGGTGGGCCCACGCCACAGGGTGGTGTGAGCCACCCTCGCTCCATTTCTGTCCCCTTTTCTCTTCGTAGCTTTCCATATTGACTAAAAACTGCAAAAATATAGTTGGATAGTGTTTTCACGGAACTTTTCTTACCAGAACTGTTACCTATTTGAAAGCGGACTCTGCGGGTCTCTGAATTTGGTCCTTGATAAATTTTTCCGGAGTTATAACTTGAAAGGCATCAACATCTTCATTGTAAGAATCCCCAGCAATATAGTGTTTGAGTCACTGCCCATTCACTACTTGTGTAGTATTATCTTTTAAACAAGAAATTTTTATTGCTCCTGAACGTTATACTTCTTCAATAATGAAAGGTCCTTCCCATTTTGACAGTAGCTTTCCTGCAAAAAATCTGAACGAGACCTATACAATAGAACTTTCTCACCAACATGAAATTCTCTCTTAAGTATTTGCTTGTCATGCCATCTTTTTACTTTTTCCTTAAAGAGCCTAGCATTTTAATAGGCTTCACTCCTCCATTCATCTAAAGAACTTAAGTCAAATAACCTTTTCTCACCAGTGAGCTTACAATCTCTATTTAGTTCTTTAACTGCCCAGTAAGCTTTGTGTTCTAATTCTAAAGGTAGGTGACAAGCTTTCCCATAAACCATTTTATAAGGAGACATCCCCATAGGATTTTTGTAGGCAGTTCTATAAGCCCATAAAGCATCATTCAACTTTTTAGCCCAGTTTTTTCTAGATCTATTAACAGTCTTTTGCAAGATGGATTTAATTTCTCTATTTGATAACTCTACTTGCCCGCTAGTTTGGGGGTGATAAGCTGAAGCAATTCTATGAGTAACATCATATTTAGCAAGGGTCTTTCTAAAACCACCATGAATGAAATGAGAACCCCATCAGTCATGAGATACCTAGGCACTCCAAACCTAGGAAAGATAACATCCTTAAGCATTTTTAGAGAATTTTCCCCGTCAGCACTCTTCGTAGGAATGTCTTCTACCCACTTAGTAACAGAATCAACGGCAACAAGAATATGAGTATAACCTTTCGAGGGAGGGAAAGGACCCATAAAGTCAAATCCCCAGCAATCAAAGGGTTCAATAACTAGAGAGTAGTTCATAGGCATTTCATTGCGTCTAGAAATATTACCAACACGCGGACATTCATCACAAGATAAAATAAATTTTCTTGCATCCTTAAAAAGGGTAGGCCAGTAGAAACCTGAGTGTAGCACCTTTTGTGCAGTTCTATCTCCTGTATGATGTCCTCCATAAGCACTACCATGACATTTACGCAATATCTCCTTTTGTTCATATTCTGGAACACATCTTCGCATAATACCATCCACTCCTTCTTTGTATAAGTGTGGGTCATCCCAAAAATAATGCCTCAAATCATAGAAGAACTTCCTTCTTTGCTGAGCTGTAAAAGTTGGAGGCAAATACTTGGGGACAATAGTTAGCATAATCAACATACCAAGGGCTCCCTTGCGAGCTTACCCCTACTGCGGCTAACTGTTCATTTGGGAAACTATCATTAACAGGCATAGGGTCAAAAGAGATGTTTTCCAATCGAGATAAATTATCAGCTACAGGATTTTCAGCACCTTTCCTATCTACTATATGTAGATCAAACTCTTGTAAAAGGAGCACCCATCTAATAAGCCTAGGCTTAGCGTCCTTCTTCGTCATAAGGTATTTAATAGCAGCATGATCAGTATGAATGGTGACTTTTGAGTCTACAATATAGGGTCTAAACTTATCACAAGCAAAAACGACAGCTAGATATTCTTTTTCAGTAGTAGCATAATTCCTTTGAGAAGCGTCTAAAGTATTACTAGCATAATGAATAATGTTTAACTTTTTATCAATTCGTTGCCCAAGGACAGCACCTACAGCAAAATCACTAGCATCACACATTATTTCAAAGGGTAAACTCCAATCAGGTGGTTGAACAATAGGGGCTATAGTTAAAGCCTTCTTAAGAATTTCAAAAGCTTCCTTACAATCATCATCAAAAACGAAGGGTACATCTTTTTGAAGAAGATTAGTGAGGGGTCTTGATATCCTAGAAAAGTCTTTAATAAACCTTCTATGGAAACCAGCATGACCAAGGATACTACGAATACCTTTGATGTCTCTTGGGCATGGCATCTTCTCAATTGCCTCAACCTTAGCTCTATCAACTTCTATGCCTCTTTCAGAAACTTTATGCCCAAGGACAATCCCTTCATTAACCATGAAGTGGCATTTCTCCCAATTAAGAACAAGATTAGTTTCTTCACATCTCTGCAAAACTTTATCAAGGTTGTGCAGACAGTTATCAAAAGAAGTTCCATAGACAGAAAAGTCATCCATGAACACTTCTACAATTTCCTCACAAAACCCATGAAAGATAGCAGACATGCATCGTTGAAAAGTAGCAGGAGCATTACATAAACCAAAAGGCATACGTCTATAAGCATAAGTTCCGTAAGGGCAAGTAAAAGTAGTTTTTTCTTGATCTTGTTGTTTAACAGCAATTTGAGAGAAACCAGAATAACCATCAAGAAAACAAAAATGGGTCTTTTTAGACAACCTTTCCAACATTTGATCAATAAAAGGAAGCGGGTAGTGATCTTTCTTAGTAACTTTATTGACTTTTATAAAATCAATGCACATCCTATAGCCTACTACTATTCTTTGGGGAATAAGCTCATCATTATCATTAGGAACAATGGTAATACCTCCTTTTTTAGGAACACAATGAACAGGACTAACCCATTCACTATCAGCAATAGGGTAAATAATACCAGCATCAAGGAGTTTCAATACCTCATTCCTTACCCCTTCCTTCATCTTAGGATTTAAACATCGTTGGTGCTCTACTACTGGCTTTGCATCTGGTTCTATATTGATAGAATGCTGACATATAGTAGGTGAAATCCCTTTTAAATCATCCAGAGTATAGCCCATAGCTCCTCGGTGTTTCTTCAAAACCTCCAATAACCTTTCTTCTTCCTTTCCTAAAAGTTTAGAGCTAATAATAACAAGATATATCTTTTTGTCATCAATATAAGCATATTTAAGATCATCAGGGAGAGGTTTTAGATCGAAGATCGGATCCTTTTTAGGTGGCAACGTGGTACCCAAGTCTTCTACAGGCAAGTTATGCTTAAGCATCTTGGGTGGACGACGGAGAATCTTGTCAATCTCATTCATTTCTTCCATGAAGATCTCACTTTCGTGATCTTCCATAAATTGCTGCAAAGCATTGTTGGGAGCAAGAGAGATAGAAGCAAGTTGTTCAACTCTAAAATCCTCATTATGGGTTTCCTCTTCAAAGGGTTCTTTAGTAAATTTCGAAAAATTAAACTCATAAGATTCCCCATCAAACTTAGTCAAGGTTTTCTCCCTCTTGCAATCTATAATAGCTCCACAAGTACTCAAGAAAGATCTACCAAAAATGATAGGATAAGTTTTGCTACCACAGGTTCAACATTTATTTGTTCCTCAGGTTTTACAGTTCTCTTTTCACTTCTAGTGATTACATTAGTTATCATAGGATGATCCTTTACCTTATCTGGGAAGGGAATCTTCTCGATATAAGGTTCAGGTAAGATGTGATCAATAGTGCAATACTCAGCACTCCCAATAGGAACACAGTCAACAATATCTTTATAAGGTGCATGGTACTTGTTCCATCCCCTTTTTGGAATCTCAATATAAGAAGCAAAAGCCCTAAAGCAGTTCGTAATAACTTGTAAATCAAGACCATAAGCATTACTAATATTTTGAAAGTCATCAGTTCCCATAAAAGATTCAATGCATTCATAATCATAATTTATACCTGACTTTCTACCTTTATCATTCTCCCAAGCTTCAACATTGTCTTGAATACGGTACAGAAGGTCCCATTTAGCTTCTTCTTCCATGTGAGTGAATGATCCAGCACAAGAAGCATCCAATAAATCCTTGTCATGTAGAGGGAGCCTTGCATAAAAGTTATTGATAATAATATTGTTGGGTAGCTCATGAATGGGACATTTCAGCATTAGTAACTTCAATCTCCCCCAAGATTGAGCTATACTCTCTCCATCAAGAGGCCAAAATTTGTATATTTGATTCCGATCTTTAGGAATCTCACTAGGAGGATAAAACTTTGAATAAAAGAGAGGCACTATTTCCTCCCATTCCAGAGCTTGACCATTCTTCAGCAGCTTATACCATTCCTCAGCTCTTCCTTTCAGCGATAATGAGAATAACTTCTTAACTTGATCTGTAGTAATACCTGCACACTTGAACAACCCGCATAATTCGTGTATAAAGAGCAAATGATCACCGAGATGGACAGTTCCATCCCCAACATAGTAGTTATCCATAACACGATCAATAATTCTTGTAGGTATTTTAAAAACATCATTCTCAGCAGGTGGTGGTTTATCTACTACCTTAGCAGTGGTAGTAGCATTACCAAATAAGAAACTCAGCGAATTATCCATAACAAAAATAAAGCAACTAGCATAAGTAAACAATCCTCACAGTAGAAGTTTCCTTTACTAGTTCCACTCAACGGCGCTAGGAAATAGTCTTGATGACCCACAAGTATAGGGGGTGTATCGTAGTATTTTCAATAAGTAAGAGTGTCGAACCCAACGAGGAGCACAAGGTGCTGGCTAGTGGTATGGATCAGGAATTCTCTGCAAATACTTAGCAAACGGATTTTTAGGGGTTTTTGATAAAGCAAGTAAACAAAGTACGAGTAAACAAAATACAATAGGAATAAATGCAGCAAGTGGCCCAATCCTTTATTCAGCAAAGGACAAGCCGGTTGTATTACTTAAGATGACCAAACGTTCTCGAGGACACATGGGAAGACTGTCAAGTGCTTTCGCTTCATATAGTTGATTAATCTTCTTTAGCTTGCTAAGTGTTGTGTGGGTGAACCTGTGCTAATGTACCAACCTTCCTAGGACTAATACATACTTGTGATTATACCCCTTGCAAACATCCGTAAGTACAAGAAAGTAATTAAGGTAGAAACCTAACCACGACTTTAAACTCTAAGACCCTTATGTCCCTTGTGCAATGGTTTCCTAACGGGGGTTCAGGTTTCTGTCTCTCCGGCAACCCCTACGATTAGTAGCCAAACACACAATGCATTCCCTTAGGCCCATATAGGTGAAGTGTCATGTAGTCGACGTTCACATGATACCACTAGAAGAAGTACACCACAACTTAAATATCAAACCATTGAATCTTTCTCAACACAACTCCACTACTAACAACATGAATTCTCCCATGTCCTGAAGAACAAAACGAACTACTCACAAGACATCATATGGATCATGATCAGAGATGGAATAATGATGTATAACAATCTGAACATAAACAATAATTCAATGGTTCACTCAATAGCATCAACTACAAAGAGTAATCAACACTGGGAAAGTTTCCCCTATGAACTATGTAAGATGCAACTCAATTGTTTCAGCAATATGGAGATGGTGATGAGGGTGCTGATGGTGATGATGGTGGTGGTGATGATGATGATCCCGATGAAGTCCAGCTTGATGGTGGTGTTGATGGCGATGATCTCCCCTCTATGGGAAGGTATTCCCTCGGCAGAAATCTGTCTGCCGGAGAGATCTTTCTCTCTTGGTGTGTTCCGCCCCGTAGAGGCGGCAGAATCTTTCTATGGTCGCCCCCTGAGTCTTAGGGTTTCGGGAGGATAATATACGCCAGTGGGGAGTGCCAGGGGTGGACCAGGGCGGCCACACCACCTGGTGACGCGGTCTAGGCTGGCCCGCGACAGGGGGTGGTGTGGGCCCCCTGTGTCCCATCTCCAGCCCCCCTTCTGGCTTCCTTCGTCTTTTGGAAAAATAGGATTTTCTATGTATTTTGCCGGATTTTCTGATCTTCACGAATTTTGCCTCCAAACAGCACCTTTTCCATCAGAATCCTGATTACAGCGATCCATGCTCCAAAAGTCATCAACCATGCAAAAATAGATGAAATAACATAAGTATCACCTCTCAATACGAAATATATCAATGAATAACAGTGAATTATGACATAGAATAGTGATGCAAAATGGACGTATCAATCAAATGCATGGACCATATAACCCACTTTACACATGTGATGTTCGCATCTTATATTTCTAGTTTGGCGCTTTTAGTAGCATTATAAGATGATCCCTCATTTAAATATCAAGATAAAAAATGTGTTCTTCCTTAAGTATGCACCGTTCTATGGATTGTGTTTCGAGACATCACGTGATAATCGGGTGTACTCGACTCTACGCTTTCATACAACGGGTGTAAGACAGTGTTACACACGTGAGTACTAAGGTTCTTAATTAGCGAGCCTAGCATGTATAGACATGGCCTCAGAACACGGACCAAAAGTTTAAGCATGAGTCATATAGTTGATATGATGCCCATATAGATGCTCGCCTTTGAAGCTACACCGACTCACGTGATGATCGAACTTGGTGTAGTGGATTTGGTTCATGTAATCACCAAAAGGACATGGGGGATGTCGTTTTTGAGTGGGAGTTCATTCGTAATTTGGATTCGTTGAACTCAATCTATCATAAACTTAGTCTAAATAAACTTTACAAATTCTGTTGTAGATGGCACCACCTGCTTTTAATTTCAATGTGTTCATGGAGAAAGAGAAACTTGCGGTAAATGGTAGCAACTTCACCAACTGGGCTATGAATTTGAGCTTCTACCACCTAGCTACAAGAGCTTCGTGATGAACTATAACATGCAGGGCATGAAGAAGTCTCTTCCCGAGCTCATGTCAATGCTTAAAACTGCAGAAGTGGAGATCAGGAAAGAACATCAAGTGTTGATGATCAATAAGACCACCGGTTTCAACAAAGATAAGAAAGGCAAACAGAAGGGAAAGAAGGACGGTAAATCTGTTGCCGCACCTGAAAAGAAATCCTGAGCTGGCTCTAAGTCTGATACGGAGTGCTACTATTGCAAGGGGACTGGCCATTGGAAGCGCAACTGCCCCAAGTATTTGGCGGACAAGAAGGCCGGCAAGGCAAACAAAGGTATATGTGATATACACGTTATTGATGTGTACTTGACTAGTACTCGCAGTAGCACCTGGGTATTAGATACGGGATCGGTTGCTAATGTATGTAACTCGATTTAGGGGTTGCGGAACAAGCGACAGCTAGTAAGGGATGAGGTCACGATGCGTGTCGGCAATGGATCAAGAGTTGATGTGATCACCATCAGAACGCTGCCTCTCCATATGCCATCGAGATTAGTGATAAATCTAAATAATTGTTATTTGGTGCCTGCACTGAGCATGAACATTGTATCCGGATCGTGTTTGATGCAAAATGGTTATTCCTTTAAATAAGAAAACAATGGTTGTTCGATTTATATGAATGATATCTTTTATGGTCATGCAACTGTGATGAATGGTTTATTTCTGTTGGATCTCGATAGTAATATTACGCATATTCATAATGTTGATGCTAAAAGGATTAAACTTGATAATGATATATCTGCATATATGTGGCACTGCTGTCTAGGTCATATTGGCGTTAAATGCATGAAGAAACTCCATTCTAATGGACTTTTGGAATCACTTGATTTTGAATCATTTGATACATGTGAGCCATGCCTTATGGGCAAGAAGACTAGAACATCGTTTTCTGGTTCAATGGAACGGGCGACAGATTTATTGGAAATCATGCATACTGATGTATGTGGACCAATGAGTGTGTCGGCGCGAGGTGGATATCGTAATTTTGTTACTTTCACGGATGATTTGAGTAGATACGGGTATATCTATTTGATGAAACATAAGTCTGAAACCTTTGAAAAGTTCAAAGAATTTCAGAATGAAGTGGAAAATCATCGTAATAAAAATATCAAATTTCTGCGGTCCGACCGTGGAGGAGAGTATCTTAGTTATGAGAATAGCACACATATGAAAGACTGTGGAATAGTTTCACAACTCATGCCTGCCGGAACACCACAACGTAATGGTGTGTTGGAACGTCGTAATCATACTTTATTGGATATGGTTCGATCTATGATGTCTCTAACTAACTTACCACTGTCATTTTGGGTTATGCACTGGAAACCGTTGCATTCACTTTAAATTGGGCACCGTCTAAATCCATTGAAACGACACTGTTTGAATTATGGTTTGCAAACAAACCTAAGTTGTCATTTCTTAAAGTTTGGGGATGCGATGTTTATGTGAAGAAACTTCAGCCAGATAAACTCGAACCCAAAGCGGAAAAATGCGTCTTCATAGGATACCCTAAAGAAACGATTGGGTATACCTTCTATCACAGATCCGAGGGCAAAGTTTTTGTTGCCAAGAATGGATCCTTTCTTGAGAAGGAGTGATACGTCCATTTTGCATCACTATTCTATGTCTTAATTCACTATTATTCATTGGTATATTTTGTATTGAGAGGTGATACTTATGTTATTTCATCTGTTTTTGCATGGTTGATGACTTTTGGAGCATGGACCGCTGCAGTCAGGATTCTGATGGAAAAGGTGCTGTTTGGAGGCAAAATTCGCGAAGATCAGAAAATCCAGGAAAATATACGGAAAATTCTATTTTTCCAGAAGACTCAGGATGCCAGAAGATGGAGTGGAGGTGGGCCACAGGGGGCCCACACCACCCCCTGGCGCGGGCCAGCCCATGCCGCGCCACCAGGTGGTGTGGCCGCCCTGGTCGACCTCTGGCACTCCCCTCTGGCGTATATCATCCCTACGAAACCCTAAGACTCGGGGAGCGACCACAGAAAGATTCTGCCGCCTCTGCGGGGCGGAAAACACCGAGAGAGAAAGATCTCTCCGGCAGACAGATTTCTGCCGGGGAATTCCTTCCGGGAGAGGGGAGATCGTGGCCATCAACACCACCATCAAGCTGGACTTCATCGGGATCATCATCATCATCATCACCACCATCATCACCATCAGCACCCTCATCACCATCTCCATATTGTTGTAACAATTGCGTTGAATCTTGCATAGTTCATAGGGGAAACTTTCGCGGTGTTGATTACTCTTTGTAGTTGATGCTATTGAGTGAACCACTGAATTATTGTTTATGTTCAGATTGTTATACATCATTATTTCATCTCTGATCATGATCCATATGATGTCTTGTGAGTAGTTCGTTTTGTTCTTGAGGACATGGGAGAAGTCATGTCGTTAGTAGTGGAGTTATGTTGAGAAAGATTCAATAGTTTGATATTTAAGTTATGGTGTACTTCTTCTAGTGGTGTCATGTGAACGTCGACTACATGAAACTTCACCTATATGGGCCTAGGGGAATGCATTGTGTATTTGGCTACTAATCGTAGGGGTTGCCGGAGTGACAGAAACCTGAACCCCCGTTAGGAAACCATTGCACAAGGGACATAAGGGTTTTAGAGTTTAAAGCTGTGGTTAGGTTTCTACCTTAATTACTTTCTTGTACTTACGGATGTTTGCAAGGGGGTTTAATCACAAGTATGTATTTAGTCTTGGATGGGGCGGTACATTAGCACAGGTTCACCCACACAACACTTAGCAAGCTAGAGAAGAATAATCGACTATCTAAAGCGAAAGCACTTGACAGTCTTCCCATGTGTCCTCGAGAACGTTTGATCATCTATAGAAATATAACCGGCTTGTCCTTTGCTGCATAAAGGATTGGGCCACTTGCTGTATTCATTCTTACTGTCTTTTATTTACTCGTACTTTGTTTACTTGCCTTATCGAAAACCCCCTAATCCATACCACTAGCCAGCACCTTCTGCTCCTCGTTGGGTTCGACACTCTTACTTATCGAAAATACTGCGATACACCCCCTATACTTGTGGGTCATGAAGACTATTTTCTGGTGTCGTTGCCGGGGAGTGAAGCGCTATTGGAGAGTGGAACTGGTAAAGGAAGCTTCTACGGTGAGTATTGTTTACTTATGCTAGTTGCTTTATTTTCGTTATGGATAATTTGCTGACTTTCTTATTTGGTAATGCTACTACCACTGCTAAGGTAGTAGATAAGCCACCACCTGCTGAGAAAGATGTTTTCAAAATACCTACAAGAATTATTGATTCTGTTATGGATAACTACTATGTTGGGGATGGAACTGTCCATCCCGGTGATCATTTACTCTTTATACACGAATTATGCGGGTTGTTCAAGTGTACAGGTATTACTACAGATCAAGTTAAGAAGAAGATATTCTCATTATTGCTGAAAGGAAGAGCTGAGGAATGGTATAAGCTGCTGAAGAATGGTCAAGCTCTAGAATGGGAGGAAATAGTGCCTCTCTTTTATTCAAAGTTTTATCCTCCTAGTGAGATTCATAAAGATCGGAATCAAATATACAACTTTTGGCCTCTTGATGGAGAGAGTACAGCTCAAGCTTGGGGAGATTGAAGTTACTAATGCTCAAATGTCCCATTCATGAGCTCCCCAACAATATTATTATCAACAACTTTTATGCAAGGCTCCCTCTACATGACAAGGATTTATTGGATACTTCTTGTGCTGGATCATTCACTCGCATGGAAGAAGAAGTTAAATGGGACCTTCTAGATCGTATTCAAGACAATGCTGAAGCTTGGGAGAATGACAAAGGTAGAAAGTCAGGTATAAATTATGATTACGAATGCATTGAATCTTTTATGGGAACTGATGACTTTCAAAATATTAAAAATGCTTATGGTCTAGACTCTCAAGCTATTGCTTCTTATTTTAAGGCCTTTGCTTCCTACATTGAAGTGCCTAAAAACAAGTGGAATAAGTATCATGAACCTTATAAAGATATTGCTAAGAGTGTTCCTGCAACAAATACTGAAGGTTATACTGCTAATCATGTCTTACCCAAACCTTACATTGAGAAAATGCCTTTTCCAGTTAAGGTAAAGGAACATTCTATGATGGCTAGCATGGTAGATGAAAGTATGAAAAAAGTTGTTGAACCTGATAAACAAATGGTTGATGAACCTATAATAGCAAATGTGAAAGACCTTGTCACTAAGTATGAGGAAGAGGAACACACTATCCTTTGTAAGGATACCTCTAATTTTGTTTCACATAGTAGTGTTATGAGAGCTAGTATTCCCGTGTTTTCTGTTACAATAAGTGATCATTGCTATGATGGTCCTTGTGATAGCTATATTGTTAAGTTTATGCATGATACTGAAAGCTACTATGAGAGGGGGAAAAGTGTTCTTATGCATCTCAATAATATCAAGTTTCCCCGATTTATGCTGAAAGCTTTTCTGTTGCACTTCTTTTGCCTTCTTATGCAAGTTGCCTTTGGTTTCAATAACTTGTTTGTTTACAAAATCCCCTTGCATAGGAAGTGGGTTAGACTTAAATGTGTGTGTTTTTGCTTCTTAATGCTCTCTTTCACTTCAATTCATATCCCTATGAGAGCTTCTTCAAATTATCATGCCCATCTTAATGGCTATAAAGAAAGAGCTTTATGGGAGACAACCCAATTTGTTTTTGCTTTTAGTTTGTTTTTGTTTCTTTGAGTCTTGGAAGTTATTACCTCGGTAATAACTGCTCCTTATCTGTTTTGTTTGGTTTTTGTGTCAAGATCAACCTCTAATGAGAGAGAAGTAAGATTTGGGGAAGTTGCTGTCCTAAAACAGAATTTTGTGCTTCACCGTAAAAATTTGTGATAGATCTCTGTATATCAGATTGAGCTGTAATTTTTTTTGCTTCTGCCCCAGGTTGCTATTTAGCTTTCGTTAGTTTTGCACTTTTTGATTTGAGCAACAGAAGATTTTCTAAAAAATTGAGCTTTACCTGCTGGTCTGTTTTGACAGATTTTGCCAATCTTGCATTTGCTTCTTTATTCGACTTCCTTTTTTTGAATTCTTTTTGGGTTTTCGAAAGGAGTTGCTACAGTAGCTTATGTTTTGATGGTTTTCAGTTGAAGTTTGACTCAAAAGGTTTTATCACTTCACTTATACTAATGTTGCTAATAAGAACTGTGTGAAGTTTTGTGTGAAAGAAATTTCCAGGAGGTGGAGATAATGGTGTAATAAGGAAGAGAAAGGTTTTATGACTCAAGTGATAAGTATATGAAGATGAAGATATCGATGATATTCAAGTGATGACTCCAGAAGGATCCACTCAATACCAAATTCAGAGACCTGTAGAGTCCGTTTCCAACTAGGCAACAGTTCTGGTAAGAAAAGTTCCGCGAAAATACAATACAACTATATTTTTGCAGTTTTCAGTCAATCAGGAAAGCTACGAAGCGGAAAAGAGACGGAAACGGAGCCAGGGTGGCCCACACCACCCCATGGAGCGGGCCCACCCCTGGCCGCGCCACCAGGTGGTGAGGCCACCCAGGACTCCGTCTCCGACCCGTTTTCTCCCAGTACCTTCCTTTTGATATGAAACTTCACAATATATAACCCCTCGGATCCCCCGAGGTCCGTATATCGTGTTTTCTCTATGTTTTTGTTTTGATCTGTTTCTGCTAGGACATACTCTTTGAAGGTTTAGAAGCACAATGGTGTCTGCCAAGGATAAAGGGAACGAGCCCATGGAGGAAGACCTCCAAGACCCCAGGAAGGGGAAGGAGATCAAGAGTGAAGGTGAAGGTGAAGAGGAGCAAGGCCAATGTCCGCACACTGGCACTACCATTGCAAGCATTGGAGTGGTGGCGAACTCTTCCAGGATCAGAAGGACTACACGGATGCAGACTGGAGGGAAAGCTCCTCGTCACAGTTTGGCTCCAAGGTCACTTCCTCCACACACCAAGAATCCCTTCCATACCTTCATCCATAACCATGCAGGAAAAGAAGACTCCAAGTGGGAAGAATGGAAGAAGAATTACAAGAGCTAGGATCCACAAACTGAAATGATTATGGGCCGCATTGAGCACAACTCGGAGTTGATTCGTACTCTCACCTTCGAGATTGAGGACCTTGGGAAACTGATCAAGGAGCTCATCAAGAGGATACCACCACCACCAAAGGAGTAATTCGTCATCAGGTTTGGCATCCCCTTGGTTTGTTCCAAGCTTGGGGAGTGCCGCGGTATCATATCACTATCTTCTATCTTTTTACCTTATTAGTAGAGTCATATCATGAATAGAGGAGTTATTATGTAGTATGGTTTGCATTATGGAAGTGTCCCCTCTCTCGTTAGATTTGTATCCCTTGGTGTGAGTTTCCGTTATGGAATATTAATGAGAAGTTCTATCATTCACTCTTTTGCATAGCTTATGTTAGTTTTCAATTCATGGTTATATGATTGATCTTGTTGTTAGTATTGGTAGCACTCTGGGATCATTGAGTTAATTTAGTTGGTTTCGACACTCTTACTTATCGAAAATACTGCGATACACCCCCTATACTTGTGGGTCATCAAGGAGTTTCTCATGAAAGGTGTGAGTAGTAGGAAGGTAGAACTCGAAGATGTTATTGAACCTTCTCTTCATGAAATAGCAAGTGGTGCAGCACCGGAAATTGTTTTGGAGTTGACTTCACCTGATGAAGAGAGAGCTAATGATAATAATCATGAAACTCTGAAAGAGGACACTGCCGAACCTCGCAGGTCAAGCAGGACACGTGCAGCTCCTGAACTATACGGAAATCCTGTTATAAATTTCATGATTGATGAAATAGATGACCCTGCGACATATGAAGAAGCGATGATGAGCCCGGATTCCAACAAATGGCTAGAAGCCATGAAATCCGAGATGGAATCCATGTACGAAAACTAGGTTTGGACCTTGGTGGACTTACCTCACGATCGAAAGTCCGTTGAGAATAAATGGATTTTCAAAAGAAAAACTGATGCTAATGGTAATGTGACCATCTATAAAGCTCGACTTATCAGAAAAGGGTTTCGGCAAATTCAAGGAGTTGACTACGATGAGACATTTTCTCTCCCGTAGCGATGCTAAAGTCGGTTAGGATTATGTTAGCAATTGCTGCATATTTTGATTATGAAATATGGCAGATGGATGTCAAAACTGCGTTCCTCAATGGTAATATTGAAGAAGAGTTGTATATGATACAACCTAAGGGTTTTGTCAATCCTAAGGATGTTGATAAGGTATGCAAGCTTCAGTGATCCATCTATGGACTGAAACAAGCATCCCGGAGTTGGAATCTCTGCTTTGATGAGGTGATCAAAGAGTTTGGATTTGTCCAAACTTATGGAGAGGCTTGTATTTACAACAAAGTGAGTGGGAGCAATGTGGCATTTCTGATATTATATGTGGATGACATATTATTGATTGGAAATGATATAGATCTTTTAAACAGTGTTAAAAGTTATATAAACAACAAATTTTCGATGAAGGACCTTGGTGAAGCTTCATATATATTAGGCATTAAAATCTATAGAGATTGATCAAGGCGCCTAATTGGGCTATCGCAAAGTACATACCTTGATAAGATATTAAAGAAGTTTAATATGGACGGAAGTAAGAAGGGGTTCTTACCTATGTTGCAAGGCAAGACATTGAGTAAGACTCAAAGTTCGGCTACGACGGAAGAAAGAGAGATAATGGATAAGATCCCCTATGCTTCAGCCATAGGCTCTATAATGTACGCCATGCTATGTACAAGACCGGATGTGGCACATGCTATTAGTTTGACTAGTAGGTACCAATCTGATCCAGGTTCGGAACACTGGATAGCGGTCAAGAATATCCTTAAGTACTTAAGAAGAACTAAGGATATGTTTCTTGTATACAGAGGTGAAGAAGAGCTGGTCACTAAGTGTTATGTCGATGCTAGCTTTGACACCGATCCGGATGACTCTAAGTCTCAATCCGGATATGTATTTCTCTTGAACGGAACAACAGTTAGTTGGAGGAGTTCCAAACAACCTGTGGTGGCTGGATCAGCAACAAAGGCGGAATATGTTGCTGCTTCAGAAGCGGCGCAGGAAGCGGTTCGGATTTAGGGGTTCATAACGGAACTAGGTGTGGTTCCTAGTGCATTGGACCCAATGGTGATCTATTGTGACAACAATGGATCCATAGCCAACGCCAAGGAACCAAGGTCTCACAAGAATTCCATGTTGGGGATCGGTACAGAAAACAAAAAATTTCCTACGACGGAACCCTAGAAACTAGCCTAGTATCTATCTATGTAGTAATGCGGTAACGGACAATGCGTACAGAATACATACCCTTGTAGACCGTACGCGGTTAACGTTCCGTAGGGAACGTGGTTGATGTATTCGTACTCGAAGCCGACCTCAAGGCCGCGAAGCTCCTCGCGGGTCACCCATTGCTCCTTCTTGATCTTCATCATCTTCATCGTGCAACAGCTCCGGCTCATGACATTTAAGCGCCCAAAGTGTTGCGCCTCGTGTCTTCATACACATCCGGTGCACGATGAGACCTCTGGCTCCCCGATCCCGCCGGGAGTGCGAAAGTTGATATCCGGCTAGGAATCCCTACAGCGCAACGGTGTACTACAGGTGTGCCTCGATCGCATAGCCCAGACTTGGGGCCATGGTCACAAGGTATAGAGAGAGGGAGAGAGAAGGAGAAACTCAACCAAAGGACTTCTCCAATTAATTGGTCTGTTAATCCCACCCATGGGCACCCCTTTATAGAGGGGGAGGGGGTGTGCCCTCCCCTTTGGGTTTCCCATGTGGGACTAAACAAGGGAGAGAGGGGAGGGGCGCATGGGCCACATGGGCTGTCGGCCAGGGGTGTGCCCCACCCCGCGCACAGCCCTAGGCTGGCCGGGTGCACCCCCTCAAGGCGCCTGGGCCTTGGCCCTTTGGCCCTTGGCCCTTCCCTCCTTCGGTTTTCCCTCATGGGCCTTTATTCCCTAGGAAGTTTGGCCCATTAGTGGAATAACCCTTCAAATTAGATTTTAACATTATATTTAATATTAATTACACTAATTAATATGTAAATACATATTACAAAACCTGATTCCACCCGAAACACCTTTCGGTTCCCTTTCGATTTCCTCCGAACAACTTCGGATCTTTCTGCGGAACGATTCCGGCTTTCTCTCTTTCTCTACTGTGATTCCGTCTTACGAATGATCGCTCTCATCGTACCCTTAAGTGTATCCTCTCATGGCTCAGGAATGCTCTAGACATGATCTGTATCAATGATCAACAGAGGTACCAGGGATATCCATGTTACTCCTATGCATTCTTGATGACAATGTCGTTTGAACCGTCTAAATGTAGCATCCTCTTCCTTTTGTTTCTCGATACAACTTGTCTGAGATCCGATCAATGGTATCCTATACCTTCTTAAATCTCGTTCACAACAAGTTCTATTTTCTTGTTATCGTGATATTACATCCCCGTGACCTTGTCACATGTTGCAACATTTATAGATGTAATCTCACCAAGTTGGCCGTATGTATCTTTACCCGTCATGTGGGTGAACAAATCCCGATCTTGCAGTCACATGTCATCTACTATTCCTTCGGAATACCCAACGTACACCTTTATGGCCACCGTATTACCAGATGACGGTTGATGCAGTCTAAGCATCCTAGGGAAACAGTGAGTAATATGAGCTCACGGTCTAAGGAGAAGGAGTCTAGGTATAGCTGTTGCAACAATGAACTAAATGACTTGATCGTGGTGCAATCCTTCGAGGAATGTCCAACCACATCATTCTCCAATGATATGGTCTCGTTGTCAGTTGGCATAAATGCCCCTGATCTTGAAACCTAGATCATCTTTGTGACCAACGAACTAGTATGAATAGAGGCTACTAGGGACTTTGTTGTTTCATACCACACTTGTACCAATGTTTCTACTTGGCACAGTTATAGCACAATATGAAACTATTATAAACTAACTGAGATATGATAATAAAAACCTATTTCTTATTTGCCTCTAGGGCATATCTCCTTCAGTCCAAGCATATTAAGCGCCGGTTTCACTCCATCCGCGAGCATGTCAAGGATGGAGATATAAATATTTGTAAAGTACACACGGACCTAAATGTACAGATCCGTTGACTAAAAGTTCTCCCTAGGGCAAAACATGATCAACACCAGAACTCCATGGGTGTTAGATTTATCACTTTGTAAACTAGATTGTTGTCTCTAGTGCAAGTGGTAGACTGAAGGAAATATGCCCTAAGAGGCAATAATAAAGTTGTTATTATGTATTCCTTGTATATGATAGATGTTTATTTTGCATGCTATAATTGTATTGATTGGAAACATCAATACATGTGTGTTTAATAAACAAATAAAAGGTTCCTAGTTATGCCTCTCTTATAGACTAGATCGTTGATTAACAAGATGATCAAGGTTTCCTAATCACGGACATTGGATGTTGTTAATAACAAGGTCACAACATTTGTGAAATGATGTGATGAACATTCATCCGAAGTATAGCATTACGATCAAAGTCATTACGTTCATATTGCTATAACATCATACGAAGTAATCTTAGTCCTTAGACCATGAGATCATGTTAATTGCTAACATCGGAAGAGTGACTTGATAACATCAAACATCACACCGCAAAAGGGTGACTATAAAGATGGGTTCAGACACTCCGAAGGTGTTATGTTGAGGCTCATGGATCAAGAGTGGAATTTTTCAATCCTGATGACGGATAGATATACTCTGGGCCCTCTCGGTGATATCACATTAAGATAGCTTGCAAGCAAGTGATGTGATCACTAGAATGTTCTATCACAGGAACGAGAAAAGAGTACATGTCGGTAACGAGATCAAACTAGGTATTGAGATACCGATGATCGAATCTCGGACATGTAATATATCGTGAGACAAAGGGATTAAGTTACTAGCGTCAAAGGTTCTCACGATCACAGAATTCATCCTTGAATGTGCAGGAGTCAGAATGGATCTCCTGGCCTCGCTTCTGATTATTGATTTGAGAGGAGTCTCAATCATGTCTGCATTATTCGCGAACTGTAGGTTGACACACTTAAGGGTTGCCAAACACCATTTGGAGCACATATGTTTCAGACGAAAGAATTGCAAAGCGTTGGAATCATTTCGATGGAAACCAGAATTGTTTCGGGTGAAATTGCAGAAACTGGTTCTCCATGTGATATAGAAATGTTACAAGGGGTTTTATGTGAATGTTTGTTAATTAAAGTAATTAACAAAATTCTGAATAAAATAAATAAAAGAGTTTTATTAAATGAGAGTTGCATTAAATTTGGTGGAAATTCAATGCATGTGAGTCTAACTCTGAGTGGAGGCTAAATTGATGTGAGTGCAGCTTCCACCACATGAATGAGGTAGAGGTGGGGGCACCCCCCATGGGCGCCGGCCATGGGAGGGTAGGATCCCCTCTCCTGTAAAACGCCCCCTCTCCTCCATCACAAAACACACCTCCTCGTGAAGGATCTCTCTCTCCCTCTAGATATATTCCCCATGGTCTCGGATTAGCGAGATACATGTTTCCGGTGGCATTTCGTTTGGAAGGAGTTGCTGCTTCCGCTGATTCACTGGAGCGAGGAGGTGGAGGTTGTTTGGTGGCCTGAACGTGTGTGCGAGGATGGATGCGCTGCTGATTTGCGGCACTAGGACTTCCACATGATATTGAGATCGGCAAGCGTTCAACTACATCATCCACGAGTTCCAAATCGTTAAAAAAGCTTTTGTTGTCTTCGAGGGTAAGTTCTCCATGGATGTATATACACCCATTGCTTGTATCTAGTAGATAGATCTTGGCGTATAGTTCCCATCGTAGGAAAATTTTTGTTTTCTATGCTGCGAACCCAACACATCGGTGTATTCAGACCCCCTTCCTCTTCTTCTTCTTCTTCACCTTGAGCCTTGATTTCTTTGAGGAGCTTCTCAATTCTGCAGTTACTCCTGTAGGAGTCATTTTGTCCCTTGCGGATGTCCACATGCATGCAACACAAAGTCTTCTCCCAGAAATATGCCTTCTTAACTTTCTCCTGAACAAACTCACATGTGACAGGAGCCATAGGAGTATTTGAGGCATTCTTCCTCCTAGAGCCCCTAGGAGGAGTAGGAGCACGCCCAGCCTCAGAGATCTCATCATCCTCACTCTCAAACAGCTGCCTAGGAGATGGAACCATTTTCCCTTTCTTTTGGAGACACACCAGGGCATGCTCCGTAAGATTGGGAGGAAGGGCAAGTGGTGAACCATGGGCTTTATTATTGATAAGCCTCATCACAAGAGTAGCATATGGGGGAGCCTTATTGAAGAGAATAGCATGGTGCATCTCCTCAAAAATGAAATCCATAATGTCGATAGCATATCCTTCAGCATCAGGGCCAGCAAAGTATATACGTTGTGAGCATGGTGGAGCAAGTTGACAAGGCCACACCTGATAGCATCATCATTGCCAACACTTGGGGAAATGTTGTGGTGAAATATCCTCAACACCAAGTTGTAGAGAGGCTTGAGGCCCTTGGCCTCACCAACAATAGCCTTGCTTCCATAGAGAGGTGCCAACTTGGTCTTGCTCTCACCAAGAGAAGCGTTATGCATACGGTGCCCAACATGAACAGACACACCCTGAAATGTTTCATTGGTGGCCCTGGCAAAGTCAAAGAAGTTGGCAGTGCAGCGGACATTGCCAGTCATCCAAGTCATGGTCCTTGCCTAATCATTCCAAAACACAAAAGTTGCATAGAATTGCTGGACAAGAGTGATGCTGTAATTTTCTTGGAGCTCTATGAGCCTATGCAGCCCAAGCTTCTCAATAATCCATAGAGCATCTTCAAAGTAGTAAAAAGCTTCTCACCTTTCACCCAATCGAATCATCAGCGAGAACTCAAACTGATGCACCAAATGCAATGGCAAGAACACAAGAAGTGCTCAAGTCCTTCACTCCCAAATTCCACCAAAGCTATAAAAACTTATGGGGGAATTAGAGAGGAAGAACAATGGAGGAAATTCACAAAAGACTCCAAGATCTAGATCCCAAGATGTTCCCCTCACTTAGAGGAGAGATTGATTGGTGGGATTGTAGATCTAGATATCCTCTTTCAAATCTCTCAAGAATATGCAAGAATCATAGGAGGGATTGAGGGATAGCAAGCTTAACAAGGTTAACAATGGAGGGGAAAACTTGCAAGAAAGGTTAGGGAACCATTGGGGAAGAAGGCCCCTTAAATAGGTCCCTAGAAATCCAACCGTTAGGCCCAGGAATCGCCTGGTCCGGAGTCTCCGGACTGGGACCAGAGTCTCTGGTGTACCAGGCCTAACAGGGACAAACTGGAGGACATTCTGTACACGGTCCGGAGATAGATCGGAGATTTAGTCTGGAATCTCCGGTCTTACAAAAATTGGCAGAAAGACCAATACGAAAATAACCATAACTTTTGCATCCGGACTCCGATTTTGATGATCTTAGGCTAGTTTTAAAGAGAACAACAAGATCTACAAGATCATACATAAAAACATCATAGTACAGCAAGGGATGATAGAACCAAATGACTAAAGGTTTTACCTCTCTCAAAAAGACGAACCGTAAATCCTCCAATATCAAAAACGCAATAGAGAATGCATATGAAATCCGTTTTAAATGAACTAGAGCTTGTCATAGAGATTAACACAAGCTCTAAATCCTCACATGAGTAATAACCAAATGATGGAAGGTTTTACCTATCTCTAAAAGACAAACCGGTAAAACCTCCAATATCGAAAATGCAATAGAGAATGCATATGAAATCAGTTTTCGATGAACTAGATATTGTTATGGGGATTAACACAAGCTCTAAATCCTCACATGGATAAGATCCAAATAACAACCAAGAAATATGATGTGAAGTATGCAAATGTTTGAGCTCTCTCTGAAGGATATGATTAAGTTACTCGAGAGCCCCTCTTGATAGAATGGTTATCTATCCTATAAACCGGTCTCTCCAACTAACACCACGAGACCGGTAAGAAGGAAAGCCTATCAAGAACATACCTTTGCCTTGCCCATATTCCACTTGAGCTCGATGATGACGATCTTCTACACCTCAAGATGGAACACCTTTCTTGATTGCGCTAGCTTGGTGAAGACTTGCAAATTGCTCCCCCATACTCCACTATGGTAGAGCTTCTTTGGGCATATCATCTTCCCATATCCATGATCACCATAGGGTGACAAGCTTCAAGCAAATGATCTCTTCGAGAAGGCTCATCTTGAGCTCGCACATCATTTCTTCTTTCTTCATTATGTTGGTGTCTTGAGGGTACAGAAGAGATATCACTCCAACTTTATTATTCAAGGCACACTTTCCATAGGCTCAACTCTCACATGGCCAATCTTTGGATCTCTCTTTGAACACCTTGGTCATTACTTGATCTTCTTTACTTTCTTCTTCTTTTACCAACCTTGAAGCCAACATATGGATCAAGCATTGCCTATGGACAAAGCCTACAAGTAAAACTCAATGCAAACATAAGTCCATAAAAATTTTCATTAATTACCAACACCACACATGGGGGCACACATGCACTTTCACCATGATCTTTGCCAAATTATATTGCAAATTGTGTAGCAATTCACCCCAAATGTCCAAATATGTGCATACTCGCATGACAAACAAAAGACCCAAAGTAGTTTCTATCATTTTAGCATAAAAATGATTTTCCGCTTTATTAGTGAAAAAAGTTTAGTTTTTTCTAAAGCAACTACCGAAAATAAGACGCAAAATGTCACCGCAACAATTTTTGCACAAAATATATCCTATAGGATGGCTAACTACGAGAGTATTTTCTCAACTTGTAGCTAAATTTGGTTTTATGTTCGAAGTCAGCCGATTTTACTCAAGTTTAACTACATGTACTATAGTTTAATTAATATTTTTTTGGAAAATACATTTCAAGGTTACCTAGTGTTAATGTATTCTATGCATGTGAAGAAAATTCAAAAATTCAACATCTAAATTTGAATATGTTAGTTTACATGAAAAAGTGTTCTCATGTACAATACGAATTGTACTCAACTGAATCGAATCGGACCAGACTGAGCCCTATAGGTGGTATTGTTAGGTCGATGGTACATGGGTCCTACAAAATTTTGGTCAGGATATCATTCATTCGGTGTTGTTTTCAGTCCATGTAAGAATATTTCAACAAGACTAAGAAATCTTCTTCATTGAACTTCTTTTGAATTATAATTCCCAAAATTCAGTACTAAATCCCTAAATTGTGGACTTCTTTTTATGCGAGACATTTTTCTGCAAATAGGCGTTGGACGTCCTATATTATCAACTAAGATTCACATCCCCTTGGATTCCCTCCTCAAAGAACATGTGGAATCATCCCCTTCTTCTCCACGGATGCACTTCAAATTTATGGCAGTACCATGGAGTCCTCGCAGCTATGTCTGTGTACCATCCCATTGGCATTGCTTCATCTTCATAAGAAGCATTGATTATCGTATCAGTTCCATTCATCTACCCATTAAACCTATATTATCTCCCTTCCTACTTACACCCTTCATCATAATACCAACATACCACACCATCTCCAGTCCACCACTCTGAGCAAAAGATTTCTATCCCCAACAACGCACTAATGTCCACCTTCTACCTACCGCCTGCCATAGATGAGATCCTCTCCCCTCTAGGCGTGGATAGTGATGATGCCATGCACATTTAAGCCTTCACTGCAAAGAGGACGCAATAGCATATGGCGTGCGCCATCCTCAACGAGGCCTAAAGATAAGTTTACAAGCGCCACAGGTACGCCCTCGAATAAAATGTAGACTGAATGTTGAAGGTCCGCTCTGTGAACCTCATTGATACATGTCTGCTCTACTATCGCGCCTACCACTGCGGCTGCGAGATGGTGGTGTACACCCAAGCCAACTGTCACACCAACTACGGGTACCAGTTCCCCAATGGCAGCCGCTTCGTCCATATCGTCTACCAAGAGTTGCCGATCAAGATGGTAGTGGCGTCGCAGGAGAAAGAGTAGGCGTGAGGAGGTGCCGTACCAGCACGAGGCGAGGAGAAGCATAACATGGTGGTATCAGATCGGGTTCCATTGTTAGTTTAGCATCGAATACATGTCATATAAACTCATGCTG
This sequence comes from Avena eriantha, assembly GCA_910589775.1. Lineage (NCBI taxonomy): Eukaryota > Viridiplantae > Streptophyta > Magnoliopsida > Poales > Poaceae > Avena > Avena eriantha. Next base: position 133,347,653 of record OU342744.1, on the reverse strand, counting down.
GTTTTTGATGAAAATAATTAAGGTTTAACTTGTTTGTTAGCTATCGTGCAATCTCTTTTCTATTTTAGATTCGCTAGATATGGCAAAATCTATTCCATTTCAGTTCTGTCACATATGCGCGAGCTCTTTTCTATTTATGTTTCGTCACATAAGAACGATCAAACACACCTCAACTTAGTCCATTATCATCAAACACACCTCAACTTGGCCTTCATCATCAAACATACACCTCAACCATGTCCACTATCATCAAATTCCAACAAACTTGCTTACCAAAAAAAATAGCTCAACGAACTTGGCTCCTTACCGTCAGACACTAGCAGACATAATTATCACCCCTCCCGCTCCCAAAATAGTTTCGTGGCACGGTTTGAACCCGAGATTTGTGAAAAATAAACTATGGCACATTTGCAAAATAAATTGTAGCAAATTATTCAAAACACGTTACCACTAGGCTACCACTGGGATAAGTTGAGAGTTTTTCTTAGTTAAATAAAATTATGAGTCAAGCATTCAGTCAGAGGACATCGTCTTTATGAACCACATTGATGCTCCTCTGCCTCATTAACCCGTGTTAATCCAACAAATCATGTCACTGCAAAAAAATAGTCGTTGAGCTAGTCATTGCCTTGTATGCTCCTCTTACTATTTTTTCCAAATTCGAACAAAATCACCGCCATTGACACCTAGAATTTTACATTCTCAACACAAGCCTACACCAAAATAACCATCCACGATCTTCATGTATCCATTCCATGGCCTGAGTCATGCTAATGCTCTGCTAGCTAAGTTTCATGACCTTCATATAGAATCCATCAAGATGAAGGCATTGAACTAGATCATCGACATCTTTGACGGAGAGGTGTTTGAGATGTTGCCCTGGGAGAGTATGTCCTTCGACGTGAAGACATGGTTGGAGGATCTAGGCACCCTCCCAAAGGTGTACGTGTTCCTTATTGTCCATGACAAATCAGGATCTTTGAGAGTCTTCAATCATCCGGTCAACATGCTTGTCGTCCATGGCATCGGTCAGCCACCATGCGTGTCTAGAGAACCCGGACAAAAACAGAAGCATCGAGGACATCGTTGATTGTGTTATACCCTTATATTTTATCTGTAGTCGTTTAATAAATGAAGAAATGTTGATTTCTATTCCTTTGTTCTCATCTACTTCATTCAACAAACACAGAACATGACGTATACAGATTCGATCCAAACTTGGTTCAAACGCATCTATTGCCATGGAGATTATATTCCCATGAAAATGAATGCCTGGTGGCAAGTGGACAAGATCAATCATAGCATGGTGTTGCAATCATTGGAACACGGTCGACGTGCCTATTTAGGTGTTTGGCGTGCTTAGAGAAGCCGCTTCGAGGCTTGGGAGGCCTTGGAGAAAGATTTTGTTGACATGGCTATATGTTGAGTCCCGCTGTCAAGAGGCGGACTAATCCATTAGTAATCGTTGCTGATATGTGATGGGTCCCGCATGTCAGAAGAAAGACAAGTCTATTAGTTTTTGACGTTGTTGACAGGGCAACAAGGAGGACCCACCTTAAAAAAGCGAGTCAAACAGACAAAAACTTAGTCAAACCTAATGGTTGTCAGCATCAAGTCCATCTAGGGGTATAGACGTAACGAGTTGATGGAAGTTGGTGACATTTTTCAATAGGCCTAATCGAAGTGGTAGATGTTAGGATACGTACACATATATGAGATAGACTAGGACTTTATCATCCTGTACTCCAAGTCTACCTACCCCTTGTAACTTTATATATATCTCGTGAGGGTCAGACCAATACACAACAAAAATATAGGGATCATAATTTCGACGAGAACTAGTGACACGGTCGTAAACAAACCCATAAAGGACGAAATTATGTGGTGAAACATGGGTACATATGAACCCAAGTTTGAAACCAGCCCAAAAATCGTATTTCCATGTCTCATTTTGAAGAAAAAAATTGCATGTAGGTGACACACGTGTGTATGTGCGTGCCAAATTTCATACTGAAAATCGAAAGTGTATAGCTTAAACAATAATGACAAGTTTCAAATGAACATTATGAAGGAATCCCATCTCCTCCCGAATTGTATCACTAGTAGAAAAAAAGTCTTTCGTTCGGGAGCGCTCAGAGCATTTGTCTCGGTCGCGCCACGAACCGGTACTGATGCCAGTATTCGTCCCGGTTCGAGCGGTCGGAGCGTCGCATGAGAACGTCGCACGGGAGCCGGGGGACCGAGTAAGTGTAACCGGATTCAGGAGTACCCACGCTCTGTCTCTCCAATCTGCGGTCATGTAGTCATGGTGATGGTGTTCCCCAGTTTGGTACTCGCTCCTGCTAGCTCGCTCTGGAATAATACTTTTATAGTAGTCTATATATCTGACATATGCAACAGCAAACAACTAGCTAGTTATTTAGTGGTATATTACATGTGTGTAATGACAGAAACCAGCTGAATAATGGGTTACAATTAGTAGTTTGTTTGACCCACAGCCATCACAAGTTTGTCCGATATGCATATATAACTATATCCATATACTTGGATAAGTGATGTTTGTAACTGCCAAGGGATGTACATGCACCTATCTGCCTACCTAACCTATACACGTATTTGTATACATCTAATTTAGTGTAGAAATTTGTATGTTGCTAAGGAGGTATCTAATGATGCATCAAAGTATCAAACACAATAATTGTCTACCAGTTAGGCCCAACATGCGTGAGCTTGACTGGTCCAACCTAGCTGCAAGTTTGGATGGCCAGTTAAAAATAAACATTATAGTGAACAAAAAATAGACCATGATTGTTTATGTTGTTGTTTAGTTCACATGAGACCGTGTCATGTAAGTGTGAGACTGCAAGAGCATGGAATTTTCAGATGTACTCCATTCGTTCCTAGAAATAAGGATTCTAACTTTCTTTTAAAGTAAAAAAAAATGTAGAGTTTGACCAAGCATTTAGAAAAAACTATCAGCAATTATAATATAAGATAGACATCATATGAAAATATATTTTATGAGATATTGATTTTGTATTTTATATATTAATCATTTTCTATAATCTTGGGCCAACTATATATTTTGACTTTTAGAAAAAATTATACGTCTTCTTCTAAGAAACAGGTATAAACTATGTGCATCGGCCAACAAATAGCTCGTTATATATGATAACCAACGAGCCGAACATTAAGATAGGTAATTTTTTTAGCATAAAATAAGATGGATAAGTTTTTTTTATAGGAAAATAAAAGATGGATAAGTGAGTGGGGTCAATGCAATAATGTGCAGGCCCGGTTAGATGAGCCAATTTAAAGCCCAGTTGGAAGGCTCGTAACTGCTAGTACTAGCAAGAGTCTATGGGCCATTCTATTCGTCGCTTGCTGCGAGTAAAACCATCGTATCGCTCACATGGGTTTCCGCAATGCTGCGTACGAGCGGAGGCACACCGACAGGCAAAGACAACGGAAGTGGCCTTTGAACGGGGCATAAGCTTCGCTAAACGATTGCGTAGACAGAAATGCCAGCCCACTCGGAAAAGGTTAGGTACAGTACATGTGCTATTCACTAAATGAATAATTGGGTTTTATAAGTCTCTCATATTTTGAGCTAGACTTCGACCATGATTTTCAAGGAAAAATTATGTGTTGTATGTCATAGATATTATTATACCACTGAAGGACAAAATATGTGTTGTATGTCATAGATACTAGATGAATGTCCGTGCGTTGCCACGGCTTTTAAAATTTCCTCTCTCGTATGCGGTATAATTTATATAAAAGTTCCTTGTACAAAAAGGTAGAGAATCTGGATTAAACACACATTCATTTTACAAACCGATCAATCGTTTGTCTAAATGCATTAAGGTCGATGAATATTTTCAAGCAAAAACTTCAACAAGATAACCTTCCTCCATACAATAATTCAACTCCAATCTTCGTGTGATGAACAATTATTATATATATATATAATCATTCCAATAATATTCTAAGAATTCAAGAAAAATATCATTTTACCCATGCTTTAGATTATACAACCTTTTGATGAATCGGATTTCTTTACCCATCCGTTTCTCTACAACAATATCATATGATATTATCAAATCTCAGGACTGCCACAACTCATGTAAAGCAAACGGTAACAATTTAGAGTATTTTTCAGAAAACTAATGTTGTTAAAACAAATGGAGGATGTAATCGATATTGTTAGAGATAAATCAGTGAAGCAGTTAGTTTCAACAGCTCCTGTCTCTGATCAGAGAGAGAAAAGCAGATTGATTTAGTTTTACATAGGATCGTCTTAATTAAACCTTTACATAGGATCGTCTTAATTAAACCTGATGATGCTCACAAAGGTGCATAATGCTACTCCCTTCGATCCATGTTAATGTTCTCGGATGTGTCTAGATTCGAATATATCTAGTCATATTTTCGTGTTAGATACATCCAAATCTAGACAAATCTAAGAATATTAATTTGGATCGAAGTGAGTATTTTAATTATCTCAAACCATTTTAAATGCTTACACAAACATAAACAACTAAAAGAAAACTATTTTTTTTGGAAGGCAGCCAAAAGCCTAGTCGGCCACGTCCCACCACCAGCTGCCCAAGGCCCACAGCTCCCTGCCTGACCCGAGGACACGCCACACGTACACAACCCACACACATGATGCAAGCACCAACCCTAGCGATCGAAGCCTATGCCTCCCATCGTGCGCCGCCAGCTTCCCCGTTCTTTTTCATTCCACCCCTTGCCCCACTTCTCCTCTTTCCCTCCAGTCCCTCTTCATCACCCTTGCCCTTCCCACCCTTGCCCCTCCCGTGGTTGATCCCCAAACAGGCAAGAGCTCTAGCTCGATCCCCAAAATCTTGCTCCTCCCCGACCTCTCCTCTTCCATACATGCAGCTCGCCGTCGCCAGGACCAAGCGCCGTTGTCCGCCTTCTCGCTGATCCCCACCTCCCCGTTCCCTGGATCCTCTCGGCCTCGCGCCGCCCCCAGGGCGCCGCCACACGACCTGCACGTCCTCGACCCCGTTGCGACTGTCCTTGTCGGTCCCTCGACACAGGCCCTCGCGAGCGCCCTGCTTCCCCTCTCGCGCACGTGACCTCCTGTAGGATTCAAGAACTGGGCGTGGTGAAGCCCATTTTCCCCATCGGCTGCGCGATGATGGCCAGCGCCTCAGGAACTCACTCTTCGACTTCCTCGGTGGCCGCACCAACCTCTACCTCTCCCACACCACGCTCGCCATGGAAACACTCATCTCCATGGTCCTCGTCGCCCCCGCTGAGGCCGACAACCTCAACCCTCTATCGGCGCCGCCGTAGGGGCCCTCCCTCGTGCTCCATGATTTCCACTTCTTGCTCACCCTAGGAGGCCTCAAGTTGCGAGGATGTGGGAGGAGATCCGCCGGCCTCTTCCACAGCAGAGGGTCTGACGGTGCTATCGCGAGGGGATCGATCGGGTCCTTTGGGTCGGAAATCGGAACTAAATTTCTGGGTCGGACGGGGGGGCGAGAGTATTTGCATCAAAATAACCTAAACTCGTAAGAAATTCACAGATTGAACTTTGGCCGAATGAATTTTACTAAATCTAACCCTTTTTGCAACGCCGTATAGAGTGGCGCTGCACGCCATCATTCATGGCGTTGCACAACACAGTGTAGCGCCGCCGTTCATGGCGTTGCACTTTTAAAGTGTGGCGCCACCTGTCGTGGCGTTGCACTATAGAGTGCGGCGCCACTCTATACGGCGCTGCAAAAAGGGTTAGATCTAGTAAAATTCTTTCAGCCAAAGTTCAGTCTGTGAATTTCTTTCAAGTTTAGGTTATTTTGATGCAAATACCCAGGGGCGAAGAGTCATCTGCTGAGAAAAATAACACTTTCATTTTTCCACTTACGCGTGGCAGTGGTGGGTAATATGACCCTTCGGTGAAGGGCAAAATCGTCCAGGCAAAAATTGGAACCAAATTTTAGTACGGACGAACCTACCACAAGAAAAATTAGTATATAGATTATACCATAGAAAAGTGTTGAGATATGTGTCAAATATATGTATGAATTGTGCTACAGTTAGACTTGTAAGTAGTGAAACTTTAGACACTAGAGTCGAACACATGTAACATGTGTGTATTCCTAGGCGTGGGCAGCCCGGCCCAAAAAAGCACAATGTGTCAGGCTTTTCAGGCCCACGGGCCGGGCCTAGGCTCCGAATATGCGGCCCAAAGGCTGCTCGGGCTAGAGGAAAAGTAGTTTTAAGGGGAAGCCCGGCTCGGAGGAAAGTGTGCAGTGCGGGCTAGGCTCGGGTTGAGATTTGAGGCCTGGCAGCTTGGCCAGGCTGGGCTCGAGCCTAGGATTTGTGCGGGCAGGATTTCTTTGGCCCAAAAATGCTTAGGTATGCATGTGGGTGACATAAAAGCACCATAGGTAGCTAAAATTGGACTACACACAAGTTATAGCTTAGAACAAGAAACGGTTTGAGGATGCTCTGGCACCTGTGGTAGAGGATGTTGGTCTGTCATGTCGTTTGAGATCTGATGTGTTTGTTGACCTCGACAAATCTGTCGTTGGTGGTTAGTACGTGGAAAGGAGTGGTGTTTAAGCATGCGCTCGGATGTAAGCATTGATCGAGGAACTTGCCAATTTTTGTGTAGTACCATGATTGTTGTCCTCGTATGATCTGTTGTGCATCTCCGACGATAACACGCGGTATCAGAGCAGGAACTAGAGGCTGCGTGAATTGATCCAGAGAAGTTGCCAATGTTGATGTCACGGACTGGTGCGCAGTGGCGGAGCTTAAAATAAAACTAGGGGCAAAAGACTAAACAAAATTTAAACAAGATATATATTAATATTGGCCACATTGGTTGCAAAATACATATATGATGAGATCCATATATATACACTAAACTACTTCATCCTAGGTATAGTACCATACCAAAATATACTACTTGAGCATGCTAATCAACCTCGAAAGAGTCATTGCCAAACCATATAGGCATTACAGATTAGCTTTTCGATCCCCCTTTCCCTTCAATTCAGTTATAATAGCTTCAAAGTCATACTTCTCAGCAATTTCACGCTCTATGTGAACTACCGAATTGTTGGCAAGATTTTCATCTTCCATCTTATTACGCAATCTTGTCTTGAAGATCTTCAAACTTGAAAATGCACGTTTCGTACTTGCGGTAGAAACTGGAAGTGTGCCCAGTAGTTGTAGTAATCTAACAATCAGATTGTAGATACTATCTCTTTCTGTCTCGATAAGGGAACGGCAAAGATCAGTCAAGGTTGTGATATTTTCAACTCTTCGTCATTAGAAGCATCAACAACAAAGAGTTTCAGCTGCTGTTTCTAATCCATAGATATCTTGTTGAGTAAAATCCGTTGGATAATACTTCTTCACTAACTCACATATATCATTTAAATCTATTTTTAGGAATTAGAGTGGTACTGGTGGATAAGAGATCCATTATGTTCTCACTGAACCTGCGATCCAATTCATGTAGTTGACAATCAATAGTTGCACGGAATACCTCCACTCGAAAATATTGCTCCTTATGGAAATGATTAGGCTGATGATGTGCACGACCACCACACATGATATAAGTTTTCTCCTTGTTTGGAATTTCAATGCCATGATCTACACAAAATTCAACAAGTGTGAAAAAGAATTGTTCCCAACCATCATCTGATCTCAAGTTACGAAGGCACTATTTTGTAGCAAACACTAGACGGACAACATTTACAATGTCTTGTGATCTCAGCTGTAAAGCTTGGCCAAGTCCTTCAGTGATCTCTAGTATCTCCTTCATCATACATAAGATCAAGACAAACTCAAAAGAACACAAGTAGCTGCAATTGATCTATCAGCAGCCATATCCTTTAGAGTTGAGTGTGAATGGTTGATGCTCGGTGGATATAATGGTGCTACACCATAGTAGGATTAAGTAAGAGAGTGTCTCGCAGGGCAACATGTCGGAACCATGGCAGCGTTCGTAGGCTCATGGCGGCTGGCAGATGAACGATGTTCGTGGGCAAAGACAGTCACGTAGGGCAAATAGATCAATCTGCGACGGCTAGAAGGTGCTTTGTCTGGCCAAATTATCGCACGAAAACATCAATAGCCGAGATTTTCCAGGTTTCTAACACTCCACAATGGCTTAATGGGCTGGGTTTGGGGGCCTAGCATCAATAAGTAGCTAGGAACGCATATTATACTTGGGCCTTTAATTCTAATTAGGAGATTAGCTACTATAGTTAGTAGGACAAATCTATAGGGGCGATCCTTAGGGCTGTCTAGCCCCTGCTCTCCCTCTGTCTCCGCCCCGGCATATATCATGCTAAAAAGAAATACATTTTCATTTTTAGAAACAATACATAATTTTGAGAAATTGCAGAAATACTACGGTCTTAGGTTTAGCCAAGCTGTAGCACCCCAATTGTCTAACAATTATAATGCTACTTGTCCTAGTAAGATATTGGCTACTCCATAGAGATTATTGTTGCATCATAATTATATCATGCTCATGTCATCATGCCACCTTGCAGTTGAGCATCATATAAAACCCCTTTTCTTTTGGTTTTTCTCTCACATGCATTAATAATTGTATTTGCCTCTTGATATTGTATTTGGCTTTTAATATATTGCTTAATTCCCAAGTTGAGTTGGAGGCATATCTTTTATTTCCATTCCACCACCTTTCTCTTCCACCACTTTATAATTCCACCATCCCTTTAACTATGAGCTTGTAATTCTTTTTCTTGTGACATTTTATCCTAGCTCATGTGGTTTGGGGTGGATCAATCTCCCAAATTATCTTGCTTGGCTTTGTTCCATTTCTTGGAAATGCATAAGATTAATGCCATCATATTATTATTGTTTTCACATAATAAATCATGGCATTATTATTTTTGCATGGGCCATGCACTTTTCTCCACCACCTTTTTGCTCCTTTGGTTTGCCTTTATTTTAAGTGGATCTTTACTTCATGGGTCATCTCTTTTCCTTTCACCATTCCAAATCCTCATCTATATCTATTTCTTTTATTTTATTTTCTCTCATGCATGAACCATATGAGGCCTAGCCCTTAATTCTTTTATTTTCTTTCTCTTAGAATTCTTTTCACCTCCACCTCATGATCATTCTAGCCTCCACCATGCTCCACTTGGGATGGTCTTATCCACATTCTTCTCTTTTCTTTTATTTTATTCTTTTTCTACATATATGATCATATGAGAACCTCTCCACCTAATTCTTTTCTTCCTTTTTCTTTCTTTCTTGTCTCTCTTCCACATGAGGTCATGCAAGCTCAAAGCCCCATGGATCTTCTTGTGTTGGCCTCATACTCAAAAATTAAAATCTAAAACCTAATAAAACCTAACCTAGCTAGTTCTCTCTCTCTCTCTAAATTTCTCCTAAACCCTCTCTCTCTCTCTAGCTTGGTCTCCATGCCAAGCCCCTCTCTCTACCGGACCCACCACCCTAGCCACTCCTCTCTCTAAGCTAGCCTAACCCAAACCCTAACCCTAGCTAAACCTAACCCGAGGTCACCATCTAACCTAACCCGAGCGTTTCCCTCCCTCTCCTCTCTCTCCCTCGTGCCAGCCCCACCCTGCAGCCTCACTGCCTCGCCCTGGACCAGCCCCAGCCAGCCCAGTCGGGCGAGCACGTGCTCGAGGAGAAAAAGGGCAAAGCCCGAGCCCCCCCTTTTCCCTGCCGTGCACGCCTCCCTCCCCTCCTCCCTCTCCCTTCTTTTCCTCCCTCCCCACGGCTCTCAGGGCTCGTACAGATCCGCCCCAGAGCACCCCCTCCTTCCCCTTCTTCTCCTCCGACCTCACCACCCGCCTCGCCGGTCGCCGCCAGCTACACCGCGCCCCCGTCGTTCCTGTCCGCGAGCTCGACGTGGAAGAGGCCTGGGAGCTCGAGGACATCCCCCTGCTTCGCCCCGTGCACGCGGACGTGGACGAGAAGCTCCACCTCGTCGCCAGTACCTCGCCGTCCCCGAAACCCTAGCCCGCCGGTGCGTCTGCGTCCTCACCGATCCGCCGCTCCTCGCTCCGATCCGACCACACCAGCGAGCCCGCGGTGAGCCTCCCTCTCCCCCTGACATGCTCCGCCTCACCGTCGACGTCTAGCGCCGGCGAACGTTTCGTCGAACAGCCGCCGCGCGCCAGAGCTCGCCGTTGCCTGGCCGGTTCCCGCGCTGCTTAGAGCCTACCTAGCACCCGTACCCCCTCCTAACAGCTCCCCTAGCACCACCGCACCGATTCCGTCCCTCCGCGCGCACTTCCGCGGCCCGGGATCGAATCCCCGCTCCGCGTCGCGCTCCCACCTGCCGCCAGACGCGAGGAGAAGAGAAACAGTACCCGGGGTCGTGGTCATCTTGCAAAAATCCCCCCACCTTTTTGAGTCTCGCAACCCGCGCTCCTAGTGCCCCACCGGTCAGTCGCCCAGGTCATCTTGCAGAAAAACCCTCAGCCTTTCTCGGCCGCAACCCGCGCTCCAACCCCCGGCCCACCTGTCAGCCCCTGTCTCGCTCTCCGCTGACACGCGGGCCTGCGCCAGATGGCCCACCCCGCAGCCTCAGTGGCTAGGCGAGCCGCGGTGACAAAAGATTTTTCCCCGCGCGCGTGGCCCAGTCAGCACCAGGCCCACCTGTCGGTGCCTGTGGCTGGAATTTCTTGGGTATAAAAAGTTTTTCCCTAAGTCTGTTTTAATTCAAATCTTTTTCTAATTAATTTAAATTCAAATTCTTTTCAGATTCAAATAATTTTTAAAATACAAATCCAAATAATACAAATAATATATGTTTTGGAATCAGAAAAATGTGAGGTATTCAAATATGCCCTTCAAATTATATTTTGCACACTTTAAATTTCGAGTTAATCAAAATTACAAGAAAATGCCCTTTTCCTTATTTAATTAATAACTTTTGTTTTATAACTCCAAATTTGACAAATGATATGTCTAAATCGATCAGCGCGACGAGCCCGTTCTATTTATGCAATCCTTGTTCTGAATTGAAGCATGCATCATGTCAACTTTTATATTCTGAACTGTTTATGACAATAAAACTTGGGCAAATAAATAATAAAGTGCTTTATTTATAGTATCCACACCTCACCTTTGCCATGCTACTTAAATGCCATGCAAATTGTGCATCATTCATCATGGCATGCTTGGTTGCTTGTTGCATTTCAATTTATATGCTTGCGCAATTTATTTATGTTGGCCCTTGTTTGTTTGGTTCTTCTTCGAATAGACGCCCAGCAGGAGAATTACCAGGAATCACAGGAGTATTACCCAGATCCATCTCTCGCTTCAACTGAACTGTCAGGCAAGCACTACCACATGCTTGCATACATACAGTACCTATTGCCTCTATCTTCTTCTTGCATCATTGAGTCGCGATTGCATTAAATTGAATCCCAAGTACTGCATAGCCTTTACTTTTAAACCACATTAAGCCTGTTCCGGTCCCATGAGCCATTACCACAGGAGTTGTTTGAGCCATGCGAGTCGTAGAAAAGCATGAGTAGGGTATGTAAGTGTCTGATGGATAATGAGGTACCTAAACAACATAACCTGAGTAGTAATGGGATAACTAATGAAAGAGGCACCGGTGAGCAATATCTGCTATTTGGTTTTTCCTGCTCACTTGTGTCCCGTAGGACCCCGAATACTTGATTCTTGTTCCTTGTTTATTCGCACTATCCACATCCGGGAGGCCTTATGGACCCCCCTGAGTCAGAGCTTGAATCATTCTTATTTCTTGGGGCCACAAGTAGTTTGGGGCTTTATTACTATTCTGTACTTATGCCATGTTACTGCTTTATTTAAGATTGTGCGTGGAGCACCTGTACTGTTTTGGATCGTGGAATGTTTTCGCGGTATCGACAAGCCCAGTCACATTTTCGGGTTCCCAGTCGTTTACAGCCATTGACACAAACCTTGGGTCCGTCTCGGAGCCGGCCAACTTCGTGGCGGGTAGCTTAATGGGGTGGCCCCCTGAAATATTTCTGAATCCTGTGATTGCTTTGTCGTGAATGCCTCGTTGGGTTTTGATTTGGTTTTTCCGAGGTTGATCGAGTGTGTGTTGCTATTCGTGCACCCCTGCAGGGTAAATCTTTCTGAAAGCCATGTCCGCGGTTATGGACGACTTGGAGCACAGTTTCTCGATCATAGACAAGTATAACTAAAGTACCGCTTTTAAATTGACTAAGTACTGGACTAGTAAATAGTACAATACTCATGGAATGGTTAATAAAACTGCCAACGGATGATGGGGGTTGTTCGTCCGCTTCCTCGTTGGTAAGCGAGGAGGAGGATGGATCTGTTAATTATACTGTTATAATTGTTGATCTTAATTCACGGACTTCCGTCTATCATTGGTTAGGCGGAAGGTTAGCGAGTCTCTATAGAATTGTTAGGTATTATCTTTTGCTGCAATTGCGTCACCCTAGGTTGTGTCCCCTTTAGTGGCATAAAGACTTGCTGAGCACCCCTAGGGTCTCACACGATAAATTGTTTGATTCAGATGAACAGGTGTACCCGCAAGATGGATACTGGGTGGAAGAGACAGATGATGTTGGCAACGATCATTCGGTGTAGAGATTCCGGGAACGGGGATCCGTGTGATCTGTGGGCGGGATGTGTTTATTTATGGGGCATCTTATGCCAATTTGCTTCTTATCCGTACTCGGATCTTGTTTTCCGCTTCCGCCTGATACTCTGATGTGTGATGTATGAGGAGCTATCCTAAATTATTATATCTATCTAGGATGTTTGGATCTTGCCGTATGGCGTTGCACTATTTCTATTTCTTTTAGATGGAATGGCTCTGATGTACTGTTGTATGTGGCTTGCATACATACTCACTTGTGTATGTAGTTGATCCCTTCGCCTGCCGATTACGCCGCTCGTTCTTGTCCCGTTGTCTGAAAGTGGTTAGGACGGCGGAAAGGTCTACCGTGAGTGGCCCTGGGCCCCACCGTACTATTTTAACCACTTTCGTTCATCCAGGCATTAACTAAGAGCGTAATTCACCGAGGTAGTTACACAAGCGTATAGGCTCCTATCTCTTTCGGTGAAGCTGACCAGCTGGTCGACCTGGAGAAAAGTATCGTGTCTGCTTCGGCCAAGCCGACCAGTCCCTGTCTGCTTCCGTAAAGCTGACCTGACCTTGTTTTCTTCAGTCAAGCCGACCAGGTCTGTCTCCTTGGGGTGAAACTGATAGGTACATGATTAGTGGTTTCCCCCAAATTCTCTCGGCACCTTCTTCCATCACCGTTTTCCATCATTTTTTGTCCCGCCATTTCTCCCGCCACAATTTGCCGCCATTTTCTGTGTAACTGTTTCTCATCATGACCTTCTATAATACTAGGCATTGATTTATTTTGAGGTAGTGCTCCTCTTCCTCTCACCAACGAGATTTTACCATGAGTGTGTCTTGCTCAGGCCAAGGTTTAAGGCCAAAGAAGAAGAAATATACAAGCTTGCCACAGGGGGTGAGAGCGAAGCAGTGTTGGTGTGCACATCTTGCCAAGGTGAAGGAGGTGGAGGATTTTCTAATAAGTTGGGCATGAAATTTTTATATGGGCCAATTATGACCATGATCCACCTCGACGTCGTTCACGAGGCCTCCGGTATGTTCTAAAAGCATGATAAATGAAGTTTTTTATATCATTGTTGTTCTTTTAATAATATTCTTAATTGGCCTCATGGTGGAATCTTGTTGGCGGGAGAAAGAGGAGCAAGATGGGTAATGACCCACAAGTATAGGGGGTGTATCGCAGTATTTTTGATAAGTAAGAGTGTCGAACCCAACAAGGAGCAGAAGGTGCTGGCTAGTGGTATGGATCAGGAATTCTCTGCAAATACTTAGCAAACGGATTTTTAGGGGTTTTCGATAAAGCAAGTAAACAAAGTACGAGTAAACAAAAGATAGTAGGAATAAATGCAGCAAGTGGCCCAATCCTTTATGCAGCAAAGGACAAGCCGGTTGTATTACTTAAGATAACCAAACGTTCTCGAGGACACATGGGAAGACTGTCAAGTGCTTTCGCTTCATATAGTCGATTAATCTTCTTTAGCTGGCTAAGTGTTGTGTGGGTGAACCTGTGCTAATGTACCGCCCCATCCAAGACTAATACATACTTGTGATTATACCCCTTGCAAACATCCGTAAGTACAAGAAAGTAATTAAGGTAGAAACCTAACCATGACTTTAAACTCTAAGACCCTTACGTCCCTTGTGCAATGGTTTCCTAACGGGGGTTCAGGTTTCTGTCACTCCGGCAACCCCTACGATTAGTAGCCAAATACACAATGCATTCCCCTAGGCCCATATAAGTGAAGTGTCATGTAGTCGACTTTCACATGACACCACTAGAAGAAGTACACCACAACTTAAATAACAATCTATTGAATCTTTCTCAACGCAACTCCACTACTAACAACAAGACTTCTCCCATGTCCTCAATAACAAAACGAACTACTCACAAGACATCATATGGATCATGATCAGAGATGGAATAATGATGTATAACAATCTGAACATGAACAATAATTGAATGGTTCACTCAATAGTGTCAACTACAAAGAGTAATCAACACCGGGAAAGTTTCCCCTATGAACTATAGCAAGATTCAACGCAATTGTTACAGCAATATAGAGATGGTGATGAGGGTGCTGATGGTGATGATGGTGGTGATGATAATGATGATGATCCCGATAAAGTCCAGCTTGATGGTGGTGTTGATAGCGACGATCTCCCTTCTCTGGGAAGGAATTCCCCCGGCAGAAATCTGTCTGCCGGAGAGATCTTTCTCTCTCGGTGTTTTCCGCCCCACAGAGGCGGCAGAATCTTTCTGTGGTCACTCCCCGAGTCTTAGGGTTTCGTGGGGATGATATACGCCAAGGAGAGAGGCTAGAGTGGGACAGGGCGGCCACACCACCTCCAGGCGCGGCATAGGCCTGCCCGTGCCATGGGGTGGTGTGGGCCCCCTGTGGCCCACCTCCACTCCATCTTCTGGAAAAATAGGATTTTCTGTATATTTTCCTGGATTTTCGGATCTTCGTGAATTTTGCCTCCAAACAACACCTTTTTCATCAGAATCCTGACTGTAGCGGTCCATGCTCCAAAAGTCATCAACCATGCAAAAATAGATGAAATAACATAAGTATCACCTCTCAATACGAAATATATCAATGAATAATAGTGAATTAAGACATAGAATAGTGATGCAAAATGGACGTATCAACTCCCCCCGAGCTTAGACTTCGCTTGTCCCCAAGCGAAACTGAGCTCAATAAACATGACCTCAGGTTTATGGAGTGAAGAGTCGATAAAAGAATACGGACAAGAAGCATCGCAGTCATCAAATACATAGATCATAATAGAAGACAACTCACTATTATATAACTCAACTTGCAATGAGTAAAGGAAACACAATAAAGATACATAAAGTGAATCAAAATTGGTAGTGGCAAACTTAGCTCTTGGTCGAAGAATAGTTGATAATTTGCTCAAGTTCACAAATAGCTGGTTTTTCAATGATAGCTTCCAAAGTAGTAAACATCGAGATAAGAGCAAAGTGCAAAACAAGGAACATAAGAAACATGATTGAATAAATCATCATATGAATGAATGAAACACATCAATTCAAAATACTTGCTGAGATAGAAGGGAATAGGTTTACTGACTCAACTACAAAGTAAAAGAAAGGCCCTTCGCAGAGGGAAACAGGGATTGCAAGTCTCATAAAGAGCTCCCAAAAATTATGATACTTACTAGCTTTCAGCTCTCATTGCCCCTATCATAGGCATATTTAGGTGATTAAGGTTAAAGTGACACAACTAAGAGGATATGCTTGACAAGTTATAAGTTGAAATCTCATGCCCCTTACTTATGAGTACTGATCCTCATGCTACTCAACTTCAGTCACGAGCAAGCTCTTGTCATTGTAAATACATGCGTATCATTAAGAATCGCCAATGGGGTACCCCTTGCACATGACACAGGAGTTATCCAATAATCAAAATGACAAGGCAAACAGACAGTGAGCATCTCAGCGATCTTTTTATTTGCTATTTGCATAGGTTTTTATTGAGGATGCTTCATAGAATGCTCACTATAGTTTGCTGCAAGTTTCCACCATGATTAGGCATGGCTTAGGCTAGCGGCCTAGACGTTTCTCTAACACACATATAAACTCTATGATCTTACAAGTTCCACTTTTATTTCACACCGCCGGGATCCATAAGCAAAAGAACATGATATCAACTAGGTACAAGTACCAATGAAGTGTTGAAAGCAGTCCCCATGATGCATGGTTTGGCTAACTTCAACTCATAAAGCGCAAGCATATACGCAACAAAGAAGGACCCAATGGTTCAAGTTTATTAAATGCAAGAAAATTAAAGTGTGCCATCAAGTTTGTGAGAGATTTAATCACTAATTTTCACATAACAAGTTTAATTTGGGAGGTAGATAAAACACGAATTTACTTGGAATAGCAATAATGCTACTAGGTAGGTATGGTGGACACAACTGGCAAAGGTTTTGGTTTAAAGGAGGTGGATGCACGAGAAGAATACCCTCTCAGTATAGGTTTTTGGCTAGCAAGGCTGGGTAGCAAGTACAAGAGTTGAAGGAAACAACCAAACATACAAGTGATAAAGACAAACATGCAATCTTCCTTGGAAGCACAAAAGATCTTAACTAGAGAATACTAGACTTAAGAGCAAATCAAGAAAGAAAGATGATGAAATTATTTTTCTTTAGAGTACTTCTATCTTTTTCTTTTCAACTCTCAAAAAGGTGTTGGTACTGACCGAGCCAGGTTTGCCAAAACCAATTAAATTAACTGAATGATCCCAAAGTGATACCAATACTAACAACAAGATCAATCATATAACCACGAATTTAAAACTAATATAAGCTATGCAAAAGAGTGAATGATAGAACTTCTTATTAATATTCCATAACGGAAACTCACACCAAGGGATACATATCTAACGAGAGAGGGGACACTTCCATAATGCAAACCATACTACATAATAACTCCTCTATTCATGACATGACTCTACTAATAAGGTAAAAAAGATAGAAGATAGTGATATGATACCGCGGCACTCCCCCAAGCTTGGACCAAACCAAGGGGATGCCAAACCTGATGACGAATTACTCCTTTGGTGGTGGTGGTATCCTCTCGATGACCTCTTTGATCAGTTTCCCCAAGTCCTCAATCTCGAAGGTGAGAGTACGAATCAACTCCGAGTTGTGCTCAATACGGCCCATAATCATTTCAGTTTGTGGATCCCAGCTCTTGTGATTCTTTTTCCATTCTTCCCACTTGGAGTCTTCTTTTCCTGCATGGTTATGGATAAAGGTATGGAAGCTATTCTTGGTGTTCGGAGAAGGTGTCCGTGGTGCCAAGCAGTGACGCGAAGGCTTCCCTCCAGTTGACATCCGTGCAGTCCTTCTGATCCTGGCAGGATTCGCCACCACTCCAATGCTTGCAACGGTAGTGTCGGTATGCGGGTGTTGGCCTTGCTCCTCTTCACCTTCACTCTTTATCTCCTTCTCCTTCCCGGGGTCTTGGAGGTCTTCCTCCATAGGTTCCTTCCCTTTATCCTTGGCGGACACCATTGTGCTTCTAAGCCTTCAAAGAGTGTGTCCTGGCAGAAACAGATCGAAACAAAAACACGACGAAAACACAATATACGAACCTCGGGGGATCCGGGGGGTTATATATTACGGAGTTTCACATCAAAAGGAAGGTACTGGGAGAAAACGAGTCGGGGGCGAAGTCCTGGGTGGCCTCACCACCTGGTGGCGCGGCCAGGGGTGGGCCCGCGCAATGGGGTGGTGTGGGCCACCCAGGCTCCGTTTCCATCCATTTTTCGTTTCGTAGCTTTCCTTATTGACTGAAAACTGCAAAAATATAGTTGGATTGTATTTTCGTGGAACTTTTCTTACCCGAACTGTTACCTAGTTGAGCACGGACTCTGCAGGTCTCTGAATTTGGTATTTAGTGGATCCTTCCGAAGTCACCACTTGAATATCATCGACATCTTCATCTTCATACACTTATTACTTGAGTCAAAAAACCCTTCTCTTCCTTATTACACCATTATCTCCACTTCCTGGAAATTTCTTTCACACAAAACTTCACACAGTTCTCATTAACAACATTAGTATAAGTGAAGTGATAAAACCTTTTGAGTCCAACTTCAACTGAAAACCATCAAAACAAAAGCTACTGTAGCAACTCCTTCCGAAAGCCCAAAAAGAATTCAAAAAGGAAATCGAATAAAGAAGCAAATGCAAGAGTGGCAAAATCTGTCAAAACAGACCAGCAGGTAAAGATCAATTTTTTTGAAAATCTTCTGTTGCTCAAATCAAAAAGTGCAAAACTAACGAAAGTTAAATAACAACTTGGGGCAGAATAAAAAAAATTACAGCTCAATCCGACATACAGAGATCTCTCGCGAATTTTTATGGTGAAGCACAAAAATCTGTTTCGGGACAGCAACTTCCCCAAATATTACTTCTCTGTCATTAGAGGTTGATCTTGACACAAAAACCAAACAAAAGGATATGGAGCGGTTATTACCGAAGTAATAACTTCCAAGACTCAAAGAAACAAAAACAAACTAAAAGCAAAAACAAATTGGGTTGTCTCCCATAAAGCTCTTTCTTTATAGCCATTAAGATGGGCATGATAATTTTGAGGAAACTCTCATAGGAATATGAATTGAAGCGAAAGGGAGCATTAAGAAGCAAAAACACACACACATTTAAGTCTAACCCACTTCCTATGCAAGGGGATTTTGTAAGCAAACAAGTTATTGAAACCACAGGCAACTTGCATAAGAAGGCAAAAGAAGTGCAACATAAAAACTTTCAGCATAAAACGAGGAAACTTGATATTATTGAGATACATAAGAACACTTTTACCTCTCTCATAGTAACTTCCAGTATCATGCATAAACTTAACAATATAGCTATCACAAGGACCATCATAGCAATGATCACTTATTCTAACACAAAACACAGGAATACTAGCTCTCATAACACTACTATGTGAAACAATATTAGAGGTATCCTTACAAAGGATAGTGTGTCCCTTTTCCTCATACTTAGTGACAAAGTCTTTCACATTTGCTATTATAGGTTCATCAACCATTTGTTTATCAGGTTCAACAGCCTTATTCATACTTTCATTAACCACACTATCTATCATAGAATGTTCCTTTACCTTAACTGGAAAAGGCATTTTCTCAATATAAGGTTCAGGTAAAACATGATTAGCAGTATAAACTTCAGTATTTCTTGCAGGAACACTCTTAGCAATATCTTTATAAGGTTCATGATACTTATTCCACTTCTTTTTAGGCACTTCAATATACGAAGCAAAAGCCTTAAAATAAGAAGCAATAGCTTGAGAGTCTAGACCATAAGCATTTTTAATATTTTGAAAGTCATCAGTTCCCATAAAAGATTCAACGCATTCATAATCATAATTTATACCTGACTTTCTACCTTTGTCATTCTCCCAAGCTTCAGCATTGTCTTGAATACGGTCTATAAGGTCCCATTTAGCTTCTTCTTCTATGCGAGTGAATGATCCAGCACAAGAAGCATCCAATAAATCCTTGTCATGTAGAGAGAGCCTTGCATAAAAGTTGTTGATAATAATATTGTTGGGGAGCTCATGAATGGGACATTTGAGCATTAGTAACTTCAATCTCCCCCAAGCTTGAGTTGTACTCTCTCCATCAACAGGCCAAAAGTTGTATATTTGATTTCGATCTTTATGAATCTCACTAGGAGGATAAAACTTTGAATAAAAGAGAGGCACTATTTCCTCCCATTCCAGAGCTTGACCATTCTTCAGCAGCTTATACCATTCCTCAGCTCTTCCTTTCAGTGATAATGAGAATAACTTCTTCTTAACTTGATCTGTAGTAATACCTGCACACTTGAACAACCCGCATAATTCGTGTATAAAGAGTAGATGATCACCGGGATGGACAGTTCCATCCCCAACATAGTAGTTATCCATAACACGATCAATAATTCTTGTAGGTATTTTGAAAACATCTTTCTCAGCAGGTGGTGGCTTATCTACTACCTTAGCAGTGGTAGTAGCTTTACCAAATAAGAAACTCAGTGAATTATCCATAACGAAAATAAAGCAACTAGCAGAAGTAAACAATACTCACAGTAGAAGTTTTCTTTACCAGTTCCACTCTCCAATACCGCTTCACTCCCTAGCAACGGCGCCAGAAAATAGTCTTGATCACCCACAAGTATAGGGGGTGTATCGCAGTATTTTCGATAAGTAAGAGTGTTGAACCCAATGAGGAGCAGAAGGTGATGGCTAGTGGTATGGATCAGGAATTCTCTGCAAATACTTAGCAAATGAATTTTTAGAGGTTTTCGATAAAGCAAGTAAACAAAGTACGAGTAAACAAAAGATAGTAGGAATAAATGCAGCAAGTGACCAATCCTTTATGCAGCAAAGGACAAGCTGGTTGTATTACTTAAGATGACCAAACGTTCTCGAGGACACATGGGAAGACTGTCAAGTGCTTTCGCTTCATATAGTCGATTAATCTTCTTTAGCTTGCTAAGTGTTGTGTGGGTGAACCTATGCTAATGTACCGCCACATCCAAGACTAATACATACTTGTGATTATACCCCTTGCAAACATCCGTAAGTACAAGAAAGTAATTAAGGTAGAAACCTAACCACAGCTTTAAACTCTAAGACCCTTACGTCCCTTGTGCAATGGTTTCCTAACGGGGGTTCAGGTTTCTATCACTACAGCAACTCCTACGATTAGTAGCCAAATACACAATGCATTCCCCTAGGCCCATATAGGTGAAGTGTCATGTAGTCGACGTTCACATGACACCACTAGAAGAAGTACACCACAACTTAAATAACAATCTATTGAATCTTTCTCAAAGCAACTCCACTACTAACAACAAGACTTCTCCCATGTCCTCAAGAACAAAACGAACTACTCACAAGACATCATATAGATCATGATCAGAGATGGAATAATGATGTATAACAATCTGAACATAAACAATAATTCAATGGTTCACTCAATAGCATCAACTACAAAGAGTAATCAACACCGGGAAAGTTTCCCCTATGAACTATAGCAAGATTCAACGCAATTGTTACAGCAATATAGAGATGGTGATGATGATGATGATCCCCATGAATTCCAGCTTGATGGTGGTGTTGATGGCGACGATCTCCCCTCTCCGGGAAGGAATTCCCCCGGCAGAAATATGTCTGCCGGAGAGATCTTTCTCTCTCGGTGTTTTCCGCCCCGCAGAGGCGGCGGAATCTTTCTGTGGTCGCTCCCCGAGTCTTAGGGTTTCGTGGGGGATGATATACGCGAGAGGAGAGAGGCTGGAGTGGTCCAGGGCGGCCACACCACCTCCAGGCGCGGCCTAGGCCTGCCCGCGCGATGGGGTGGTGTGGGCCCCCTGTGGCCCACCTCCACTCCATCTTCTCGCATCCTTAGTCTTCTGGAAAATAGGATTTTTCGTATATTTTCCCGGATTTTCTGATCTTCACGAATTTTGTCTCCAAACAACACCTTTTCCATCAGAATCTTGACTGCAGCGGTCCATGCTCCAAAAGTCATCAACCATGCAAAAATAGATGAAATAACATAAGTATCACCTCTCAATACGAAATATATTAATGAATAATAGTGAATTAAGACATAGAATAGTGATGCAAAATGGACGTATCAATGGGATAACAAGAAATGGCGGAAAACGGTAGCAAGAGAAAATGACGAGACAAAAATGGCAACAAACGGTGGCGAGAGCAACTGCTGGGAGGATTTTGAGGGAGGGAACTAGTCATTCTAGGCTAGCCACATAACTGCTATGATCATGCAGCCGCCTTAGTTTCGATGACAACTCGCATTATTAGGAAACTAGCTATAGATAGAAATGCTTCCTGTGGCGCATATAAAATGGTATTCTTCACAGAATTAATTCTGTGACACATATAGACATATGCGCCACAGAAATTTGGCAATTCTGTGACGCACATAATCTATATGGGCCACAGAAATGTGTGTTTCTATGGTGCATATTTTTCCGTGCGCAACAAAAAGTAATGATTATGTGGCGCATATAGGCATATGCATGAACCACATAAATGTTATGGGACCCAGAACCAACTAAGTTGGGGAGACAATTATGTCGTGTATATGTCTATATGCGCCACAGAAAATGATATTTTGTGGCGCTATGTACCCCAGAAAGTTGGCCAAAGAAAGTGATCCCCGTGTGGATCGCCTTTTAAGTTTTGTAAAGAATAAACGAAAATCATAAAAAAAACTTCAAAAATATAATTCCTTTGAGATGTAGTTATTGGGGTATAATTTTAGGGAAAATTGAAAAACATGAAAAAATATTTTGATGTATTTTGCAAAAAAAAGGTCATGACACAGTAAAATAGCCATAATTTTTGCATACATTGTCGGAAAAAATATTTAACCTATCAAAACAATCGTCCTGAAATTTCCTACTCAAATTCAACTGCCAAAGGCTGTTCTGAATTTTAGAGAATCCCCAAATTCGAAAAGAGTAAAAGTTATGGCAAAAAGAAGAATTTTTCCTGCAAAAAAGTAAAAAGGGGGAGACAATTGTTGGGCGGGATTCGAAATTTGAATCCCGCTGACACTCCTTCCCTCTCTTTTATCTTTTATTTACTCCTCCACACTTCTCCCCCTCCACTTCTACTCCTCTTATCCTCCCCCCTTCTCCTCCATGGCCTCCTCCTCCTCCACCCCAGCAACCTCCTTCTCCTCCTCCACCCTAGCAACCTACTTCTCCTCCTCCGACGGCGATGGCCACCTCCGGCCATGGCCTCCTCCTTCTCCGACAACGATGGCCACCTCCTCCTCTTCCTTCTCCGACGACGGCAACGACCTCCTCCTCCTTCGATGACCAGCTCCAGAGACCTCCTCATCCGACTCCTCTGGCAACCACCTCCTCCTCCGGTGGCCTCCTCATCCACCATCTCCGGTGACCCTCTGATACATTGCAAATGTATCTATAATTTTTGATGTTCCATGCTTGGTTTTATCTACTTTCTTATGTTTTGTCCACACTTTGGAGTACTTTTCATATGATTTCTTGGACTAACCTATTAACAAGAGCCACAGTGCCAGCTGCCTGTTTTCTGCTGTTTTTGGTTCCAGGAAGTCAGAAAATGAATATTCTCGGAATTGGACAGGACAAAAGCCAATATGTCTATTTTTCCCGGAGACTCACGGAGCCAGAATACGAGACGGAGAGGGGCCACAGGGTGGACACACCACCCCTAGGCGCGGGTCCCTCTTAGCCGCGCTAGGGCATGGTGTGGGCCCCATGGCTGGCCACCGACCTTGCCTCCTTCGCCTATAAGAGCCTCCCGATACCAAAACCCTAAAGAGTCAAGCCTCCAGCCACAAAAAGTTCCGTAGCGCCGCCGCCATCGAAGGAGAGATTCGGGGGACAGAAAGTCTCTGTTCCGGCACCCTGCCAGGATGGGGAAGTGCCCCCGGAGCCATCTCCATCGATCTCCACTGCCATCTCCATCACCATTGCTGATTCCCATGATGAGGAGGGAGTAGTTCTCTCTCGAGGCTAAGGGTTCTACCGGTAGCTATGTGTTCATCTCTCTCTATGCATGATCATATTGTGATCATGAGCTTGTAATCTATAGATCTATTCTGCTACTCAAGTGCTTGAATGAATCTCTGCTCTCCCCATGTGTGTGAAAGTGACAGCGTGCTCACCATGGTGGCACTTAGGCTAGAGATTACAAATACTTGTTATGAGTTATATTTGGAGTTGGATGTCTTTATAAAATTGTGGTGTTTGTTGGAACCATCTAGTACTCAAGGTGACAGTGTGGGGTTTTCTAGATGGGAAAGGCTTACTTTGAGGTGTGTCGTTATAGCCCTACCATCGATTAGAGTGTCCAACCGGAGAGTAGTTAAGAGTAGTATCATGAAGAAGAATATATTTATATGAGAGTGTTCACTAGTGAAAGTATGATCCCTAGGCCTTATTTCTAAGCATTGAAACACCGTTTGCTACTAGATCGGTTACATGTTTGCTTGCTTCCATCTTTATTTCAGTTTGCCTTTAGTCTTTTTCACGCCATCAAGTTATTTTCTATCACCGTTACCACTTATAAATATCCATACCACTTGTATTTCACTATCTCTTCGCCGAACTAGTGCACCTATACACCTGACAAGTGTATTGGGTGTGTTGGGGACACAAGAGACTTCTTGTATCTTGATTACAGGGTTGCTTGAGAGGGAATACCTTTGACCACTTCCTCCCTGAGTTCGATAAACCTTGGGTGATCCACTTAAGGGAAAACTTGTTGCTGTTCTACAAACCTCTGCACTTGGAGGCCCAACAACTGTCTACAAGAATAGAAGTGCGTAGACATCACCCCCTCCTCCACCCACCTCCGGTGACCCCTACCTTCGGCGACCCCCTACCTCCGGCCTAGCCCTCCTCCGGTGACCCCTACATCCGACCACGGACATGGCATCCGATGAAATTCCGGTGGTTGCTAGATCTAAATCTAGATTTGGCCCGCTTTTTTATGAAATTTGAAAAAAAAAATGGTGACACATATTGGCAGTATGCGTCACAGAAATTTGAAATTTTGGAGGATCTAGCCCGCCTTTTTTTAAAAACTTGAAAAAAAAATCCGTTGCACATATCAATATGCGCCACATAAATAAAATTTAGTGACGAGTTAACAGTGGCGCATTTGATATGCGCCACAGAATTGCAAAAAGCATGCGCTACTGATAGGCCTTTTCCTAGTAGTCTGTACCTATCAGCTTCACCCAAACAGGTAGGTTCTGGTCGACTTGGCAGTAGGAGACAAAGACTGTTGAGCTTGGTGGATACGGCAAGATACTTGGTGGGCTTCATCCAGGCCGCTAGGAGACTATCGGCTTGACTAAAGCATATTTTTGCAATTTCTCAATACTAGCACAAAGCCCGTGCGTTGCTACGACATATTAAAACCGAATTTTTCGCCAAAATTATCGATCCGCGTAGAATGATTTTATTTTCTATTTTGCAATGCAACATTGGACTGATCTAACTTTTGCTTGAAGTCATCAACCCGCTCCAACCCTATCCTCGGCGTACCCATTGATCATAATATAAATTTTTATTGTCTTTTTATTTGATATACTATTTTATACTTCATTTCAATTTGTTTGCTACTTTTAAAACCTGAAACCATATAACGATACATTATTTACTCTCTTTGTTCGTTTACAAATATATGCAGCCCCACAAAAAATCTGGATCCAAAAAGTACACAGACGAGCCTATAAATTCAATAAATTCAGATATGTACATGTATTAAATTCTGCTATGCTAAATAGATCTTATGGTTCTTTATACACAGTAGGAAAAAGATCTTCGGTACATAGATAAGCATGCAAACAAAGGATATATACTGCTTCTAATGGCAGACAATGCTCTTTGTAATATTATCGATCATCTTCCGAAACTTCTCCATGTGTTGGCCTGCAGCGAGATGGCCACTGACAGGCTGCTGTGAAGATAGATAAATCCCTGAAAAAGAAAGACGATTCAGGGACGGTAAAGATAGATACAGATTTTAGATTGTATTTTTCAAAATAGCATTCCTAGAGGCATAACACCAGATAGGTGAAGGGCACCCAATGACAACCTGCTTTCGATTCCCCAAAATAAGCTTAGCCGCACAGGAAACAAAGCAAATTCGATTTTTTGACGTAGTAATTGCTAACAATCTGATTCCGCAAAGATCAATTGCAGAGAACATGGAAGAGAGGATTTTCATACAGTACAGAAATTGTAGCTGCACATATGTTTGTGGCATAGAACTGTGGTTCACAACGTTATTGTTCCCTATGCCCCCGCCCGTCCATCTGTGGTTGACTTGTACGTGGCGGAGAGATTTGTGGAAGCAAACGCAGGCTCTACAAGATGGGCAGCAGCTGTAGGTGCTCGGCGACACGGCCGCCGGACGGTGACACCAATCGGACCCACACCCGCATCTAGTCCGGGAAGAGATCCCCTTCTTCTGTCGCACGCCCCGGCCAAATTGCTTGAGAAAAATCCTGAGACTGGATCGGTGCTCTGCTCGCGTGTGTCCCTACAGCCGTAACTACGGTCGCCGGTGCATGCCGCCCCCCGCCGCCGCTCACCCCAATCCATAGCTATGTCGTGCAGCCTGAGCCAGTTCCTTCTCCTCCCTCCTTGTCGGCTGCGGTAGCACCCGGGCACTGCTGGTTGGTCCTCCTCTTCAATGTGCCAGGCGGACCAGTCGATCTGTGATAGCGAGAGTTGGGCAGCGCTACCAACCGCCGGGATCGATCTTATATAGCAGTAATCTGGGGCCATCGACTTGCGGGAGGATGGCCGGTCAGCGACAGTCGTCGGGCTGGGGGTGGCGGCGGCGGACGATGGGAACGGGTTACACGGAGCCCTTAATCTGTTCGCTCGATGGATACGAACCTTTTTCTCTACTCTGCCATGGGCGAAACCGTATGAAACTTAGCGATGACATTGGTGGATAATATTTCCAAAAAGTCAGGGGCAAAAATCGTCCGAAAAAAGGCTGGTTGACAGAAGCAATCTTGTTTTATTATTAGGTATAGACTAGCGCATGTGTCCGTGCGTTGCACCGGGTGAGAATTGTCTCGTAGAGCGTGCCACTGGGCCGCCAGCTGCGTGGAGATATGCCTTCCCAACGACCTTCGGAGTCGTTAACTCGTGGTCTCTTCACAAATAGGGATGCTTATTTTTTTTCTAGTCCCTCACTTATGCATATGCTTTTACTATAATTCTTTCTTTGATGCTCGTGCATGCAGAGCCGCCTAAAGCATCACTCTCGTTCGGAATAGAGGAGCAGCATCATTTTTCAAGCCGGTGTGTTTTTCGTCATTTGATTTGTCGCCAAAAATATAGAAAGCAAAAAAGTGAGAAAAATACATCGAGTGCAAAACGGATTTTACAAAGAGAATTTCGATCTGTTGAAGTGTGAAGCTGTGTCTTGCTGCTTTACGTCGTGAAGATAATAATAAACAAAGGAGACCAAGGACGCCACGGCCTTGTCACTTTGCTGACCAAACCGTGTATGCTTGAGCATGTGTCGTAGCCAAAACAGATCAAAGTAGATCATGTGATCAAACCTACATGAATTCCTAGGGCCTAGGGCCATCAGTGTTGATTTTGAACTTCCATGTGTCTCAGCAGCTCTATTATTTTCCTCCTCCTGTGTGCATAATTATGTTTTAAGGCTTCAACATAAAACAAATCAAATTTTCTATGGCTGACGAACATTATGTAGAACATTATGTAGAGTTTGTGGCATGCACCTGCCTATGCATGATGTGTTGGCATGGGTTGATCGTGGCGTAGATCGCGATCATGCTGGTCTGACAACTGACATCCATCACTCGCCAAACCAGATTGACATATGAATCCACCTTTCGCGTTCCTACGAAACAAATGAGCGTCTACATGGGCGAACTGATTGAGCGACCTTTTTCTCGTACACCTCCGCTCGAGATTTAATTCATCGATCCTACGCCTTTTATCTCATGTCCTTGCCGCCAGATCAACATCCTTGGTCGGCCCCTTGCACAACGTACGACGTGACAAAGCAGAGCGGCGTGGACGCAAAACGGACGGCAGCGGCGCGTCGACACAGGCGCAAACTCCGGCGTTGCTCGAGACTCGTGCGAGGAGTAGCTACTGTGTGTCGAACAGAGTCAACTGACCGATATTCCCCTTCAACATTGTCCTGAAGGCACCTAGCGCCTGGTGCTGCGTTGTTGCCATCATGATGGCAGAGATCGAACTCAATGATAACGGTGACGTCAACGACTTGAGGGGCAGAGAATGAAGTCGACAACAGCGTGCGATGCATTGTGTATGGCCAACGTTGTCGACCATCTTGATGTCAGAGATCAAACTGAACGATTGCGGTGGTGGTAGAAACTTCGACAACCACGCGCGACGCATCGTGACATGGCCGGCCGATGGATCGATGATATGGAGCTAGCTAGCAGAGCACCACGTTGTGGCAAAAAGCATCAGATCGGGACCGGGCCAATTAACCTTCGGTTTCTTTTCCTGTTTTCTATATGCTGCGTTTGAGCTGATTCTTTTACGTGTCCCCTTCGGTTGTCCTCAGTAACATCTCTTCCAACATAGAAACCGTACTGATCCGGGATTTTTGTAGTTGGAACCGATCACGGATCAATGTTAATTTAGCGATCGAGCGGGCGACATATGAAAGCGCCCAAGGCGACGGTTGAAGGCGTAAAGTTGATGGACGAAGAGAGAAAACTTAGCCCTTTTATTATTATAGGTATAGATTACATATTATATTTAAAAATTACTAAAAATGTCTTATTTTAAAAATTAGCCATGTTACATGTACTATCATCACGCATAACGAAAGATCGAATAGGCAGAGCGGGTTCGATCAAAGGCAACGAAGCATATCATGGAAACATCAAA
The DNA here is from genome assembly GCA_910589775.1 of Avena eriantha. Classification (NCBI taxonomy): domain Eukaryota; kingdom Viridiplantae; phylum Streptophyta; class Magnoliopsida; order Poales; family Poaceae; genus Avena; species Avena eriantha. The sequence continues at coordinate 133,319,059 of OU342744.1, read as the reverse complement.
AGATATATATTTTTAGCCCCACAACTTGCACCGCAGGTGCGTTTTAGTCCCGCATCTTGCAAATTAACCTAGATTAGTCCCACAACTTGCAATCCAGAAACATTTTAGTCCAATTCGATCGTATTTCCGTGATTTTGACCGAATTCGTTGAGCATCGGAATTTTTGCAAAATGACCCAGTGTATTTATTTTCTTTATCGTTTGGTGCCTTGATATGGCCTGACAAGAGACCCCACTTGTAAGTGATTGTACAAATAAGAAAAACTTCACAGGCAATGGAGGGAATCGAACTGACAATGTGCACTCTACTAACAATATGCACGCTTGCACTACAATACACGTGACTACGTGATAATTTGAAGAGCGGTCGTTTATTATACATTATTTTAAGGCTAATGTGTCCTACACACAAACGTATATGAAACATATACAAAAAAAATATCAGTCAGGCAACAGGCTAGCTAGCTCTCGCTGTCTCGGAAGGACATGAAACACAGAAATAAAGTTACGTATACTAACAAACATGAGTGAAGTGAAGCTCGATTGAGTGTATACACCCGGGCTGCACGTAAGGCTTTATTTTGGATATTCAAAATACTTGTTTTAAAGTTGTGAAAAGTTATTTAAAAAGTAAATTTTCAATCCGAAATAATTGTGTCTTGGGCTACATAGAAAAGACAAAATTAGAGATTAGGGTTTGCAATATGTGCACTTTCAAATCATGTCAGTATTGTCCTTTTTTTTGTGTAGTCCCAATACAAATTGATCTGGTTGAAATTTTGCACACCGAAAAAGCTTACATTAGGTTTTTCCGCCAAACGGTGACACGGCCAAGGAAAAGCACGCATGCGACAACTCTCGACCCCCCTCCCCCACCACGAGGGCGACGGGGCCTCCCCCAACGCCGGCTCCTCCTCCCCTCTTCCACCTCTCCCCCTCCGTCATCGCCGCGGCCATCATAGGTCACCGGTAGAAGCCCGGGCGACGCCATCGGCGGCAGATTTCCTATCGCCGCGCTATGGAGGGTGGGTAGGGGCTCTAACTCCATGGCGGTGGTGCATCCCTTGAAATTCCCTGGTACGATGCCGTCGGGTGTTGCTGGCGGCGGTGCAGAGCTTCTCCGCGGGCGCCATGGACATGAGGTGTAGTCGGTTGCCGTCCCGGCCGGGATCTGGTCGCCTCGGGCCTAGATGGGCTCAGGTGGCTCTAGATGGGCTTGGGAGGGCCGGGTGCTGCCTCTGCGGTGCTCTCTTCAGATGACGGTGACGACTTCTAGAATTTGAGACGGCATCACTGCGACCTACCCATTGCAGCATGGCGACTAGGGATTTACGGGCCCATCTAGGCCCGGCTAGACCGTCTGGGCCTGGTGTGCCCCGGCTGCTCTGTCCGGTCGACGACCGCTTCTTGGCGGTGGACGTGGGTTCCTCCCGTGGGCTACAAGGCGGATGTCCCTTGTTCCTGCAATGTTGTGTGCCCTCGCGAGTCAGACTATGAGCTAGTGTCCATAAAAAGATGGTGATGGTGACTTCAATATCGTGGTCGCATGCTGGTGGGCAGTGAAGATGTGTGGTGGTGCTCTGTTGCGCCAGGGTTTTCTATGGGGGTTGAGGTCGGGAGAAATCCATGTCGGCTCGTCCGACCCTGACGCGATGGCGCCTTCGAGTAGCAACATTCATCTGGAGGGCATCGAGGGAATCCTCCATCTCCACTTTACTCTAAGTGCTGGGGGAAACCCTAGGACCACGGTCCAGGTAGCAACCCGCGTCCTTCCTTGTGAAGCTGCTGCTTGGTACTCGACGCTTCAGGATGCTTGGAGCGTGGTAGGACAAAGTCCGGGGTTGCAAGGGTTGCGGGTCATCATCGCCTCGTCGATTCGCCATTGTCTTTATTTCTTTTCTTTTGGACATGTTTCTGATGTTGTCCCAGTATTTTCTTTGTTTCAAACTCATCTACCGGTGTGATTGATATATTAATACAGCGGGGCAAAAGCTTCTTTCGAGGAAAAAACTTACATCATTGCCCACATGTACATATTTTTTGAAATTCTTTTTGGTACTTCGAATTGCACTTCAAAATGTTTAAAATAAAGGTCACCACCTAGCCCGAGTTTCGAACTCATTTTTCGGTAGATACATGTCATCAGGAACTGACTATTCTATAGAAATATCTGCTACTAGCTACTAGCTACTGTTACAACTCAAGTTTATTCTTCTTTCTTTTGCGACTAAACTCACGTTTATTCTAGACGCTAGCTATTAGCTTAACAAACTAAGCAATAAGGTAGATATTGTGGAGTGTGGACTTGCCGACATGCAATGGCGAGATGATTTGTACAGATAACGAACAAAATTATTTACAGTGGACGCGACCATTTTTACGTGCCTGTTTATTGTATAAAAGTGTTATGTCCTCCAAAGTAACCAAATTGTCTGCTGACGTGGTGGTTTGTGCCCGAGTATACCAATACTAAGGTACTGACTTCAAATCTCTGTACTATCTAGAGTTTTACTTATTTTATTTATTATTTATTTGTACGTCTATTAACACGTGGGTTTTCTGTTTACCAAGGACATAAATGCTAAAGAAAAATACATAGGGGTTATTTTGAAAAAAAATTACGACGATAAAGGTGGACGGATTTAGTCAAACTTGCTGAAATTTGATTAAGTTAGACTAAAATGCTCTCGAAGTGCAAGTTGTGGGACTAATATTTCTCACTTGGCAAAAAGTAGGACTAAAATGTACCCACGGTGCAAGATGTGGGACTGAAGAGAGTGACTAGGAGAAGAGCGCGCGCTGGAGAGCATGCGGACACGAGGCACAACGTGCGCACGAATGTGAGCAAGCTTGGCTGGTTAATCTCCACGTGTCCGTGCAGTACCGCTCCATTCGCATTGTTTTCGTCCCCGCAATATTGTCCCATGCCCATCGGACCTGGAAAAAAATTGCCCAGCACTGTGGGCAGTCAGTACACCACATTGTGTACTATGACCGTGTAGTGCACTACGACCGAAGGCAGTATAACGCAGTACAATAAGGCAGAGCAGTGCACTGCGATCAAAGGCAGTGTAACGCAGTACAACAACACAGTGCATGGGCCGTGGACTTCCAGCACACCGCACAGTGCACTGCGACCGAAGACAGTGCCATGGAGTACAACAAGGCAGTGCACCACTGGTGGACTGCCAGGACACCGTGTAGTGCACTGCAACTTAAGGCAGTCCAACGCGGTACAACAAGGCAGTTCTCCCGGAGGTGCACTGCCAGGACACCGCGCATTGCACTACTACTGAAGGCAGTGCAATGCAGTACAACCGGGCAGTGCACGGGCGGTGCACTGCCAGGACACCGTGCAGTGCACTGCGACCAAGGGTAGTGCAATGCAGTACAATAAGACAGAGCATGGGCGGTGCATTGTCAGGACACCGCGCAGTGCACTGCGACCGAAGGCAGTGCAACGTAGTATAATAAGGCAGTGTATAGACGGTGCACTGACAGGACACCATTCTGTGCATTGCGATCGAAGACATCATGCACTGGACCAAAAAGGCAGTGCAACAACCTACCCATCAAAGGCAGTGCGAGAAAACAGTTCGTCGAAACATATCAACAATGGATCTAGTTTTAAAGATCTGGACGTGACTAGCACGTATGTGAAAATGGATATCGACTTCGACGCTCCGTTTGAAAGTTATCGCAATTTTCATGTTCAGATCTAAAAAAAAGGAAAAGGACTTGCGGCCTTCTCCACATCCACCACGTGTCGTATTAGGAAAGACCGGGACAGCACGTAAGACGGTCTGTGCCCACCACATGGAGGCAGCAGCAGCAACGCGACCTTCTAGAAGCGCGTCTTTTTCCTAGTCTTTTCGGGGACTAAGAGCTCAAACATCAACGGTGTCGAAGTAATCGGAAAAAGCAAGAGACCGCGGCAACGTCTTGGTTCAGCGGGAACAGGAGAACTTGGAGAGATCGGATCGCTCCTGTCAACGAGACCGGTTTAGCGGGCCAAATACTAAATACCCACGTTCGGCCGGCCCATCATGCAGCAGTGACATTTTTTACTCTTTTCTGTTTCCTTTTTTTTTAATTTTTTTCCTTTTTCCGTTTGAAAAGTACATGTTTTCAAAAACTGGTTTATGCCTTTCGAATTTGATTCAAGAATTTCGAATTTTGGTTCATGAATTTTGGAAAATGTTCATGATTTTCCAAATTTTGTTCATGACTTCCAAAATCTGGTTCACGACTTTCAAAATCTGGTTCACGATTTTGAAATTTTATTTATGGCTTTTGACTTTTCATTCATGATTTTTCAAAAATTGCTTTACGATTTTTAAAATTTGGTTCATGATATTTAAAAAAAGGTTCAAGTTTTTAAAAATTGTTCATCAATTTTGAAAATTGGTTCATGATTTATCTTTTCAAAAATTCATCATGACTATTAGAAAAAATCCACGCATGATTTTAGGTTGGAAAGACTTAGTGCTAGCCAACAAACGACTGTGACCGTGCGGAAGGAGCTCATCCTAGGTATCTGTGTTGAGTAAGGGCATCTCTACCGGGTCGACCCAAATGTGTGACTGAAACGGTTTGTTTCTGTCTGTTTGGGTTGGCACGTGGTCACTTTGGGGTCGTGGTCTGGCATGTCCGGCCGACCGTGCCCAGCGGCGCGACCCATCTGCCCGCGCCTGCAAAAGGCTCGTTACCGACGCCGGCGCCGGTGTATACCCAGTTCGTTTCGGTCACACAGCCGCCTGTCGGTTTTCTTCCAGTCGTTTCCCGCCGATACCCACCTCTTCTAGGCGTTTCCCGCCGCGTCCAGACGCGCCCATAAAATGGGGAGGCCGGCCGATGTAGGCGCAAATCCGAAACCCTACCTCCATGCCTGGTCGTCCTCGTCGCCGATCTGGCAGCCCCGACAATCGCCTAGAAATCCCACCCCCCCGAGCGTCTGGGGGAGTGGTGGCGTTCGGACCCACTGGAGGAACTGGACTTGTTGCCACCTCCAATTCCAGGGCGCCCGTGGATATACAGGCTACGCCCCGGGCCGTGTCGCGCTTTCTACAACCGCCATGTGACCACCGGCGAGCCTTTCACGATGGAGGTGGCGGAACGCGTCTTCCTGTCGGAGTACTAGCGATGGGACCAGCTCTCATTAGTGCGGGCCGACCTCCGGGAAGTGGTACGTGCCAATCCCGATGACGCTTCCCTGCGTGCCCGCCTCGACCGCGTTGAAGAGGAGGCCAGACGCAGCGGGCGATCATCCTGTCTCTCAAAAACGAATGGTGTATCTGACCCGTCGCAGACTACGGCGCATAGTTTTAGGGGTGTGTGTGGTGTGCTTGTAACAAACGTTCTAAGACTTGAATAAAGATTTTCATTGCAATTGTGGCCAATGCCTACTTGATACATCGTACATTGCGCGCGCACAACCTAACCTACTCGGCGGAGTCGGAGGTCGGGCGGTACCGTCTTCGGTACATGCCATCATCGAAGACGCTGATGCCAAGACTTCCTTCGCCGCCGTACTTGAAGACGAGGATGTTGCCCGCTTCGATCTGGTGAGCGCGAGCGAAGCACTCCTAGCCGTTGTCGAGGTACAACTGTCCAAGATGGTCGAACTGCAGATCGACCGGGTACCTACTGGTCCTAAGACCGTTCGCCCGCAGGATGACAAGCGGGGGCGGTTGGTCACCGACCAGGGTCACGAATCTGCGGGGCAGGAGCAGCTTGTCACTCGGCATGCCAAAGTGCATGGCCACGGTGAATTGGATGCTTGGGTCAACCTCGTCGGGCGACGATAACATCGAGGGAGAGTGTGGTGGCGCACATACTTGGCCGTGTCCTTGGTGCCCCCCTCGACGTCCACGGCCGGCATGCCCTCCCCTCGATCCTTCGTTGCCGGCCATGGCTAGCTACAGGTAGTGGAGAATGGAAAGGAGAAGGAGGAGAGAAAGGTGTGGTGTGGGAGAAACTTGCCACATGCGGCCAGTTAAAAAGGCCCGTCATCGGATGCTGGCAGGGAGGCCGAAGAGACGTCATTGAAGCGTCCAGTCAGCTAGTGTGTCGTCTTCTCGCCGTTGATGGTGCAGGTTGCCGCCGATCAGCCTTCTGCCAGCGACTCGGAATCGCTGCCCCGATTGCGCGCGGCTGAATCAACACCGCGGTGCCTGACGGGTGGGCCAGAGGCACCAACGGGAAGGACATGCCCGCGACCCGCCCATGCGGGGTCGATGCAACGATCACGCAAATTAGGTGCGCCGATGAGTCAAGTCGGATGCGTCGAGCCGGATGGGTCGTGTTGCTGGGAGATCGCGCATGCCCCGCACGTCTGTGCGGACGCGTCCGAGTGGATTGGGTCGGCCCGGTCAAGATGCCCTAAACTGCGACCGAACACTACCATGGGCCAGTCCATGTCGACTCGGCCACAGGCGCGCGAGGCGTCCCAAAGCGAAGCCTAACAAGGAGTGACGAGCTGAAATGGTGCAGCTAGAGCTAAGGCCCAGACTGGTGGGGCTCGATCGGAGCAGGCAGAAGGCAGGCATGCGAGAGCGACGTAGCCTATGCAGAGTCCAGCAGCCAAGCGTGCAAGCGGGTGGGCCAGGTCAGGGGCTCCAGGCAGCAACGTGCAGTGCATGTCTTGGAGCTGGTTCATGGGGAGTTGACCATAAATGCCGCTCGTGCAGGCGTCTAGTACCACGTACCCCTACAGTGCAATTTCTCTCTTAGGCCAGGCCTATTAATCGATGGGATGAAGACTACCATAGATGACGACGACGGTGGGTGGGGTGACCACCGGATATGAGTACGACGGCGACACCAGAGGACACCTCCGATGACAGGGACGATGTGGCTCGTTGTGGCGTAGTTGGCGGAGGTGCGGCTGTTACCTCGTTGTAAATGGGGGCCGATAGAGGCAAGGAAGAAAACTTATGGGAGGGGGTGGGGTGGTGCTCGTCATCGATCGGGCTTAGGGTTAGGGTGGTGCATTCTCACCGGCAACCGGACTTAGGGTTGGAGGTGCAGGTTGGGGTAGAGGGATGGCCGGCCGGCCAGGACAGACAACGACAGGGATGACCTGACTGGCCGCGACATCACCGGCGGAGGTACGGCCAGGACCTTGCTGGAGATAGGGCCGATGTGGCTAGTCACAGTGTCGCCGACGGATGCGAGGAAGAAAACTTAGGGGAGGGCGTGGGATCTTAGTGAAGGAGATATGCCCTAGAGGCAAATAAAGTGTTTTGTTTGATACATCTCTTGTATGTTCATAATACGTTTCATGTCGTGCTATAATTGTTTTAATACGAAACATTAATACACATGTGGTATGTAAACAAACCTTGCCTCTAGTTACCTCTAGCAAACTATAGCTCATTGGTCAAATGGATGATATAGGTGAAAGAACATTTCATGTTTTCCTATGTTTTGTGTGTTAGATAACAATACTGTGGAGATTATTCATGTGCACTAAGTATGCAGGAAGCTTTGAGGGGGGCGGATTATCCACCCCACCAAGGGCCGGATAATCCGTCCTACCTCATTGAGCAAAGGGAGCCAAGGCGCGTCGCTCGGTATCCGGTCGAATTTTCTCCCGGAAAATCCGAACTGGGGCGGTTCTTCCTCCCTAGGCCAGATAATCCGGCGGTCGCATGGGCCGGACAATCCGGCCCCTAGTTTTTGAGCAAAGGGAGCCAAGGCGCGTCGCTCGGTATCCAGTCGGATTTTCTCCCAGAAAATCTGAACTATGGCGGTTTTTCCTCCCCAGGCCAGATAATCCAGCCTTCACATAGGACCGGATAATCCGACCCCCAGAAGTTGATCAAGGGCAAGCTCGGCGCGACGCTCTGGTAGGGGGCGGATTATCTGCCGGATATTCCGAGTCTGGGGCAGAGTTTTCCCCAGGCCGGATAATCCGGCCTTCACTTGGGCCGGATAATCCGGCCCCCAAAGTGTCCAACGGCTGGTTTCGGAAGGGGGTATAAATACCCCTTCTTCCCCAACGTTCAGAACTCTTGATTCATTCGAAATTGACCAGACATTGTGCAAGAGCTCTCATTCTCGATCTCCCACTTCAACCACCCGAAGGCTTTGATCTTTGGGGGAATTGAAGGAGGAGAGGATCATCATCATCATCACGAATCAAGCGCATCAACTCCTCTCCATTCACTTGGAGAAATCCCTGATCTAGTATTCTTGTCAATACCTAGATCTTGTTCGTTGTATTTGATAACTTTGTTCTTGTGGCAGCTTGTTGTCATTTCGAGAGCCTCCAAGTTGTTTGTGGAGTTGTTGCCCCGCTAGTTGTGTAAAGGCGCCGGTACCCGCCTCGAAGGGTCCCTATAGTGGAAAGGTGGATCAGGCCTTTGGTGGCAGGATCCATCGGAGAACAGGGTGACGCCTATTGTGGCGTGATGGTCTTAGTACCGCCCACCTCTCCAACGCAGACGTACTTCCCTTAACAAGGAAGGAACTGCGGTCAAACAAATCATGTGTCTCCGCGTGCTTCACTATGGTTTACCCGTTCCTCTTCCACTCGCTCTTTACTCGCTAGTAGATAGGTTTGCATATAGGGAAATTCCACCTAATAGTTTATCTAGAGAATTTACCCTTTGTGCTAAGCCTAAAATTGAAAAAGTATTAAAATTTGGAATAGCACCTATTCACCCCCCCTCTAGGTTCCCATACGATCCATTTCAATTGGTATCAGAGCCCCGGCTCTTAATTCGGGCTTAACCGCCTAAGAGTAGTATGGGTACCAAGGATTATGGGAAGGAGGCTGTGGATAAGGTCACAATGGATGATCTCAAGACGTTGGAAACAACCTTGTCGAAATCCTTTGAGGCCAAGATGGAGGAGATGAATCGAATGATTACTCACCTCACATCATCCATAGCCCCATCTCCATCCTCCTCTGAGGTAGCCACACCATCATCTAAGGAAAAGGGTAACACCAGATCCAAGGATGATGATGCGGAAGGTGAAAAACTTAATGGTTCCACCTCCAAGAAGGGAAGTGGTAAGGAGGAATATAGTGAGGTTCGCCATGTATATTCCCCCGACCTCCCTATCCCTCATCCTCATATAAACAATAGGGGTGATCCACCCAAGCTCACTGCATCCTCTTTCAATCAATGGCAATTCTTAATGAAATCTCATGTTTGCAGCTCCTCTATTGAACTTTGGAGGATTATTGAAGAGGGTCTTCATATTGGAGATCAAACCAACCTGACAGGAAGAGAAGTTGTGGACAGCCAATTGAATGCCACTGCTCTCCACATGATACAACTTGGTGTGGGTCCCAAGGACATGCCACACATTGAACATCTCAACACACCTAAAGAAGCTTGTGATGCTCTTACGGATCTCTTTGTTGGGAATGAAAGCATGAGAAGGAATAGGTATGATGCCCTTAGTAATGAAGCCGAGGGATTCTACATGTTGGATGGTGAAAACCATGAAGACATGTATAGAAGACTCAAGGGCATCGCAACAACATTTAGAAAGCATGGGGCCACTCACATTGATGATGCATGGATAAAAAGGAAATATGTGAGTGCCTTAATGCCTTTCGAGCCAACGGACTTGAAGAGCCTGCAAGGTAGACATAACTACCATCAAATGACATCCAATGAGGTCATGCAAGAGATGGCGTCATTCAAAGTGGCAGCAAAGAATGCTGAAGATGCTCGTGCTCGGGCCATTGGAATGCAAAAGGGTGTCAATGTTGCTCTCAAAGCCAATGTTGTTGAGCAAGAGGAGGACGAAAGAGCATTTGAGGGAGCCTCCATGGACTACCCCGATGAAGTCAAACGTGCTCATGGTGAGTACATGGCTTTTTATGCAAGGAACTTTTGGAAGGACCCTGCCAAAGCCAAGTCGGAACTTGAGCGCAAGAATGGGTCAAATGGAAGAAGAGAAAGTGGCCCAAGATTGAGAACTTGCTACAACTGTGGAGATAGAATGCACTTTGTAGCCGAGTGTCCATATCAAAATAGAGAAGACAATGGTGGCAGGCTCATTCTTAAAGAGAAATCTAAAGCACCTAGGAAGAAGCCATTTATTAAGAAGAATGGCCCCTTCAAGAAGCAACCTAATATCGTCTTAGTAGCACAAGAAGAATACTCCTCTGCAAGTGAAGATGAAGAGGATGATGATAGTTCTCGTGAGGTGGCTGCTATAGCCACCACATCGACTCCTTCATCTCTCTTCGACTCGCCAAACGAGAACGTCATCAACAACAACGCTACTTGCCTAAAGCCAAGAGGGTCCGAGGGCTATGCTTCTGGTGGTTCTAAATGGGTACTCGATAGCGGTTGCACGAGTCATATGACCGGAAGCAAGGAGATCATCACGGAGATGCGGCCAAACCATGATCACATAACCGTCTCCTATGGTGACAAGTCAAAATCTGAGGTATTGGGTCTCGGCAAAGTTATGGTGGCTCACGATATCTCTCTCGTGGACGTCATGCTTGTTGAGACCCTCGGGTACAACTTACTTTCAGTTCACGCCCTTAGTAAGATGGGCTTTGCAGTTTATGTTGATGCTGATTTGGTGGTACTCTTGTGGAGCAAGTCTCTAAAAGTCGCTTTCGTGGGATATGTCAAAAATGACCTGTACGTGGTGGAATTTTCGGGGAAAACCACTACAAGCCCGATGTGTCTTTTCAGAAAGGCTGACGCAGGTTGGCTATGGCATCACCGACTAGCCCACGTCAATATGAGAACTTTGCAAAGTCTCCACAAGGGTGGCCACATCCTTGGACTAAAAGAAAATGTCTCCTTTGCCAAAGATCGTGTTTGCAGGGCTTGTGTTGAAGGGAAAATGCATGACTCTCCTCATCGAAGGAAAACTATTATCTTGTCAAAAAGGATCTTAGAGCACCTCCATGTGGACCTCTTCGGACCTCCATCTCATGCAAGCCTCGGTTGGAAGAACTATTGTCTAGTGATTGTTGATGATTACTCAAGATACGCTTGGGTTTATTTCTTCAAGTTGAAGAGTGAAACTCAACAAATAGTCATCGAATTCGCCAACGAGGTTCAACGTCAACACAACGTCCCCATTCTGGCTATAAGAAATGATAATGGCTCTGAGTTCAAGAACTACACCTTAAATGAGTTCCTAAGTGAAGAGGGGATAAGACATCAATACTCCGCTGCATACACCCCTCAACAAAATGGTGTAGCTGAGAGGAAGAATCGGACTCTAATGGATATGGCAAGATCAATGCTAGCAGAATTTAAATCTCCATATAACTTCTGGGCTGAAGCAATCTCTACTGCTTGTCACTCATCCAACCGTTTATACCTCCGTAAGATCTTGAACAAGACTCTGTATGAAATACTTACCGGTAACAAGCCAAACATCTCATACTTTCGGGTTTTCGGCTGTAAGTGTTTCTTTCTTATCAAGGGAGTTCGTTTATCTAAGTTTGAATCTAAGGCTCTAGAAGGTATTTTTGTTGGTTATGGTGCCGAATCCCACACTTATAGAGTCTACAATAAGCTCTCTGGAACTGTTGTAGAATCTTGTAGTGTGGTGTTCGAGGAAAATGACGGTTCCCGTGCGGAGCAAGTTGGTGTTTGTGATGCAGATGTTAAAATACCCCAAGATGCCATAAGAAGAATGGGCGCGGGATTTTTCCGCCCCATTGAGGAACCCCTTGTGGCGGATCGAGAAGGACAATGCTCTACTCATGTAGAGCCCTCATCTACACTTTCGCAACGTGTTCCAACCACGAGAGCAACTTCTACACCATCTCCATCAACTGCTAAAGGTCAAGATGTTCTAGAAAGCTCGAGTCCGGATTATCCGGTGGACACCGGATTATCCGGCCACCTCACTCCTAATGACCATATTGCTCCTGGTGCTGAAGATATCGATGCAAGCTCCAGGCCGGATTTTCTGGCTGGCCCCAGATTATCCGGCCCCTTGCATGTTCAAGCAAGCCCCAGGCAGCCTGATGAAGCTGCTACAAATACTCTCAGGCCGGATTATCCGGCCACTCCATCGGCCGGATTATCCGGCCCTGACTCAGTTGTTGTTCAGCAGCCTCCTGTTATGGCTACTGACTCACCTCAAGGGCAGGCTCCATCACCTCCTACTGATGTTACCCTAGTTCCTAGTCAAGGTCGAGCAAATGATCCCAATGAAGACTCAAGTGATGAAACTACTCCACCAAGAGACAACAAACTTATTGAACTTCGTCGCAAGGCTCGGGCTGATCGGAACCTTGAGTTAAGGGGTCACACCCTCGACAAGGTTGTTGGTGATCTTCGACGAAGGGTTTCTACAAGAAGGGAATTGGCCAGCTTTGGTGAGCATCAAGCTCATATCTCAATGGTGGAACCTAAGAAGGTCTTTGAAGCTCTTGAAGATCTAGACTGGGTTGTTGCTATGCATGAAGAATTGAATAATTTCGAGCGCAACAAAGTCTAGAAAATCGTGGAGAAACCCAAAGATTGCCGCAATGTTATCGACACCAAGTGGATATTTAAAAACAAGCAAGATGAGAATGGAATTGTTGTGAGGAACAAGGCAATACTTGTGGCACAAGGTTACTCCCAAGTTGAGGGCATTGACTTTGGCGAGACCTATGCTCTAGTGGCTCGCCTTGAGTCCATCCGTATCCTTATTGCTTATGCTGCCCATAACAATTTTAAGTTCCAACAAATGGACGTCAAGAGTGCCTTCCTTAATGGTCCTCTACATGAGTTGGTATATGTAAAGCAACCCCTGGGTTTTGAGGATCCTAACTTTCCGAACCATGTCTACAAACTCGATAAGGCACTCTATGGCCTTAAACAAGCCCCACGTGCGTGGTATGAGCACCTTAAAGAGGTTTTGTTAGATTGTGGCTTCGAAGTTGGGCAAATCGATCCCACTCTTTTTACTAAGAAGGTTAAGGGGGAGCTCTTCATATGCCAACTATATGTAGACGATATCATCTTTGGTTCTACTAATAAAGCTTTTAATGATGAATTTTCAAAGCTTATGACTAATAGGTTTGAGATGTCTATGATGGGGGAATTATGGTTCTTTCTTGGATTCGAGATCAAGCAACTTAGAGAAGGAACTTTTATTAATCAAGCAAAGTACATCCAAGACATGCTCAAGAGATTCAAGATGACGGATCTAAATGGTGTCGCCACTCCGATGTAAACAAAATGTCATCTTGAACTTAACCCACATGGTAAAGATGTGGACCAAAAGGTATATGATGTGCTCGTCGTTTGACGTAGAGCTCGTTGGGAACCCCAAGAGGAAGTTACGATGAATACAGCAGCAAGTTTTCCCTCAGTTATGAAACCAAGGTTTAATCGAACCAGTAGGAGCAAGGAAACACCCCAAAGGTGTTACTAGCTGAGCTTTGGCAGGGCGCACTACCGATGCTAGTAGCAACGTGGAGACCTGCACGAAAAACTTTGTCCCCAACTTGCGATGAGGTTGTCAATCTCACCGTGTTTTGCGGAAAACAAAGGATTAAACGTATTTAATGGAAAGAAGTAAAAGTTTGCAGAAAGTAAACAGAAAGCAGTAAAAGATTGTAGATTGTATGTAAAGTAAAAGGACGAGGATCCATAGTTCACTAGAGGTGGCTCTCCTTAAGATAGATAACATGCTGGGTGAACAAATTACAGCGGGGCAATTTACAAACACCGAGAAATCAATACATGCATATACTAATCATCTTGACTCCTTTGAGACTTGATTGGGCATTACAACATAATACATAGACCGCCATCCAACTGCATCTATGACTAATAATCCACCTTCAGGTTATCATCCGAACCCCCTCTAGTATTAAGTTGCAAGCAACAGATTATTGCTTTACGAACTGCGTGTAAAGTAAACAATACGATTGTTCTATGAACAAAGGATTGTTGTTTTCTCCCTAGTAGCAATAGCACATCTAGTACCTTAGAGATTTCTGTCACTTCCCCAGATTACCAGAGGCATGAACCCACTATCGAGCATAAATACTAACTCTTGGAGTTGCTAGCATCTACTTGGCCAAGATAGCTACTAACAACGGAAAGCATGCAAGATCTCAAATAACAAAGACATGATAGAATCAATAATCAATCTGAAATAGCATCTCAATATCCATCGGATCCCCGCAAACACAACATGTATGAATTACAAATAGATGATCTTGATCATGAACGGAGCTCACAAGATCTAAACATGAAAGCACAAAGGAGGAGAACCAGCCATCTAGCTACTACATGGATCCGTAGTCCAAGGATGAACTATTCACGCATCACACCGGAGGCTTGCATGGTGATGAAGAAGGCCTCTAGGGTGAATTCCCCTCTCCGGCAGGGTGCCGGGAAGAGCTTGAGATCCCTCCCAATCTAGGGATGGAGATGACGGCGGCTACAGACTCTTTCGTGGATTTTTGATCGGGTACTTAGGGTTTTCGTCTCAAGGGAAATATATAGGCAGAATGAGAGGCCGAGGGGTGCTGGGAGCCACCACACCACCCCCTGGTGCGGGCCCAGCCTAGCCGCGCGGCCAGGTGGTGTGGCCGGCCCTTGGCCCTTCTTCTCTCGTATTCTGGCACTTGATCACTTCCAGAAAAATAGCACTTTGGCTTTTGTCCCGTCCAATTCTGAGAATATTCATTTTCTGACTTTCCTGGAACCAAAAACAGCAGAAAACAGGCAGCTGGCACTGTGGCTCTTTGTTAATAGGTTAGTCCAAGAAATCATATGAAAAGTACTCCAAAGTTGGAACAAAACACAAGAAAGTGGATAAAACCAAGCATGGAACATCAAAAATTATAGATACATTTGCAATGTATCAGTATACCGGTCCATGATCAGCTCTCTTCTTTACCTCTGCGCATCTAGACCCGATATCGTGTTGAGTGTGGGAGTGTGTGCAAGGTATCAAGGAGCTCCTAAAGAAAGCCACTTAGTGGCGGTCAAGAGGATCTTACGATATTTGGTTCATTCCCCTAACTTTGGTCTCTGGTATCCCAAGGACTCCAATTTCTCTTTATATGGTTACACTGACTTAGATTGGGCTGGTGATAAGGATGATCGGAAATCCACTTCTGGAGCTTGTCAATTCTTGTGTGTTGGTCATCTAAAAAGCAGAATTGTATATCTCTCTCCACCGCCGAAGCTGAATATGTTGCTGCTGCCAGCGCTTGCACTCAATTATTGTGGATGAGACAAACTTTAAAGGAATACGGTGTGAATTGTGACAAAGTGCCTCTTTTATGTGATAATGAAAGTGCAATCAAAATTGCGTATAATTCAGTTCAGCACACAAGGACGAAGCATATTGAGATTCGGAATCATTTTATTCGAGACCATGTTGCTCACGGCGATATTGATCTATCCTTTGTGAGCACGAAGAACCAACTTGCGGATATTTTTACAAAGCCACTTGATGAAGCAAGATTCTGCTACTTGAGGAATGAGCTAAATATCATTGATTCTAGGAGCTTGTCTTGATCACCCATGCACTCACTCGTACATCTCAATCCTACTTTGGTCTAGATGTGGGCATGGATATAATGGGAGTGTGGTCCTAACTCATTGGGCTAACCCTCCCCCCATAATGCCAAAAGCAAGATAAATCATTTCTCTTAATATCATTTTGTGATATGTGAGCTTATTGATGAGTATTGGTCGTGAACCCAAGATATATCTTTGAGGTGTCACACCATACACTCCAACAAGGTGGCTTCGGCCACTGCCCTCTCCCTTGATGAGAATTGGATCTTTTTGACTGTTCTTTTTCTCTCTCATGTTCTTATGGGAATCACACTCAATCTTGGCTTTTGTTTGATTTGGATCTTGCAATTTTGAGTGTCTAGTACCATCTCAGTTTGGTTATCTTAATCCTAAGCCTTTCCCCACCCCTAAGCCATCTATTCTGGCACACAAGTCCCTTGTACACCTTGTGGGGGGTGTTGTTTGGGGACCCGTGGGACTGATTCTGTGTTTAACAAAATTCCAGATTTGAGGCCGGATAATCCGTCCCTAGCGGATTTTGTCTTAAAGGGCAGGGATCGGGGGGAGGGCTCATAACGAGCAATACTTCTCCCCCAACCCTCTCCTCCTCCTCAGCCACCGCCTGCCGTCTCCCACCCTCCCTGGAGCCTCTCCAGCCATCGGATTTGCCGGGCCTCCCCGGATCTTCTTCTTCGCGCCTCCGGGTACCTTCTCCTCTGTGTTCTTCCTCCAATGAGTGAGGGTAACTCCCTCTCTCCCCATCTTTGGCTAGATGTGTTACTTGTTGGGTGGAACGTTGTCTAGAAGGATGTGTTTTCGCATAGAAATCTCAGTCTTGCAGTTTCTAGGCCCGATCTACTTTTTTGCATTCAATCTAGGTGGAATCGAAATTTTCTGCCAGGGCCGGATTATCTGCCCCTGGCCAGGCCGGATAATCCGGCCTGACAGATTCAATTCTGGTTCAGTTTCACTATGGAGTATGCATTGTGTAGATTTGTCCTATGAACTTTTTGACTACTTTTTCCATGCTCTCTCCTGGACTTGTGTGTATTCTTATTCCCTTGCTATCGCCCTTATTCTCCTCACAGGTGGTTCATGTGTTTCCAAGACCTACAAGCGCCGCCCTCGCGCTAAATACTTTCGGGACGACGGACAGGGTAACTTAGTGGACGAAGTTGAGTTGAGGAGAAGAAAGAACGAAGAGAAACGCTTGGCTGAACAAGCAAAGAGGACTAGGAAGGGGGTGTCCAAGAGGAAGGGCAAGGAGCCCAAGATCAACTACAGGACTTTGGATGCAGTCACCTATTCCTCCATCCGTCACCATGACTTGTTTGTTGAGCTGCCTCGTGATGATGAGCTGGGGGATACTCGTTTTTGGTGTGCGGAATAGAAAGTTATCTATGAAGATGTATATGCTAGGCTGAACATTAGGCCTATGCACCCACTGGTCCTTGCTGAGGCTTTGGAGAAGGCCCACCTTGTGGATGCGATGTTTGTGGCTGAGAGGATGGGGCTGCACCATCTCATGTCTCTCTAGTGCTCTTTTGACTCTGAGGAGGTGAAGCAGTTCTTCTCCACTTTGGTTATTTGTGGGGATGAGCGTCGCACTATGAAGTGGATGACTCATGACAGGCCTATGACTGCTGATTTTCATGTGTTTGCTGAGGTTCTTGGATACTCTTTCCGTAGCAGGGATAGAGCCAGTGGCCACCGCATCATCACCCAGCTGAAGCCCAACAAAGATGCAGCTCTCTCTCCTTGCACTGTGGACAATGGCATTGTGGGCACTCTGGCTGGCCTTGCTCCCATCTATGCTGCCTTAGTGGGTCTCTTCCGTGACTCCATCACTCCGAGTGGGGGCAACAATGACAGCATCCGTGGTCACCTTGTTCAACTACTTCAATTTTCTCATGAGGTTGCCTCTTGCGAGGACGAGTCGATGCCGTACAGGCTAGATGTCATGGACTTCATTTACCATGAATTGACTGATGCTATGTTCAACCGTCTGTCCATCGCCTATGCACCCTACATTATGATGCTCATCTGGCACCTACTTCCTGCTAAGGAGTTCCACATTGACTCGGTGCATAAGGCCAAGAAGATCTACACCAAGGTTCGGAAGACCTCTCACCCCTCCTCTGCTCCTGAGGGCCTCATGAGGGATGCTCACAGGCCCCTAGTGCCTCCCGTTGCCCGTGAGATCAAGCAGCTGAACTGGTTCCAGTGTAACATACTTTGCATGGGAGTGGACACGCGCAAGGCCAGTATGAGGCATACAAGCAGCACCATGAGTTGGCTCACTCCCAGCAGCTCATTCTCCACCATGTGTCTAGTGCTTCGGGTGACCCTCCGACTCCTACACCTCCCACACCGTATGCTCGGTGGAACTCTTCCTCCAAGCTGAACTATGGTGAGCTGGAGCGTCACTTGTTCCCCTCTGCGGCTACTGCTGATGATGAGGATGAGGATGGTGACACCGAGGAGCTTGAAGATGAAGATGAGGATGAGGATGAGAATGAAGACGAGGACGAGGACGAGGACTATGAGTGATCCCGTGGGTCGCTAGCATCTCTCTTCTTCCTTTTTGGTGTCTCGATGCCAAAGGGGGAGAAGTAGTTCTATTAGGATATTCGTGGATTTGCATGGGTTGGGCATAAGCACTTGCATTTTTCTATTCGTCGTTTTCTTGCTTATGCCCATTTAGCGTTGAACTTTAAATTTGTGGTTTGTGGTTGTTTGACACTCTTTGTGGTTGTCTGGATTATGCCTATGGATTTCATCTCATGGATTATGCCTATGGATCCATCTATTCATATCCTATTATGCTGGAAGTCTTTATCAAGGAAGGCGCGTATATTGGTTATCTCGGCAATATTTGAGGCTATGTCAAGGATGCCTTCCCTCTACCTCGGTGGTATGATTATGTTGCTCATATGTCTATGGAATAGATTCACCTATTTGTGTGCATTTGTATTCTAATGCAAAATTCTAATATGCACACATTGAGGGGGAGTTTCTTCCATGGTAATTGTTGTTTGTCTTGTGATTCTTTCCTGCAAATCCTGGTATTGTCATCTAACACCAAAAAGGGGGAGATTGAAAGAACATTTCATGTTTTCCTATGTTTTGTGTGTTAGATAACAATACTGTGGAGATTATTCATGTGCGCTAAGTGTGCAGGAAGCTTTGGGGGGGACGGATTATCTGCCCCACCAAGGGCCGGATAATCCGGCCTACCTCATTGAGCAAAGGGAGCCAAGACGCGTCGCTCGGTACTCGGTCGGATTTTCTCCCGGATAATCCGGCCCCCAGTTTTTGAGCAAAGGGATCCAAGGCGCGTCGCTCGGTATCCGGTCGGATTTTCTCCTAGAAAATCTGAACTGGGGCAGTTTTTCCTGCCCAGGCCGGATAATCCGGCCTTCACATAGGACCGGATAATCCGGCCCCCAGAAGTTGATCAAGGGCAAGCTCGGCGCGTCGCTCTGGTAGGGGGGCGGATTATCTGCCGGATATTCCAAGTCTAGGGCAGAGTTTTCCCCAGGCCGGATAATCCGGCCCTCACTTGGGCTGGATAATCCAGCCCCCAAAGTGTCCAACGGCTGGTTTCGGAAGGGGGTATAAATACCCCTTCTTCCGCAACGTTCAGAACTCTTGATTCATTCGAAATTGACCAGATATTGTGCAAGAGCTCTCATTCTCGATCTCCCACTTCAACCACCCGAAGGCTTTGATCTTTGGGGGAATTGAAGGAGGAGAGGATCATCATCATCATCACGAATCAAGTGCATCAACTCCTCTCCATTCACTTGGAGAAATCCCTGATCTAGTATTCTTGTCAATACCTAGATCTTGTTCGTTGTATTTGATAACTTTGTTCTTGTGGCAGCTTGTTGTCATTTCGGGAGCCTCCAAGTTGTTTGTGGAGTTGTTACCCTGCTAGTTGTGTAAAGGCGCCGGTACCCGCCTCGAAGGGTCCCTATAGTGGAAAGGTGGATCAGGCCTTTGGTGGCGGGATCCATCGGAGAACAGGGTGAGGCCTATTGTGGCATGGTGGTCTTAGTACCGCCCACCCCTCCAACACAAACGTACTTCCCTTAACAAGGAAGGAACTGCGGTCAAACAAATCCTGTGTCTCCGCGTGCTTCACTATGGTTTACCCGTTTCTCTTCCACTCGCTCTTTACTCGCTAGTAGATAGGTTTGCATATAGGGAAATTCCACCTAATAGTTTATCTAGAGAATTTACCCTTTATGCTAAGCCTAAAATTGAAAAAGTATTAAACTTTGGAATAGCACCTATTCACCCCCCCTCTAGGTGCCCATACGATCCATTTCAATAGGGTTTCGAGATCATGGGCGCTCATGCTAATTGATAATAAGATCATATCATTGGTTGAATGATATGACAGACAAACACCCAAATTTATATTATAATGAGATCTAGTTACAAATGTTCATAATTAATGATAACAAAAAAACCTCACAACCTAATCCTTTGACTGTGAGATAATACATAATCACCATTAATAGAGGGAGCTTTGATGGTATCGAGTATCAAGCTATGAAAGGGTGATCAAAAAAGTACCACTCAGGTTTCTCGAAGGGACGAGTAGAGGAGTATGTATCAAGACTAGGATTTGCCAATCCAAGTAATAGATAGATATACGTGGCCAACTCGCTGATGTTCCATTGACGAAGCTTGCAAGTGTATGACTAGGTCATAGAATGCAACGGCACTAGAACGAGTAAACGAGTTCATTGGCAACGAGATCGAACTAGGTATGGAGATACCGAAGCTCAAATCTCGGATGAACTAGGTATCGAGTGGCAAAGGGAGTGGGACGCGACATTGAAGGTTCAAGCGATGAGATTCGTGAAACACACGGGGATCATTATGGGCATCCGGGTCCTGTTGATGATCATTGATAGGAGAGGGGTCTCGATCATGTCCGGACTGTTTTTGAACCGAAGGGTGGCACGCTTAAGGGTGGGGATGCATAGGAATTGATTCGGCACCGCAGGAGAAATGAGAGAGAGAAACCAGAAAAGTTACGTGTAGCACTCGATGTTGATCGACGGGGTCTGAAAGGAGTTCCGGAGTGTAAGATATAATAATATATGTGTTTTATATTTATTAGCTAAATTAATATTAAAACATATATTTTTATTTTATTTAAAAGGACAACCCATGCCTAAAGGGCCTCACCCAGAGGGGAGGCAAAAAGGGCCAAGGCGCATGGGGAAGGTCCCAGCTGGCCTAGCCCTAGTGCGCTCCCTGTCTGGGGCCTACCTAGGGCCGACGGCTCCCCCTTGGCGGCTGGCGGGTGTGGGGCTTAGTCACACACCTCTTGCCCGTTGGGCGTTGGCCCTCCCCTCCTCCTATAAATAGAGGGGCTCCCCTCCCCTTGGAGATCATCCCATTCTCTCTTCTCTCTTATTTTTCTAAGGTTTTCTCCGTAATATTGGATACGGCCTTGAGGTACTTGAGTTATCCACCTCTGCACTACCATCGTGCACTCTTTGGTCCGCCATCTTTCTTCTTCCGCTACTCGGCTGGATTGGAGCCCGGGAGACGTCGCGCACACCAGATGTGTGTGGAACTTCAGAGGCGCCACACTTGGGGCGCTTGGAGTTGCTCATCTTCATCAACATACGCCTATATGCGTAAGGCGTACCTCGGTTTTCAAGGGTATGAATACCGCTTCCCTCTTTGTTACTTATGTCTACGTAGAATAGATCTTGGTTATTGTGTTCACGTAGTTAGAATTTTTTTTGCTATTTGCTGCGGAACCCAACAGTGGTACCAGAGCCAATCTATGGGTAGGCATGTCGTACGGATAGAATACATAGTGATATGTGGGCATTGATTTTCTAGTTTCTACCCTCTTTTGTTTATTTGTTCATATTGTGGCACTGTTTGATGAAGCGGATCCTAACTGATATTATGTGGTGATTCACGAGACTGATCCACAAGTAAGTGGCTTTGGGGGTGTCGGTCTCTCTGCAGTAGTTGATATGGCACTTACAATGGAGGTCACTGAAAAGGGAATAGAAAAAGCAACCATTTAATCCATGTTGTGGCTCTACGTTCGTAGGTGGGAAAGGGGTTCTACTTCGAAAGCCCTAAAGTTGTGTAAAACTTGCAAAATATAAAGTAGAGGCATCTAACTTTATTTTGCAGGAACATTTATCGTGACATGGTAATGGTAAGTTTTCATTGGAGCTCTCGATGACGATCAAGGCGATGCAATCTTGTCATGGCTGAAAGGGCATTTCCTGCCCTAATCATGTTTTGATGTTTGGTGTCAATAGAAGATAGTTTTACCGTGTGCTAAGTATTGCAGGATCATCCGTATAAATGCACAAGACAGTGTTCTAGTTTTCGAAGGAGAAGGGTTCAAATTTTCATGAAGAAAAGGTGCCTGTTGGGAGCTTTGGTGTTCTGCCTCCCCTGAGTCCGGAGACTCCGGGGTCCAGGCCCGGAGACTCCGGTGTCATGGACCGGAGACTCCAGCCAGGTCTCCAGGCATGTCTCCGCCCCCTGGCAAACTCTCTGTGTCCAGGTCCAGAGTTGGGCCTGGAGTCGTGCGCATCACCGGAGACTCCAGGACTGGAGCCCGGAGACTCCGGGGAAGTCTCCAGCCTTGACTCCGAGGTGGCTCGAGAAGCGTTCAGTAACCCCCTCCAGAGTCCTTCCCGGAGTCCAGTGCCCACCCCGGAGACTCTAGCCATGCCCGGAGACTCCGACCCTCCAGTCCGGAGACTCCGGGGTTAATGATGCAACAACGACTATTTTTCTAGGGGGTATATATACCCCCCTTCTTCCCCAAGTGAAGGTTGTGGCTTCAACTCTCTCTCCTCCATTATGCTGAGATCCAACCTCCTAGATCTCCCTCTCTAGCCACTCAAACTTGTTGCCCCTTGGGGATTTGAGGGAGGATACCTAGACCTAGCTTTCCACCAAAGGGATTTGTGTTTCCCCACCATTTGTGTAAGTTTTTGTTGCTCTAGGGTTTGAGGAAATCCTAACTTGAATAAGTCGCCCTCCATAGCTCATCCTCGTGTGTAAGAGCTTCGAGGTCGTATTGGGAGCCTCCAATTCAGTTGTGGAGAAGTGCCCCAAGGTTTTGTACAAGGTTCTAGTTGCCACCTTCAAGGTCACCGCATAGTGGATCGTGTGCTTGCCGCAAGGCGAGTGCTCAGGAGAATAGAGTGAGGCCTTTGTGGCATTGGTGGTCTTAGTACCACCCACTCCTCCAACGGAGACGTACTTCCCCTCAAAAGGAAGGAACTTCAGGAAAACATCTCCATGTCCCTTCTCGGTGATTTTTATCCTTTAATCCTTATTATTGTTGTTTTCTTGCTTGCTTTCATATAGGTTCGATCACTTAGTTGCACATCTAGAGAACTTACTTTGTGTCAAGCCTTAAATTGAAAAGTAGCTAAAAATTGAGTAGCGCCTATTCACCCCCTCTAGTCTCTTATACCGATATTTCAATTGGTACCAGAGCGAGGTGCTCTTCTTTGGCTTAACCGCCTAAGAGAAGTATGAGTGACTCAAGGGGGAGTGAAACCGCTCCCAAAGTAACACCCGTCACTAAGAGTGAGCTATACACATCTATGGATATGCTTTGACAAGAAATGAAAGACTTGCTTGAATTATATCTTGGTAAAAAGGAAGTTGTGGTTGCCGACGCCATTGATAATCCATCAAGTGGCTCCAAACCGGTGGAAGATCCCCACAAGGAATCTACCATTGATCAGGATGGCAACAAGGCTAAAATCAACCCCATGGGAAACGTGCCTCCACCATCTAGATATAATAATGCACCTCTCACAATGCCACATATAAATCATCGTGGTCCACCACCTAAGCTTGATGTATCTAATTTCACCAATTGGAAATATCTCATGCGTTCTCACTTCAAAAGTTCTAGTGTTCATCTTTGGAAGGTTGTGGAGTTCGGCTTCTATCCGTGCAACATCTATAACATGACACCCACCAAGGAAATCAACAGTCAACTAGATGCCACCACAATGGCCATTCTCCAATATGCTTTGACTCCTAAGAAAATGACTCACATTCGTCCTTATGACATCGCCAAGGAAGCTTGGAATGCTCTTCAACGAGTATATCTTGGCAATGAAAGCATTCAAAACTCCAAGTTTGAAGAAATGCACTATGAAACTGATTCCTTTGTTGGAAAGGAAGATGAGACTCCCGGAGACCTCTATCGAAGGGTCACGGCCCTTTTGATTATAATGATTGACCATGGTAGTAAGGACATGGATGACAAGTGGATCAAGCGCAAGTTCACGCAAGCCATCTTGCCCTTCCATAGGGAAATGGCCAACAATATTCTCTCAAGAGCGGACTTCTATGGCATGTCCTCTAATGAAATACTAAATGAGTTTGTGGCTATTGGAATCATGAACAAGACCGCCGATGATGCTCTTGCTCGTGCTCAAAGAATGGATTCCCCTACTCTTGCTTTGAAGGCCAAGGCTCATGTCTATGAAGAAGAAGTTGATTCATTGGGAATGATAGAAGGAGATGCCTAAGATATCAAGTGTTCTCTTCATGAGAAATTGGCATTAGTATCAAGAAGGTTTTGGAAGAATCAAGGAAAGGGCAATCCATAAAGGACTACAACAACTAGTGCAAGACCCAAGTTGAGATCATGTTACAATTGTGGAGAATCCAACCACTTCATTGCTGAATGCCCATATCATAAGAGAGAAGATCATGGAAGAAGGCTCATTTTGAAATCCAAGTTCAAGCCCACTCCAAACAACAACTTTGTCAAGAAAGTCCCAAACAAGAACTTCGGAAACAAGAACTTCCCCAACAAAAAGGAGCCACAAAAATATGTGTTGGTGGCTCGTGAAGAATATGAAGAGAACAATGAGAGTGATAGTGATGATGAAGATGATGGAGAGATTGTGGGCACGGCCATCATTGCCACCACCTCCGCTACTACCACCACAACCTCTTCACCAACATCTCTCTTTGACTCTCCCAATGAGAACAAGCGTGTCACCAAGCCTACATGTCTAGTGGCTACTACTACTACATCAACCTCCTCAACGACATCCCTCTTTGACTCTCCAAATGAGGACAAGCTCGTCACCAACCCCACATGTCTCATGGCTAAAGCCTCCACGGTAACTCCTCCACCCACTATTCCTCCTTCCATTGAGGCATCGTCATATGATTATGAAATGGGTCTTAAGATTAAGAAGGAAGTAGTGGAATCCACTAGTTGCTTGGATAACTTGGTAGGAGAAGCCAAGGTATGTGTTGAGGCTCTCTTGAGTCAACTAGGTGAAGCATGTTATATCATTGACAAGAGAGATGATTCCATCTCGGAGATATTTGGGCATGCTAGGAAGGCCGCCATGGAGGTAGCCGCCTTCACCGATGCTCTCGAGGAAGAGCAAAGTAAAAGGGTTACCCTAGAAGATAAGTATATTGCACATGAGGAATCCTTTAACTTAAATATCTCTAAACTTGTTAAAGAACGCGACCATGCTCTTACTCTATCTAATGTTCTTAAAAAGGAAAAGCTCGAGTTTGGTGTTGGTCATGATAGACTAAATGAAAGTTTTGAGAAATTCAAAAAGGAACATGAGTCCTTGTTGAGCAAATGCTATACTCTTTCAAAGTCACATGAAAAACTTCAAACTCGAGTAACTAAAGATGTTTCTACCATGCCAACTAGTATTGCTTCATGTTCTACTAACCCTTGTTGTGAGCATGGAAATCTTCTCGAGGAGAACAAGAAGTTGAAAGCTACAATTGAGAAATGCCTTGTCTCATGCATCCA
This sequence comes from Avena eriantha, assembly GCA_910589775.1. Classification (NCBI taxonomy): domain Eukaryota; kingdom Viridiplantae; phylum Streptophyta; class Magnoliopsida; order Poales; family Poaceae; genus Avena; species Avena eriantha. The sequence continues at coordinate 133,293,758 of OU342744.1, read as the reverse complement.
AGGTGAGAAGAGTCTAAATGCCCTCTTGAGTAATCAAAGGGACAATGTAACTAAGGAAGGACTTGGGCTTACATCCAAGTCAAACAAGAAGAACAAGGGTAAGAAGAAGAAGAAGAATTTGCCCTCTCCCCCTTCCAAAATGATTACTTTTGTGAAGGAAGGGGAGATGGCAAAAGAAAAGGAACCAAGTGTCATTAGGAATGGTGATGAACCATCTCATAATGATTTTGCGGGAAAATATAACCCATCATATGTTCTTATGAAATCTTATGATGGTCATGTCTATGCTAAATATGTAGGAACCTCTTATGGTTATGATTACCATTGGGCCATTTGGGTCCCCAAGATTCTTGTGACTAACAAACGAGGACCCATTCAATAATGGGTATCTAAAACCAAGCATTGATTTCTTGTAGGGATATGCTTCTGGTTGAAGAAAATGGGTGGTTGATAGTGGTGCCACAAGTCATATGACCAGAAGCAAAGAGATGCTTGACGAGACGAGACCTAATACTTCCAATATGTGTGTCACTTATGGAGATGGATCAACCTCTAAGGTATTGGGTTTGGGCAAGGTAGTAGTCACACTGGATATATCCATTATGGACATTATGCTTGTCAAAACCCTTTCGTACAATTTACTTTCCGTTCATCAACTCGCGCTTATGGGCTTTAATGCCTACTTTACCCCTAAGGTTGTGGTTCTCATGTGGAGCAAGACTCTCTCTATAGCCTTTGTTGGGTATGCCAAGAACGGTTTGTATGTGGTAGATTTCGATAAGAAACCCACACCTACCGCGCCGTGCCTAATGGTAAAGGTGACGTAGGATGGCTTTGGCTTCGCCGTTTTTCCCATGTCAACATGAGGTCTTTGCAAAGCCTCCATACGGGAGTCCACATCCTTGGTTTAAACTATAATGTGCATTTTGTCAAAGATTGTGTGTGTAGGGCATGCATTGAAGGGAAGCTCCATGAGACGGCTGATACATTGCAAATGTATCTATAATTTTTGATGTTCCGTGCTTGATTTTATCTACTTTTTTGTGTTTTGTCCACACTTTGGAGTTCCTTTCATACGATTTCTTGGACTAACCTATTAACAAGAGCCACAGTGCTAGCTGCCTATTTTCTGCTGTTTTTGGTTCCAGGAAAGTCAGAAAATGAATATTCTTGGAATTGGACGGGACAAAAGCCAAAGTCAGTTTTTCACTGAGGGACACCTGGAGCCAGAATACGAGACGGAGAGGGGCTCGGGCCCGGCCACACCACCTGGCCGCGCGGCCAGGCCTGGCCCGCGCCAGGGGGTGGTCTGGTCGCCCCAGGCACCCTCTCAGCCTCTCCTTCCGCCTATATATTGCCTCTGATACAGAAACCCTAAGTACCCGATCAAAATTCCATGAAAGAGTATGTAGCCGTCGTCATCTCCATCCCTAGATCGGGAGGGATCTGAAGCTCTTCCCGACACCCTGCCGGAGAGGGGAATTCACCCTGGAGGCCTTCTTCATCATCATGCAAGCCTCCGGTGTGATGCGTGAGTAGTTCATCTCTGGACTACGGGTCCATGTAGTAGCTAGATGGATGGTTCTCCTCCTTTGTGCTATCATGTTTAGATCTTGTGAGCTCTGTTCATGATCAAGATCATCTATTTGTAATTCTGCATGTTATGTTTGCGGGGATCCAATGGATATATAGATGCTATTTTAGATTGATTATTGATTCTATCATGTCTTTGTTATTTGTGATCTTGCATGCTTTCCGTTGTTAGTAGCTATCTTGGCCAAGTAGATGCTAGCAACTCCAAGAGTTAGTATTTATGCTTGATAGTGGGTTCATGCCTCTGGTAATCTGGGGAAGTGACAGAATTCTCTAAGGTACTAGATGTGCTGTTGCTACTAGGGAGAAAACAACAATCCTTTGTTCATAGAACAATCGTATTGTTTACTTTACACTCAATTTGTAATGCAATTATCCGTTGCTTGCAACTTAATACTAGAGGGGGTTCGAATGATAACCTGAAAGGTGGATTATTAGTCATAGATGCAGTTGGATGACGGTCTATGTATAATGTTGTAATGCCCAATCGAATCTCAAAGGAGTCAAGATGAGTAGTATATGCTTGTATGCTTTCTCAATGTTTGTTAGTTGCCCCGCTATAATTTTTTCACCCAGCATGTTATCTATCTTAAGGAGAGCCACCTCTAGTGAACTATGGACCCTGGTCCTTTCTTTTACCATCAATCTACAATCAACTGTTTACTGCTTGTGTTTACTTTCTGCAAACTATTACTTCCTTCCATTCGATACGTTTAATCCTTTGTTTTCAGCAAAACCGGTGAGATTGACAACCTTATCGCAAGTTGGGGATAGAGTTATGTGGTTGTGTTGTGCAGGTCTCCACGTTGCTGCTGGCACCGGTAGTGCGCCCTGCCAAAGTTCAACTAGATACACCTTTGGGGTGTTTCCTTTCTCCTACTGGATTGATAACCTTGGTTTCATAACATAGGGAAACTTACTGATGTGCTGATCATACCTTCCTCTTGGGGTTCCCCAACGAGCGCATTAATACACGAGTCAGCAACGGCACATTCCCCCACTACCACCATCTATTCCAATGGGATCTTGGAGCTCCTTCACATGGATATCTTTGGTCCTCCATCTTTTGATAGTCTTGGGGGGAAGAAGTATTGTTTGGTTATTGTTGATGACTACTCAAGATACACATGGGTATATTTCTTCAAAAAGAAGAGTGAGACTCAACAAACCGTCATCAACTTTGGCAATGAGGTGCAACGTCAACATAACAAGAAGTGAAAATGGTGCCGAGTTCAAGAACTACACATTAGATGAGTTTCTTGGTGATGAGGGGATCAAGCATCAATATTCCACTCCTTATACTCCTCAACAAAATGGTGTGGTGGAAAGGAAGAACCGGACTCTAATGGATATGGAAAGAACCATGATTGTGTAGTTCAAGTCTCCATATAACTTTTGGGCCGAAGCTATCTCAACCGCATGCCACATTGCCAACTGGGTTTACCTTTGCAAATATTTGGATATAACTCCATGTGAGATCCTCACCAACAAGAAGCAAGTATCCACTACCTTCGGGTGTTTGGGTGCAAGTACTATATTGTCAAGAAAGGTAATCAGTTGTCTAAATTCGAGTCTCGCACTATTGAAGGTATCTTTGTTGGTCGGACTCTCACGCTTATAGGATCTATAACAATTCCACCAGGCAAGTTATGGAGAAAATTGATCTTGGTGATGTAGGTGATGAAATTCCTCCTCAAGCCATAAGAAGAATGGGTGTGGGATTTTTCCGCCCCGTTGAGGAACCCCTTGTGGTAGAAGGAGAAGGAAAATGCTCTACTCAAGTGGAGCCTTCATATTCACTAGATCTTTATCAACCCCATAGCCACCAAGATACCATTATTGAAGAGATAGCTCATGATCAAGGTCAATCTCAAGTAAATGAAGGGTGTTCTTCACCCCATAATGACCAAGGTCAAGCTCATGTGGATGGTCAAAGTCAAAATGTCGAGCAAGCTCAAGAAGAGGAGCAAGCTCAATTTGAAGGTCAAGATGAGGATCAAAATAGTGGTGATGACCAAGTAGCTTCTCAAGATATATTGAGGAAGATCATGCTTGTCGTGAAGCAAGGAGGATCGCCAAGCTCATCCGAGAAGGAATTACTCTTGAAAATGTTGTTGGAGATCTTGAAAGGGGCATTTCTACTCGTAACCAAGTGGCTAACTTTGTTGGCCACACTAGTTTCATTTCTTGTGTAGAGCCCCCAAAGGTGTATGAAGTGCTTGAAGACCTGGATTGGCTTTATGCCATGAATGAAGAACTTCACAACTTCGAGCGCAACAAGGTGTGGTCATTGGTGGAGAGACCCAAGGAGTGCCATAATGGCATCGGTACAAAGTGGATCTTCAAGAACAAGCAAGATGCAAATGGGATGGTTATTCGCAACAAGGCAAGATTGGTGGCTCAAGGCTTCTCCCAAGTCAAGGGTATCGACTATGGTGAAACTTTAGCCCTGTTGCCCGTCTTGAATCCATTCGTATCTTGCTTGCATATGCATCTCATCATAACTTTAAGCTACAACAAATGGATGTTAAAAGTGCATTTCTTAATGGTCCCTTAAATGAGTCGGTGTATGTCAAGCAACCTCCGGGTTTTGAGGATCCCAAGTTTCCAAACCATGTCTACAAACTTGATAAGGCACTCTATGGCCTTAAACAAGCCCCACATGCGTGGTATGAGCTCCTTAGAAAGTTGTTGGTAGACCGTGGTTTCAAAGTTGGGCTAATCGACCCTACTTTTTACTAAGAGAGTTGGAGGAAACTTGTTCATTTGTCAAATTTATGTTCATGATATTATCTTTGGTTCTCGTAACAAAGCTTTCAATGATGTATTTGCTAAGCTAATGATCGATGAGTTTGAAATGTCTATGATGGGGGAGTTGCAATTCTTTCTTGTCTTTGAAGTGAAGCAAGTAATTGGAGGTATCTTAGTTAATCAAGCCAAATTCATTCAAGATATTCTCAAAAGGTTCAAGTTGACGGATTTAAATGGAGCCAAGACTCCCATGCCCCTCAAGTGTGATCTCACTCTCGATATTAAGGGTAAAGATGTGGATCAAAAGGTATATCGATCTATAATTGGCTCTTTGCTTTATTTTTGTGCATCTAGACCAGATATCATGTTAAGTGTGGGTATTTGTGCCCAGTTTCAAGCCTCCCCAAAAGAAATCCACATTGTGGCGGTCAAGGAAATCTTTCGATATTTAGTTGATACCCCAAACTTTGGATTGTGGTATCCCAAGGGCTCTAGCTTTGTTCTTCATGGTTTCATGGATTCAGATTAGGAGGGAGACAAAGTTAGAAGGAAATCAACCTCCGGGGCTTGCCAATTCCTTGGTAGGTCCTTGGTGTGTTGGTCATCAAAGAAACAAAATTGTGTCTCCTTGTCTTCCGCCGAAGCCGAGTATATTACGGGCGCTAGTTGTTGTGCACAATTGTTATGGATGAGGCAAACTTTAAAGGATTATGGTGTCACTTGTGACAAAGTGCTTCTTCTTTGTGATAATGAAAGTGCAATCAATATCACCTACAACCTGGTGCAACACACAAGAACCAAGCATATTGATATCCGTCATAACTTCATCTGGGAGCATGTGAATAATGGAGAGATTGACCTATCTTATGTTAGCATCGAGAAGAATCTTGTGGATTTATTGACCAAGCCCCTTGATGAGAAGAGATTCTGAGAGTTAAGGCATGAGCTAAATATCATTGATTCGAGCAATGTGGCTTGAGACCATGCACCCATACCAATGCTTTCATATGTTATCCTTTCTAGATGTAGGCATGGACATAGGGGGAGTGCGGTCCTAATTGATTGGGCTATCCCTCCCCCCATTATGCCCAAAGTAATAAAATCATCCTATTTATATCATTTTGTGATATGTGAGCTTCAATGACGAGTTTTGGTAATGGACCCAAGATATATCTTCGCGGTGCCAAGCCAAGTATACTCAAACATGGTGGTCCCGGCCACCGACCCACACATTGGTGTGTGTCTAGGTGTTATTTGCATATTTGTTGGTTCCTCTTTATTCTATGGATGTTTGTGTCTTCTTGGCTCTTCATTTGGTAGCCTTGTGTCTTTTTGTATGTTTTTTGCATGTCCACCTTGTATCTGGCATTTTCTGGCAGTGGAGGACGGAGACTCCAGCCTAGTGGTTTCTCGTGTGTGTTGAGAAGAGATTCGGGGTGGGGGTAACTCCCAGTTATTCCCCTCCACCCTCGACTCCCTTTTATCCTCCACCTCCCACTCCTTGCTCCGCCCATCGCCACCGAGACTTCCTCTGCCCCGAATCCGCCGCCGGTGCCAGACTCCTCTCCTCTCCCCGCCGCCGGCCCTTCTCACCGCCGGCTGGGAGCCATTCCCATGGAACAAGGTGCCCCCTCGTCTCTTTCTCTTCCTAGGGTTTCCCCTAGATATGGTTGTGGTTGGGGACCTCATTTTCCATGGTAGTAGTCTTCTTTTTGTGGCTAATGCATGTTCTTGGAATATTGAGACCCCGATCCTCACCACGACCAGAGACTTTGGTGGCCCGGAGACTTCGGCCCCTGTGGCTGGAGACTCCGGCCCTGACCGGAAACTGCGGGGCTTGAGACCAGAAACTCTGGGGGTCCTCCTCTATTTTGGATCTAGGTCTCATACCTCTTCCACCATCACATTCCAGGACTTGCAAAACTCATTCCTTGTTGGTTTTTGGTTCCCTCTTGCTTGTTTGTGCAGGTGGTTCTGATAGCTCTCGTCCTCGTCGCACCAAGTCCAAGACCCCGAACTATGGGGGCAATCCTTGCAAGTTCTCTAGCCAGCACCCGTATGACAGCCATGAGGAGCAAGCTGAGAAGGCCAGGGGCAAGAAAGCGATGGCATTGAAGCGGCAAGAGGAAGAGCATCTTCGTCATTTGGAACTTGCTAAGAAAAGGAAGTTTGACAATCTCACCACTCTCTCAGGGCTGAACAATGATGAGTTCCAGATTATGAGGAGAGGCAGATGTCCTATGATATGGCATGCAACAACCCGTACTCTCGTTTCTGGAGGCGTGAGTAGTATTTGATCATTACCGAGATTTATGCTCATCTTTCTGAGAAGAAGCCCGTCTACCTACAGCGTCATCTGGTCTTTGGCTTCATGAACAACAAGACCTACTTCTCTGAGTCTCTATGGATCACTGAGAAACTTGGGTTGCATCATCTCATGGGTTTTCAACAGAGTTACTGAAGGGAATATGCCCTGAGAGGCAATAATAAAGTTATTATTATGCATATTCCAAGTATATGATAGATGTTTATTTTGAATGCTATAATTGTATTAATACGGAAATGTTAATACATGTGTGTTTAATAAACAAATAGAAAGTTCCTAGTTATGCCTCTCTTTGAACTAGCTCGGTGATTAACAAGATGATCAAAGTTTCCTGATCATGGACATTGGATGTCGTTAATAACGAGGTCACAACATTTTTCTGAAATGATGTGATCAACATTCACCCGAACTATAGCATTACAATAAAATTCATTGAGTCTATATTTCTATAACATCATATGAAGTAATCCTAGTCCTTAGACCATGAGATCATTTTAATCACTAACACCGGAAGAGTACCTTGATAACATCAAATGTCACACCGTAAAAGGGTGACTATAAAGGTGGGTTCAGTGCTACGAAGGTGTTATGTAGAGGCTCATGGATCAAGAGTGGGATTTGTCCATCCAGATGACGGATATATATACTCTGGGCCCTCTCGGTGATATCACCTTGAGAATAACTTGCAAGCGAGTGATGTGATCACTAGAATGTTATATCACGAGAACGAGAAAAGAGTGCATGTCGGTAACGAGATCAAACTAGGTATTTGAATACCGATGATCAAATCTCGGACATGTAATATATCGCGAGACAAAGGGATTAAGTTACTAGCATTAAAGGTTCTCATGATCACAGAAGTCATCGTTGAATGTGCAGGAGTCAGAATGGATCTCTAGGTCCCGCTTCTGATTATTGATCTGAGAATAGTCTCGATCATATCTGCATTATTCGCGAACCGTAGGGTGACACACTTAAGGGTTGCCAAACACCATTTGGAGCATATATGTTTCAGACAAAATAATTGCAAAGCGCTAGAATTATTTCAATGGACACCAGAATTGTTTCAGGTGAAATTGCTAAATTGGTTCTGCATGTGATATTGAAATATTGCAGGGGCTTTTATGTGAATGTTTGTTAATTAAAGTAATTAACAAAATTCTGAATAAAATAAATAAAAGTGTTTTATTAAATGAGAGTTGAATTAAATTTGGTGGAAATTTAATGCATGCGAGTGGATGTGTGAGTGGAGGCATGTTTATGTGAGTGGAGCTTCCACCACATGAATGAGGAAGAGGTGGGGGCACCCCTGATACATTGCAAATGTATCTATAATTTTTGATGTTGCATGCTTGGTTTTATCCACTTTCTTGTGTTTTGTTCCAACTTTGGAGTACTTTTCATATGATTTCTTAGACTAACCTATTAACAAGAGCCACAGTGCCAGCTGCCTGTTTTCTGCTGTTTTTGGTTCCAGGAAAGTCAGAAAATGAATATTCTCGGAATTGGCCAGGACAAAAGCCAAAGTGCCTATTTTTCCGGAAGACATCAAGTGCCAGAATATCAGACGGAGAAGGGCCAGAGGGCGGCCACACCACCTGGCCCACGCCAGGGGGTGGTGTGGCCAGCCCAGGCACCCCCTCGGCCTCTCCTTCCGCCTATATATTGCCCTCGGGACGAAAACCCTAAGTACCCTGATCAAAAATCCACGAAAGAGTCTGTAGCCGCCGTCATCTCCATCCCTAGATCAGGAGGGATCTGAAGCTCTTCCCGGCACCCTGCCGGAGAGGGGAATTCACCCTAGAGGCCTTCTTCATCACCATGCAAGCCTCCGGTGTGATGCGTGAGTAGTTCATCCTTGGACTACGGATCCATGTAGTAGCTAGATGGCTGGTTCTCCTCCTTTGTGCTTTCATGTCTAGATCTTGTGATCTCCGTTCATGATCAAGATCATCTATTTGTAATTCTGCATGTTGTGTTTGCGGGGATCCAATGGATATTGAGATGCTATTTCAGATTGATTATTGATTCTATCATGTCTTTGTTATTTGTGATCTTGCATGCTTTCCGTTGTTAGTAGCTATCTTGGCCAAGTAGATGCTAGCAACTCCAAGAGTTAGTATTTATGCTCGATAGTGGGTTCATGCCTCTGGTAATCTGGGGAAGTGACAGAAATCTCTAAGGTACTAGATGTGATGTTGCTACTAGGGAGAAAACAACAATCCTTTGTTCATAGAACAATCGTATTGTTTACTTTACACGCAGTTCGTAATACTGGAGAGGGTTCGGATGATAACCTAAAGGTGGATTATTAGTCATAGATGCAGTTGGATGGCGGTCTATGTATTATGTTGTAATGCCCAATCAAGTCTCAAAGGAATCAAGATGATTAGTATATGCATGTATTGCTTTCTCGGTGTTTGTCAATTGCCCCGCTGTAATTTGTTCACCCGGCATGTTATCTATCTAAGGAGAGCCACCTCTAGTGAACTATGGATCCCGGTCCTTGTCTTTTACATACAATCTACAATCTTTTACTGCTTTGTGTTCACTTTCTACAAACTTTTACTTCTTTCCATTTGATACATTTAATCCTTTGTTTTCCGCAAAACATGATGAAATTGACAACCTTATCGCAAGTTGGGGACAAAGTTCTGTGGTTGTGTTGTGCAGGTCTCCATGTTGCTACTAGCACCGGCAGTGCGCCCTACCAAAGCTCAGCTAGTAACACCTTTGAGGTGTTTCCTTGCTCCTACTGGTTTGATTAAACCTTGGTTTCATAACTAAGGGAAACTTGCTGCTGTGCTCATCATACCTTCCTCTTGGGGTTCCCAACGAGCTCTACATCAACCACGCACCAAGCACTTTTCTGGGCGCCGTGCATTGAGCCATCAAGCGATTTTCTGGCGCCGTTGCCGGGGAGTCAAGGACATCTTCATAAGGGGAGTCCCTCATAACCAATCTCTTTACTTTGTTGTTTTTGTTTTGCTTAGTTTCTTTTTCCTTTGTTTGCTTGTTTTGTTCTTCAAAAACACAAAAAAATTAGTTTTACTTGTTTGCTTTCTTATTTCAAAAACACAAAACAATTAGTTCCTATCCTAAGTTGCCATTATGTCTAGCCTTGCTCCAGTCACTATGTCACCCGAGGAAATGATTTTCACTTTTAAACAAGGAATTGAGGAAAGTTTTAAGGAAGCTTGGTCTAGAATCTCTGATCTACATGAAAAAACTGAGCCTAAAATGACTCAAAGCTTGTTCCTTAGCAGTTTTTACCTTGGGATTGCTCGTTGCTATAGATATGCTCTAGATGCTGTTGTGGGAGGAGATTTCCTACAATGTAATGATGATGATGCTATTAATGCTATAAAGAAATTGATCCTCACTTACAACATGCCTAGCCAAACTGATATTTCCTTCGCAAAAATATTTGCTAGGTTGGGCACTCTTGAGGCTAGCACTACTAGATTAGAAAGTTGCTATAATATGCTTAGGGAGCATTACGATTATGTTCCAATAAACTCTGAACCATCAAAGTGGTTCCCTACAGTAAAGATTGAGATGAACACTGAAACTTTTCAAGCTCGTTGTGATATAATGTCTGAATTTTGCCTTATGCCCAAAGATATTTATAAATATCTGAATACTTGGGGCCTCATTGAGGGAGGAAAAGAAATATCTCTTACTAATAATAGTACCATATTACCTCTTGGAATAGCTGAAGGAGTGTTTACAAAGATCCTTGGGAAAACGATTTCTATTGATTATCTTGTTATTGAATGTGCAGGAAAAGGACAAATTACACTTGGAAGGTCCCTATTAGAACTCCTTGGAGCAATAATAGATGTGGGAAAGGGGACCATGCACCTTTCTTCTCCACCAAACAATCATATTTTCCCCAAGGTTAATAATAAAAGTAAGAGAGGTAAGGGCAAGAAATTTGGTTTTAATGCTTCTTCATTTGAGAACACTTGATTCTTTCTTTGCTTCTTATGCCTAACTTAAAGGCGTTAAAGACAAGTACTTATTGGGAGATAACCCAAAAGTTTTAGATGAGTCTTGGAAGTTATTACCTCTGTAATAACCTCTCCGTATCCTTTTTATTTGCTTTTTGTGCCAAGAGTAACCTCTAATGAGAGAGAAGTAATGATTGGGAAAGTTGTTGTCCCGAAACAGATTTCTATGCTTCACCGTAAAAATTCGTGAGAGAGCTCTGTATGTAGGATTGAGCTGTAATTTTTGTGCTTCTGCCCCAGGTTGTTATCTAACTTTCGTTAGTTCAACACTTTTTGATTTGAGCAACAGAAGGTCTTCGAAAAAATTCGTCTTTACCTGCTGGTCTGTTTTGACAGATTTCTACCATTTTCTGCATTTGCTTCTTGTTGGTTCCTTCTTGGGTTCTTTTGGGGAATTGAGCATTTTGAGGCAAGTGCTACAGTAGCTAGTGTTCTAATGGAAGTTTATTTGGTGTTAGAACTTAACCTTAAGACTTATTTATCTTGAGTGCACTAATGTTGCTAATGAGATTGTGTGAAGTTTTGTATGAAGGAAAAATTTCAGGTGTATGGAAGGAATGAGTAATGAGATGAACAATGGACTAAAGCTCAAGCTTGGGGATGTCACGCATGTCACCCCAAGAAATATCCAAGAATTATAAGCGTCAAAGCTTGGGGATGCCCGAGGCATCCCCTTCATCAATAAAAATCCCAGGTTTCTTCCAAACGCTTCATTTTTATTGTTTCACGCACAGTTGTGTTTTTCTTGGAGCGTCTTCTTTTTCGTTTTTGTTTTGGTTTTCGTTTGCTTGGTTTGCTTAGTTTGCTGAATAAATTGGTTGGGCCCCCTCTTTCATACAATGGTTATCAAATAGTTTGGTTTGGTTTGGAAAAGAGTAGGAAAGTTCATATTTATGTGGTAAAAAGAGCTCGTTTTCGACTGTGGCCTATGCTTTGTCATGCCGTGCTTGATATTGTTTTGGCTTTATTCTTAGTATTCTTTTCTGTAGCATGATTTGTTATAAACAATTGAGATTGCTTAATGTGCCTTGGATGAATCATGCGTTGTTTTAGCATATTAAAGCATAGTATAGTGGTATTCTCCTTTGATGCTTTATTTGGGTTGACTTGGCACATGCTCACACCATGTTATGACTATCTCAAGTCACCATAGCCTTTATGATCCTTTAGTTTTCAACTTGTAGTATCACTTTATGCTTTGATCAATGATGTTTTGTCGCTCTACATGATTATGGCCATTATTGGTCTGTTAGTTTGTCGCTCCCAGTCTTTTGCTAGCCTCCACAACAAAGTATGAGTTCCACTCATGCATCCAACTCCCTAAACCAAGTTTTTCCAAAGAGTCCACCATACCTACCTACTAGCTTATGCTATTCCAAGTATATTCATGCTTTTGTTTACCTTCCAAATTAAACTTGTTATGAGAAAACTAGTGATTAAAGCTCTCACGAATTTGATGGCACACTTTACTTTACTTGCCCTTAATAAACTTGAACCATTGTGTCTTCTATGTTGTATATGCTTGCACTTATTTGATGGGAATTAGCAGAACCATGCTTTCATGGGGAATGCTTTCAACATTGCACTTGGTACTTGTACCTAGTTGATATCATGCTCTTTTGTATATGGATGTCGTCGGTGTGAAATGAAAGGGGAGCTTGTAAGTCCATGGAGTTATGTATATGTGTTAGAGAAACGCCTGGGCCGCTGGTCTAATCCATGCTGACATGGTGGAAACCTGCAGCGTAACCATAATGAGCTGTCTATGAAGCATTCTTCTTATAAAAAAAGAGTCCTATATTGAAAAAAAGAGAGAGAAAAAAGAGATACTATGAAAAGAGGAAAGAGAGAAAAAAGTACCATATTCCCATGGTAAATAAGAAGAATGCTAAGATGCTCGTTGTTTGCTTGCCTTGTCATTTTGATATGGGGATTCTTCCGTATCATCGGGCAAGGGGTACCCCATTGGTGGTTCTCTATGATACACATATACTTACAATGACAAGAACTTATCGGTGACTAAACATGAGTAGCATGAGGAGCGACCCTCGTATACAGGGGACATGAGATTTCTGACTTATACTTCGTCAAGCATGTACACCATAGTTTGTTCACTTTAACCTTAATCACTTCAAGATGCTTATGATAGGGGCAATGAGAGCTAAAAACTATAAGTACCATAATTTTTGGAAGCTCTTTATGAGACTTGAATCCCTACTTCCTTTTACAAAAGGCCTTTCTTTCACCATTATATTGAGTCTCCACCTTCTACCTTTATGCACCTACTTTGAGAGCATAGTGGCCATTCTTAGTTCTATGTGCATTGTCCCAAGACTAGTTGATTGATGCATACTTTGATATTGCTTGTTTTAAACTATTGTATCTAGTCACTCTTATGAACTTTGAAGGTGTCCTATGCATTTATATTTGCTACTCTATTGAGGGACAAGTTGAATACTATTATGCTATGTTTTCTTTATGTGAAACAAACAAACGTCTTGCAAAGCATTGTTATTCATGAATCTTTTGTCTGTGCCTTTTCATGTTGCATCATAGTTTCTTTGCTTATTGCTAGAACCTTGTCTTTCATGTTATGATTAAAGTACTATGATCCCAGCTTTGAATGTTTTACAAATACTTTGATCAAGTCTTTGATGGTGCATGTCACCTCAAAAATTATTCTTTCTTTTTATCACTTACCTACTCGAGGACGAGAAGGAGTTAAGCTTTGGGATGTTGATACATTGCAAATGTATCTATAATTTTTTATGTTCCATGCTTGGCTTTATCCACTTTCTTGTGTTTTGTTCCAACTTTGGAGTACTTTTCATATGATTTCTTGGACTAACCTATTAACAAGAGCCATAGTGCCAGCTGCCTGTTTTCTGCTGTTTTTGGTTCCAGGAAAGTCAGAAAATGAATATTCTCGGAATTGGCCAGGACAAAGCCAAAGTGCCTATTTTTCCGAAAGTCGTGAGATGCCAGAATACGAGACGGAGAGGGGGCAGGGGGCCACCACACCACCTGGCCGCGCGGCCCAGCCTGGCCCGCGCCAAGGGGTGGTGTGGCCGCCTCCGGCACCCCCTCGGCCTCCCCTTCCACCTATAAGATGCCCTCGGGACGAAAACCCTAAGGGCCCGATCAAAAATCCACGAAAGAGTCTATAGCCGCCGTCATCTCCATCCCTTGATCGAGAGGGATCTGAAGCTCTTCCCGACACCCTGCCGGAGAGGGGAATTCACCCTGGAGGCCTTCTTCATCACCATGCAAGCCTCTGGTGTGATGCATGTGTAGTTCATCCTTGGACTACGGATCCATGTAGTAGCTAGATGGCTGGTTCTCCTCCTTTGTGCTTTCATGTCTAGATCTTGTGAGCTCCGTTCATGATCAAGATCATCTATTTGTAATTCTGCATGTTGTGTTTGTGGGGATCCGATGGATATTGAGATGCTATTTCAGATTGATTATTGATTCTATCATGTCTTTGTTATTTGTGATCTTGCATGCTTTTCGTTGTTAGTAGCTATCTTGGCCAAGTAGATGCTAGCAACTCCAAGAGTTAGTATTTATGCTCGATAGTGGGTTCGTGCCTCTGGTAATCTGGGGAAGTGACAGAAATCTCTAAGGTACTAGATGTGCTGTTGCTACTAGGGAGAAAACAACAATCCTTTGTTCATAGAACAATCATATTGTTTACTTTACACGCAGTTCGTAAAGCAATAATCTGTTGCTTGCAACTTAATACTGGAGGGGGTTCGGATGATAACCTGAAGGTGGATTATTAGTCATAGATGCAGTTGGATGGCGATCTATGTATTATGTTGTAATGCCCAATCAAGTCTCAAAGGAGTCAAGATGATTAGTATATGCATGTATTGCTTTCTCGGTGTTTGTCAATTGCCCCGTTGTAATTTGTTCACCCAGCATGTTATCTATCTAAGGAGAGCCACCTCTAGTGAACTATGGATCCCGGTCCTTGTCTTTTACATACAATCTACAATCTTTTACTGCTTTGTGTTTACTTTCTGCAAACTTTTACTTCTTTCCATTTGATATGTTTAATCCTTTGTTTTTCGCAAAACACGGTGAGATTGACAACCTCATCGCAAGTTGGGGACAAAGTTCTGTGGTTGTGTTGTGCAGGTCTCCATGTTTCTACTAGCACCAGTAGTGTGCCCTGCCAAAGCTCAGCTAGTAACACCTTTGAGGTGTTTCCTTGCTCCTAGTGGTTTGATTAAACCTTGGCTTCATAACTGAGGGAAACTTGATGTTGTGCTCATTATGCCTTCCTCTTGGGGTTCCCAACGAGCTCTACATCAACCACGCACCAAGCACTTTTCTAGGCGTCGTGCATTGAGCCATCAACCCCCCCTTGGGTGCCAGCCATGGGGAGGGGAGAAGCCCCCTCTCCTATAAAAGGCCCCCCTCTCCTCCCTCACAAAGTACACCTCCTCGTGAAGGATCTCTCTCCCCTCTAGATATATTCCCCCATGGTCTCGGATTAGCAAGATACATGTTCCCGGTGGCATTTCATCTGGAAGGAGTTGCTGCTTCCGCTAATTCGCTGGAGCAAGGAGGTGGAGGTTGTTTGGTGGCCTGAACGTTTGTGCGAGGATGGATGCGCTACTGATTTGCGGCGCTAGGACTTCCACAGGATCTTGAGATCGGCAAGCGTTCGACTAAATCATCCACGAGTTCCAACTCGTTAACAAAGTGTTGTTGTCTTCGACGGTAAGTTATCTATGGATGTATATCCACCCGTTTATTGTATCTAGTAGATAGATCTTAGCGTATAGTTCCCATCGTAGGAATTTTTTATTTTCTATGCTGCGAACCCAATGGTGGTATCAGAGCCTGATCTATGCGTAGGTGCTTTGCATGGGTAGTACACATATGTTTATATGTGGGCGATGATGATCATGTTATTGCTTCTTTCGTGTATTTTGGATATTGGTGGCATAGTAGGATGAAGCGGCCTAGACCAACTTTACATGTCCTCGCACATGAGACCGGTTCCATGATTGACATGCAACTAGTTTTGCATAAGTGGCTAGCGGGTGTATGTCTCTCCTACTATAGTCAATATCTAATTTACAACGAGTTGCTAATAACTTAGTTATCATCGTTGTGGTTCCATGTTCGTAGGTAATAAAGGTTCTATCTTCGAAAGCCCTAAGCCACGTAAAACTTGCAATGGATAAATTAGAGGCGTCTAGTTTAGATTGTTGTTGGGCTAGTGTCATGATATGGTATGTTGTAAGCTGATGTATAGTAGATACCCTTACAACACACCTAACGTGTAAGTTCCATAACCTTGGCCTTACATACAAAGGAATGATAGAGATCATACCACGATGCACATGATGGTGATCAAATGCATGGACCATATCATTCCACTTAACACATATGATGTTTGCATCTTCTATTGCTAGTTTTGCGTTTTTAGTAGCATTATAAGATGATCCCTCATTTAGATATCAAGATAAAAATGTGTTCTTACTTAAGTATGCACCGTTTATGTTTCGCCACTTCAAGACATCATGTGATGATCGGGTGTACTTGAATCCATGATCATATTTCGGGTGTAAGACAGTTTTACACACGCGAGTACTAAGGTTCTTACTTGGAGAGCCTGGCATGTACAGACATGGCCTCGGAACACGGACCGAAGGTTTAAGCATGAGTCATATAGTTGATATGATGCCCATATTGATGCTCGCCTATGAAACTACACCGACTCACGTGATGATCAGACTTGGTGTAGTGGATTTGGTTCATGTAATCACCAAAAAGACACGAGGAATGTTGTTTTTGAGTGGGAGTTCATTTGTAATTTGGATTAGTTGAACTCGATATATCATAAACATAGTCTAAACTTTACAAATTCTGTTGTAGATGGCACCACCTGCTTTTAATTTCAATGTGTTCATGGAGAAAGAGAAACTTGCAATGAATCGTAGCACCTTTACCGACTGGGCCATGAATTTGAGGATTCTCCTCAATGCTGCACATAATTTGTATGTGCTAGAAGCGCTGCTAGGCCCCCCACCAGCTCCTGATGCCCCTGACGAGGAAAAGAACGTCTATCTGACTCGTCAGGAGGACCACACATTAGTTCATTGTGGCATACTGTATGGGCTGGAGCCAGAACTTCAAAAGCATTTCGAAAACGGCAATGCCTTTGATACCATGGGTGACTTGAAAATGATTTTTGATACCCATGCTACCGTAAAGAGTTATAATGCTTCTGAAAAGTTCTTTAGCTGCATGATGGAAGAGAACAGCTCCGTTAGCGAGCACGTACTCAAAATGTCTGGGTACGCTGATAGACTTGTGTACTTGGGAATAACGATTCCCATTGACTTAGGCATACATCATGTTCTCCCATCTCTCCCACCTAGCTACAAGAGCTTCGTGATGAACTATAATATGCAGGGCATGAAGAAGTCTCTCCCCAAGCTTCTGTCAATGCTTAAGACTGCAGAGGTGGAGATCAAAAAAGAACATCAAGTGTTGATGATCAATAAGACCACCGGTTTAAAGAAAGACAAGAAGGGTAAGCAAAAGGGAAAGAAGGGCGGCAAATCTATAGCCGCACCTGAAAAGAAATCCCGAGCTGGCCCTAAGTCTGATACCAAGTGCTACTATTATAAGGGGACTAGCCATTGGAAGCACAACTGCCCCAAGTACTTGGCAGACAAGAAGGCCGACAAGGCAAACAAAGGTATATATGATATACATGTTATTGATGTGTACTTGACTAGTACTCGCAGTAGCACCTAGGTATTTGATACTGGATCGGTTGCTAATATATGTAACTCGAATCAGGGGCTGCGGAACAAGCGACCACTAGCAAGGGGTGAGGTCAAGATGCGTGTCGGCATTGGATCAAGAGTTGATGTGATCGTCGTCGGAACGTTGCCTCTCCACCTACCGTCGAGATAAGTTATAAACTTAAATAATTGTTATTTGGTGCCTACACTTAGCATTTACATTATATACAGATCTTGTTTAATGCGAAGTGGTTATTCATTTAAGTCCAAAAACAATGGTTGTTCAATCGCTATGAATGATATCTTTTATGGTCATGCACCTGTGATGAATGCTTTATTTCTGTTGGATCTCGATAATAGTGTTACACATATTCATAATGTTGATGCTAAAAGGATTATACTTGATGACGATATATCTGCATATATGTGGCACTGTCGTCTAGATCATATTGGTGTTAAAGACATGAAGAAACTCCATTCTGATGGACTTTCGGAATCAGTTGACTTCGAATCATTTGATACATGTGAGCCATGCCTTATAGGCAAGATGACTAGAACGTCGTTTTCCGATTCAATGGAACGAGCGACAGATTTACTGGAAATCATACATACTGACGTATGCGGTCCAATGAGTGTGTCGGCACGAGGTGGTTATCACTATTTTGTTACTTTCACGGATGATTTGAGTAGATACGGGTATATATATTTGATGAAACACAAAACTGAAACCTTTGAAAAGTTCAAGAAATTTCAGAATGAAGTGGAAAATCATCGTAATAGAAAGATCAAATTTCTACGGTCTGACCGTGGAGGTGAGTGTCTAAGTTACGAGTTTAGCACACATATGAAAGAGTGTGGAATAGTTTCACAACTCACACCTGCCGGAACACCACAACGTAATGGTGTGTCGGAACGTCGTAATCGTACTTTATTAGATATGGTTCGATCTATGTTGTCTCTGACTGACTTGCCACTATCATTTTGGGGTTATGCACTAGAAACTGCTGCATTCACTTTAAATCGGGCACCGTATAAATCCGTTGAAAAGACACCGTATGAATTGTGGTTTGGAAATGAAGCTAAGATGTCATTTCTTAAAGTTTGGGGTTGTGATGTTTATGTGAAGAAACTTCAACCAGATAAACTCGAACCCAAAGCGGAAAAATGCGTCTTCATAGGATACCCTAAGGAAACTATTGGGTATTCCTTCTATCACAGATCCGAGGGCAAGGTTTTTGTTGCCAAGAATGGATCCTTTCTAGAGAAAGAGTTTCTCGTGGAAGGCGTGTGTAGTCGGAAGGTAGAACTCGAAGAGGTTATTGAACCTTCTCTTCATACAACGACGAGTAGCGCAACACCAAAAATTCTTCTAGAGTTGACTTCACCAAATGAAGGGGGACTAATGATAATGATTCTGAAACTCCAAAAGAGGACACTACCGAACCTTGCAGGTCAAGAAGGACACATGCAGCTCCTGAACTGTAGGGAAATCCTGCTATGAATTTCATGGTTGATGAAATAGATGACCCGACGACGTATGAAGAAACAATGGTGAGCCCAGATTCCAACAAATGGCTAGAAGCCATGAAATCCGAGATGGAATCCATGTACGAAAACCAGGTTTGGACCTTGGTGGACTTACCTCACGACCGAAAGACCGTTGATAATAAATTGATTTTCAAAAGAAAAACTGATGATGATGGTAATGTAAAAATCTATAAAGCTCTACTTTTTGCAAAGGGGTTTCAAAAAATTCAAGGGGTTGACTACGATGAGACATTCTCTCCCGTAGCGATGCTAAAGTCGGTTAGGATTATGTTAGCAATTCCTGCTTATTTCAATTATGAGATATGGCAGATGGATGTCAAAAATGCATTCCTCAATGGTAACATTGAAGAAGAATTGTATATGATACAACCAAAGGGTTTTGTCAATCCTAAGGATGCTGACAAGGTGTGCAAGCTTCAGCGATCCATCTATGGACTGAAGCAAGCATCTCGGAGTGGGAATCTCCGCTTTGATGAGGTGATCAAAGAGTTTGGATTTGTCCAAACTTATGGAGAGGCTTGTATTTACAAGAAAGTGAGTGGGAGCAATGTGGCATTTCTAATATTATATGTGGATGACATATTATTGATTGTAAATGGTATAGATCTTTTGAACAATGTTAAAAGTTAGCTAAACAGCAAATTTTCAATGAAGGGCCTAGGTGAAGCATTACATACAGGCATAAAGATCTATAGAGATATATCAAGGCGCCTGATAGGGCTATCACAAAGTACATACCTTGATAAGATTTTAAAGAAGTTTAAAATGGACAAAAGTAAGAAGGGGTTCTTACCAATGTTGCAAGGCAAGACATTAAGTAAGACTCAAAGTCCTGCTACGGCGGAAGAAAGAGAGATAATGGATAAAATCCCCTATGCTTCGTCTATAGGCTCTATAATGTACGCCATTCTATGTACAAGACCGGATGTGGCACATGCTATTAGTTTAACTAGTAGGTACCAATCTGATCTAGGTACGGAATGCTGGATAGCGGTCAAGAATATCCTTAAGTACTTAAGAAGAACTAAGGATATGTTTCTTGTATACGGAGGTGAAGAAGAGCTGGTCGCTATGTGTTATGTCGACGCTAGCTTTAACACCGATCCGTATGACTCTAAGTCTCAATCCGGATATGTATTTCTCTTGAACGGAGCAGCAGTTAGTTGGAGGAGTTCCAAACAACCTGTGGTGTCTAGATCAACGACAGAGGCGGAATATGTTGCTGCTTCAGAAGCGGCGCAGGAAGCGGTAATGAAGGAGTTCATAACCGAACTAAGTGTGGTTCCTAGTGTGTTGGACCCAATGGTTATCTATTGTGACAATACTGGAGCCATAGCCAACACCAAGGAACCAAGGTCTCACAAGAATTCCAAGCATATTAAGCGCCGGTTTCACTCCATCCAAGAGCATGTCAAGGATGGAGATATAAAGATTTGTAAAGTACACATGGAACTCAATGTTGCAGATCCGTTGACTAAAGTTCTCCCTAGGGCAAAACATGATCAACACCAGAATTCCATGGGTGTTAGATTTATCACTATGTAACTAGATTATTGTCTCTAGTGCAAGTGGGAGACTGAAGGGAATATGCCCAGAGAGGCAATAATAAAGTTGTTATTATGTATATTCCAAGTATATGATAGATGTTTATTTTGAATGCTATAATTGTATTAATACGGAAATGTTAATACATGTCTATTTAATAAACAAATGGAAACTTCCTAGTTATGTCTCTCTTTGAACTAGCTCGTTGATTAACGAGATGATCAAAGTTTCCTGATCATGGACATTGGATGTCGTTAATAATGAGGTCACAACATTTGTGAAATGATGTGATCAACATCTATCCGAAGTATAACATTATGATCAAAGTCAATGAGTTCATATTTATACAAAGTAATCCTAGTCCTTAGACCATGAGATCATGTTAATCACTAACACCAGAAGAGTATCTTGATAACATCAAACGTCACACTGTAAAAGGGTAACTATAAAGGTGGGTTCAGTGCTACGAAGGTGTTATGTAGTGGCTCATGGATAGAGAGTGGGATTTTCCACCCCGATGGTGGATAGATATACTCTGGGCCCTCTCGGTGATATCACATTGAGAATAGCTTGCAAGCAAGTGATGTGATCACTAGAATGTTATATCACGGGAACAAGAAAAGAGTGCATGTCGGTAACGAGATCAAACTAGGTATTTGGATACCAATGATCGAATCTCGGACATGTAATATATTGCGAGACAAAGGGATTAAGTTACTAGCGTTAAAGGTTCTCACGATCACAGAAGTCATCGCTGAATGTGCAGGAGTCAGAATGGATCTCTAGGTCCCACTTCTGATTATTGATCTTAGAGGAGTCTCGATCATGTCTGCATTATTCGCGAACCGTAGGTGACACACTGAAGGGTTGCCAAACACCATTCAGAGCATATATGTTTCAGACGAAAGAATTGCAAAGCGCTGGAATTATTTCAATGGACACCGGAATTGTTTCAGGTGAAATTGTTGAAATTGGTTCTGCATGTGATATTGAAATATTGAAGGGGCTTTTATGTGAATGTTTGTTAATTAAAGTAATTAACCAAATTCTGAATAAAATAAATAAAAGAGTTTTATTAAATGAGAGTTGCATTAAATTTTGTGGAAATTTAATGCATCTGAGGGGATGTGTGAGTGGATCCATGTTTATGTGAGTGGAGCTTCCACCACATGAATGAGGAAGAGGTGGGGGCACCCCCCCTTGGACGCCGGCCATGGGGAGGGGAGAATCCTCCCTCTCCTATAAAAGTCCCCCTCTCCTCCCTCACAAAGTACACCTCCTCATGAAGGATCTCTCTCCCCCTCTAGATATATTCCCCCATGGTCTCGGATTAACGAGATACATGTTCTCGGTGGCATTTTATTTGGAAGGAGTTGCTGCTTCCGCTGATTCGCTGGAGCGAGGAGGTGGAGGTTGTTCGGTGGCCTGAACGTGTGTGAGGATGGATGCACTGCTCATTTGCGGCGCTAGGACTTCCACACGATCTTGAGATCATCAAGCATTTGACTACATCATCCACGAGTTCCAACTCATTAACAAAGCTTTGTTGTCTTCGAGGGTAAGTTCTCTATGGATGTATATCTACCCGTTGATTGTATCTAGTAGATAGATCTTGGCGTATAGTTCCCATCGTAGGAATTTTTTGTTTTCTATGCTATGAACCCAACAGTTACAATGTTCAGATTGTACATCTGTTTTTTGCAACTCTCGTATTCGGAGAAGGAAACAAAATCTCTATGACTTGGATGACATGTGAGGTCTGTTGTGAGTCCAGTATGAGTGAGTTTGTTGCGGTTTTGGAGTATCCTTTTGAGGGCAGGAATGCACTGGTTGGTCGACGCATTCATGAGGCTACCGGGCTTGAGTACAACAAGAAGCCTCTTTCTCATATCTACATCCAGCATGGTGTCCTTGGAGATGCAAGGAACTTAAGTCCACCGTTCCACATCTTTCTCCGCATTTTTCGTGAGAACATTTACCCTCAAGCGGGTAATCTTGACACTATTTAGTCAGCTTTGGTTCCTCTCATGACTCTTGCTCATTATGTGTACCTCAAAGGCCCCGATGCTCCTGCCACTCCTCTTGACGTCATGTATTTCATCTTCATGGAAATGGCCATCAACATCTCTGAGAAGAAAACTCCCACCTATTCCCCCTATGTTATGAGGCTCGTACTTTCCACCTTTGCGAAGATGAATTTGCCTTCTCCGCTTGAGGGCATGCATGTTGTTGATCATGCCCCTCTTTAGTTGTAGCTCAAGGCTCCCACTACCACTGCGGATCCTCGTGGCTATTCTTCCCCAGTGTCAGCTGATGAGATTAGAGAGGATGAGGAGGATAGCCCTCCTACAGCCAGCCCTGCCCGTGCTGGGAGGAAGAATGCTAGGAATGCCCGTATGCCTTCTTTTTCTCGTGACTATGTGAAGGGGCAAATAAAGAAGGCCACCTTTTGGGATAAGATGCTTATGTGCATGAACATTGATATTCGCAAGGGTCAATATGAAGCGTACAAGAGGGACAAGCAGATTCTAAAGAAGTTTCACCAATGGGATGAAGATACTAATGCTGCTCAGCCCTCTCACTCTCTCTCTTATGGTTCTTGAGCTCAAGGCTCGGTTGATTGGCACATGTTTGAGGATGATGCTTCCTCTTCTCACCGCGACAAGGGCCCGTCTGGTGAGGATGATGAGTGATCCGGTTGGGGCATGTAGTCTCGCTCTTGTCCCCTTTTGGTGTCTCGATGCCAAAGGGGGAGAAGTTGCTATTAGGTAGCATAGGATTTGCATGGGAAGTCACAAGCTCGTTCTTCATTTGATTCTTCCTCTTGTGACTTGTTCTTATTTGCCTTGTTTTATTTGTGGACCTATGTTATGTATCATCTATGGACCAATGCGTGTGTGACTATGTGGTATCTATCTTCTCTGTGGATTTATATATAAATGTGATATCTATCTTATCTATGGGTTTATATATCATAAATGATGAAGACCCCTCTTATTGGTTGCTCGTATATATATCTATTCATCACATCTATTGGTACAAAGGTATGAGTATCACACAACAATTCTTATCTCCCTATACATGGTAGGTTTGTAATATCTAGCGGAGTGTCCTCCTTTGTCTTTGTGCACTTATATTCATATGCAAATTTCGTTTGTGCAAACTTAGAGGGGGAGCCTCTCTACTTCTTGTACCTTGTGCTCGTCTATTTTTGTGCAAATCCTTGTGTCATCATCAAACACCAAAAAGGGCGAGATTGAAAGGGATTTTCCTGCCCTATTCATGTTTTGATGTTTGGTGTCAACACAAGATAGTTTTTACCATGTGCTAAGTATTGCAGGATCATCCGTATAAAGGCATAGGACAATGTTCTAGTTTTTGAAGGAGAAGGGTTCAAATTTTCATGAAGAAAAGGTGCCTGTTGGGAGATTCGGTGTTTTGCCTTCCCTGAGTCCGGAGACTCCGGGGTCCAGGCCCGAAGACTCCGGTGTCATGGACCGGAGACTCTGACTAGGTCTCCGGGCATGTCCCCAGCCCCCTGGCAAACTCTCTATGTCCAGGTCCAGAGTTGGGCCCGGAGTCATGCGCATCACCGGAGACTCCGGGGCTGGAGTCCGGAGACTCCGGGGAAGTATCTGGCCTTGACTCCGGGGTGGCTCGAGAAGCATTTGGTAACCCCCTTCGGAGTCCTGCTCGGATTCCAGTGCCCATCCCGGAGACTCCGGCCCTCCAGTCTAGAGACTTTGGGGTTAGTGATGCAGCAATGACTATTTTTCTAGGGGGTATATATACCCCCCTTCTTCCCCAAGTGAAGGTTGTGGCTTCAACTCTCTCCTCCATTAATGCTGAGCTCCAACCTCCTAGATCTCCCTCTCTAGCCACTGAAACTTGTTGGCCCTTGGGGATTTAAGGGAGGAGACCTAGACCTAGCTTTCCACCAAAGAGATTTGTGTTTCCCTACCATTTGTGTAAGTTGTTGTTGCTCTAGGGTTTGAGGAAACCCGGACTTGAAGAAGTCGCCCTCCATAGCTCATCCTCATGTCGAAGAGTTTTGAGGTCGTCTTGGGAGCCTCCAATTCAGTTGTGGAGAAGTGCCCCAAGGTTTTGTACAAGGTTTCGGTTGCCACCTTCAAGGTCACCGCATAGTTGATCGTGTGCTTGCCACAAGGCGAGTGCTTGGGAGAATAGGGTGATGCCATTGTGGCGCTGGTGGTCTTAGTACCGCCTACCCCTTCAGCGGAGACGTACTTCCTCTCAAAAGGAAGAAACATCAGGAAAACATCTCCGTGTCCCCTCTCGGTGATTTCTATCCTTTACTCCTTATTATTTTTGTTTGCTTGCTTGCTTGCTCGTCATATAGGTTCGATCACTTAGTTGCGCATCAAGAGAACTTACTTTGTGTCAAGCCTTAAATTGAAAAGTAGCTAAAAATTGAGTAGCGCCTATTCACCCCCCTCTAGTCGCGTATACCGATCTTTCACACCATAATTTTGAAGTATTCATTTATGCATCTTATTTTGCTTATTTATTAGATATATGACGGTAGCATAATAGGATGATATCTTACATAATTCCATTTATAGTGTTCCCTTGTGTGTGCACCACCAAGAAAGTTCTCCGATATGAGGCACGTTGTGATGATCAGGTATCAGGCATATCTGCATTCGCATACGGTGGGTGTAAGCCATGTTGCATTACAAAAACACACAAGTTAGAATTGGCGGGCCTAGCATGTACATACATGGCCTCAGAACACAAGAGACCAAAAGGTCGAGCATGAGTCAGATGTGATGTGATTGACATTAGGAATGTTTACCTTTGAAACTTTTTTGTTGATCCTAAGGATGCTGGAAAAGCATGCAAACTTCAAAGATCCATTTATGGACTGAAGCAAGCATCTCGGAGCTGGAACCGACATTTTGATCAAGTGATCAAGAGTTTTGGATTCATACAAAATAAACAAGAGTTCTGTGTTTACAAGAAAGTGAGTTGGAGCTTAGTGGTATTCCTAGTAGTATATGTGGATGACATATTAATGATTGGGAATGATGTGGAACTTTTAGAGAGCTCAAAGGAATATCCGAGTAGCTAGTTTTCCATGAAGGACTTTGGTAAATCAGCGTATATATTGGGCATCATGATCTATAGAGATAGATCAAGACACCTAATTGCATTAAGTCAGAGTACTTACCATGAGAAGATTTTGAAAAGGTTCAAAATGGAAGAGGCCAAAAGAGGTTTTGTGCTTGTGATGAAATCTTGAACACTAAGTTTGACTCAATGTCCAGCAATAGATGATGAAAGTGAAATGATGTCTAGAATCCCCTATGCCTCAACCATAGGCTCTATCATGTATGCTATGCTGAGCACTCGACCTGGTGTGGCCTTGGCTCTTAGTTTGACGAGCCGGTTCCAAAGTATTCCAGGAATGGATCATTGAACAAGTATGAAATGTATCCTAAAGTATCTCAAGAGAACGAAGGATATATTCCTAGTCTATTGAGGTAGTGATGAAGCTCTAAACGTAACTGGTTATGTGGATGCGAGCTTAGCCACTGATCCTGATGACTCGAAGTCTCAAACGGGATATGTGTTTTTGGTAAATGGTGGTGTTGTAAGCTGGAGAAGCGGGAAGTAGCCTGTGGTGGCACAGTCTACAATGGAGTCAGAATACATCACTACTAGTGGAACGGTAAATGAAGCAATTTGAAATTTCATCATGGAACTATGAGTTGTTCCAAGTGCACATGACCTCGTAACAATCTATTGTGACAACACGGGTGCCATTGCAAACACGAGGGAACCAAGAACTCATTCCTCAACCAAACACATCAAGATACGATTTCATGCCATCAGAGAAAATGTTGACGGGGGTGAAATTAGGATTTGCAAAGTACACACGAATCCAAATGTTGTAGATCCATTGACTAAAGGTCTTTTACAAGCCAAGCATGAAAAACACCGGACTGTTATGGGTGTTAGATCATTGCCTAATATAAACTAGATTAATTTATACTCTAGTGCAAGTGGGAGACTGGAGGAGATATGCCCTACAAGCGAATAATAAAGTGTTTTGTTTGATACATCTCTTGTATGTTCATAATATGTTTCATGTCATACTATAATTGTGTTAATACGAAACGATAATGCACATGTGGTATGTAAACAAACTGTGTCTCTAGTTACCTATAGCAAACTAGCTCATTGGTCAAATGGATGATCTAGGGTTTCAATAACATGGGCATTCATCCCAATTGACAATGAGGTCATATCATTGGTTCAACGATATGATAGACAAACACCCAAAGTTATATCATAATGAGATCTAGTTACAAACGTTCATCATTAATGATAACAAACAAACCTCACAATCTAATCCTTTGACTGTGAGATAATACATAATCACCATTACTAGAGGGAGCTTTGATGGTATCAAGTATCAAGTTGTGAAAGGGTGATCAAAAAGGTACCACTCAGGTTTCCTGAAGGGACGAGTAGAGGAGTATGTATCAAGACTGGATTTGCCAATCCAAGTAATGGATAGATACACGTGGCCAACTTAGTGATGTTCCATTAACAAAGTTTGCAAGCGTATGACTAGGTCATGGAATGCAACGACATGGGAATGAGTAAACGATTTCATCGACAGCAAGATCGAACTAGGTATGGAGATATCGAGGATCACATCTCGGATGAATTAGGTATCGAGTGGCAAAGGGAGTGGGACACGACGTTGAAGGTTCAAGCGATGAGATTCGTGAAACGCACAAGGATCATATGGGCATCCAGATCCCGCTGATGATAATTGATACGATAGGGGTATCGGTCATGTCCAGAGTGTTTTCAAACCAAAGGGCGACACGCTTAAGGGTGGGGATGCAATAGGGATTGATTCGGCACCGTAGGAGAAATGAGAGAGAGAAACCAGAAAAGTTCCGTGTAGCACCCGATGTTGATCGGAGGGCTCTGAAGGAGTTACAGAGTGTAAAATATAATACTATATGTGTTTTATATCAATTAATTGAATTAATATTAAAACATATTTTTATTTTATTTAAAAGGACGGCCCATGCCTAAAGGGCCTTCCCGGAGAGGCAATGCGCATGGGGAAGGGGGCCAGCAGGCCTAGCCCTAGTGGGATCCCCTAGGGCCCACCTAGGGCCGGCGGCTCCTCCTTGGTGGTCGGCGGGTGTGGGGATTACTCCCACACCGCTTGCCCCTTGGGGGTTAGCCCTCCCCTCCTCCAATAAATAGAGGGGCTCTCCTCCCCTTGGAGATCATCCCATTCACTCTTCTCTCTCTCTCATTTTCTTTGAGGATTTCTCCGTAATATTTGAGAGGATCTTGAGGGACTTGAGTTCTCCACCTTCGCACTACCGTCGTGCGCTCTTCGGTCCGCCATCTTTGTTCTTCCACTTCTTGGCTGGATTGGAGCCCGGGAGACGTCGCCCACACCGGACGTGTGTGGAACTTCGGAGGCGCCACACTTGGGGTGCTTGGAGCTGCTCATCTTCATCAACATACACCTACCTGGGTAAGGTGTACCTCGGTCTTCAAGGGTATGAATACCGCTTTCCTCTCCATTACTTATGTGTACATAGAATAAATCTTGGTTATTGTGTTCACGTAGTTAGATTTTTTTGTTTTCTGCCGCGGAACCAACACTTAGGTCCCAATAGTAGGAAGAATCCTTTGCAGGGGGATCATCGGTAGGGGAGAGGACATGTGCGAGGAAGAAGACGAGTAGCGAGAGGTGCTTGCGTGCAATAGGTGGTGGGCAACAGCCCACATGCGAGGGAGAGGACGGTGTGTGTGTGCGACGCGTCGGGATAGTGACACTTGAAGTGACCGATAGCACCTCCCGAGTTGACGAGCCAAGAGGATCGTGAGGTGAGCTACAGTACAAGGCCTGACACGTGCATGCGGAAAGTGCAAATGAGATAAAAAAGAAGTGAATAACGGTTGTAGCTTACATTGATAGCTAAATATAGAGAGGACATGACAAGTTGATGTTCCATTGACGCTCGGTCTATTGCTTCGACTTGGGCTGGGCGAGTTTGTGTTCCTCCTTAAGAAGATTGCTTTATCAGAAGCTTGGTCTAAAATTCTCGAAAAATTAGCCTACCTAATTGTAATTTTTATTACTTTTAGGTGTTGAGGGCAAACCTCTAGGGTGGCCCGATCTTTCACGAATCCCGTTCAAAACGAGGTTGGAGTGCGGGGAGAGAAGGGGAGGATGAACACGACGAACTCACGCACGAAGAACATGATGAACACACACGCAAAACCACGATACACACCAATAGCTCACGCCGGCGGTGACCGTCCGGTGCAATCCCTAGGATCGGCGTCGGGCGGAGGACTCTCTCTCGAACCGGCACGGTGAGGAGAGAGACTCGGTGAGATATAGATGTCTAGGCAAAGGGACTCCGATGCCTAGGCCTTGTACAACACAGAGGCATGATGCAAACTCCAACAAGGTTTGGGATATTTGGTGATCCTTTGTCAAAGGAGCATGAGGCAAGAACTAGATAGATCCACAAGGGGTTTCCACTAATTCAAAATATCATGCCTAGGATTTACAATAGAGGTGGGGGACTATATATAGGCCAGCCACCAGTTCAGGGGTAATTTAGGCATTATAGTAGAGTCCTGGGCGAAGTAGAGGGGTACATGGGCCACAAGGCCCACCTATGGCTCGCATGCCCATCTTCAGGCCGGACAATCCTGGTCGTGTGGACTGGACAGTCCGGGGCAGCCGAACACTCCGGGCAGTGTCCGGGTAGAGTCCAAATTGGCATACTGAATGTTCGCGTCAGGATGGAGCTAGGGTAGGCCGAGCACTCTGGCTAAGTCACGCCGGACACTCCGGCTGCACCGGACACTTCGGCTAGATTGGGGAAGACACTCTGGCTCAGGCAGCTTCAGGACAGGTGCAGCTTCAGGGCTTGTGGGTTGACGTGGCGGGGTTTCGTACCTGATGATGCACAGAGTAGGGGTATGAAGTAGCAAGCCGTCCAAGTGTACGTCAAAGTCACATGATGAGAGGAGCGAATTCACCTTAGCTTGAAGGAGCTTGGCTCGAGCATGGGTCATCGGTCCACTTGGGGGACTTGGTGGTGTAAATGTAGGAGCGTCCGTTGGACGGGCTGCATCAGCTCCCCCCCTTGGGAAAGAGTCGTCCTCGACTCTTCATGGTTGTCATCTTGAACATCTCCATGGTAGGGTGAGAGATCCTTGACGTTGAATGTATTGCTTGCAAGGTACTTGGATGTCGGTATGTCGATGATGTAGGCGTTGTTGTTGATTCGTTTGAGGACCTTGAAGGGACCATCTCCTCTTGGTTTGAGCATGGAGTCGCGTTCCTTGGGGAAGCGGTCTTTGCTAAGTGTATTCACACAAGATCACCTTCTTCAAAGATCATCTCCTTCTTGTCCTTGTTTAACCTTGAAGCTTGGCGAAGGACTTGTTGCTTGATAGTAACTCTTGTTTCTTCATGAAGCTTCTTCATAGCTTGCGCGCACTTCTCAACGTCCATGTTGGTGCGCTCATGGAGAGGTAGTGGCAGGATGTTGAGCGTGGTGAGGGGTTCGAAACCATAGATGATCATGAAGGGACTCATCTTGGTTATTGAGTGCTTGGCTCGGTTGTAGGCGAACTCGACGTGTGGAATGCATTCCTCCCAATCCTTCAAGTTCTTCTTGATCAGCACACGTAGAAGAGTTCCGAGGCTTCGGTTGACAACCACGGTTTGTCCATCGGTTTGAGGATGCGACGCGAATGAAAAGAGGAGCTTGACGCCAAGATTGGCCATGAGAGTCTTCCATAAGTAGCTCATGAATTTGACGTCGCGGTCGGAGATGATTGTTCTTGGTACACCGTGAAGACGGACGATTTCCCTGAAAAATAAATTGGCAACATGTGAAGCATCGTCGGTCTTATGGCATGGTATGAAGTATGTCATTTTGGAAAAGCGATCCATGACAACAAAGATATAATCATGACCATGCTTAGATCTAGGCAATCCTAACATGAAATCCATACTAATGTTGGACCAAGGTGTATGAGGAATATGCAATGGCATATAAAGACCATAAGGGTTAGCTTGCGACTTAGCTTGAACACATGCCGTGCATCGTTGAACGTAGCACTCCACGTCGCGCTTCATCTTGGGCCAAAAGTAGTGAGTGGAGAGCATGTCCAATGTCTTGTCACAGCCAAAGTGACCCATGAGGCCTCCACCATGAGATTCTTGGAGAAGCAAAGTTGGAGCGACAATTTCAGAATGCAAAGCTTGTTTTGTTTAAAGAGAAAGCCCTTATGCAAATAGAAATCATCAACTCCTTTGTCAATGGAGCACTTTGTGAAAATTGGTTCAAAGAACGGGCCGGAAGCATACAACGATTTTATTTCCTCAAGACCCAACACGTTGATTTCAAGTCTCGTAAGAAGGCTTGTGTGTTTGTGAGACAAAGCATCCGCAACTACATTATATTTGCCCTTCTTATACTTAACAATGTACGGAAAAGACTCCATAAACTCAATCCACTTAGCATGTCTCTTACTCAAGTTGGCTTGGCCTTTGAGATATTTCAACGACTCATGGTCGGAATGTATGATAAATTCCTTGGGCCATAGGTAGTGTTGCCAAACTTGAAGAACACGAACTAAGGCAAAAAGCTCTTTGTCATAAATTGGATAATTAAGGCGAGCACCATCAAGTTTCTCGCTATGGTAGGTTATAGGACGTCCGTTTTGCATAAGGACTCCTCCAATGCCAATACCACTAGCATCACACTCTATCTCACAAGTTTTTGTGAAATCCGGTAACGCAAGAAGAGGTGATTCGGTGAGCCTCTTTTTAAGTTCATCAAAAGCTTTTTGTTGTGCTGTGCCCCACACGAAGGTGACATTATTTTTCATCAACTCGTTGAGAGGACAAGCAATGGTTGAAAAGTCTTTCACAAAGCGACGATAGAAACCGGCCAACCCATGAAAACTTTGGAGTTCACTCACATTTGTTGGGGGTGGGCTAATCTCGTATGTCCTTTACCTTGGACACATCAACTTCAATGCCCTTCGAAGAAACGACAAATCCAAGAAAAAATAACTTGTCTTTAGCAAAAGTACACTTGGGAAGATTATCATAAAGCTTTTCATGTCGAAGGATTTGCAAAACTTCCTTGACATGTGTAATATGGTCCTCAAGTGACTTGCTATAAACAAGTATATCATCGAAATAGACAACAACACTTTTTCCGATGAGAGAACGCAAGATATGATTCATAAGGCGCATGAAGATAGATGGGACATTAGATAAACCAAAGGGCATAACCAACCATTCATAGAGACCAAGTTTGGTCTTGAAGGCGGTTTTCCAGTCATCACCTTCAGCCATGCGTATTTTGATGGTAACCACTACGAAGATCAATTTTCTAAAAATAGTGTCTCCACATAACTCATCAAGCATGTCATCGAGACGTGGTATGGGATGTCGATAACGCATGGTGATAGCATTGATTGGATAGTAGTCCATGCATAACCGTAACGTATCATTCGTTTTGGGACAAGAATCACGGATACGACACTTGGACTAGTGCTAACTTGTATCAAACCTTTGGAGACGAGTTGGTTTATTTGAGGTTCAATTTCTTTTGTCTCCTCTGGGTTCATGCGGTATGCGGCGTGGTTGGGAAGTGGTGCACCGGGGATGAGGTCAATGCGATGTTCGATGCCGCGGAGAGGAGGTGGTCCACGTGGGAGCTCTTCAGGGAACACATCCTTGAATTCCTGCAAAACAATCATCAAAGATGGAGGAACATTGGTTAATTCATTAGTTCCTTGCACTAGTCCCTTGCAAAGGAGGACATAGTGCAAGATGGATGGATTGTTCCGAACATCTCTCATCTCACTTTTGGTGGCAAGGAGAACACTCTTAGTTTTTCCACTCAAGTTTGGCTTGTGGCTCTCACTCACTACGAGGTGGTTCTCTCTCTCACCGCTCTTCTCACAAGTAGGTGTTGTGCTTTGCACCCTCGCTAAAGCCTTTGCATTGTCCGCAATTATTTGGCTAGGAGTCATTGGTTGCAAAATACATGTTTTGTTGATCCATTTTAAGGTGTACACATTGGTGCGACCATCATGTAGAGCAGCCTTGTCAAATTGCCATGGTCGACCAAGAAGCATGTGGCAAACTGTCATAGGAACCATATCGCACTCCACCGTGTCTTTGTACGGACTAATGGCGAAGGAGACCGATACGGTATGCTTGATCTTCACGGACCCTTGGTCACTTAGCCATTGCACGTGGCAGGGGTGCTTGTGCGGATGGAGGGTGAGGTTGAGCTTCTCACACAACTCGGTGCTAGCAAGGCTGTGGCAACTCCCTCCATCGATGATCACTTTGATAGATTTGCCAATGATGTCGGCTCGTGTTTGGAATATGTTGGAGCATTAGTCTTCATACTCTTGTGCTTGAGTGGTCAAGATCCTTGTGATGACAAGCGATGGACTTGCGTCATGTTCACACATGAGGAGTTCTTGGTCATCTTCCACTCGTTGCCCTGCCATTGCTTCCTTGACTCGGGCATCAAATTCATCTTCACTCAAGTACTCTTCGTCGCCATTGTCATGGATGAACAATACCTTCTTGTTTCCACATTCGGCCGACTTGTGTCCTTTGCCTCCACACTTGTAGCATTCACCATTGAAAGGTGTATCACTCTTTGTAGGGGTTCCGCATATGAAAACAATAAATTTTACCCTACGCCCCTGAACCCCTGAAGCTGCCAGGACCTATCTATTAGTAATACAGTAACGGGAGGGGATTTTCACGAACTTACCCTTGAAGACCGAAAAGTGTTGTCAACGCTCAGGAGAGCGTGGTTGATGTAGACGAGTTGAAGCCGACCTCAAGGTCGTGATGAAGTCCTTGCGCTCCCTTGGCTCCAATGACTTGAGTGCCTCAAGTGCGACACCTCGCGGGGAGTTACACATGTCCGGTGCCTGACGATGACTCCCACTTCCCTAATCCAGCAACAATTGCGAAAGTGGAACTCCTGTATCTGAATCCCGCAGCGCGGCGGCGCTCCGCGGTGAAGATGTCTCTCGTTCGCGCAGTCCAGACTTGGGACCACGGTCACGGGAGAGAGAGGGAGAGAGAGAAAATATCAATTAGAGGTCCTCCCAAAAGTGATAAGACCTTTATTGATTATTGGGTGTCTTTATCTAGCCAAATACCCCCACTATATATAGGGGAAGGAGGGGGTACACCCTCCCTCAAAGTCCCGGGGTGGGACTAAAGGAGGAGGAGGTGGGGGGAGGCGCCGCCGGCCACTCCCTCATGGTCCCCACGCGGGGGCTAGCCCAATAGGGCTGCCGGCCACCCCTTTGGCCCCTCCTAGGGGTTCGGCCCCCTCTTGGGCCTTTTCCCCTCCGGGAATTGGCCCATTAAGCCCTTTGACCATTTAATTGATTTTCTCTTTTATTAAATAATTATGAATAAATGATTAAATCAATATTTAACATTCATTCATATATTATTCAATCTCCGTAGTTATGGAACACCTTCCACCTCCACTCTGGACATCCTCCGGACTTACCGAAACCCTTCCAGTTTTCTCCCTACAATTCTTCAGCGATTCTACTGATCCTATAAACACTCTCTAAGCATCACCAAGCCCTTAAGCGTGATACCCCACGGTTCGGGAACACTCCAGACATGGTCAGGACACTCCCGCACCAATGATCGAAAGAGGGACCTGGATGGCCATGTGACCCCTATGCGTTCCACGAAGATCTTTTGTCGTTTGAACCGGGACAGTCGTGTCTTATTCCCTTTGTCTCTCGATACTTGCATTGCCCGAGATCTGATCAATGACATCACCATGTCATGTTCAATCTCGTTACCGAACAATACTACTTGACTCGTTCCAACAAGTGATATCCCTGTGATCAAATCACACGATGCGCAGCTATTGGATATAACTTCTCCGAGTGGGCCCTTGAGTATCTTCCCATCACATGGATGGACAAATCCCGCTCTTGACATATATTGCCTCAACGGTTTCCTCCAAATACCCGAACACACCTTTATAACCACTATATTACCAAGTGGCGCTTGATGATATCAAAGCACTCTCGGGAGACAGTGATTGATATAGCCTCACGGTTTAAGGAATAGTCTACGAGGACCCACTTCTAATCATCGTAACTTGAACTTCGTGACATGATCGGGTCATGATGTTTAGGTTGGGTATTGGTTCATCATCTCATTCTCAGAATGAGATGACTTCATTTCCAACTGGCATAAATGCCACATGATCAGGAAACATGATCATCCGTTGACCAATGAACCAGTGACTAGAGTTTCACTGGGAACCCCTGGTTGTTTGTATATCACACGTGTATTGATGTTTCCAATCAATACAGTTATAGTATGATACAAAACTTAATAATAAACTATATGAAATATGATAATAGTCCTCATAACTATTTGTCTCTAGGGCATATTTCCAACACTCTTTGCTTGTTTGCCACTTGGGGCAGTTTTCCCTGAGGGAGTGTGGGCTTCAAGGAAGGCTTGGAGGTACTTGAGGAGCTTCCATTGAAGGTTGTTGGCATAGCGGTTGAAGCTTGCTTGTAGGTGAAATACGTCTTGGGATTGTTGTACTTGATGTCCTCTTGCACTTGACGTTCAGCCTTTGTTGCGATGTGCACAAGCTCAACCATGGTGTTGTATGTTTGGAACTCAACGATGCACTTGATTGGGTGAATCAAGCCAATAAGGAAACATGCCATAGTTTGCTCCATGCACTCATCAATGTTGGCACGGATCAAGTTGAGTTCCATTTCCTTGAAGTACTCTTCCACTGTCTTTGTCCCTTGACGAAGCGATTGAAGTTTGTTGAAGAGGTCACGGCGGGTAGTGCGTGGCGACAAAGCGGGATCTCATATGAGCCTTCATGTCATGCCAAGTTGTGATTGGCGGTTCTTGTCTTGCCTCATGAGCAACTTGAACTTGTTCCCACCAAAGGTTGGCGTAATCATCAAACTCAAGAGAAGCCATGGTGACCATCTTCTCATTGCTATAATTGTGCATACGGAAGATCTTGTCGACTTTGAGTGCCCATGCGAGGTATTCTTCGGGGTCATTGGATCCGGTAAACTTGGGCATTGTGAACTTGAGCTTGCCAAATATTTCTTCTTCATTACGGTCACGGTAGCGATTGTTGCCATGTTGATGATGGTCTTCATCTTCCATGCGATCATTGCGACGAGCTTGTTGACGATATTGTGGTTGAGGAGGTGGAACTTGGTTCTTGTGACCTTGTTCCGGAGCTTTCTCTTGATGTTATTGTTGTGGAGCTTGCTATTGCTCTTGGTGTAGTTGTTCACAGTATTGAGGCGCTTGGGCCTCATGGTGGCGAAGGTGTGGAGCCTAATGACATGGTTGATGACAAAAAGGAGGCTCGTTCATCGGTTAGTGATGTGGATTAGGCGCGCGGGCCTCACGGCAAAGATCATGGTCTTGAGCCTCTTGACGTGGTGGGCGTCGCTCAATTTGTACCACTTGACACTCCATGTTTTGGTGTGGTGGAGGAGGCGCCTCGTGATGACCATGTTGTCGGTGCGGATGTTCATGACGGTGATGACAAGGAGGAGGATCTTGGAGAGCTTCGCGTCGATGACGAGCTTGATTTGCCAAATTGGAGTCATCACTTGTTGTGTCAAGTACGTGTCGCAGACGATGGTGGTAGACTTGCGGTTGCACTTGCGGTTCTTCTTGTGGTTGCTCTTGTTGGATCACCAATGCCCTTGCGTGATGACGGTGTGCTTCTTGCCTTGATCGTGGTCTTGAAGAGAAATCGCCATCATAGCCTGACGTTGCGGCATGCCGTGGGGAAGGTACATAGTTCGAAGAACTTCCATCTTCAACCACGGGGGCATCATTGCGTCTTGGAGCACTTGGTTGTAGATCTTGTTGAAGAGGTGCATGACGACGCGAAGAACTTGAAGAGCTTGATGCGCGTGAACGTGGTCTTGCCATTCCGTCGATGAGGCGTCGAAGATTGTCATTTGTTTTGGCGACGGAGCGTTGAAGCGCTTCATTTTGGTGGCCAAAGTTGTGATGCATCGCATGCATTTGTCGTTAGAGGCCGTCGAAGCGGTTGTCGATGTTCTTGAACTCGGCTTGCATCTCGCCAAATTGTTCATCTTGACGTGTCTCAAGGGCTTGGCAACATTCACGGAACTCTTGTGGGACAATGAAGTGACTTGCGAGCGTCATGTACGGTCCTTGCTCTTCTTCTTGGGGAGGTGGTTGGCTCGACTCACCGTGCCTATCCATCATGCAAAACACAAAGGGTTGTATATGGATAGCAATATATGGTGTGGGGAACCTTCAAACTCACCTTGGGGATTGCACCGAACTAGAAACCACAAGTGAGAGCTATAAGCGTGCAAAGTGGAATTGCAAAGAAAACTCACACTAAAGAAATAACTAAATCTCAAAAGCTTGTTGGTGGTAGGTTAGGGTTGTGGAAAGCCAAATAACCAACCAAAAGAAAAGGGATAGTCAAAAGTGGGTAAAATCCAACAAAACTCAAGTCAAAGGCGAGGTCAACAACTCAAAAGGGTGACGGGAACCTACGACTATATACACACACGTGGAGATTGTCGGGATTGACATGACTATGAAAATGAGCAAACAAAATGTCCTAACGAAGACTAAGCTCGTTGTCGTGCCAATGCAAGGAGAGACCATGTCTCGTTTGCAAAGAAGAAAAATGAGCAACGGATTTGTGCACTTGTCTTGGGCGCTCTTCTTTCTCTCTTGCTTACAAGCTTTGAGACTATTTTTCTATGGGAGACTACTTTTCTTTTTCTTTTTCTTTTGCTTTGTATCTTTTTCTTTCATTTTTTTTGCTCTCCCTTGATACTACCAAGTCACTCTTGCTCTTGCACTCTCACTATCCAAGGACAAGTGCACAATGCTCAAGCAAACACAAGATGAGCCACTCTTGTGGGATAGGTACACACAAAGGAAGATAGGGGTTAACAAAGTGACGCAAGTTATACCTTCATTGGTGATGATGAACTTGCTGTCAGTGGTGCGGGATGATGTTCGTGGGCCGTGGTGTCAATGAGCGCGGAGATTGTTGATGTGGAAGCTTGTTGTTAGTTGGTGACACGCACACGGGACACGAGCAAACAAAGGAAATTAGCCAATGCGAAAAATGAGGCAAAACTATCAAAACTGGCGTTACGGCCGGACACTCCGGTCTGTCTGTGTCGGACACTCTGGTCTGGCTGGACACTCCGGTTGGTTGGGCCGGATACTCTGGTCGGGCCGGACACTCCGGTGCGGGTTTCCTGCTCGTGTTCTTGAGCGGAAATTCTCGCCTTAAGGCCTCAAATCCACGAAAAACTGGCCAAATCGGGCTGGGAAAACGCAGGATAAAACTGGACCAACTCCTAAGACAAGGTTTGGTCGGATCAAAACCACAAATAACACTCCAAATCAAGAGATCGATCCAAAGGCAAATTTGGGCTGTTTTTTGGGGGATTTTCGAATTTTTGGTGGATAGAAGAAAATTTTGTGGGGGAATTCGTGAGCAACGAAGTTCTTGATACCAATATGTTGAGGGCAAACCTCTAGGGTGGCCCAATCTTTCACGAATCCCGTTCAAATCGAGTATGGAGTGCGGGGAGAGAAGGGGAGGATGGACACGACGAACTCACGCACGAAGAACGCGATGAACACACACGCAAAACCACGATAGACACCAATAGCTC
Source organism: Avena eriantha (assembly GCA_910589775.1). NCBI lineage: Eukaryota > Viridiplantae > Streptophyta > Magnoliopsida > Poales > Poaceae > Avena > Avena eriantha. The sequence continues at coordinate 133,255,413 of OU342744.1, read as the reverse complement.
ACGCCGGCGGTGACCAGTCCAGCGCAATCCCTAGGATCGACGTCGGGCGGAGGACTCTCTCTCGAACCGACACGGCGAGGAGAGAGACTCGGTGAGATCTTGACGTCTAGGCAAAGGGACTATGATGCCTAGGCCTTATACAACGCGGAGGCACGATGCAAACTCCAACGAGGTTTGAGATATTTGGTGCTCCTTTGTCAAAGGAGCATGAGGCAAGAACTAGATAGATTCACAAGGGGTTTCCACTAATTCCAAATATCATGCCTAGGATTTACAATAGAGGTGGGGGACTATATATAGGCCAGCCACCAGTTCAGGGGTAATTTAGGCATTAAAGTAGAGTTATGGGCGAAGTAGAGGGGTACATGGGCCACATGGCCCAACTATGGCTCGCAGGCCTATCTTTAGGCCGGACAGTCTGGGTCGTGTGGACCGGACAGTCCGGGGCGGCCGGACACTCCAGGCAGTGTCCGGGTAGAGTCCGAATTGGCATACTAAATGTCCGTGCCAGGATGGAGCTGGGGTAGGCCGGACACTCCGGCTGAGTCGCGTCGGACGCTCTGGCTGCACCGGACACTCCGGCTGGATTGGTGCAGACACCCCGGCTCAGACAGCTTCATGACAGGTGCAGCTTCAGGGCTCGTGGGTCGACGCGGCGGGGTTTCGTACCTGATGATGCGTAGAGTAGGGATATGAAGTAGCAAGCCGTCCAAGTGTACGTCAAAGTCGCATGATGAGAGGAGCGAATTCACCTTAGCTTGAAGGAGCTTGGCTCGGGCACGGATCATTGGTCCACTTTGGGAGATTTGGTGGTGTAGATGTAGGAGCGTCCATAGGACGGACTGCATCATTAGGACTCTTTGTACTGTTGTTGATGATTATTAATAGATCGGTGGAATTTCGCAAAAAAAAGAGATTGCTTCATTTTCTAAAGGAGATTTTTCACTAACTCTTGTTCTCCTTCGAAAATTCCTATACGGTGGTTAGACTTTGCGAGGTACAAGGACATATGATGCATTCTACACGACTCAAAACTGATATATAAAAGTACACAAGAGTTGTTAGACTTTGCGAGGTTAAATCAACTCATTCTTAACAGTTTGCCGGGTGCAAAAGAAATTTGGCATATAGATCTGCTGGCTATGACTTAAAAATCTTATATATTGTTTTTCTTTTCTGCAGGAATATCATATATTGCTTGATAATGTGGAAGTTGACAATCTTGGTGGCAAATAGAAGGACAAAGAACAAGTAATGCATGCATTTCAAGTGCCTGAGAGGCCAGACGGAGGGAGTACTCCAGCTCACATGGTACACATATATTCATGCAGGAATTCCTTCAAAATTCGTGTTTGACCGATCCTTTCCATAAAAAAAAAAAACCTTCTGTGACCGAAATGACATTTTATTGGAGAATGTGACCCAAAGGACATTATAGAAGGAAAAATAACATGAACTAAACTAGGAGTAGTACCAAATGCGAAACGCTAGTTCAACGTAGGTCATCATCACATCACATGAACCAGTTCTTGCTGCCTCTTTGCTGTTTGGACTTTTGGTTTTTCCTGGAGCCGATTACAGTTTCGCTTCTATCCGCCCTTTCGGCTGTATTTAATCGAAAGATTTGATTTTTAGCAAACACCACAGAAACACTTGGAAACACTCCCGGTTTGTGTTTTCGGATCTGACTCGCGCACGCACACGCACGCACGCCGCTGAATCACCACCGCCACCGGCATTGTCTGGTCTGCACACAGACCGAAAGCAAGCCCACTCCGTTTCGTCGCATCTCCTCAGCTTTCCGCGGCGCGCGGCAGCCAAGCAAGCAATCCAGCAGCCGGACGCCACGACCAGAGGAGTCCAAATCGGAGGGCAGCGGGAGTGCGACGGCAAGAAAAGTCCAAGACAACACTGCCCAGTAGCCGGAACCCGCCTCATCCGTACTCTGCCCCGCGGCCGCGCGCGCGATCCCGGGCCCTTCTAGAACCTTCGGCCGATCTGCACCATGGCCGCGGGCGCGGGCGTGCCGCCGGCGCAGCTGGGGTCGCTGTGGTCGACGCTGGAGGACCAGCGCGGCGGGAGGGGCGACGTCCCGCTGCTCTCGTCAGCGTGGAGCCTGCCGGGCGGCGATGGGGCCAAGGAACAGGAGCAGAAGGGGCTGCTCCGCCGCGCCGGCGCCGCGGTGGCGGGGGCATGGGCCGCGGTGTGCGAGGGGGCGGCGGAGATGTGGGCGTTCGCGCGGGCCGACCGCCGGAGGCCCGTGTTCGCGGCCAAGGTCGGCCTCGCGCTGGCCCTCATCTCCCTGCTCGTCTTCCTCCGCGAGCCGCGCGAGATCGCCAGCCACTCCGTCTGGGCCATCCTCACCGTCGTCGTCGTATTCGAGTTCAGCATCGGTACGCGCTTCCCCGCTGCTTCTCGCAAATTCCTCGCTTCCGTTTCCGAGCTTAATGCCGATTTCCTGTAATGTGCCGTTCTTGGTTCGAGGAAACTCCTTCACTTGCTTGAATCTTCTTCGCGACTTGATCTCGTAATGCTAGTAAATACTCCCATGTCCCCGTACATCAGTGTCTGGAGCATGGTCAATGTTTTTTTTTTAATTTTCACCGGGGGGAGTTAATCCCCACCCGAAGCATGGTCAATGTTAGCTTGGGGTAAACATTCCCGGTGCAATTCTGATCTGATTTTGCGGATCAAGAAGCACCTATTGCAGCCAAGAACACGTGAATCTGGCGGGCTTGAGATTCGAGGAGTATATTAGTCTATGTCAGCAGCCTCTAAAAAAAGTCTATGTCGACAGCCTCCAAAAAAAGTCTGTCAACACCACCGTTGAAAAGAAAGAAAGCATCGAGAGCCAGATATTTCTCTGTTAAGCGAAAGCGAGAGCATGTTTCTTCCATCCAGGTCCATCTGTTGATCCTCCATTATTGTTGTTGATGCAAGAAACGTGCACGCTGCTATCAAAATTGGAGATGACCCTGTGATAGATAGATTAAGATAGCGGAGTTTCTGTAATTTATATCGTTCACTTGCAGATTCTATGCGTTCTGGGCCACCACTTTGAAGTTCAGCCAGTTGCTTTTTCTTTCAGAAAACGTCATTAATTATCTATGGTTGATGGAAAGCACCGCTAAATTTTAGTGTTAGAGATGTTACCTGGGACCACATTGATCTTGGGGACAGTTGTAGAGCTTAGTATATGAAATGGTAGACACACACATGAATAAACAAATGAATGTTGTTTGGAAGAGGAAGGTACTACGTATTAAGCAAAGGTGCCTGTAGGTTTAACTGGCATTTGAAGAAGGATGATACTGCGATGTTGCTTTCTGGTCTTTCATAATATCAAACCAAACATGATGATAGTGGCATTTCTGAAGTTCATATTTTTGTCCTGGAAGTTTTTCCTTTAGCCTGCTCAGGGTGTTTAGCTCCAATTTTTGAGTGGTTACTGATGCACATCTTAGTTTTTGTTAGCTAGCTTCATTATTTTCAACTTATTACAATGACTGTTTGAAAGTACCACTAACCTTTATAACTGGAGATTCTAGTTGAATGACTGGAACACTTTACTCTAGTACTGATTGTAGAGCTCACGCAGATGCATGCTCGTGCAGTATGTAGTTCTTACTTCTTAACATGGACCAAAGGTAGTCTTGCTGACATGCAGTTATTAATTACCAGCTGGTGAAGCCTGTTTATTTCTCCTGTAATTTTGCTTGCCTGCATAGCACCATTTCGGTACGGAAAAGTATCGGGTTTATGATGTCTTGCTCTTTCCTGGACCTCATTATGTAGCTCTGTTTATTGTATGCTAAGCTTTACACTGTCTACACATGCAGAAAAATGTGTACTGCCTTTCGATAATTTGGTCCACTATTATGCAGGTGCAACATTAAGCAAAGGTTTCAACAGGGGATTAGGAACACTTACCGCAGGAGGGCTTGCCCTAGCAGTTGCCGAATTGTCCAAAAACTTGGGGAGAATGGAAGAAGTGATTCTTATTATTAGCACCTTTACTGTTGGTAAGCGTAGGGGGCATGTCTTTCATTTCCTGGTGCATTTTGTATAAGTGTATCTAATCTGTAGTCTAATGTTGTTATGTTGTTTACTGCTAGGTTTTTGCACAAACTTGGCAAAGCTACACCCAAAGATGAAACCTTATGAATATGGATTTCGTGTATTCCTGTTGACATTCGTTTATGTCATGGTCTCTGGGTACAACACAGGGAAGTTCACTGACACGGCTGTTAGTAGATTTGTATTGATTGCTCTTGGTGCTGCTGTCAGTCTTGGAATCAATATTGGTATTTACCCAATCTGGGCTGGAGAGGATTTGCACAATTTGATTGCAAAGAATTTTGCTGGTGTTGCAAAATCCTTAGAAGGTATTTCCTCCGTTCACTATTAAAAACCATACTTAGGATCATAGTGCATGCTATGTTGTATTATTTAACTTCATATTGCTAGAAAAGCTATAAATTATTAGTTATTGGTATCATTGGAATGCCATATATTGTATATACATCTGATTTTTATGCCTTTATTGCCATTTTTTTCTATTCACTGTAGGCTGTGTCGATGGGTATCTGAAATGTATGGAGTATGAAAGGATTCCTTCAAAAATACTTACATATCAAGCTTCTGATGATCCTCTATATAGCGGGTACAGGGCAGCTGTCGAGGCATCAACACAAGAGGAAACTCTGGTTCGTTGTTGCTCTAAAGCTAACACTTCTATTAAGATTATGTCTCCTTTTCTGTCAATTTTGACTCTCTTCTTCTTTTGTATTTGCTCCTAGTTAGGTTTTGCTATATGGGAACCACCCCATGGCCCTTACAAAATGATGGGCTATCCTTGGAAGAGCTTCACTAAAGTTGGTGGAGCGTTGAGGCATTGTTCCTTTGCAGTCATGGCATTACATGGTTGCATTCTTTCAGAAATTCAGGTTTGCTAATACTGTTCCCTCAACAACCAGTTGAACTTCTGCATTTGTTTCCTAAACAAATTTATTTGATTTTATTTCTAGGCACCGCCAGAAAGCAGAAAGGTTTTTATTTCACAAATTCATAGAGTGGGCAGAGAAGGTGCTAAAGTGTTGCGCGAGCTTGGAGACAATGTTAAGACAATGACCAAGTTGAGGTCTCCAGATATTCTATTTGAAGTCCACTTGGCAGCTGAGGAGTTGCAAAAAAGGATTGACGAGAAGTCATATCTTCTGGTGAATGTTGAAAGATGGGACACTAGCAAGCAAGCTGAAGGAATAAAAGATGCCATGAATGGCAATAATTTCCATGCAAAAGAACATAAGAATGAAGTGACAGAACCTACAATTGCTGATCAAACTTCGATGAACCATTATAAGAGTTTTGCTGCTAGTTCATTTCTTAGCAGATATGATTCAGCATCAACTATAGACGGTTACAGGACACTACTGTCTTGGCCTGCTCGACGATCATTCCATCCAAACTTGCCACTTGAAGACGAGGAGTCGAAAACATATGAAAGTGCAAGTGCCTTATCCTTGGCCACATTTGCCTCGCTTCTAATCGAGTTTGTTGCCCGGCTACAGAATGTTGTGAACGCATTTGAAGAGCTGAGTGAGAAGGCTAACTTCAAGGATCCCGTGGAAGAGCCTGCTGCAGTTAGCACGGGTGATGGTGGGTTTCTCAATAAAATATGCAAATCTCTAGGACTAAAGAGTTGACATTGACAATGACCCCACAAGGCTCCTACGTCTGAAACCTTGCCCCCTGCCTTTGTCATCAATTTTTGTTCAATAATTTAGGACCAAGACATGTGTATAATACTGAACTTGTGTATATCCAATGAGAAGATTGTTGGCTGTATTGCTGATGGGGCTCATGGTTGCTGCCATTAAAGCAATCAACCATGGAAAAACTGTTGATCCATGTATTTCTTAGTGTGTTTAAGGCTTTAAGCACCCTGCAAATCAGGTGTTGCTTCTGGGTAGGCAGTAAGCACCCTTGTAAACTATTGATCTGCATATTTGTTTGACATGGGAAGTTCATGTATATTTTGTGTAACAGGGTTATTGCTTGACCTACTTGATGGTAAGATAGATGTGTTGTAGTTTGCTCATAAGTCATGATAGTGCTTTTGTTGTGATCTTGCTTTCAATGCATCGTTGTGCTTTGTTGCACTGTGCTCAAAGCTGTGATGTTGCTTTCCATGTGTTGGTGTGGTTTGTTTGGACATGAGACTTGTGTTGATTGAGTTAACCTATATGTCTTGTCTTCTCATGATATTCCTTCAGCCAAAAACTCTTGTATTTTTTTTAAGAAATTGCAAAAAAAAAAAAACATAGATCACATAACTGCTACTCATTTTTCATTGATATGCTTCACCACTTAGTCTTACAAGTGGATTAGATATACTCTACAACATATGGGTGTACAGATTTCTGCTTCTCTGGTATATATACAGCAGAGAAAAATGACAGGTACTAAACTACAGGCTATATATATTCACCTTTCCTTTCCGTTTTCCTATCCTCTGTTTAACTATATCCATTATGTGATTATGGCGGCTTCAGATGCAGGTTACGCGTCGAGAAGATGAGCGCATGGCCAGATGAACTTGCTTGTGATCTGTCTGTTCCATTTAAAGAAGTTGACTGCGCAAAGCACTTGAAAGGAAGGAAGGAATCCTGCTTTCTTTATGTGGACTGGTGCAGTCGGACTGAACCCATCCGATCTGATTCTTGTCATTGTCATACACAACCAACTTCCCACTGACCGAGGCATCTGCAACAAGCAAAGAAGAGAGTACGGTAAGCTTGACAGAGATAGTTAGTGAAGTGATGGAAATATGTCAAGCAAGCGACCAGTTGGTACCTCCAATTATTATCGTGGAGCTGTGGCCTATCTCTGTTCCATCAAGCACCCCTAGGCAGACATTGCCCTTGTCCTGTAGAAGTCCAAGGAAAAGCATGACAACGATGAACCACAAAGAAGGAAATAGGGTTGAAGATGTTGCTCAGAGCGCTTGTGAACTTACGCTGATGGTCAAGTAGCTCTCGGGAGAAATTGTGAATGTTCTTGGGATCACGAACCATCTTTTCCTGAATTGCAGTTGCAAGGGCTTGAACAGTTCCTTCACGTCATCCACAAACCTGAGAAATGTGCAATGTGGGATTGTTAACTTTACATCCCGAGCGATCGAGAAACAGACGATGTACTTAAGTATCTACAGATTCCATAACATTACCTCACTGGAAAATTAGGTTTCATGCAGAAAGGTAGTGTTTGATCTGACTCATCTTGTACAAAGCCTGGAGAGACGCCTTCGAGCTGTTGAGTTACAAGATAACCAAAAATCAGGCATAAGTAACATGGAACTGAACTCGTTTGATCTGATGGAGAGGTCATACAAAAACTCACCGAAGCAATCAGGCTTCTGTATATTTCACGTGGGAAGTACGTGTACGAGCTCCCGCTGTCAAAGATCACCTGAGTCAGTTTCCCTGCCTGCCTTCGGACATTAAGCTCCTGACCGCCATAGTTCACTTTCTGGACTTCTGTGCTGTATACGTTCCTGGCAGTCACAAAAGGCGGAGTTGCTATCATACACATTTCTGTGCTCTATACTATCAAGGATGTGAAAGTTCATACAGTATAAGGGATCCTAAGCACAATGCTTGTATAGTAAAGGGGAATCTGTGTACTCTAGTTTCATTGAGTGATGCTATTAATTGCTACGGCTACTGCAAAAAAAATGGTCACTCTAGTTGTGGCAAAAATGCCAAGATTAGAAAGAATAAAGCAAACATCGCAGAGCGGTTGGGAAAATTTTCCATTTGCAGTTTGGGTGCTGAGAGCAGAGCATGTCGTATCTGATGTAGATGATGCAGTGTATCGGTATCCGAAGAAGAAGCGTTTGCCACATATGAAATTGATCTTCAAAACACTGAGGATGGGACTTACTCTGGACCGTTCCGGATGGGAACCCATGTCATTCCCCATCTGGGAATGTAATCATTACCAAGGAACATATAGCCACTACTCCTGGGATCTGCTGTGATGCAATGGCCAAAGACATTGGAGATAATTCCTTGACTGGCTAGCTGGGTAGGGAGGCTTATTGCCCCATTGCTAAGGCCAAGGACTCCATCAGTACTTGCCGGTGAGTCCAAGAGCTTTCCTTGCTGATCATACGCACACCTGACAGAAATGGCAGTTTGTTACTATACAGACAACATCATCCATGTCTGAACATGCGAGACGTCGCTACCGACAAGCCGAGTCTTACCCGAACACGACGTCTAAATTTTCCCTTTCACCATCTGCAGCCATCAGCCGCATGTTGTCCCTAGCAAGCACACCGGCAGAGGAGCTTCGGTCCGCGTATGAAATCTCATATTGACATTGCTTGCAGGTGTCGCAGTAATTCTGGTTGCCCTGCAGTTCCTGGCATAGCGAATCCCTGGGGTGAACCATGTTCTCTTCCACAGGCTTATACAAAGGATGAGGTCCCTGCAACAAGATGTTGATTATTACAAAAGTCAGGCTCACGATGAAACACTGGAACTTAGATGTCCACGGTAGCTGCGTTGCGGCGGCGGCGAAGCTAAACTCTGTTAGGCGCAGCTGAAAATGGCGCGCACCTTTGTGCAGTTTGCGCAGGGCGCGTCGCACTGGATCCATGTCAGGTCAGTCCCGGTATCGATGTCGAGAAAGTAGGGTCTCGCGGGGTTGCCGATGTTTATCGAAGTGTAGTACCGCCTGCGTTTCAATGGTGGAAGAACCAACAGTTTGATGTTAGTATGTACTTAGAACTGACTGCATTCTGAACCCTGATAGGTAACAACTTGCACATAGCAGGACCTGCTCAAACCAAAGATCAATCATGCAACCGTAAAATGTTAATCTGAACACCAGATGTTGACTTTGGGAGGTGGAGAGTATAATACTAAGTCTTGTTGTTTGATTTATGCTATACTGCTAGCAGACATGTCTGTCTAAATACAGACTGTTATTAGTGCAGTTCCGAACCGAAAAGGGTTGCGTTTGAATAGGTCGACGGTCAAATGTATACACCAGCTCGACAGCACGAAAGTGCAACGCTCCAAAGACAAATCGTTGTTTCGCAAGTGGCTAGTTTTCCAAATCGCTGTAAGGATTTAGCACGTTCGTCGTTGTGAAACAATTAGAGAAAAATCATGTACTGTATGTTTTCAGAAATGGGTTGTTCCTGCGGTCAGTTTTCCACATGTAGTAGTATACGAAAAGATCACCTACACTTTGTTTAAAAAAATAAAATCACCCACCTACCCTTTGTCAAAGAAAAAAAGATCACCTACCCGCTGAATTAAAAAAAGTGAAAATCGAGAGTGAAAATAAAGAATTTTCAGGTTGAACTGGTCTCAACTCTCGAGACCATCGAAAATGCAATTCGGAAGCAGAGGAACTCCCAAGAAGCAATGCCCACCCGATCATCGAAAGCTTGCACGCGCCTTGGCACACAGAACCATCCAAAGGCCAAGAAACGAACTTTTTCGCTAGAATCCAATTGGCAAAAGGGGGGCAAAATTGTGCTGTATGACGAAGAACAGAGCCAAATCCTCTGGACGGGCTAGCCAGCTACACGCACCTCTCTGGTAGCACGGCCGTGGAACCCTCCACCGCCGCCGCCTTGACGCCGCCGGCCTTCTTGGGGTACAGCGGCAGCAGGAAGGAGGCGTCCCCGTCGCTCCATTTCCGCTCCTCCCCGAAGAGCCGCGCGGCCACCTCCGGGGAGTAGCAGTGTCCCGCCAGCGCGAACGCCGCGAGCACCATGAGCGACACCGCCGCCCGCCGCCGCAGCGTCCGTCCCCGTCTCGACCCCGCGTCGTCGGCCGCCGGCGCCTCGTCGTGGTGGTGGCGGTCCGGGAGGGAGATCACGACAGCGCCACGCAGCTCCGGTTTCTCTGCCGACAGCAACGGCGCCGCGTCTGCCATCTCCGGCGTTGAGCTGGTCAATTCTTCTAGCCCTTTGAGCGAACGAGGCTTGGAAGGAGGACGCGGTCGTGGTGGAGACGAAGGCAACGCGCGCGCGGCTGCTGTTGGGAGTCGGAGCACCCAGCACGGACGGTATATATGCGGGGGAGGATGGTTGGTTTGGTTGTTTGCTTGGTCTGGGTTTGGTATATTACTGCTCGCGACTCGCAAGCTCTCGCCGCGGGTTTTGGGATTCCTGGGAGGTCCGGTCCTTTCCAATGGCTGGCTTGGCTAGACAGCCCGGTGTTCGGGAACGGCCAAGGGCCCGGTTGACTTTCACGGTGGCGGAGGGCATAACGGGAAAGTGCTACTGCAAGTAATCTTGCCTGGCTGTCCTCGTATAGGCTTGTTGTTGTTGCCTGCCAGTGCCCAGTGTGGCGAGGGTGGCTGTCCTTGTCGTTGGCGTCCTCGTACGTGGCCGCTTCCGTATGATCCCGGCGGCAGCACCTCCGTCGTGCCGTGGCGTGTCGACGGCGGTGGGGAGACGTAATGTGATACAGGTGTATTTTCTTTGGATTCCAATCGGGCGCGCCATTCTCTGGAGCGTACCAGTGCCATGTGGCGGCAAGAAAGTGGTAAAAACGAAAGTTGCCATCCTACCTTTCCTTCCGCAGAACGGACCGTTTCGTCGCGTCGCGCCAGATTTTTCACGTTCGCGCCTTTGAAAACTCGTTTTCTTTTAGGAAAAAATATATTCCAGAGAACATGAATTTTAGTACTCCTCCGTCTCGAAATAACTGACTTGAGTTTATCTAGATTCGAATGTATGTCAAGATTCGAGTGTATCTATACACTAAAATAAATCTAGACAAACCCAATGAACCTAGATACATTCGAATCTAGACAAACTCAAGTCAGTTATTTCGAGACGGAGGAAGTACTATTATTATTACAATCAAATAACATCGATACAAAGATGAGACATGAAGAATTTTCTCTAGGGCTCCTGCTGGAGGCGATCAAAGGGGTTCAAGTTCCTCCCTCAGCCACCGGGTGTGGGGAACCTCGGATCAGATGTCCAGTCATGTATGGTCTTCGAGTTCTTCGTCTCTGGTTTACAGGAAACAATGGCGATGAGAATACATATCCTTCTGTCGGCCCCAGATCGATGTTCTCTCCCGGAGGATCATCGATGGGCGGGAGTTTGGAGTCCATCGTACTATCGACTTGAGGATTTAGTTGACCCCTGGTTATTTGGGTTTTGTTGCACATTTACTTTAGTTTTATGGTTTCTTGCTTTTGCAAATTCAACACTAGTTAATAGTAATCCTACTAATTTTCCACTTGAATATGATGATTTGATCTATATAAATATTTCAGACTACACACATATATATTATTTTGTGTGTTATTTGTTGTCGAGTTCTTGCTTTTGACGAACTCATTTGGGTTTCAAAGGTAGGTTCGTAGTATTTTATTTATTTATGATTTGGTAGTTGCATCATTGTACTAGTTTGTTGCATATGCTTTGCCCTCATGCAGTTTGTTGTTGTGGATGCGGGCGAGGATGGGGGAAAGGGAGCAGAGACTCACATGTGTGCTCTCCTGTAACATTTTTTTACTAGTGGAGTAGAATGGTCTTTTTTCTTTTTCCTTTTTTGCCAGAGCCTAAGTGTACAGATGACCCGGTACGTGATTCTCTCGGGACTTATTTAAAACTTTGAGCTGAAATTTCTGTCGTATAATTGGGATGCATCACACTACTATTATTGAGAAGGACGTGGTGTTGATTATCTTGGTCGTTCTCCTACGTACGTAGGTTTCTCTTTGCCTGTCCATATCATTGTTTCCTCTTCGTGGCGGCTTGTCCATACATACTTGGCGTCGTGCGATGTAGTTGGTGGCACAGCGATAGGGTTTTGACCATGGCGCTAGCTTAATTTGTTTCCTCGCAGTAGATCTCCCAGGATGGCCGGAGCTTATCTTCGTCTCCCGGGAAATCATGGGTTTGTGGACTACCACCACGCCGGATTGGGAGTCCGTGCATCGATCGATCTCAGGTGTCAATTCCAGGAGAAAAAATAAAAGTTTCTTCGCAACTTGGCACTTGGCAGTACCTCCTGTGAGCAATCCGTTTCTCTTCTGGTAACGTTGAGGAGGCGCATATGCAGGCCAACATACATGCTAGTAGTTGATTGCATGATTGGATAGCATGGGCTTGGACTTTCTTTGCACACATTTGGTAGGATCGAGGAGGAGTCTCGGCAGGTGCGGATTAAATTAGCTCTACGCCAAAAGTACATTAGGTTTGTTGAGGGCGCTAGCTCGCCCAATTGCCATAGATTTGCGTCCTAAGCAACGTAGCATCAGTTAACCCATCATTGTTAGCAGCGACCTTATTTTAGTAGCTAGCTAGGTGCGGTTTGTACTATGCCCGCCTTTCTCGTGTTTTTATTACGAAGGCACTAATATAACAAATGTAGGAGTGTAATTTAAAATAATACATGCGGCGCGAGGCTATCAAACAAAGCTTAAATCGCGGTAATTAACCTAGGTACTGGCCACAAAAAGCAAATGGGAGAAGGAACATTTTGGGCAACCTACTGGCCACAAATGGCACAGGAGAGAAAACATATACCGTTCCACAAAAGGCAGAGGGGAGAAGACACATGCTAGGCGATTAGCTGGCGCCTGTCTATCCATGCGAGGCCTCTGGCTCTGTGAGTAGCTAGTATTCAGGGTCTGCGCGTGTGTGTTATTTTTAAAATCTTCTCTGCTAAAAAACCAGTATTTTTTTTTGACAAATCTGACCCATTGATAAAACTAGTGCCTCATCTGACTCCTGGACGGAACTATTTCCAAATATGACCCCTCGGTCGGCGCCAACAAGAATGAAGCCAAAATTGTGTAGGTCGGCTCCACGAGTCGGAGAAAAAAGAGAGTTTTTGGAAGTTGGCACCACACTCTATGACGCCGAGCTAACACGGCGCCACATGGTATGGTGCCAACCTCATGCCAAGTTAGCTCGGCGCCATAGGGTGTGGCGCCGACCTCCAAAAACTCATTTTTTTTGTCCCAGATCCCTCGCGCGAACCTGTACAATTTCGGTACATTCTTGTTGGCGCCGACAAAAGGGCCAGTTTTGGAAATAGTTTCGTCGGAGGGTCAGATGAGGTATTAGTTTTGTTCAGGGGTCATATTTATCAAAAAATACAAAAATCCAAGGGTTTTATTAGAAAAAAGGTGTGCCAGAGATACGTTCAGGTAATTTAGTTAGTATTGTGAATCTGTTTCATGAAAAACTTCATGGTATCGGTCGGTTTCACATAACTATTCTTATTACTCCCTCCCATCCACAAATAACATGATTTGTTGGACACAATGGTGAAACTTTCAAAAAAAATGATCGTCACTGTTTTTAAATGTTTTATTTGGATGTGTAGAAATCATATACTAAATAGATTTACCTTTAAGATTAATTTCAAAACATAATCTTTTATCATGCTTTATAATTTTACTATAGCAGACAATAATGGCTAAAATTAAATTTTAGAGAACCATGCCGATATCTGAAAGGCATCCTTTAAGATCCCGGGGAGTAGTTGTTATCTAATTTGTTGAAAAAAAATAAAAAGCTTCTCACACACATTCTGAAAGCATCTTAATGGATACCAAGTTTGTGATAGACAGCCATGTTCGTTGTTCCATATGTGCACAACCATAATAAATATTGTAAGAATAAGTTAACGTTGTACACATAAGCGATATAGAACCCAGTGTACATAAAGTTTTACAGCGAGTCTGTCAAACATAATCTGCACCACCGTATTCCAAGTGTGGATCCTACCTGCACGATCTACGGTAGAGAAGCCGAAGATGAGCACCACGCACTGGTTCGATGCACCATCGCTAGAGCCCTTAAAGAGGAACTCAGAAACTTCTGGGTATTACCTTGGGAGGAGGCCTTCTCCTCCGTGGGCACGGGGTGGCTTCTTGTCCTCCTTCAGAAGCTTCCAGCTGAGATGCGTGCAAGAGTAATCTTTATCTTCTGGCATGTATGGCATCATAGAAACAATATTGTGCACGGTGATGGAAAAGCTTCGGTTACTGCTTCTGTCCCTTATCTGGTGAACTACCTCAGTTCCTTTAATTATTTCGCTGATCCAAAGGTGGATAACAAGGGGAAGTCTCCACTTCTCCCTGACAGTTCTATAGTGCATGCGGACCCAGGGGGCTCTAGCTCCTGGGTGGCACCACGGATTGGCGAAGTTAAGGCGAATGTTGATGTTGGCTGGGACACCCTCTCGAAGAAGGCCGAAATCGGAGTCATAATTCACGATCATAATGGCAAGGTTGCTCCCTCAGAATGGAAACCTATTCATGATTGCATGTGTGCAGAAGAGGCTGAGATCCACGTTGTCATTGTTGGCCTGAAGCAACTTATTCACCTTTGTTGTTGGCCGGCGATCATTGAATCCGATTGTCAGGTTCTCTCCAGCCAGGAGATGGATAGATCAGGGTTTTGGTGTCTGTATGAGGAAGCGAGGGAGCTCTTAAAGATCTTCACTCAAATTTCTGTTGTTAAGGTCCCTCGTAGTAGTAATCTCGCAGCGCATAGTTTAGCCCAACTAGGTAAGTCAGGTGCCTCTGGTAGTTTATGTGGTGCAACACCGATCTGCGCATCGGATACTGTTGCTCACGACTGTAATTTGTAACCATACTCTGTGCTGATTTGATGTAACACCCCGTCCACTCCTGGGCCCGGGGGGTGTCACTCCTAGCAGCTTAATAGGATATCTAGACTGGTCCCACAGACCAACACTAGTCTTTTTTGCGCACTTTGTCCTCACTCGTGCGCATCCGGTTACCCACTTCCCGGTCGGTCACCCATCCTAGAATTGCTCTAGGCCAAGCACGCTTAACCTTAGAATTCTTTTCGAATGAGCTTCCGAAAAAGAAGTTGCAACTTGTTGGTATGAGTATTCTATCAATCCTATTAAGCCATGTGTCTGGTCTCACATTTGCGGGCTTTATTCACCAGTCAAGGATGAGGCATACCAAACCTTTTTGGGCGAGACCCTCGTTTGGCAGAACTTATAGAATGTACGAGGTGGGAGCCAGGACAAGGTGCATCTTCTATATCGATATAACGAGAACATGGCAATAGCCTAGTGGTTGGATCGCAGTTGGCGCATCCCAGCGACCGGAGTTCGATCCCTGCCAGGGATGAATTTCTGGAATTCTCACGCTGACCCGCTTCTACAATATCAAAAAAGTGTCTAGTTCCTCCTAGCACCGTTTCATTTTTGAGAACGATGCAATAGCCTAGTGGTTGGGTTGCAGTTGGCGCATCCCAAAGATCGGAGTTTGATCCCTGTCAGGGATGAATTTCCAGAATTCTCACGCCGACCCGTTTCTACTATATCAAAAAAAAGTGTCTAGTTCCTCGTAGCACTGTTTTATCTTTTTTTTTCTATATCGATATAACTAGTATATAATATTAATTGATGAACTTCATTAATATTTTAACGTTACGTTCGATGTTATCCTGTTATATGTTGTTACTGTTATGCTAGTTTTATTTTGCAGGAAAATCCAATAATAATGTTTTTTAAAAATTACATTAATGGCGTTGCACAAAAGTAAGACAGTACTAGTGTTTATTATTGTCCAGTAGCCGTGTCTGAGAACGTCAGCCGTACAAAATATCAGCGATGTCATATTAGTGGCGTGGTAGAAATATGTAACGCCACTAGTAGCAAGTTTCCTACTAGGTCGTTACACATATGCAACTGCGCGTGTAGCTGCTACTACACATGTGCCCGAGCCTATCCACCCTGCTCTATCCATCTGAGTCTGTGCCGGAGGTAGTCAGTTACATTTGTGACAACAGCAAGACGACCACTTTCAGGTAGTAGTAGTATCGTCGTGGGCGAATTATTGTCCGCCTACGCACACACACCCATTGCGGCGGCTGCAGGGTCATCTTCAGGGAACGCCTTTGAGTGCCGCGGAATCAACTCGCATGCATCCAAAGAGTGCACACAACCGCATCAGCAGCAACAACACAAAGCGCACACGGATTTATTCGTCCTGATTTCCCTCAACGCTGACGCCCTAACTCTCTCTCTCACCAACTAAAGGCGGTACCTAGCCGCGCGCGCCTCGTGCCTCGCCAGTCAGCCTCAGACCAAATCAAGCTACTCATCCTTTAAGATTTTTGTTCAGACAGTTTTTTTGTGTATTTATTTTCATATGCTTTCTGCTAGTAGGAAAAGAAAACCGAGCGAGCCAAATCTCTTTTGGACTATTTTTTCTATATACGTACAGAATGGACCTGCATTCCATAGGATCCTTATCAATCAAAAGTGTCGACCTCGCAGAAGTGTTTCTTCGCGGCTTGTATACGCCTCTTCAGGTTTCCGCGAACATTCCGCGCTGCAACCATGTTTAAAATTTAGGAAATCCATGGCATTTCAAATCTTGCCCATTTTTTATATTCCTGCGAATTCGGAACGCTACCATGAAAAAGCAGCTAGCAGGCTAGATATAGCGTCTGCCGACTGCCGTCGTCATGAATCTGCTGCGAAGTCGGTTTCAGACTTTCTGCCCAGTGTGTCTGTCTGCCTTTCCTCCTCCTTTTCTGTCCAGGTCGTAGATCGTGCACACGGATCCGTCGGTGGTTATTACTACAAACCACGACGACGACAGATCAAAATGGCGCGTACATACTACGCGCGCGGTAGAAGACCACACGTACGTACAGGTACAGCCAAGGGAGCATGGTCGACCACGATCCTCACGTCGTACACTGACAGTGTATAAAGAACATACGTATACAACAACCTGCACAATACCCAGTCGTCATACGACGAAGAGAACCACCGTCCTCTCAGTTTGGCCGGTTACCCAGGTCAGGCCGCGTCGCTACAATGGCAGCGACAAAATGCGGTTGCTTGCTGGCTAACAGTCAGGACTGCTGCTGAGTGCCGAGTGGCGACGACAAGGACGATACATGGGACGACAGAGGAAGAATCATGGATGTCTACGGCCGAGTCAGCGAGCGGCCAATAAGCCTATACTGCTGCAGGCGCCGAACAGCAAACGGCCGGCAGGTCCTGCAGCACCAAACAGTAGGTACCTGCCCTGCTGCTATGGTCGTATGGCTTGGTGCGCCGTCGGTCTCCGCTCGCCTCCTTTCGATCGGTGCCCGGTCAGTTTTCAAACCTTTCCTTCCCCTGCTTTCCTTTTTGAGGATTGTTTGGTGAGGGTCTTCTTTGAGGGTTTTGTTCCAGGCTTAAAGGCCTTCTTCTGTCTACCACAAAATAAATCTTCCAAGCTTCAGTGGGACTTTCTAGATTATTCGACTTGGACTGTGTAGTTGAAGACAGCTTCTGAAACTAAATTTTCTGATTTGGGAACATCGTCATCCCTACGTACCTAACGGAATCAAACACTGTTGTCTATGGAATACCGCTGGAATAGGGTAGATATAGTGTTACTAGCAGAGTTATATTGTAGTATTTCAGTTCCAAGGTATACATCATTGTACCATTGACATTATATCCTCCGGCCGGGTGCTTCTTCGTTCCTTTACAATCCGCATGTGCTACCCTATATATATATATGCCACAAAGGCGTAACCAAATAACTGACATCACTGACCCGTGTCGTGTGAAGTTCCACGAACCAATTCGATCCACATCTGCAAAACAGTTGTGGCTATTGATAGTACTCCTTCACTTGTACTAATATGCAATCACAAGTTCAAGAAATATTGTTCAACGCGACTTTTGCCAAGAATCAACCAAGGCAATGCCGTGGATTGTAATGATCTCATTCCGTTACTTGCTTTGACTATAATTCGCGAGGGAGTTTGCCACCGCCGTCCTCAACAAAAACAAAACATAAAGAGTATGTTCATCATTTTGGTAACCATGGTATATCTGTTGGAATATTAGGCAATTTCCCCACGAGATTAATTACCGAAATCAACATTATGTAAGCACTAGCAGATCTAAACACATGCAGCCAAACAACCACATCTAGTAGATCTGAAAATCTAGCAAGGACTAGTGCATAAAAAAAAAGAATAGCACGTACAGGTTCACCGGGAAGGTCGTCACCGCAGCAGCACCTTGGTCCTTGTTGATGTCGCCCATGGTGCTGATGAGGTCGTTGGTTGCTGAAGAAGAACACAAGAACGAAGGCGAGCAGTCGCGCCGAGACGCTCCCCAAAAACCTTATCGCCCGTCTCCCGGTGCAGGATCTCAACATACGGGGTTTTGGAGGCCTGCTCTCCCGGACAGCAGTGCACGCAGCCACCGGGATGGGGAAGCCTAGAGAGCGGCGCAGCAAGAGGAACACACAACGAGAGAAGAACTGGATCCGTCTAGACTCTCGCTCTATAAAGCCGACCAAGTCGCCACGCATTGGAAGACAAGGACACGCGTCAAACAAGCACACGAATGTTGACACGTACCCAACAGCTAGTGCACCAAGCAAATATTTAGTCTTCCACAAAACGAGTTTCTAACTCGAACTCGATTCACGAAACGCGACGCGCGTGCGGGTGAGGCGAGGCGGGCGGCGGAGGAGGAGGAGTGCGCGTGGACTCCTTCTCTTCTCACTCACTTAGTAGGAGTAAAACAGCTCACCTTATAAGCTGGTCCAACTCTCTCCCAACTAGCAATGTGGGACTAAACTTTGTCTTCCACAGAGCTCTCAAGCTGCCATAGTAGATGGGCCTTGAGATTTCAGGAATTATTCGACTAGATGGGCTGCCTACATGGGCCGCAGCCCATATAAATCTAACAATCCCCCACCAGATCTCAAAGGCACATTATATGGCACATCAGTTCCAATCACTGTTTAATATACCTTCAGTTCAGTGGAGACTGTTAAGTTAAACTTCTACCTTGACAAAGAGATACGCTTACTACAACTGAACAATGGACTATACCTTGAATTGCCAGTATTGCGCAACAAGTTTCACTCAATGCTGTTACCGGTACTTGGCTGCCATAGGCTACCCCTCGGGTGGAGCTTATAAGTCATATTCCTCGGCCTTTCATGAGCTTCCTAGAGATTCACCATAATCTCATACATTGTGACCAACAGTGTAGCTCATATAGGTGTGTTCTTTCAAGATCGCTCTGTAGGACAGCGTCTTTGCTCCCAAGGAGACAATTAGAACACATTAAGATATAATCAACCTTCCTTACAGTATACTATGAGAGAATTGCATCTGCAGTGGAGTGGGAGTATTAAAAGTTTCTCTCAACTCAGTTGTTTCAGTTTGTTTTCCCAGGTCCTAATTCACGGGATCTCCGATCACATAGGTTGGGTTACCCCCTTGACAACTCACATGGGTCTCAAACCCATCTCCCTCGATGCATTTTCTATCAAGTTTCTTGATAGTCCTTTTGTAAAAGGACTGCCAGATTCTTAGCCGTTTGGACATAATCCAATGCTATAACTCCGGAGTTTCTCAGCTTTCTGACAGACTTCAGTCTTCTCTTGACATGTCTTGAACTCTTCATATTGTCCTTAGAATTGTTCACTTTGACAATCACAGTTTGGTTGTCACAGTTCATAAGGATTGCCGGTATTGATTTTTCAACCATAGGCAAATCTGTTAAGAGTTCACGAAGCCATTCTGCTTCGATAGTCGCAGTATCTAATGCTGTGAGTTCTGCTTCCATAGTTGACCTCGTTAAGATGGTCTGCTTGTAAGACTTCCATGAAACAGCGCCACCACCAAGAGTGAATATATATCCACTTGTGGCCTTTATCTCATCAGCATCTGATATCCAATTTGAATCACTATACCCTTCAAGTACCCTTGGATACCATGTATAATGTATTCCATAGCTCACGGTTCCCTTTAGATAGCGCATTACTCTCTCAAGAGCATGCCAGTGATCATCTCCCGGGTTGGCCACAAACCGGCTAAGTTTGCTCACAGCAAACGAGATGTCAGACCTCGTAGCGCAATCTAAATACATAAGTGAGCCAATTATCTGTGAGTATCTCAATTGATATCTAGCCGCCTTTTGATTCTTTCGAAGCAAAATACTAGGATCATAAGGTGTGGGAGAGGATTTGCAATCATCATATCCAAATCTGCTCAACACCTTCTCCACATAATGTGATTGCACAAGTGTAATCCCATTATTCTCATCTCTCAGTAGCTTGATGTTTAGGATAACATCAGCTTCTCCAAGATCCTTCATCTCAAAACATTGAGACAAGAAGGTTTTGACCTCATTAATCACTTTGAGACTTGTCCCAAAAATTAGTATGTCATCAACATAGAGACATAGGACAACTCCCTCACCCCCACCATGGCGGTATTACACACATTTGTCGGCTTCATTTACAACAAAGCCCACATATGTCAAAGTTTTTTCAAACTTCTCATGCCACTGCTTGGGAGCTTGTTTGAGGCCATACAAAGATTTCTTCAATTTACACACCTTTCTCTCTTGACCTTCTAGTACAAAACCATCAGGCCGTTCCATGTAAATTTCCTCGTCCAACTCTCCATTTAGGAAAGCCGTCTTAACGTCCATTTGATGAACGAGAAGACCGTGTGAGGCAGCCAGTGAGATTAGTACTCGAATTGTGGTCAATCTAGCCACAGGTGAGTAAGTATCAAAGAAATCTCCACCTTCCTTTTAGGTATAGCCTTTAGCCACAAGCTGAGCTTTGTACTTTTCAATAGTACCATCAGCCCTAAGCTTCTTTTTAAATACTCATTTACATCCTGCAGGTTTACACCCATACGGACGTTTAGATATCTCCCACCTTCCATTAGCCAAGATGGAATCCATCTCGCTTTGAACCGCTTCCTTCCAGTAGTCTGCATCCGGAGATGCAAAAGCTTCTGAAATGATAGTGGAAGTGTCATCCACTAGGTACACAATGAAATCATTACCAAAAGATCTTCGATCCTTTGTCTCTTACTCCTTGTGGCAGCTTCATTGTAATCCTCATCTGAATCTGAACTCACATCATCTGATTGTTCATCAGTCTCTATGGGAGTTTCAGGTTCAGAAACTGGATCATATTCCTTATTAGATATGCTAGGCATATCTCTCATAGGAAATATATCCTCAAAGAATGTAGCATCTCTTGATTCAAAAATGGTACCGACACTCATGTCGTCCATTTCAGGTTTCACCACAAGAAATCTGTAAGCTATGCTATGAGAAGCATAGCCAAGAAAGACACAATCCACAGTTTTCGGTCCAAGCTTACGCTTCTTGTTGATTGGCACGTTGACCTTTGCCAAACAACCCCAAGTTCGTAAGTATGAGAGTGTCAACCTTTTCTTTTCCCATTCTTCAAATGGTGTAATCTCTTTATTCTTAGTTGGAACACGGTTTAGGACATGACACGAAGTCAATATAGCCTCCCTCACCATTCCTTGGATAAACCGGGAGTGTCTAACATGACGTTAACCAAATCTGTTAGAGTCTGGTTTTTCCTCTCAGCAATCCCATTGGATTGAGGAGAATTGGGAGGCATCCTCTCATGTATAATACCATGTTCCGAACAGAATAAATTAAACTCATTAGAAAAGTACTCTCCACCACGATCGGACCGAATTCTTTTGATCTTTCTCTCAAGTTGATTTTCAACTTCTGTCTTATAGATTTTAAAGAAATCTAAGGCCTCATCTTTCGTTTTCAAGAGATATACATAACAGTACCTAGTAGAATCATCAATCAAAGTCATGAAATATTTCTTTCCACTAATTGTCAACACACCATTCATCTCACATAGATCTGAATGTATGAGCTCTAGAGGTGCCAAGTTTCTCTCCTCTGCAGGCTTGTGAGGCTTGCGAGGCTGCTTTGCTTACACACAAGCATGGCACTTAGAGCCTTTGACAATAGTAAATTTTAGAATTAAACTCATACCAGCAAGCCGCGACATACAACCAAAATTAATATGACAAAATCGTGAATGCCAAACATTAGTTTCATTATTAGTAGTGGAAACATGGTTCACTACATCATCACAGAAGTCTACCAATGAAAAACGGAACATGCCTCCGCATTCATAGCCTTTTCTAATAAAGGTTCCATACTTAGACAGTACAACTTTATTGGACTCAAATACCAACTTAAACCCATCTTTCAGAAGACGAGAACCACTAACGAGATTCTTCTTGATAGAAGGGACATGCTGCACGTTCTTCAATTGCACGATCTTGCCCGAAGTAAACTTCGGATCTACCGTGCCAGCACCAAGAACAGTAGCATGTAACCTATTCCCCATCATGACTGAGGAATCTCGAGTCTGATAAGAGGTGAACATGGAAATGTCAGCACATACATGAACATTGGCACCCGTATCAACCCACCATTTTGTGGGTTGAAATACTGAAAAAACGGTAGGTAATAAATTACCGTACCCAGAACCTAAAGTTCCTGCATCAGTATTGCTAATGATCATGTTGACAGATTTAGAACTCTGTCCAGCCTGACCCTTCTTGCCTTTCTTCTGTCGACAACGATGAGCCCAATGGCCAATCTCGCCACACACCCAGCAAGGTTCTTTCTTTTCCTTGTTCTGCCCCTTCTTCTTCTTAAAGTTGGTAGTCTGGCAGACTTTGTTATTTCCTTTGGACTTGTGGACAGTTTTTATACAATATTGGCAGCAGAATGTCCCTCGGTTCCACTAGTGTGTTTGTCTTTTGCCCTCGCCTTCTCTTCAACATCCAGAGAACCAATTAGGTACTCAACAGAGAGCTCATACCTCTGATGTTTCAGAGAAGTGGCAAAGTTCCTCCATGAAGGGGGAAGCTTAGCAACAATGCATCCCGCGACAAACTTGTCCGGAAGCACACACTTGAGGAGTTCGAGTTCCTGTGCCATGATCTGTAGCTCATGAGCATGTTCTACTACAGATCGGTTTTCGTAAATTGAACTGCTCCATAGCATACAGTTCATCACCAACATCGGCAGCACCGAACTTAGCGTCCAGCGCATCCCACAGTTCCTTGGCATCACGGATATGCAAATATGTATCAACCAACCTGTCTCCAAGCACACTGAGTACAGAGCTCACGAAAAGTACAATGGCTTCCCTGAACGCTCTCTCTTCCTCGAGAGTAAGCGGACCTCTAGGAGTGCCAGCCGCAACTTTTTCTATGCCCATTGCAGTGAGCCACAAGAGGGTTTTCCCTTGCCATCTCTTAAAATTAGCACCCGTAAAAGGGCTCGGTTTCAGCGAAGTAGCGAAGGCAGATGACGAAAATTGCCTAAATAAATAAGGTTTTTGGATTGTTGGAATATTAGGCAATTTCCCCACGAGATTAATTACCGAAATCAACATTATGTAAGCACTAGCAAATCTAAACACATACAGCCAAACAACCACATCTAGTAGATATGAAAATCTAGCAAGAACTAGTGCATACAAATAAAAGAATAGCACATATAGGTTGACCGGGAAGATCGTCACCGCAGCAGCACCTTGGTCCTTGTTGATGTCGCCCATGGTGCCGATGAGGTCGTTGGTTGCTGAAGAAGAACACAAGAACGGAGGCGAGCAGTCGCGCCGAGACGCTCCCCAAAAACCTTATCGCCCCTCTCCTGGTGCAGGCTCTCAACGGACGGAATTTCGGAGGCCTGCTCTCCCGGACAACAGTGCACGCAGCCGCCGGGACGGGGAAGCCTAGAGAGCAGCGCAGCAAGAGAAACACACAGCGAGAGAAGAACTGGATCCGTCTAGATCTGTCTGTCTCTCGCTCTATAAAGCCTAGGAGGTGAGCCGACCAAGTCGCCACGCGTTGAAAGACAAGAACACGCGTCAAACAAGCACACGAATGTTGACACATACCTAACAACTAGTGCACCAAGCAAAAATTTAGTCTTCCACAAAACGAGTTTCTAACTCGAACTTGATTCACGAAACGCGACGCGCGTGTGGGCGAGGCGAGGCGGGCGGCGGAGGAGCAGTGCGCGTGGACTCCTTCTCTTCTCACTCACTTAGTGGGAGTAAAACAGCTCACCCTATAAGCTGGTCCAACTATCTCCCAACTAGCAATGTGAGACTAAACTTTGTCTCCCACAGAGCTTTCAAGCTGCCATAGTAGATAGGTCTTAAGATTTCAGGAATTATTAGACTAGATGGGCTGCCTACATGGCCGCAGACCATATAAATCTAACAATATCTAGGGGTTAATTAGACTAAAATTTTATTCACAAAAGTGAAACAGGGAAGTAACGTAACAAGGCGCTAGCTATTCCGCAAACAATGATCTAAACGATCCGATTCATGCTGAAAGGACCTCGACGATTTAATTAGCAGTGGTACTGATCTAGTTAAGCTCGCGGAAGGTGGCAAACCATTAGGTTTACATCAACCGACATAATGGAATACTAGAAGGGTTATGTGCATGGATGGATCTATCGGTGCAACGGTGGCGGCTTTTCCCTTTCCAAAAACAAAATCAAGGTGACTACCTTTTTTCCCCAACTTGGGCTAACCACTTTTCCATCAATCGCTCAACGGAAGACGTTGTTCATTACAAAGCAATCAAAGGGACTGATCACATTATTATATAGTTAAGTTATGACTAGTGTTCTATTTAAAGACATCTGTTAAAAATAACAGAATTTAGCTAAGTATATCATTTACAGAACTGCCTGCTGAGCCTGAAACAGAAAGAGCCAACAGCTGATGCCCAATTTGTGAATTTTTTCTTCGGATAATACATAGGCAGAAGAAAACTGCATTACGGGGCAGTGGCTACGGCTGGATCCCAGTAGAGAAAGTGCAGGCGACACCTGTATTTTCAGGGAACTAAGGCAGGGAACCACGAGAAGATATGTAGTGTGATACCGATTCTCTATATGATACCATTTCTCAAAAATATATTTCCAAGTTTTAAAAATTCGAAAAAATATATAATTGTGCATAATATGTATTGTGTTCACAACAGCTAAAAAATTTCAGAACCGAATTCGAAACAGACACAGAGAAACGAAAAAGACAAAAATATGTGAATAGTGGCTTTTGTGGTTTTGTCTTTTTGTGCACATACTATTCGATTTGTCATTTTCGTTTCTATGCGTGGTTTTCGAATTTGGTGCTGAAAATTTTAGGGATTGTGTACACATATCTTGTGAACCCTCATAATTTCTTTCAAAAAATTTAAAAACTTAAATTTCTTTTAATGATAGGTATCATGGTAGCTATCACTAGATATTTCCTCTGCCAACCACCACACTAAAACCATGCAAAGGTTCTGGTCTATAGCCACCAGCAGTTAACGTATCATATTCCTATCCTACATGCACGCAGCCTGGCTCTGTTTGCAACCTGCATAAGTGGGATTAGGATATGATCAAGTCTAAACCTAAACTGAATCAGATGACCATTTATACTAGGACCTGGGAACACGTAATAGTAGTACTACAGAATCAACTGGCCCAATCATCGTCGGTCGCTGTTTTCGGATTGCTTACGCCGATCGAAGGCGACAAGTGCAGTTGGTATTCAAAAGACTCTCACTGTCAGCGTGGGCGGATCACACACAAAGAGAATCAAATGGTCTACGCGGATGTATGTATGCGAGGACGCAAACGGTCGAAATAAATGTGTGCAGAAATTACTTCGTGTGTGTATGATCTGACCAAACCCTTTGAATTGATTAATCCAACAGGAAGCTAGCGACTTGGATTTTGTTTACTTACCCAAAAGGGAAAACAGTATGGAGGGAATAAGGATCCTTGTTAGTCTCTATGCAATAGCATACACATTGGTGATGGCGGAATAGTGGCTGTGGTATCTACTCCCTCCGTTTCAAAATATAAGATGTTTTAGATTTGTGAAATGAGTATGTAGACACTTCTAGTGTGTAGGTTCACTCTAAATCTAGATGAACCTATACATTAGAAGAGGTCTAGATACACTCCATTCACAAAGCTAATGTTACGATAATTCCCGCCATGCAAGATCATAGACGACACCGAGGCACGAAGTTTGGTAACGCAGTTCGGCATACGCCTACTCTGCGGGGCATGACTACGGGCGCTCCTCCCCAAGATACCGCAACGGCCGCCCTAGGCGTCGGCACAAGTCGCCGGCTCCCCCTGTGAGCCTGTTGCTATCAAGTCGTCATAGGTTACATCGTGCGGCACCCCGCATATTATATGGGAGGCCTAGGCTATAATAGTCCGACTCTACTACTACTCGTAACTTATTCACACATAATACAACTCCAAGTCCTAACGTAACCCAACTTGTACATAATAAATACAACAAACTCCACCTTGGTGAATATTCTCCGCCACCTTAAATTTGTCCAAGGGTCGAAACTCCATGTACTCCGGACTTGGAGTACATGAGTTGTCTTCTTCGTAGCTTAGAGTAAGCTACCCGACGAGTCTGAATCAAACCTGCCGCCTCCGTGGAACACTTGTGCTCCTCCTGCAACTTTAGTCTCCATGACTCCACCTGCAACTAAGAGAACTTGTCCGTCCTTGTCCAAGTCATCACCATGAGATGCTACAGCACATGACCCACCATTGAGTTCTGGACAAACCCTCTTCATATGTCCCCACTGCTTGCACTTGTAGCACTGCACCTTCTTCTTCTTTTTCCCGTTCTTCCCTGCCTCTTGTCCTTTCCAACCTTGCTCACCCCTGACCAGCAAACCTTCACCATGAGAGACTTCCTTTGCGCCGTTCTTCTTCCTCATATCATAGGACAATAACGCCGCAGTAATATCCTCAAGCTGGATGGTCTCCTTGCCATATGTCAATGTAGTGACCAAATGCTCATAGGACGGTGGCAACGAACATAGAAGAAGGATCACCCTATCCTCGTCTGGAATCTGCACCGCAATACGTGCTAGATCCGTGACAACCTGATTAAAGGCATTCATGTGCTCCACATGATCCGACCCCTCATGCATCTTCAGCTTATAGAACTTCTGCTTCAAATACACCTTGGTCGTTGCAGTCTTGGACATAAACCGACTCTCCAGCTGAAAGAACATTTCATGATTTCCTAGGTTTTGTGTGTTAGATAACAATACCATGGATTATTCTAATGTTCACTAAGTGTTGCAGAAAGTTTTGAGAGTTTTGGGGGCCGGATTATCCGCCCCCATCATGGGTCGGATAATCCGGCCAGACCACCTTGGGCAAGGATGGCTCTGCACAAGTCTCTGTTTGGGGGCGGATTTTCCCCCGGAAAATCCCGGCTCTGGGGCGGATTTTCTCCCTGGACCGGATAATCCGTCCCTCTTGTTGGGGCGGATAATCCGGCCCCAGGGAAATCGCCCAAGAGAGCTCCTGCGCAAGCTTCTGTCTGGGGGCGGAATTTCCCCCGGATATTCCGTGGCTAGGGCGGATTTCCCCCCTAGCCGGATAATCCGTCCCTCCCCTAGGCCGGATAATCCGGTCCCCAGAAGAAAGTGTGAAGGGCAAGTCTGCGTGAGCTTCTGTCCGTGGCCGGTTTTTTCTGCCAGATAATCCGAGTCTGGGGCAGAGTTTTCCCCAGGCCGGATAATCCGGCCCTCACTTGGGCCGGATAATCCGGCCCCCAAAAGCTCCAACAACTTGGTTTTGGAAGGGGTATAAATATCCCTTCTTCCCCAACAAGCAGAACTCTTGATTCACTCGAAATTCTTCAGACCCTTTAAAAGAGCTCCCATTCTAGATCTCCCACTTCAACCACCCGAAGGCTTCGATCTTTGGGGGAATTGAAGGACGAGAGAATCATCATCGTCAATACGAATCAAGCTCATCAACTCCTCTCCATTCATTTGGAGAAATCCCTGATCTAGTATTCTTGTCAATATCTAGATCTTGTTCTTTGTTATTGATAACTTGTTCTTGTGCCAGCTTGTTGTCATTATGGGAGCCTCCAAGTTGATTGTGGAGTTGTGCCCCGCTAGTTGTGTAAAGGCACCGGTACCCGCCTCGAAGGGTTCCTATAGTGGAAAGGTGGATCAGGCCTTTGGTGACGGGATCCATCGGAGAACAGGGTGATGCCTATTGTGGTGTGGTGGTCTTAGTACCGCCCACCCCTCCAACGCAGACGTACTTCCCTTAACAAGGAAGGAACTACGGTCAAACAAATCCTGTGTCTCCGCATGCTTCACTACGATTCACCCGTTCCTCTTCCACTCGCTCTTTACTCACTAGTAGATAGGTTTGCATGTAGGGAAATTCCACCTAATAGTTCATCTAGAGAATTTACCCTTTGTGTTAAGCCTAAAATTGAAAAAGCATTAAAATTTGAAGTAGCACCTATTCACCCCCTCTAGGTGCCCATACGATCCATTTCAATTGGTATCAGAGCCTCGGCTCTTTATTCGGGCTTAACCGCCTAAGAGAAGTATGTGTACCAAGGGAGATGGGGATGAGGCTGTGGATAAGGTCACAATGGATGATCTCAAGACGTTGGAAACAACCTTGTTGAAATCCTTTGAGGCCAAGATGGAGGAGATGAATCAAATGATTGCTCGCCTCACATCATCCATAGCTCCATCTCCATCCTCCTCTAAGGCCGCCACACCATCATCCAAGGATAAGGCTAACACCGGATCCAAGGATGATGAAGTGGTAGGTGAAAAACATAATGGTTCCACCTCCAAGAAGGTAAGTGGTAAGGAGGAATATAGTGAGGTTCGTCACGTATATTCCCCCGACCCACCTATCCCTCATCCTCATATAAACAATAGGGGTGATCCACCCAAGCTTACTGCATCCTCTTTTAATCAATGGCAATTCTTAATGAAGTCTCATGTTTGCAGCTCCTCTATTGAACTTTGGAGGATTATTGAAGAGGGTCTTCATATTAGCGATCATACCAACCTGACAAGAAGAGAAGTTGTGGACAGCCAATTGAATGCTATGGCTCTCCACATGATACAGCTCGGTATGGGTCCCAAGGACATGCCCCACATTGAACATCTCAACATAGCTAAAGAAGCTTGGGATGCCCTCACCGATCTCTTTATTGGGAATGAAAGCATGAGACGGAATATGTATGATGCCCTCAGTAATGAAGCTGAAGGATTCTACATGTTGGATGGTGAAAACCATGAAGACATGTATAGAAGACTCAAGGGCATTGCAACAACATTTAGAAAGCATGGATCCACTCACATTGATGAGGCATGGATAAAGAGAAAATATGTGACTGCCTTAATGCCTTTCAAGCCAACGGACTTGAAGAGCTTGCAAGGTAGACATAATTATCATCAAATGACATCCAATGAAGTCATGCAAGAAATGGCATCATTCAAAGTTGCTGCAAAGAATGCTGAAGATGCCCGTGCCCGTGCCATTGGAATGCAAAAGGGGGTCAATGTTGCTCTAAAGGCTAATGTTGTTGAGCAAGAGGAGGATGAAAGAGCTTTTGAGGGGGCCTCCATGGACTGCCCCGATGAAGTCAAACGTGCTCATGGTGAGTACATGGCGTTTTACGCGAGGAACTTTTGGAAGGATCCTGCCAAGGCCAAGTCAAAACTCGAGCGCAAGAATGGGTCAAGTGGAAGAAGAGAAAGTGGCCCAAAATTGAGGACATGCTACAATTGTGGAGATAGGTTGCACTTCATAGCCGAATGTCCATATCAAAATAGAGAAGACAATGGTGGCAGGCTCATCCTTAAAGAAAAATCCAAGGCACCTAAGAAGAAGCCATTTATCAAAAAGAATGGTCCCTACAAGAAGCAACCCAAGATTGTCTTGGTGGCACAAGAAGAATACTCCTCCGCAAGTGAAGATGAAGAGGATGAAGATAGTTCTCACGAGGTGGCTGCTATAGCCACCACATCATCTCCAGCATCTCTATTCGAATCACCAAACGAGAATATCATCAACAACAACGCCACTTGCCTTATGGCAAGAGGGTCTGAGGTATCAAGTTCTAGCTCGTCATTTCCTAAGACTAACATAAACTTGGATATGGATGATCATACTAGTCTTAATGAAAGAAGAAGTTATTGCTTTGGACAACTTTTTCCCTAACCTGCAAGGTGAGCACAGACTTCATTTTGATACTCTTATGAGTCAACTTGCTCAAGTCGAAGATCTTCTTGAAGAAAAGGGCAGAATTGAAAGAGAAGATGCCATGGAGATAGCTTCTTTGAAGAATGCTTTGGAAGAAGAAGAGGAAGCTTGAGTATCTTTGGAAGAGATACTCGAATCCATTGAGGAGTCACATGAAGAAGTTGTGGCTCAAATCATCAAAGAGCGTGACAATGCTCTTGCCAAGGTAAAGAAACTAAAGAAAGAAAAGATTGAATTTGGGGCTGCTCATGCTAGACTCTCAGAGAAGTTTGATACACTTGACAGTGCTCACAAGGCATTGGAGAGTGATCACTCTACTCTAAATGAGTCTCATGATCAGCTCCAAACTCAATTGAAGCTGTATAATGTGCCAAGTACCTCCACATCATCTTATGGAAAAGAAGATCTTGCAAGAGGTTCTCAACACAAAGGTAAAGAAGTTCTCGATGAGATACTGAGCAAGCAAAGGACAAACAATAGAAAAGAAGGTCTTGGTTATATTCCCGAGACAAAGAACAAGAAAATAACAAGAAGAAGAAGAGCAAGACTACTCAACCAATGACTAGCAACACCACCAATGACAAGTCTAATTATGATGGTTTTGCAGGGGCTAACAATCCAAACTTTGAGTTATATTGGGATCATTATGGTGATGTTGTTGCTAGTTATGTAGGTCCTTATGATTGTTACATTCCTTGGTCTATTTTGGTCCCCAAGACCCTTGTCACTAACATGAGAGGACCCATTGAAAAATGGGTACCTAAAACCAAGAAGTAACTTTCTTGCAAGGCTATAATTCCGGTGGGTCTAAATTGGTACTCGATAGCGGATGCACGAGTCACATGACCGGAAGCAAGGAGATCATCACGGAGATGCGGCCAAATCATGATCATATAAGCGTCTCCTATGGTGACAAGTCAAAATCTGAGGTATTGGGTCTCGGCAAAGTCATGGTGGCCCACGATATATCTCTCGTGGACGTCATGCTTGTTGAGACCCTAGGGTACAATTTAATTTCAGTTCGCGCCCTTGGTAAGATGGGATTCACAGTTTATATTGATGCTGATTTGGTGGTACTCTTGTGGAACAAGTCTCTAAAAGTCGCTTTCATGGGATATGTCGAAAATGACTTGTACGTGGTGGACTTTTCGGGGAAAACCACTACAGGCCCGATGTGTCTTTTCGGAAAGGCTGACGCGGGTTGGTTATGACATCGCCGACTAGCCCACGTCAATGTGAGAACTTTGCAAAGTCTCCACAAGGGTGGCCACATCCTTGGACTAAAAGAAAATGTCTCCTTTGCCAAAGATCGTGTTTGCAGGGCTTGTGTTGAAGGGAAAATGCATGACTCTCCTCATCGAAGGAAGACTATTATATCGTCAAAAAGGATCTTAGAGCTCCTTCATGTGGACCTCTTCGGACCTCCTTCTCATGCAAGCCTCGGTGGGAAGAAGTACTGTCTTGTGATCATTGATAATTACTCAAGATACACTTGGGTTTATTTCTTCAAGTTGAAGAGTGAAACTCAACAAACGGTCATCGACTTCGCCAACGAGGTTCAACGTCAACACAACGTCCCTATTATGTCTATAAGAAGTGATAACGGCTCCGAGTTTAAGAACTACATCTTAAATGAGTTCCTAAGTGAAGAGGGGATAAGACATCAATATTCCGCTGCGTACACCCCTCAACAAAATGGTGTAGCCGAGAGGAAGAATCAAACTCTAATGGATATGGCAAGGTCAATGCTAGCCGAATTCAAGTCTCCATATAACTTTTGGGCTGAAGTAATCTCAACCGCTTGTCATTCATCCAACCGTTTATACCTCCATAAAATCTTGGACAAGACTCCATATGAAATACTTACCGGTAACAAGCCAAACATCTCATACTTTCGGGTATTCGGGTGTAAGTGTTTCTTTCTTATTAAAGGAGTTCGTTTATCTAAGTTTGAATCTAAGGCTCTAGAAGGTATTTTTGTTGGTTATGGTGCCGAATCCCACACTTATAGAGTCTACAATAAGCTATCCAGAACTGTTGTAGAATCTTGTAGTGTGGTGTTCCAAGAAAATGACGGCTCTCATGCGGGGCAAGTTAATGTTTGTGATGCAGATGTTGAAATACCCCAGGAAGCCATAAGAAGAATGGGCGTGGGATTTTTCCGCCCCATTGAGGAACCCCTTGTGGCGGACCAGGAAGGACAATGCTCTACTCATGAAGAGCCCTCATCTACACATACTCAACATGTTCCAACCACGGGAGTAACTTCTACACCATCTCCATCATTTGCTGAAGGTCATGTTGCTCCAGAAAGCTCCATGCCGGATTATCCGGTGAACACCGGATTATCCGGCCTCCCCTCCCCTGACGAACAACCTGCTCCTGGTGTTGAAGAAATCGCTACAAGCTCCAGGCTCGATTTTCTGGCTGACCCCGGATTATCCGGCCCCTCGCCAGCTCAAGAAAATCCCAGGCAGTCTGATGAAGCTGCAACAAGTTCTCCCAGGCCGGATTATCTGGCCTCACCCTCGGCCGGATTATCCGGCCCTGAAACACCAGTTGTTCAGCAGCCTCCTGTTATAGCTGCTGCTGACCCTCCTCAAGGACATGCTTCATCACCTCCTACTTCTGTTAACCCGGACTCTAATCAAGGTCGTGCAAATGATTCCAATGAAGATTCAATTGATGAAACTATTCCACCAAGAGACAACAAGCTTATTGAACTTCGTCGCAAGGCTCGTGCTGATCGGAACCTTGAGTTAAGGGATCACACCCTCAACAAGGTTGTAGGTGATACGTCCATTTTGCATCACTATTCTATATCATATTTCACTGTTATTCATTGATATATTTTATATTAAGAGATGATACTTATGTAATTTCATCTGTTTTTGCATGGTTGATTACTTTTGGAGCATGGACCACTGCAGTCAGGATTCTGATGGAAAAGGTGCTGTTTGGAGGCGAAATTCGCGAAGATTAGAAAATCCGGGAAAATATACGGAAAATCCTATTTTTCCAAGAAACGAAGGATGCCAGAAGGAGGAGTGGAGATGGGCCACAGGGGCCCACACCACCCCCAGGCGTGGGCCACCCTAGGCCGCGCCACCAGGTGGTGTGGCCGCCCTGGCCCACCTCTGGCTCTCCCCTCTGGCATACATATTCCTCCCGAAACCCTAAGACTTGGGGAGCGACCACAGAAAGATTTCGCCGCCTCTACGGGGCGGAAAACACTGAGAGAGAAAGATCTCTCCGGCAGACAGATTTCTGCCGGGGGAATTCCTTCCCGGAGAGGGGAGATCGTCGCCATAACACCACCATCAAGCTGGACTTCATCGGGATCATCATCATCATCACCACCATCATCACCATCACCACCATCATCACCATCTCCATATTGCTGTAACAATTGGGATGAACCTTGCATAGTTCTTAGGGGAAACTTTCCCGGTGTTGATTACTCTTTGTAGTTGATGCTATTGAGTGAACCGTTGAATTATTGTTTATGTTCAGATTGTTATACATCATTATTCCATCTCTGATCATGATCCATATGATGTCTTGTGAGTAGTTCATTTTGTTCTTGAGGACATGGGAGAAGTCATGTTGTTAGTAGTGGAATTGTGTTGAGAAAGATTCAATAGTTATATATTTAAGTTGTGGTGTACTTCTTCTAGTGGTGTCATGTGAACGTCGACTACATGGGCCTAGGGGAATGCATTGTGTATTTGGCTACTAATCATAGGGGTTGCCGGAGTGACAGAAACCTGAACCCCCATTAGGAAACCATTGCACAAGGGACGTCAAGGTCTTAGAGTTTAAAGTTGTGGTTAGGTTTCTACATTAGTTACTTTCTTGTACTTACAGATGTTTGCAAGGGGTATAATCACAAGTATGTATTAGTCCTAGGAAGGTCGTACATTAGCACAGGTTCACCCACACAACACTTAGCAAGCTAAATAAGATTAATCAACTGTATGAAGCGAAAGCACTTGATAGTCTTCCCATGTGTCCTAGAGAATGTTTGATCATCTTAAGTAATACAACCATCTTGTCCTTTGCTGAATAAAGGATTGGGCCACTTGCTGCATTTGTTCTTATTGTCTTTTATTTATTCGTACTTTATTTACTTGCTTTATCAAAAACCCCTAAAAATCCGTTTGGTAAGTATTTGCAGAGAATTCCTGATCCATACCACTAGCCAGCACCTTCTGCTCCTCGTTGGGTTCGACACTCTTACTTATCGAAAATACTGCGATACACCCCCTATACTTGTGGATCATCAAGACTATTTTCTAGCGCTGTTGTCAGGGAGTGAAGCGCTATTGGAGAGTGGAACTGGTAAAGGAAACCTCTACTATGAGTATTGTTTACTTCTGTTAGTTGCTTTATTTTCGTTATGGATAATCTGCTGAGTTTCTTATTTGGTAAAGCTACTACCACTGCTAAGGTAGTAGATGAACCACCACCTGCTGAGAATGATGCTTTTAAAATACGTACAAGAATTCTTGATTGTGTTATGGATAACTACTACGTTGGGGATGGAACTGTCCATCCCAGTGATCATTTGCTCTTTATACACGAATTATGCGGGTTGTTCAAGTGTGCAGGTATTACTACAGATCAAGTTAAGAAGAAGTTATTCTCATTATCACTGAAAGGAAGAGCTGAGGACTGGTATAAGCTGCTGAAGAATGGTCAAGCTCTTGAATGGGAGGAAATAGTACCTCTCTTTTATTCAAAGTTTTATCCTCCTAGTGAGATCCATAAAGATTGGAATCAAATTTACAACTTTTGGCCTCTTGATGGAGAGAGTACAACTCAAGCTTGGGGGAGATTGAAGTTACTAATGCTCAAATGTCCCATTGAGCTCCCCAATAGTATTATTATCAATAACTTTTATGCAAGGCTCCCTCTACATGACAAGGATTTATAGGATGCTTCTTGTGTTGGTGATACATTGCAAATGTATCTATAATTTTTGATCTTCCATGCTTGGTTTTATCCACTTTGTTGTGTTTTGTTCCAACTTTGGAGTACTTTTCATATGATTTCTTGGACTTAACCTATTAACAAGAGCCACAGTGCTAGCTACCTGTTTTTTGCTATTTTTGGTTCCAGGAAAGTCAGAAAATCTCAATTCCCGGAATTGGACAGGACAAAAGCCAAAGTGCCTATTTTTCCGAAAATCATGAAGTGCCAGAATACGAGACGGAGAAGGGCCAAAGGCCGGCCACACC
The DNA here is from genome assembly GCA_910589775.1 of Avena eriantha. Lineage (NCBI taxonomy): Eukaryota > Viridiplantae > Streptophyta > Magnoliopsida > Poales > Poaceae > Avena > Avena eriantha. The sequence continues at coordinate 133,220,192 of OU342744.1, read as the reverse complement.
ACCTGGACGCGCGGCCAGGCTTGGCCCGCGCCAGGGGGTGGTGTGGTGGCCCCTGGCACCCCCTCGGTCTCCCCTTCCGACTATAAGATGCCCTCGGGACGTAAACCCTAAGTACCCGATCAAAAATCCACGAAAGAGTCTGTAGCCGCCGTCATCTCCATCCCTAGATCGGGAGGGATCTGAAGCTCTTCCCGGCACCCTGGCGGAGAGAGGAATTCACCCTGGAGGCCTTCTTCATCACCATGCAAGCCTCCGGTGTGATGCGTGAGTAGTTCATCCTTGGACTATGGATCCATGTAGTAGCTAGATGGCTGGTTCTCCTCCTTTGTGCTTTCATGTCTAGATCTTGTGAGCTCCGTTCATGATCAAGATCATCTATTTGTAATTCTGCATGTTGTGTTTGCGGGGATACGATGGATATTGAGATGCTATTTCAGATTGATTATTGATTCTATCATCTCTTTGTTATTTGTGATCTTGCATGCTTTCCGTTGTTAGTAGCTATCTTGGCCAAGTAGATGCTAGCAACTCCAAGAGTTAGTATTTATGCTCGATAGTGGGTTCATGCCTCTGGTAATCTGGGGAAGTGACAGAAATCTCTAAGGTACTAGATGTGCTGTTGCTACTAGGGAGAAAACAACAATCCTTTGTTCATAGAACAATCGTATTGTTTACTTTACACGCAGTTCGTAAAGCAATAATCTGTTGCTTGCAACTTAATACTAGAGGGGGTTCGGATGATAACCTGAAGGTGGATTATTAGTCATAGATGTAGTTGGATGGCGGTCTATGTATAATGTTGTAATGCCCAATCGAATCTCAAAGGAGTCAAGATGATTAGTATATGCATGTATTGCTTTCTCGATGTTTGTCAATTGCCCCGCTGTAATTTGTTCACCCAACATGTTATCTATCTTAAGGAGAGCCACCTCTAGTGAACTATGGATCCTGGTCCTTGTCTTTTACATACAATCTACAAACTGTTACTGCTTTGTGTTTACTTTCTACAAACTTTTACTTCTTTCCATTCGATACGTTTAATCCTTTGTTTTCCGCAAAACACGATGAGATTGACAACCTCATCGCAAGTTGGGGACAAAGTTCTGTGGTTGTGTTGTGCAGGTCTCCACGTTGCTACTAGCACCGGTAGTGCACCCTGCCAAAGCTCAGCTAGTAACACCTTTGGGGTGTTTCCTTGCTCCTACTGGTTCGATTAAACCTTGGTTTCATAACTGAGGGAAACTTGCTGCTGTGCTCATCATACCTTCCTCTTGGGGTTCCCAACGAGCTCTACATCAACCATGCACCAACACTTTTCTAGGCGCCGTGCATTGAGCCATCAAGCATTTTTCTGGCGCCGTTGCCGGGGAGTCAAGGACATCTTCACAAGGGGAGTCCCTCATAACCAATCTCTTTACTTTGTTATTTTTGTTTTGCTTAGTTTCTTTTTGCTTTGTTTGCTTGTTTTCTTTATTCAAAAACACACAAAAATTAAGTCTCCTTTAGTTGTCACCTCTTCCTTGGTTCACCATGCTGATCCCTACTTTCACCCTGAAAGACCTTTCAATTGGTAGTGGTTCTATAATTGGGAAAGATAATATTGAAGAATTCTTTAATCATGTTAGTTAGCCTGAAGATACTGAAGATAGATCCCTTGCAGAACTTGCTCCAAACTATGAGATTGTTGTAGCTTCTTTAATTCACATGTTAGAAGCTAGGTTTGTTAACCTCAACCCCTTAATGCAATTAATGTTTCTTAAGCTTAAAGAAATTGAGGACCCTGAAAAGAGGGATTTTATTCTAGAAACTTTGTTTAAGGAGTTCTATGATGTTGCCAAGGAAGCCATGAAAGTCTTTGAACGTTTCAATATGCTAGGCTCATGTGTAGATGTTGTTGGTACACGAGAAAAGATGAACAAAACCGAACCTAAGGGGGAGGAACCTAAGATACCAACACCCTTTAAACTAGTGGCAATACATGATGCCATAGAAAAGAATCTTGATTGGAGTGTTCCTGCAAACCCTTTTGATGAGAATAGTGAACCTAAGAGCATTGAGAGAGGATCCTCTTGAACTTATTTGGATGATATACCTTTCCTTGTTGAAAATATTTTTGGTATTGGTCTTAATGCTTCTTTATTTGAGAACACTTGATTCTTTCTTGCTTCTTATGCGTAACTTAAAGGCGTTAAAGAAAAGTACTTATTGAGAGATAACCCAAAAGTTTTAGAGGAGTCTTGGAAGTTATTACCTCTGTAATAACCTCTCATTTTCCTTTTTAATTGCTTTTTGTGCCAAGATTAACCTCTAATGAGAGAGAAGTAATGATTGGGAAAGTTGCTGTCCCGAAACAGATTTCTGTGTTTCACCGTAAAAATTCGTGTAAAATATCTGAACATCTTTCTGAGGCGTGATTTTTTGTGCTTATGCCCCAGCTTATTATCTAACTTTCGTTAGTTCAACACTTTTTGAGTTGAGCAACATAAGGTCTTCGAACAAATTCGTCTTTACCTGCTGGTCTGTTTTAACAGATTTCTGCCATTTTCTGCATTTGCTTCTTGTTGGTTTTATTCTTGAGTTATTTTGGGGAATTGAGCTTTTTGAGGGAAGTGCTACAGTATCTAGTGTTGTAATGGAAGTTTATTTAGTGTTAGAACTGAACCTTAATACTTATTTATCTTGAGTGCACTAATGTTGCTAATAAAGATTGTGTGAAGTTTTGTATGAAGGAAAATTTTCAGGTGTATGGAAGGAATGAGTAATGAGATGAAGGATGGACAAAAGCTCAAGCTTGGGGATGCCACGCGTGTCACACCAAGAAATATCCAAGAAGTACAAGCGTCAAAGCTTGGGGATGCCCAAGGCATCCCCTTCTTCATCAATAAAAATCCCAGGTTTCTTCCAAACGCTTCATTTTTATTGTTTCATGCACAGTTGTGTTGTTCTTGGAGCGTCTTCTTTTTCGTTTTAGTTTTGGTTTTTAGTTTGCTTGGTTTTCTTAGTTTCTGAATAAATTGGTTGGACCCCCTCTTTCATACATTGGTTTGCAAATAGTTTGGTTTGGTTTGGAAAAGAGTAGGAAAGTTCATGCTTATGTGGTAAAAAGAGCTCGTTTTTGACTATGGCCTATGCTTTGTCATGCCATGCTTGAGATTGTTTTGGATTTATGCTTAGTATTATTTGCTGTAGAATGACTTTTTATAAACAATTGAGATTGCTTAATGTGCCTTGGATGAATCATGCGTTGTTTTAGCATATTAAAGCATAGTATAGTGGTATTCTCCTTTGATGCTTTATTTGGGTTGACTTGGCGCATGCTCACACCATGTTATGACTATCTCAAGTCACCATATCCTTTATGATCCTTTAGTTTTCAACTTATAGTATCACTTTATGCTTTGATCAATGATGTTTTGTCGCTCTGCATGATTATGGCCATTATTGCTCTCTTAGTTTGTCGCTCCCAGTCTTTTGCTAGCCTCTACAACCAAGTTGAGTTCCACTCATGCATCCAACTCCCTAAACCAAGTTATTCCAAAGAGTCCACCATACCTACCTACTAGCTTATGCTATTCCAAGTATATTCATGCTTTTGTTTACCTTCCAAATTAAACTTGTTATGAGAAAACTAGTGATTAAAGCTCTCACAAACTTGATGGTACACTTTAATTTTTGCATCTAATAAACTTGAACCATTGGGTTCTTATTTGTTGCGTATATGCTTGTGCTTTATAAGTTGAAATTAGCAGAACCATGTTTCATGGGGAACGCTTTCAACATTGCACTTGTACTTTGTACCCCGTTGATATCATGTTCTTTTGCTTACGGATCCCGGCGATGTGAAATAAAAGTGGAACTTGTAAGATCATGGAGTTTGTATGTGTGTTAGAGAAACGCCTGGGCGCTAGCCTAAGCCATGCCTAATCATGGTGGAAACTTGCAGCATAACCATAATGAGCACTCTATGAAGCATCCTCAATAAAAACCTATGCAAATAGCAAATAGAAAGATTGCTGAGATGCTCATTGTCTGCTTGCCTTGTCATTTTGATTATGGGAAAGCTCCCGTATCATGTGCAAGGGGTACCCCGTTGGCGGTTCTTAATGATACACATGTACTTACAATGACATGAGCTTACTTGTGACTAAAGTTGAGTAGCATGAGGTTCGGTCTTTGTAAGTAAGGGGCATGAGATTTCGGTTTATAACTTGTCAAGCATATCCTCTTAGTTGTGTCACTTTAACCTTAACCACTTCAAGATGCTTATGATAGGGGAATGAGAGCTGAAAGCTATAAGTACCATAATTTTTGGAAGCTCTTTATGAGACTTGAATCCCTACTTCCTTTTATAAAGGCCTTTCTTCCACCATTACATTGAGTCTCCAGCTTCTACCTTTATGCACCTACTTTGAGAGCATAGTGGCCATTCTTAGTTCTATGTACATTGTCCCAAGACTAGTTGATTGATGCATAACTTGTTATTGCTTGTTTAAAACTATTGTATCTAGTCACTCTTATGAACTTTTGAAGGTGTCCTATGCATTTATATTTGCTACTCTATGAGGGACAAGCTGAATACTATTATGCTATGTTTTCTTTATGTGAAACAAACAAACGTCTTGCAAAGCATTGTTATACATGAATCTTTTGGTTGTGCATTTTCATGTTGCATCATAGTTTCTTTGTCTTATTACTAGAACTTTGTCTTTCATGTTATGATTGAAGTACTATGATCCCAGCTTTGAATGTTTACAAATACTTTGATCAAGTCTTTGATGGTGCATGTCACCTAAAAAATTATTCTTTCTTTTTATCACTTACCTACTCGAGGACGAGCAGGAGTTAAGATTGGGGATGTTGATACATTGCAAATGTATCTATAGTTTTTGATGTTTCATGCTTGGTTTTATCCACTTTCTTGTGTTTTTTTCCAACTTTGGAGTACTTTTCATATGATTTCTTGGACTAACCTATTAATAAGAGCCATAGTGCCAGCTGCTAGTTTTCTGTTGTTTTTGGTTCCAGAAAAGTCAGAAAATGAATATTCTCGAAATTGGACGGGAGAAAAGCCAAAGTGCCTATTTTTCCGAAAGTCATGATGTGCCAGAATATGAGACGAAGAAGAGCCAGAGGCCGGCCACACCACCTAGCCGCGCGGCCAGGCTTGGCCCGCGCCAGGAGGTGGTGTGGTGGCCCCTGGCACCCCCTCGGCCTCCCCTTCCGACTATAAGATGCCCTCGGGACGTAAACCCTAAGTACCCGATCAAAAATCCATGAAAGAGTCTATAGCCGCCGCCATCTCCATCCCTAGATCAGGAGGGATCTGAAGCTCTTCCCGGCACCCTGGCGGAGAGGGGAATTCACCCTCAAGGCCTTCTTCATCACCATGCAAGCCTCCGGTGTGATGCGTGAGTAGTTCATCCTTGGACTACGGATCCATGTAGTAGCTAGATGGCTGGTTCTCCTCCTTTGTGCTTTCATGTCTAGATCTTGTGAACTCCGTTCATGATCAAGATCATCTATTTGTAATTCTGCATGTTGTGTTTGCGGGGATCCGATGGATATTGAGATGCTATTTCAGATTGATTATTGATTCTATCATGTCTTTGTTATTTGTGATCTTGCATGCTTTTCGTTGTTAGTAGCTATCTTGGCCAAGTAGATGCTAGCAACTCCAAGAGTTAGTATTTATGCTCGATAGTGGGTTCATGCCTCTGGTAATCTGGGGAAGTGACAGAAATCTCTAAGGTACTAGATGTGCTGTTGCTACTAGGGAGAAAACAACAATCCTTTGTTCATAGAACAATCGTATTGTTTACTTTACACGCAGTTCGTAAAGCAATAATCTGTTGCTTGCAACTTAAAACTAGAGGGGGTTCGGATGATAACCTGAAGGTGGATTATTAGTCATAGATGTAGTTGGATGGCGGTCTATGTATAATGTTGTAATGCCCAATCGAATCTCAAAGGAGTCAAGATGATTAGTATATGCATGTATTTATTTCTTGATGTTTGTCAATTGCCCCGCTGTAATTTGTTCACCCAGCATGTTATCTATCTTAAGGATAGCCACCTCTAGTGAACTATGGATCCTGGTCCTTGTCTTTTACATACAATCTACAAATTGTTACTGCTTTGTGTTTACTTTCTGCAAACTTTTACTTCTTTCCATTCGATACGTTTAATCCTTTGTTTTCCACAAAACACGGTGAGATTGACAACCTCATCGCAAGTTGGGGACAAAGTTTTGTGGTTGTGTTGTGCAGGTCTCCACGTTGCTACTAGCACCGGTAGTGCACCCTGCCAAAGCTCAGCTAGTAACACCTTTGGGGTATTTCCTTGCTCCTACTGGTTCGATTAAACCTTGGTTTCATAACTGAGGGAAACTTGCCGCTGTGCTCATCATACCTTCCTCTTGGGGTTCCCAACGAGCTCTACATCAACCATGCACCAGCACTTTTCTAGGCGCCGTGCATTGAGCCATCAGCTGGATCATTCACTCGCATGGAAGAAGAAGCTAAATGGGACCTTCTAGACCGTATTCAAGATAATGCCGAGGCTTGGAAGAATGACAAAGGAAGAAAGTCAGGTTTAAATTATGATTATGAATGCATTGAATCTTTTATGGGAACTGATGATTTTCAAAATATTAATAATACCTATGGTCTTGATTTACAAGTTATTACAAATTGCTTTAAGGCTTTTGCTTCTTATATTAAAATTCCAAAAAGGGGATGGAGCAAGTACCATGCGCCTTATAAAGATATCGTTGACTGTGCTCCTGCTGGGAGTACTGAGTTTTACACTATTGATCACATCTTACCTGAACTTTATATCGAGAAACCCTTCCCGAATAAGGTAAAGGACCATCCTATGATAACTAGTGTAATCACTAAAAGTGCAAAGAGAACTATAAAACCTGATGAACAAATAAACATTGAACCTGTTGTAGCAATTGTGAAAGACCTTGTCACTAAAAGCGTAGAAGATGGACACGTAGTCTTTTGTGAGGATGCTTCTAATATTGTTTCACATCCTAATAGAACTAAAAAGTCTAGTGTCCATGTGCTTTCCGTTAGAATTGGTGATCATTGCTATTATGGTTTATGTGATATTGGTACAAGTTCCAGTGTTATTCCTTATGAGCTTTACAGAGAAATTATGCATGAAATCAGTCCCTACGAATTGGAAGAGATTGATGTGGTTATTCACCTTGCTAATAGAGAGACCATCTCTCCAATTGGTATTGTATGAGACGTGGAAGTTCTTTGTGGTAAGATCAAGTATCCTGCTGATTTTCTAGTACTTAGTTCAGCTGCTAGTAAAACTTATCCTATCATTTTTGGTAGACCTTTCTTGAGTACTTGTGGTGCTATTATAGATTGCAAAAGGGAGAAAATCTTGACTAAGTTTGATGGTGAATCTTATGAGTTTAGTTTTTTGAAATTTACTAAAGAACCTTGTGAAGAGAAAACCCATAATGAGGATTTTAGAGTTGAACAATTTGCTTCTATTTCTCTTGCTCCTAACAATGCTTTGCAGCAATTTATGGAAGATCATGAAAGTGAAATCTTCATGGAAGAAAGGAATGAGATTGACGAGATTCTTCGTAATCATCCTAAGATGCTTAAGCATAACTTGCCTATAGAAGACTTGGGTACTACGTTGCCACCTAAAAAGGATCCGGTCTTCGATCTAAAACCTCGCCCTGACGATCTTAAATATGCTTACATTGATGATAAAAAGATATATCATGCTATTATTAGCTCTAAACTTTCAGGGAAGGAGGAAGAAAGGTTATTGGAGGTTTTGAAGAAACACCGAGGAGCTATGGGCTATACTCTGGATGATTTAAAATGGATTTCACCTACTATATGTCAGCATGCTATCAATATAGAACCAGATGCAAAGCCAGTAGTAGAGCACCAACGATGTTTAAATCCTAAGATGAAGGAAGTGGTAAGAAATGAGGTATTGAAACTCCTTGATGCTGGTATTATTTACCCTATTGCTGATAGTGAATGGGTTAGTCCTGTTCATTGTGTCCCTAAAAAGGGAGGTATTACTATTGTGCCTAATGATAATGATGAGCTTATTCCCCAAAGAATAGTAGTAGGCTATAGGATGTGCATTGATTTTAGGAAAGTCAACAAAGTTACTAAGAAAGATCATTACCCGCTTCCTTTTATTGATCAAATGTTGGAAAGGTTGTCTAAAAAGACCCATTTTTGTTTTCTTCATGGTTATTTTGGTTTCTCTCAAATTGCTGTTAAACAACAAGATCAAGAAAAAACTACTTTTACTTGCCCTTACGGAACTTATGCTTATAGACGTATGCCTTTTGGTTTATGTAATGCTCCTGCTACTTTTCAAAGATGCATGCCTACTATCTTTCATGGTTTTTCTGAGGAAATTGTGGAAGTGTTCATGGATGACTTCTCTGTCTATGGAACTTCTTTTGATAATTGTCTGCACAACCTTGATAAAGTTTTGCAGAGGTATGAAGAAACTAATCTTGTTCTTAATTGGGAGAAATGCCACTTCATGGTTAATGAAGGGATTGTCCTTGGGCATAAGGTTTCCCAAAGAGGCATAGAAGTGGATAGAGCTAAAGTCGAGGCAATTGAGAAAATGCCCTGCCCAAGAGACATCAAAGGTATTCGTAGTATCCTTGATCATGCTGGTTTCTATAGAAGGTTCATTAAAGATTTCTCTAAGATATCAAAACCCCTCACAAATCTTCTTCAAAAAGATGTACCCTTTGTTTTTAATGATGATTGTAAGGAATCTTTTGAAACTCTTAAGAAGGCTTTAACTACAGCTCCTATCGTTCAACCACCTGATTGGAGTTTACCCTTTAAAATAATGTGTGATGCTAGTGATTTTGCTGTCGGTGCTGTCCTTGGGCAACGAATTGATAAAAAGCTAAACGTTATTCATTATGCTAGTAAGACTCTGGACGCTGCTCAAAGGAATTATGCTACTACTGAAAAAGAATGTCTAGCTGTCGTCTTTGCTTGTGATAAGTTTAGACCCTATATTGTAGACTCAAAAGTCACCATTCATACTAATCATGCTGCTATTAAGTACTTTATGACGAAGAAGGATGCTAAGCCTAGGCTTATTAGATGGGTGCTGCTTTTACAAGAGTTTGATCTACATATTGTAGATAGGAAAGGTGCTGAAAACCCTGTAGCTGATAATTTATCTCGATTGGAAAATATCTCCTTTGACCCTATGCCTGTTAATGATAGTTTCCCAAATGAACAATTGGCTGCGGTAGGGGTAAGCTCGCGGAGGAGCCCTTGGTACGCTAATTATGCTAATTTTATTGTCTCCAAGTATTTGCCTCCAAATTTTACAGCTCAGCAAAGAAGAAAGTTCTTTTATGATTTGAGGCATTATTTTTGGGATGACCCACACTTATATAAAGAAGGAGTGGATGGTATTATGCGAAGATGTGTTCCAGAATATGAACAAAAGGAGATATTGCGTAAATGTCATGGTAGTGTTTATGGAGGACATCATGCAGGAGATAGAACTGCGCAAATGGTGCTGCAATCAGGTTTCTACTAGCCTACCCTTTTTAAAGATGCAAGAAAATTTGTTTTATCTTGTGACGAGTGTCAGCGTGTTGGTAATATCTCTAGACGCAATGAAATGCCTATGAACTATTCTCTAGTTATTGAACCCTTTGATTGCTGGGGATTTGACTTTATGGGTCCTTTTCCTCCCTCGAAAGGTTATACTCATATTCTTGTTGCCGTTGATTATGTTACTAAGTGGGTAGAAGCCATTCCTACGAAGAGTGCTGACAGGGAGACTTCTCTAAAAATGCTTAAGGATGTTATCTTTCCTAGGTTTGGAGTACCTAGGTATCTCATGACTGATGGAGGTTCTCATTTCATTCATGGTGGTTTTAGAAAGACCCTTGCTAAATATGATGTTGATCATAGAATTGCTTCAGCTTATCACCCCCAAACTAATGGGCAAGTAGAGTTATCAAATAGAGAAATTAAATCCATCTTGCAAAAGACTGTTAATAGATCTAGAAAAAACTGGGCTAAAAAGATGATGCTTTATGGGCTTATAGGACTGCCTACAAAAACCCTATGGGGATGTCTCCTTATAAAATGGTTTATGGGAAAGCTTGTCACCTACCTTTAGAATTAGAACACAAAGCTTACTGGGCAGTTAAAGAACTCAATAGAGATTGTAAGCTCGCTGGTGAGAAAAGATTATTTGACTTAAGTTCTTTAGATGAATGGAGGAGTGAAGCCTATGAGAATGCTAAGCTCTTCAAGGAAAAAGTTAAAAGATGGCATGACAAGCGAATACTTAAGAGAGAATTCCATGTTGGTGAGAAAGTTCTATTGTATAGGTCTCGTCTTAGATTTTTTGCAGGAAAACTACTGTCAAAATGGGAAGGACCTTTCGTTATTGAAGAAGTGTACCGTTCAGGAGTTGTTGCTTGAAGACGGGGAGGTCCGGATAAAAGAGGTTCAAGGCCCTAAAGGTGAAGGAAGTCTGGAGGACAGGATGGAAGCACTGGAGCAAGATGTCTTTAGGTACAAGAAGATGGCGGAACACGAAGTGGATATCATCCATAAGATTTGTTCCAAACTCATCGCCGAGCACCAAAAGGAGACTGCTGAGCTCAAGGATGAAATCCTCTCACTTCACCAAATGACCAACCAACTGCAAGCACAGCTCTACGACATTCAAAATCAAAACTGTGAGTATGAAGTTAGGTTTAAACACATAAGTGCTGCTGCTACTTTCAAGATGATGGAGATCGGGATGTCTTTTGTTGACGGGGAGCCCTTACCTTGGAAGTCCGACAACGATGAGAGAATACCCCCACCATCGAAGGAGTAATTCGTCATCAGGTTTAGCATCCCCTTGGTTTGTTCTAAGCTTGGGGGAGTGCCGCAGTATCACATCACTATCTTCAATCTTTTTACCTTTTTAGTAGATTAATATCATGAATAGAGAAGTTATCATGTAGGAGGGTTTGCATTATGGAAGTGTCCCCTCTCTCGCTAGATATGTATCCTTTGGTGTGAGTTGCCGTTATGGAATATTAATGAGAAGTTCTATCATTTACTCTTTTTCATATCTTATATTAGTTTTCAATTCATGGTTATATGATTGGTCTTATTGTTAGTATTGGTATCACTTTGGGATCATTGAGTTAATTTCGTTGGTTTTGGCAAACCTGGCTTGGTCAATAGCAACACTATTTTTGAGAGTTGAATGAAAAAGATAAAAGTACTCTAAAGAAATATAATTTCATCATCTTTCTTCCTTGATTTGCTCATAAGTTTAGTATTCTCTAGTTAAGATCTTTTGTGCTTCCAAGGAAGATTGCATGTTTGTTTTTATCATTTGTATGTTTGTTTGCTTCCTTCAACACTTATACTTGCTACCCAGCCTTGCTAGCCAAAAACCTGTACTGAGAGGGAATTCTTCTCGTGCATCCAATCCTCAAAACCAAACCTTTGCCATTTGTGTCCACCATACCTAGCATTATTGCTATTCCAAGTAAATTCATGTCTTTATCTACCTCCCAAATTAAACTTGTTGTGTGAAAATTAGTGATTAAAGCTCTCACGAACTTGATGGCACACTTTATTTTCTTGCACTTAATAAACTTGAACCATTGTGCTCACCTATGTTGCGTATATGCTTTCGCTTTGTAAGTTGTAAATTAGCAGAACCATGCTGTCATGGGGAACGCTTTCAACATTGCACTAGTACTTTGTACCTAGTTGATATCATGTTCTTTTGTCTATGGATGTCGTCGCTGTGAAATGAAAGGGGAGCTTGTAAGTCCATGGAGTTATGCATGTGTGTTAGAGAAACGCCTGGGCCGCTGGTCTAATCCATGCTGACATGGTGGAAACCTGCAGCATAACCATAACGAGCATCTATGAAGCATTCTTCTTATAAAAAAGAGTCCGATATTGAGAAAAAAGAGAAAAATAAAAAAAGAGATCATGAAAAGAGGAAAGAGAGAAAAAAGCACCATATTCCCATGGTAAATAAGAAGATTGCTGATATGCTTGTTGTCTGCTTGCCTTGTCATTTTTATATGGGGATTCTTCCGTATCATCGGGCAAGGGGTACCCCGTTGGCGGTTCTCCATGATACACATGTGCTTATGATGACAAGAAGTTACCGGTGACTAAACTTGAGTAGCATGAGGAGCGGCCCTCGTATTCAAGGGACTTGAGATTCACAATTTACAACTTGTCAAATGTGTCCTCGTATTTGATCACTTTAAACTTAATCACCTAATGATGCCTATGATAGGGGCAATGAGAGCTGAAAGCTAATAAGTATCATAATTTTTGGGAGCTCTTTTTGAAACTGGAAATCCTTGCTTCCCTATGAGAAGGGCCTTTCTTTTACTCCCTCCGACCCATATTAGTTGACATGGGTTTGTGTAGATTTAGATGTATCTAGACATGTTTTAGTGCTAAATACATCCGAATGTAGGCAAACCCAAGTCAACTAATATGGATCGGAGGGAGTACTTTTTAGTTGAGTTAGTAAACCTACTCCCTTCTATCTCAGCAAGTATTTTGAGTTGTTGTGTTTCATTCATTCATATGATGATTTATTCAATCATGTTTCTTATGTTCCTTGTTTTGCACATTGCTCTTATCTTGGTGACTACTACTTTGAAAGCTATCATTGAAAACAAGTTATTTGTGAACTCCAGCAAATTATCAACTATTCTTCGATCAAGAGCTAAGTTTGTCATTACCAATTATGATTTACTTTATGTATCTTTATTGTGTTTACTTTATTTATTGCAAGTTAAGTTATATAATAGTGAGTTGTCTTCTATTATGATCTATGTATTGATGAATGTGATGCTTCTTGTCCGTATTCTTTTATCGACTCTTCACTCCATAAACCTGAGGTCATGGTTATTGAGCTCAGTTTTGCTTGGGGACAAGCGAAATCTAAGCTTGGGGGAGTTGATACGTCCATTTTGCATCACTATTCTATATCACAATTCATTGTTATTCATTGATATATTTCATATTAAGAGATGATACTTATGTAATTTCATATGTTTTGGCATGGTTGATGACTTTTGGAGCATGGACCGCTGTAGTTAGGATTCTGATGGAAAAGGCGCTATTTGGAGGCAAAATTCGCGAAGATCAGAAAATTCGGGAAAATATACGGAAAATCCTATTTTTCCAGAAGACGAAGGATGTTAGAAGGAGGAGTGGAGATAGGCCATAGGGGGCCCACACCACCCCCTGGCGCGGGCCACCCTAGGTCGCGCCACCAGGTGGTGTGGCCACCCTGGCCCACCTCTGGCTCTCCCCTCTGTTGGGGGGATACCCCCGGGTAGGGTCACGCCGAGGTATAAAGGCCGAGTTAGCCGAGGTTCGGCAAGGTCAAAGCAAGTGCAGGCCAAGTCACCTCAAGGCAGGCCGAATCACGGAGTAACCCGGACCAGGGGATGTCCACCTAACTGGGTCTCAGCCGACTTATGTCGTATGTCGGCAGGATATATCTAACTTGTATACAGGTACAGGTGTGGCCGGATTAACCAGGCATGGTCTGGGTTATATCAGGCTTGCAAGAGCAGGAAGGTATCTCGCTGGTCAAAAGGGTGTCACTGTACACAGAGCATGAGCGAAGCGGATAGAGGCTAGGACCACCGAGGCGTGGCCGACAAGGGTGACGTTGCCAGTGTCGGATGACGCTGGCGCCGCAGAGGCCCACGTAGCCTCTACATGGCTTACGACGTAGAAAAGTGACCCGGTCGGTTTGCTATTTTGAGAAGAGGCATATTCCAAGGAATATGCCTCCACGTATGCCCTAGTTGGAGACCTAGCCACCCCTATATAAGGAGGGCTAGGGCCTCTGTAGAAGGGGTTGGTCTTTACTTGTTTGGTGCTTGTTTTCCTGAGAGCTAGCTGGTGGTGAGAGTAAGAGAGTTCCTTCTTCCTCCTCTCCCCAATACAGCTCAAGGAGCACTTGTAATCTTGGAATCTCATTGAATACAAAGCAACTGTGTGTGGAATCACCACACTATCCCTCCCTGGATTCCTCTAGTGCATTTAGTCCCCACCTTTAGCCCATCCATGGCATCTGCCGTGACACCACCACGACAGTTGGCGCCCACCGTGGGGCTAGCGGCGCTAGCAGGATTGAAGATCCAGACAGGAAACTTCATCGGCACCGGCGAACGCATCGTCTCCGGGCTCGTTCAGCGCTTTGGAGCGCTGGACTTCATCAGCGACAACGCTGGCTACTTCGGCAAGCGTCCTCTTCCGCGCAACGGCCTCTTCGTCAAGCTTGGCGCACACAAGATCTACCTCGTTGTCGATGTGTCGTGCGTTCACCCAAGGCACGTCGTTGAAGGAGGCGAGCCACCCCTTGGTGCGGTTCGCGGGGCGCGTATCACTCGCTCCTCCGATCACGCCGAGGTGATGATGACTGCGCCAGGCGTTGGTGCGAGCAAGGAATCGGCACCAAATCCGGATGTAATGCCCAAGGCACCGAGGAAAAGTAGAGGTCCTCCTCTAGAGAGGCCAGAGAATGTGCTGCAGTAGGCAATAGATAGCTTGGCGAGCCCCGTAGCAGCAGTGGTAGATCTGGGTCAAGCACAGGCCGAGTTAGAGGAGACTAGGCAAAAAATACTAGAGGGTGCGAAAAAGATAGCCGCGGCTCAGCAGTCGTTGAACATGACACTATGTGAGTACGCAAAGGCAAATAAGGTTGATGCTGTAAAAGTGAAGGGGAGAAACCTCATGAGTGAAATGAACAAAGAGGGTGATACTAGGATTGAGGAATCAGAGAACTGTCTGTCCATGGGGCTGCCGAAGTATAGTACCTGGCAAAGAACCTCAGAGCAGCAGATGCTGTTGCGTCTGAGTTAGAGGGTTTGACGGGTGAAGCCCGTCAGAGACAGCAGGAAAGGGTTAATGAGTTAGCTCGGATCGCAAACAGGAAAAATGAGGAGCTGCTCAGGGCTAACCCGGAAAGAGCTGGGGCCTCCAAGATCGTTCATTCGGCGGTAGGTAACCCAGAGAAATCAGCTGGAGCTGCATCGTCTCCTCATGGTGGTCCTAGGAGATAAGAGGTAGTAACCTCGGCTAGGAGGATTAAAGAAATAGTCCCATATGACCCGGCAAGGGCAGGGAAAGGAAAAGAAGTGCGGAGAAATCAGAATCGACGAAGTGTGAGCCGACGTGAAGCTGGCCGAGGTAACCGCGACCAAGGCAATGCCGGCCAGGGGAACGCTGTGAACGGCAATGCCGGACAACGCAATTTGGCAGGTGCAGGGCAACTGCAGCAGCAGAATATACCAGGGCAAGAGCGCAGTGCCGGCCAAGGTATGCAATAGAGAGCAGCTCCACAAGAGCAAGATAGATATAATGATGGTGATTCGTAAATGGTGAATGCTAGGTATCCCAGGCCGGACTATCACGTGATAGGGGCAAGATTGGGAAGCAGGAACTTGATGCCTGATGACGCCAGGTTAAAGCTGGATCGGCTTTACAGGTCGGAGCAAATTGAATGTCAAGGTCCTCCAGGTCCAGCGTGTTTTGGACCCCGGATCATGAAGGAGCCTCCGGTACCTAACTTTCAGTTACCTAGAGGCACTAAGACATATGACGGCAGCACAAAGCCGGAGGATTGGTTGATTAACTACGGAACAGCTGTAAAAATTGCTACGGGCAACTTGAGATGGGCTGTGAGATATAACCTCAGATGCTGGAGGGGCCAGCAAGGGTGTGGCTAAACAATTTGCCACCCGGAAGTATTAAATATTGGATCAACGTTGAGGAAATGTTTGTTAGTAATTTCTCAAGCACGTATCAAAGGCCCAACAGACCATAGACCCTAGCAATGTGCAAGCAGAGACCGAGACATACCGGGAATTCCTAACCCGCTGATGCACAGTGCGAAACTCATGTGAGGGTGTGA
This sequence comes from Avena eriantha, assembly GCA_910589775.1. NCBI lineage: Eukaryota > Viridiplantae > Streptophyta > Magnoliopsida > Poales > Poaceae > Avena > Avena eriantha. The sequence continues at coordinate 133,204,229 of OU342744.1, read as the reverse complement.
TTGAGTCACAGGCCATAGCTTGGTTTGCGCAAGGGTGCATATATGCAAGCATGCTATGGCAAAGGTTGCAATCCATATTGCTGATTCGTACGTGATGGGTGATCCGACTCAGCCTAGGCTCATGTCAAACGAGTCAAGCAAGGAGAACTATCAGCGAGATGGCGTCGGATCATCCCGGTGGAATGATTACCGGGGTAAGAGAAGAGATGATAGACCGGATTACTAGTATAGTTCGCAACAAGTTGCTGCTGTGAATCAAGATCAACCCGGTGCAGGAAGCAACCAACGTCAGAAAACTAGAGGACAGTAATGGACTCCAAGAAATGATGGCAAGAAAACCTGGACGCCAGAGCAAAAGAAACAGTGGTAAAAAAAGAAGGACCGTCCGAGGTATACTTATGAGGCAATGCTGGATCAGCTGTGTAAATTTCACACGCCAAATCCGAGTAACCCAGCGGGTCACACTACCAGGCAGTGTGAGTGGATGCGGAAGATAGAGCAAAGTGGTTCGGGGAATGCTCAGGCACCTCGGAATGATCAACCTCGGCAGGAGTTACCCCGATAGCAACTGCTCTCCGAAGCGAACACGCAACAGTTAATGTTGCCTCCCCTCCGCCGAGGTATGAAAACCATGAAAGAAGAGATGCAGTGCACCAGGTAGAAAACCAACATCAGCCAGATTAGAGGTACCCCGGAAATGAGGGGAGAAATGAGTACAGAGAGCATCATCAGAGCTACTACATGTTCACCATAGAAGAGACAGATAGAAAGAGCTTGCAGCGCCGACACATGGAAGTAAATGCGGTAATGCCAGCGGTGATGAGGTATATGCCTTGGTCGGATCAAGAAATTACCTGGAGCATCAAAGATCATCCCAAGCTTATGCCAAGCCCTAGTTCGTATGCGCTGGTGCTGGACCCAACATTCATTGGGCCAAACATCAACGTGAGGTTCTCAAAGGTGTGGATTGACAATGGTAGCAGCATCAACATCATGTATGTGGACACGATGCGCAAATTGGGTATCACGGAGAACATGCTCCAAACTACAAGGACAACTTTCCATGGCATTGTGCCAGGTATTTCCTGTGAACCCATTGGCAAGGTCCGGGTTGATGTGTTGTTCAGCACAAGAGATAACTGCCGGACTGAGAATTTGGAGTTCGAAGTTGTTAATTTGGAGAGCGCATATCACGCGTTGCTCGGCAGGCCAGCCCTGAACAAGTTCATGGCGAGTTGCCACATCAGTTACCTAAAGATGAAGCTGCCTGGGCCAAATGGGGTAATTACCATAGCTGGAGATTTCCGACATTCCATTGAGTGCGCGTCAGCCAGGTCTAACCTGTCCGAGTCACTCGTGATTGTGCAGGAGAAGAGAAAAAACTAGGAGGTGGCGGCATTGGCTCAATCCACGCAGCAATATATGTCAGCGTTGAGTAACCCGCATGGTAGTGTCTCATTTCAAGCGACAAAGGATACCAAGAAAGTACCTATAGATAATATGTTCCCAGAGCGCACCGTAACAATTGGTGCCGGGTTAAATGATAAATAGGAAAGCGAGCTCGTCAACTTCCTCCGTGAGAATCGGGATATTTTTGCTTGGTCCACACAAGACTTGCAAGGTGTTCCGAGGGAGTTGGCCGAGCACTCTTTGAATGTGAGACCCGGAGCAAAGCCGGTGAAGCAACCTCTCCGCCGCTTCGCCGAAGACAGGAGAAAAGTCATAGGAGATGAGATAGCTTGGCTGCTAGTAGCTGGATTTATCATGGAAGTACTTTACCCGGATTGGCTGTCTAATCCGATGCTGGTGGAGAAGAAGAAGGATGATCCGAACATGGCAGTGGTTTGGCGCATGTGTATCGATTACACGAACCTGAATAAGGCGTGTCCGAAAGATCCATTCCCACTGCCATGGATAGACCAAGTCATAGATTCTACTGCTGGGTGTGAACTGTTGTCATTTATTGATGCATATTCTGGTTTCCACCAGATACCTCCAAATTGCCAAAGGTTGTCAAAGGTATGCTACCAAGACACATATGCCGATGTCGGAGCTCAAGACCATACCAATTACTTGGCCATTTGCCGTATGGTGCTTGGATATGGTTGGCCTGTTTAAACCAGCAAGAGGGAACATGACCCACATCTTGGTCATGGTTGACAAGTTTACCAAATGGATTGAGGTGAAGCCAATACGTAAATGTGATGGAGCTACCGCCGTAACATTCCTCAAAGATATCATCTTGAGATATGGTTATCCTCACAGTATAATAATAGATAATGGCACAAATTTTGTTGAAGGAGCATTTGCGCGATTCTGCCGAGATAAGATCCGGCTGGACGTTGCCTCGGTAGCCCACCCCGCATCAAACGGACAAGCGGAGAGATCCAACTGATTAGTATTATCCAGGATAAAACCCCGGCTCATTGAGCCGCTGCAAAGATCAGCGGGGTGCTGGATAGAAGAACTACCAGCGGTATTGTGAAGTTTAAGAACAACTCTGAATCGATCAACAGGCTATATGCCATTCTTTCTGGTATATGGGGCAGAAGCTGTATTACCAGCCGACATAGAGCATAACTTGCCTAGGGTCACCCAATACACAGAAGCCAAAGTGCAAGAAGCCCGGAAAAATGATGTTGATCTGCTGGAAGAAGCGAGAGAATTGGCATTGTCCAGATCCGCCATATATCAACAAAATCTCCGACGCTATCATAGCCGAAAAGTAAACCGCCGAATCTTCCGGGAAGGTGATCTGGTACTCCGGTTAGTACAACGTATTGCTGGGATGCACAAATTATCCCCCCATGGGAAGGGCCATTCATTGTGAGCAAAGCATCGCACAATGATTCTTATTATCTTATCGACGCAAAACCACAGGAGAAGAACAAGGCGGACAGGTCCGGCGAGGAATGTAGCTCTACTTCATCCTTTCTACACTTAGCAAAGAAGTGTGTGTATCCAAGTGCCTCATATGTCGGTATGTATACCGGCAATGAGCTTATCAATGATATCTTGGCACCTCGAGCAGTAACTCGGGGACTGCCTTAATAATATTTGTTTGTCTTCTGTACTTGTTATCATTTTTATGTCAGCTGGGTTAAGTTGCTTCTACCTTAGCCGGATTCGTAATGTGTGAGCACGCAAAACCCAACTCTTTGACTTGCTGCTGTCCAACAAGAATTAGCTTCATGGCAAGCAAGAGAACAAGTTTGGAAATGCGTAGCACACGAAAAACGACTAAGGAAAAGAGCGTAATCGAGCCGACATTTGTTATTTGGACTAACTTTGTGTTTACCTGGTTTTTGCTATGTTGAATTATTTTGAGCTAGTCTTAAAAGTTTCTAAGTATTGTTAAGTCAATTTTTGAAACTCGGACTCGTCAGTCATAAAACTGAACCAAGGTAGACACGAGCCGAGCCAAGAAATTGGAGGAACAAGAAAATAAAACTCGGGGACTACGCCCAAGTTAATCCGGCACGAGCAACTTAGTAGCAAAATATAACTTGTGTGCTTAATACATTTGCACCCGGCATACGGGGGATTTGATAAACTGCAAAGTGTTTTTAATCAAGGAGCAGCAAGGGGAGGTAACTCAGTGCCAGCAGGTGGAACTCTAGCCTCAGCTTCAGCATCATCTTCATCTTCTTCGACGTCCGAGGCTTCGCCCTCATCATCTTCACCCGAACCATCTTCGACATATTTGTCGTCCACGGCATCGAGAAAGCTTGGTCCCTCGTTCCATTGATGGATGGGGGCATATTGAATGAGGTTATGGGCGCAAGCTTTGCGCCGAGCTACCCGATCCGGATCAGTGGACCACCTTGACCCGGTGCGCATGTGCTCGAGAAGATCGAGATTAATTTTCTCGTACCATGTAAGCACGTAGTGGAGAACGGTTTCAGCTCCGGCACATCCAGCAGATTCCCTCCAGAGGTCAAGCTGGGTCTCGCACTCCATTAACTTGTTGATTAGAGAAGCGGAACCCTCCGGAGTGTCTTCACCAGGCCAAAGGGCATTGAAGACCCAGATTGCTGCGCTTAGAATATCCTTGCGGTGGTTCTTCAGGATTTCAGCTCGAGAGGACAAGCTGACAAGCAGGTCCTCCAGATCAAGAGGAATGGCGCCAAGGCCAGATGGACTACCTCTCTGCTGGCGGAACTTGGTAACAGCATTGGATGCAATGGCATCACCCTCCGGAAATTTGTCTGAAAAAACAAGACAAGTGAAATAAGTAACAGAGGTTGACCCGGAGAGTTTCATGCCGGCTGAAGGAGAACAACTTACGAGAAATATGGCTGTGGATCCGGGTCAGCTCCTTGGTGCAATTGTCACGCCTCTCCCGGAGTTGCACAAGTTCAGCATTTGCCGACTCAAGATTAATGTTGGCCTCCTTAAGCAGTTCTTGGTCCTTGGCAATTTGGAGGTTGAGACGTTCTCGTTCTTCAGTAAAATTCTAGCCAGCTTTATCAAGTTCGAATTTGTGGAGCGCCTTGAGTTTTTTCACGTCTGCCTTAAGCTTGGCAATTTCTTCATCTTTGGTCCGGAGGAGGGCAAGCTCGTCATCTTTCTTTTTGAGTTCGGCCTGGTGCTGCCCTGCTTGTTCGAGAAAATGCAGCATCATATTAGGCACGGGCACACTATCTTCAAGAGATGCTGAAATAGTTTGTTGACCCGGCAAAGCCGAGGTATGAATATTTGCCGAGCTAAGAAGAAAAGGAGATACAAAGCAGAGCAAGATCAAGCAAAAATAACTTACCCTTTATTTGGTCCAAGTTTTTCCTCGTGAGGATGTTCTCGGCCTCCACTCCAGTTGCGCAATCTGAATGATGGGTTAGTTCGGCGGAAAAAGACAAAGATGAATGGAAAAAACGCCAAGGAAAGAACTTACCCCTTTTCTCGTATTCGGCGAGAAGCGTAGTATGCTTCGCACGTAGCATCTTGTGAGTGTCCAAGAGACGCTGAAACTCAGCGCTCCGGCGATTGGTGGTCACCTAAAAAGACTCTTTTCTCATATTCGAAGTGTACAAAATCCGGGCCAAGTGGAACTTAACCCGACTCTAGGTGTGTGCATATTCGAAGTGTACAAGATCCGGGCTAAGTGGAACTTAACCCGGCTCTAGGTGTGTGCATATTCGAAGTGTACAAAATCCGGGCCAAGTGGAACTTAACCCGGCTCTAGGTGTGTGCATATTCGAAGTGTATAAGATTCGGGCCAAGTGGAACTTAACCTGGCTCTAGGTGTGTGCATATTCGAAGCTACTAAGGAGCTACGCTAGTTCTCTAAGGAGCATCCGGCCGAATAACAAGTTACTCCCCTGGAGGCTCGGGGACTAATGGTTATATCACTAATATCTAGTACATGCGTAGTAAAGGCAAAGTAGCGTACCTCCATCATCCGACCCGCAAGGTTGATTGCCTTGGCAGCTATGTTCATCTGTGCAGCAAACTCGGCGGGCCCAAATTTCTCAGGGAGATCCTTGTTATGGACGAACTCCGCCTTGTTCCAGTTGTTAACGAACTCGATCAAGGTCGGAGGATAGCATTCTCCACTGAGCATATGGGGCACGACTAAGCCCTTGGCGTGGGCCTCCCTTCTCTCAACCTGTGCAACAACGGGGCTAGTGTGCAAAACGAGTTGTGCATCAGCTGATTCGATAGAGGTGTCCTTCATCGGCGGGGTCTTCTTCGAGAGCATGGACGCAAGTGTGCGCTGTCCAACTTCGATTGACGCTGCCCTGGTGGCGTCAGGAGCTTTCTTGCTCTTGGGCTGCTGCTGAGAGGTGGAGGTCTGAGCCGCGGATTTGCCCTTGGGAGTTGCCTTAGTGCTAGCCTTGGTGCTGCTGGTGCCTTCTCGTCGAGTCTTGGAAGACTCGGACGAGGCGGAGGGGCTTGGTGCTGCTGTTGGTACTTGTGTTGTTGCTGCTGATGCTGGTGCTAGTGCTGGTGTTGATCTTGGCGGGGGTGCTGAAGGAACCTCGGTGGTGGCTAGCTGCGACTGAGCTGAAGAAGAGCTGGGAGCAACCTCGGCAGAACCGCTCCCCCTTGTTCCGAGGTTGCCCTCCTCTTGACGAGGTGGGCTAGAACCCGGAGCAGCCGCTGAACCCTCTTGAATGGGGCTCAGCGGGCGAATCATTGCCATGAGGCGGAGAAGGGCTATGTTGGAGTGGCGAAGCGATGCTGGATCCACTCTGAGGAACCTCCACCGCAGCCCTGTCGAATCAAACGACAAACAATAAGTTGCAACAGAAGAAAGGCATGAAGCAGAAAATTGGATAAGGAAGAAATGACTTACTCATCAGAGGTTAAGGGCTCCTTGGGCTTGCGAGCTCTCCGGGTTATGGCCTTGGTCGTAGGCTTGGTGGCAGCTTTGTCTACGGACTTCTTTCGTCTCTTCGTTGGTTTGGAAGGTCCGGAATAAGAAGCAGAAGCAGCTCCCCTTTTCTTGGGCGCGACCGAGACAGGCTCGCCCGTGGCGAGAGGAGGGTCTTCATAAATCTACCCACCCGGGTTAGCTGATGCCAGATAGGCATAAGAAAGGGGGACATCGTCAAATGCTTCCATCACCTCAATGTCAGAATCATTCTCATCTTCAGGCCAATCTCTAATGGAAGAGAATTTACCGGTATGTCGCTTGGTCGCGTCGGGGAGTGGCAGGAACATTTCCTGATCCGGCTCCTCCTCGTCCGAGGCATCGCGATCCTTCGCCCATTTCTGCGAAGGGTCGGTGCCATCTTCAAGTGTTTGCTGAAGAAACAGCTGAGAGAGAAAAAGAAGAAGATCAAATAAGCAACATACCCCGACATACAATATAACTCGGAAAGAAATTGGAACACGAGAATTACCAAAGGAGGAAACCTATCTCGGCAGAAATGTTCAACTCCCCACTCCCAATCAGCGGAGAAGTTCTTGTCTGTGGTGAAGAGGGCCTTGACCCGGCGATAGATCTCGGTGCTGCTCAGCTTGAAAGAGGAAGTCTCGTTGGGGTCAAGGTGCCAGCTCATATGGCACAGCTTGTGTGTGCGTTTCTGGAGAGGGGAGATCCGGTTGCGAATGAAAGTGATCATTGCATCCTCGTTGCGCATCTTGGCGTCTTTCAGCTCCTAGAACCGTTTGTTGACTTGGTTCGCCAGGACTGTGGGTTTCTTGGGGATCCGGTCCCACAGATCCGGATTAAGAGGACCCGGAGCGTAGCGGCGCAGCCGGATCAGATCTTCCTTTGTGCTATTTCTAACATAAAAGAAGGTTTGGGCCCAGCCCTTGCACGAATCAAGCCCCGTGACTCGGGGAAAGATGGACTGTTTCCTAGGAGAGATAGAGGCAGCGCCGAACTGCGTGAGTTGCTTGTCCTCTGGGTCAAGCTCCTTATTCGGAATCACGTTCTGGCGCAGACCGAAAAACGGATCCAGAGCTCCTTCGTGGGCCACAATCCGGTGTAGCCCTCTATGGTGGAAGCAAAGGCAGAGAGAGATGTGATGGCATTCGCTGGGAGGTGATGTGGTTGAAGCTCGTAGGTATTGAGCCAATCATGGAAGAAGTCACTTACGGGGAGGCCGAACCCACGCTGAAAGTGGGAGAGGAACACTACAAACTCACCCGGATTGGGTGAGGGAGCAAACTCCTCGGCGGCAAGGCGGGCGACGACGCCCTCCGGGATATGGCGGGTGCGGTACAGCCAGTCAAGATCGTCCTGGAAAACCCAGGACCTAGCCCAGGTGCCACGATCGGCGTTCCCTGCATCCTCCTCCATCTCCTGTTCCGCGACGGTGAGTTCTTCCTCTGTCATCTCTAGGTCGCTGTCCTCACTGGCCCTAACGGCGGTGGGGGCAGTGGCCTGGACTGGCGCGGACCCGTGGCGGTGGAGATGCGCGGGAGTAGCGGCGAAGCTGGTGCGCGAGGAATGGTGCGGCAGCGGCGCAGCTAAGCAGGTACGGCAGCGGCGGCGCTGTCACTGGGAGGAAGAGAAAGAAGAAGAGGCAGAGGGGCGCTAAGATGGGGAAAAGACCCAAGGGGCACGCCCCTCCCCTATTTAACCACGCCCCAGAGGGGTAGTGGGATCGTGCTGTGTGGATGGGTCACACCGTGTGGCCGTGTATATTCCGGATCAACCAATCAAAAAAGAGCCACAAGAAGGGCCACAAGGTGCAGGAGATCCCACGACGTGATGTTATGATACAGTTAACGAGGAGACAGACACGCCGTGACGCGTGCAACAGTAATATCTGACAATAACTACGGCGGTTACTGGCGCAGGCCCTTAAAATGAGGCAAATTGATGATTACCCTCCACGTGGGGAAGCGTACAAGAGAAGGAAGAATAACTCGGATGAGTATGAGGTGACCCGACCAGCGAGTGAAAACTTGGAATGTGCCAAGGGAAAAGATAGTCAATGAAATCCGAGATAGGAGATAACTCGGAAAAGGAGCAAGAGGCTCGGTAAAATTGAACTTGTTGTGGCCTTAGCGGCTAAGGCAGCTAAGACCGCACCAGCTTCGGGGACTAATGTTGGGGGTACCCCTAGGTAGGGCCACGCCGAGGTATAAAGGCCGAGTTAGCCGAGGTACGGCAAGGTCAAAGCAAGTGCAGGATGAGTCACCTCAAGGTAGGCCGAATCACGGAGTAACCTGGACCAGGGGATGTCCACCTAACTGGGTCTCAGCCGACTTATGTCGTATGTCGGCAGGATATATCTAACTTGTATACATGTACAGGTGTGGTCGGATTAACCAGGCATGGTCCGGGTTATATCAGGCTTGTAAGAGAAGGAAGGTATCTCGCTGGTCAAAAGGGTGTCACTGTACACAGAGCATGAGCGAAGCGGACAGAGACTAGGACCACCGAGGCGTGGCCGACAAGGGTGACGTTGCCAGTGTCGGATGACGCTGGCGCCGCAGAGGCTCATGTAGCCTCTACATGGCTTACGACGTCGAAAAGTGACCCGGTCGGTTTGCTATTTTGGGAAGAGGCATATTCCTTGGAATATGCCTCCACGTATGCCCTAGTTGGAGACCTAGCCACCCCTATATAAGGAGGGCTAGGGACTCTGTAGAAGGGGTTGGTCTTTACTTGTTTGGTGCTTGTTTTCCTGAGAGCTAGCTGGTGGTGAGAGTAAGAGAGTTCCTTCTTCCTCCTCTCCCCAATACAGCTCAAGGAGCACTTGTAATCTTGGAATCTCATTGAATACAAAGCAACTGTGTGTGGAATCACCACACTATCCCTCCCTGGATTCCTCTAGTGCATTTAGTCCCCACCTTTACCCTATCCATGGCATCTGCCGTGACACCACCACGACACCCTCTGCCGTACATATTCCTCCCGAAACCCTAAGACTCGAGGAGCGACCACAGAAAGATTCTGCCGCCTCTGCGGGGCGGAAAACACCGAGAGAGAAAGATCTCTCCGGCAGACAGATTTCTGCCGGGGGAATTCCTTCCCAGGGAGGGGAGATCGTCGCCATCAACACCACCATCAAGATAGTCTTCATCGGGATCATCATCATCACCACCACCATCATCACCATCATCACCATCATCACCTTCTCCATATTGCTATAACAATTGGGATGAACCATGCATACTTCTTAGGGGAAACTTTCCCGGTGTTGATTACTCTTTGTAGTTGATGCTATTGAGTGAACCGTTGAATTATTGTTTATGTTCAGGTTGTTATACATCATTATTCCATCTTTGATCATGATCCATATGATGTCTTGTGAGTAGTTCGTTTTGTTCTTGAGGACATGGGAGAACTCATGTTGTTAGTAGTGAAATTGTGTTGAGAAAGATTCAATAGTTTGATATTTAAGTTGTGGTGTACTTCTTGTAGTGGTGTCATGTGAACGTCGACTACATGACACTTCACCTATATGGGCCTAGGGGAATGCATTGTGTATTTGGCTACTAATCGTAGGGGTTGCGGAGTGACAGAAACCTGAACCCCCGTTAGGAAACCATTGCACAAGGGACGTTAGGGTCTTAGAGTTTAAAGGTGTGGTTAGGTTTCTACCTTAATTACTTTCTTGTACTTACGGATGTTTGCAAGGGGTATAATCACAAGTATGTATTAGTCATAGGAAGCTCGGTACATTAGCATAGGTTCACCCACACAACACTTAGCAAGCTAAAGAAGATTAATCAACTGTATGAAGCGAAAGCACTTGACAGTCTTCACATGTGTCCTCGAGAACGTTTGGTCATCTTAAGTAATACAACCGGCCTATCCTTTACTGAATAAAGGATTGGGCCACTTGCTGTATTTGTTCTTATTGTCTTTTATTTATTCGTACTTTATTTACTTGCTTTATCAAAACCCCCTAAAAATTCGTTTGCTAAGTATTTGAAGAGAAATCTTGATCCATACCACTAGCCAGCACCTTCTGCTCCTCGTTGGGTTCGACACTCTTACTTATCGAAAATACTGCGATACACCCCCTATACTTGTGGGTCATCAGTAGGTGACTTCGACGAAGAGTTTCTACAAGAAGGGAATTGGCAAGTTTTGGTGAGCATCAAGCTCACACCTCAATGGTGGAACCCAAGAAAGTTTTTGAAGCTCTTGAAGATCCGGACTGGGTTGTTGCTATGCATGAAGAATTGAATAATTTCGAGCACAACAAGGTATGGAAACTCGTGGAGAAGCCCAAAGATTGCCGCAATGTTATCGGCACTAAATGGATATTGAACAATAAGCAAGATGAGAATGGCATTGTTGTGAGGAACAAGGCAAGACTTGTGGCACAAGGCTACTCTCAAGTTGAGGGCATTGACTTCGGCGAGACCTATGCTCCCGTGGTTCGGCTTGAGTCCATATGTATCCTTCTTGCCTATGCTGCCCATAACAAATTTAAATTGCAGCAAATGGATGTCAAGAGTGCTTTCCTTAATGGTCATCTACATGAGTTGGTATATGTGAAGCAACCCCCGAGATTTGAGGATCCTAACTTCCTGAACCATGTCTACAAACTCGATAAGGCACTCTATGGCCTTAAACAAGCCCCACGTGCGTGGTATGAGCACCTTAAAGAGCTTTTGCTAGACCGTGGCTTCAAAGTTGGGCAAATCGATCCCACTCTTTTTACTAAGAAGGTTAAGGGGGAGCTCTTCGTATGCCAACTATACGTATACGATATTATCTTTGGTTCTACTAATAAAGCTTTTAATGTTGGGTCCGCAGCATAGAAAACAAAAAATTTCCTACGATGAGAACTATACGCAAAGATCTATCTACTAGGTACAGAGCAACGGGTGGACATACATCCATCGAGAACTTACCCTCGAAGACAACGAGTTTTGGTAACGAGTAGGAACTCGTGGTCGATGTAGTCGTACACTTGCCGATCTCAAGATCGAGTGGAAGTCCGAGCGTCGCAACTCAGCAGCGCATCCGTACTCGCACACACGTTCAAGCCACTAGACAACCTCCACCTCCTCACTCCAGCGATCCAGTGGAAGCAGCAACTCCTTCAAGACGAAATGCCACCGGGAACATGTATCTCACTAATCCGAGACCATGGGGGAATAATTCTAGAGGGGGAGAGAGATCCTTCACAAGGAGGTGTGTGGAAGAAGGAGGGAGAGGGTGGCCTTTTATAGGAGGAGGGGGTGCCCCTCCCCATGGCCGGCGCATGGGGGTGACCCCTCACCTCCCCCATTCATGTGGTGGTAACCCCTCCACATTAAATGCCTCTTCACATTCCCTTTTAAAGTCTCCACTTTAATGCATTAAATTTCTCCAAATTTAATGCTCTCTCATTTAATAAAACTCTTTTATTATTTTTATTCAGAATTTTGTTAATTACTTTAATTAACAAACATTCACATATAACCCCTTGCAATATTTCAATATCACATGTAGAACCACTTTCTGCAATTTCACCCGAAACAATTTCCAGTTTCTATCGAAACAATTCATGCACTTTGCTATTCTTCCGTCTGAAACATATATGCTCCAAAATGGTGTCTGGTAACTCTTAAGTGTGTCACCCTACGGTTCGCGAATAATGCAGACATGATTGAGACTCCTCTCAGATCAATAATCAGAAGCGGGACCTGGAGATCCATACTGACTCCTGCATATTCAACGATGACTTCTGTGATCGTGAGAACCTTTAACACTTGTAATTTAATCCCTTTGTCTCATGATATAATACATGTCCAAGATTCGATCATCGGTATCCAAATACCTAGTTTGATCTCGTTACCGACATGCACTCTTTTCTCGTTCCCGTGATATAACATTCTAGTGATCACATCACTTGCTTGCAAGCTATCTTAATGTGATATCACCGAGAGGGCCCAGAGTATATCTATCCGTCATCTGGATTGACAAATTCCACTCTTGATCCATGAGCCTCAACATAACACATTCATAGCACTGAACCCATCTTTATAGTCACACTGTTACGGTGTGACGTTTGATGTTATCAAGATACTCTTCATGTGTTAGCAATTAACATGATCTCGTGGTCTAAGGATAAATATTACTTCATATGATGTTATAGCAATATAAACAGAATGACTTGATCGTAATGCTATACTTTGGATGAATGTTCATCACATCATTTCACAAATGTTGTGACCTTGTTATTAACAACATCCAATGTCCATGATCAGGAAACCTTGATCATCTTGTTAATCAACAAGCTAGTCTATAAGAGAGGCATAACTAGGAACCCTTTTTGTTTATTAAACACACATGTATTGATGTTTCCGATCAATAAAATTCTAGCATGCAAAATAAACATCTATCATATATAAGGAATACATAATAACAACTTTATTATTGCCTCTCAGGGCATATTTCCTTCAGTCTCCCACTTGCACTAGAGACAATAATCTAGTTCACATAGTGATAAATCTAACACCCATGGAGTTCTGATGTTGATCATGTTTTGCCCTAGGGAGAGCTTTAGTCAATGGATCTGCTACATTTAGGTCTGTGTGTACTTTACAAATCTTTATATCTCCATCCTTGACATGCTCGCGGATGGAGTGAAACCGGCGCTTAATATGCTTGGAATTCTTGTGAGACCTCTGTTCCTTGGCGTTGGCTATGGCTCCATTGTTGTTACAATAGATCACCATTGGGTCCAATGCACTAGGAACCACACCTAGTTCCGTAATGAACTCTTTCATCCAAACCGCTTCCTGCGCCGCTTCTGAAGTAGCAACATATTCCGCCTCTGTCGTTGATCCAGCCACCACAGGTTGTTTGGAACTCCTCCAACTAACTGTTGCTCCGTTCAAGAGAAATACGTATCCGGATTGAGACTTAGAGTCATTCAGATCAGTGTCAAAGCTAGCATCGACATAACACTTAGCGACTAGCTCTTCTTCACCTCCCTATATAAGAAACATATCCCTAGTTCTTCTCAAGTACTTGAGGATGTTCTTGACCGCTATCCAGTGTTCTGAACCTGGATCAGATTGGTACCTACTAGTCAAACTAATAGCATGTGCCACATCTGGTCTTGTACATAGCATGGCATACATAATAGAGCCTATGGCCGAGGCATAGGGGATCTTATCCATTATCTCTCTTTCTTTAGCCGTAGCCAGACTTTGAGTCTTGCTCAATGTCTTGCCTTGCAACATGTAAGAACCCCTTCTTACTTCCGTCCATATTAAACTTATTTAATATCTTATCAAGGTATGTACTCTGTGATAGCCCAATTAGGCGCCTTGATATATCTCTATAGATTTTAATGCCTAATATATATGACGCTTCACCAAGGTCTTTCATCAAAAATTTGATGTTTAGATAACTTTTAACACTGTTTAAAAGATCTATATCATTTCTAATCAATAATATGTCATCCACATATAATAGAAATGCCACATTGCTCCCACTCACTTTCTTGTAAATACAAGCCTCTCCATAAGTTTGGACAAATCCAAACTCTTTGATCACCTCATCAAAGCAGAGATTCCAACTCCGGGATGCTTGCTTCAGTCCATAGATGGATCGCTGAAGTTTGCATACCTTATTAGCATCGTTAGGATCGACAAAACCCTTAGGTTGTATCATATACAACTCTTCTTCAATATTACCATTGAGGAACACAGTTTTGACATCCATCTGCCATATTTCATAATCGAAATATGCAACATTTGCTAACATAATCCTAACCGACTTAAGCATCCCTACGGGAGAGAATGTCTCATCGTAGTCAACTCCTTGAATTTGTCGAAACCCCTTTGCGACAAGTCGAGCCTTATAGATGGTCACATTACCATCAGCATCAGTTTTTCTTTTGAAAATCCATTTATTCTCAACGGCCTTTCGATCGTGAGGTAAGTCCACCAAGGTCCAAACCTGGTTCTCGTACATGGATTCCATCTCGGATTTCATGGCTTCTAGCCATTTGTTGGAATCCGGGCTCATCATTGCTTCTTCATACGTCGCAGGGTCATCCATTTCATCAACCATGAAATTCACAACAGGATTGCCGTACAGTTCAGGAGCTGCACGTGTCCTACTTGACCTGCGAGGTTCGGTAGTGTCCTCTTTCGGAGTTTCATGATCAATATCATTAGCTCCCTCTTCAATAGGTGAAGTCAACTCCAAAACAATTTTTAGTGCTGCACTACTCGCCATTTCATGAAGAGAAGGTTAAATAACCTCTTCGAGTTCTACCTTCCGACTACTCACACCTTTCGCGTGAAACTCCTTCTCAAGAAAGGATCCATTCTTGGCAACAAAAACCTTGCCCTCGGATCTGTGATAGAAGGTATACACAATCGTTTCCTTAGGGTATCCTATGAAGACGCATTTTTCCGCTTTGGGTTCGAGTTTATCCGGCTGAAGTTTCTTCACATAAACATCGCATCTTAAGAAATGACAACTTAGGTTTGTTTCCAAACCATAATTCATATGGTGTCGTTTCAACAGATTTAGATGGTGCCCGATTTAAAGTGAATGCAGCTGTTTCCAGTGCATAACCCCAAAATAACAGTGGAAAGTCAGTCAGAGACATCATAGATCCAATAAAGTATGATTACGACGTTCCGACACACCATTACATTGTGGTGTTCCGGCAGGCGTGAGTGGTGAAACTATTCCACACTCTTTCATGTGTGTGCTAAACTCGTAACTTAGATACTCACCTCCACAGTCAGACAAAGAAATTTGATCTTTCTATTACGATGATTTTCCACTTCATTCTGAAATTCCTTGAACTTTTCAAAGGTTTCAGACTTGTGTTTCATCAAATAGATATACCCGTATCTACTCAAATCATCCGTGAAAGTAACAAAATAACGATATCCACCTCGCGCCGACACATTCATTGGTCCATACACATTAGTATGTCTGATTTCCAACAAATCTATCGCCCGCTCCATTGAACTAGAAAACAACATTCTAGTCATCTTGCCCATAAGGCATGGCTCACATGTATCAAATGATTCGAAATCAAGTGATTCCAAAAGTCCATCAGAATGGAGTTTCTTCATGCGTTTAACGCCAATATGACCTAGACGGCAGTGCCACAGATATGCAGATATATCATTATCAAGTTTAATCCTCTTAGCATCAACATTATGAATATGCGTAATACTACTATCGAGATCCAATAGAAATAAACCATTCAACACAGGTGCATGACCATAAAAGATATCATTCTTATAAATCGAACAACCATTGTTTTTAGATTTAAAGGAATAACCACTTTGCACCAAACACGATCCGGATACAATGTTCATGCTCAATGCAGGCACCAAATAACAATTATTTAGGTTTATAACTAATCCCGATGGCATATGGAGAGGTAGCGTCCCGACGGCGATCACATCAACTCTTGATCCATTGCCGACCCGCATCCTGACCTCATCCCTTGCCAGTTGTCGCTTGTTCCGCAGCCCCTGAACCGAGTTACATATATTATCAACCGATCCTGTATCAAATACCCAGGTGTTACTGCGAGTACTAGTCAAGTACACATCAATAACATGTATATCACATATACCTTTAGTTGCCTTGCCGGCCTTCTTGTTCGCCAAATACTTGGGGCAATTGCACTTCCAATGGCCAGTCCCCTTGCAATAGTAACACTCGGTGTCAGACTTAGGGCCAGCTCGGGGTTTCTTTTCAGGTACGGCAACAGATTTGCCACCCTTCTTTCCCTTGTGCTTGCCTTTCTTGTCCTTCTTGAAACCGGTGATCCTATTGATCATCAATACTTGATGTTCTTTCCTAATATCCACTTGTGCAGTCTTAAGCATTGAAGGAAGCTCGGGAAGAGACTTCTTCATGCCCTGCATATTATAGTTCATCACGAAGCTCTTGTAGCTAGGTGGTAGAGAATGGAGAACACGATGTATGCCTAAGTCAATGGGAATCGTTATTCCCAAGGACACAAGCTTATCGGCGTACCCAGACATTTTGAGTACGTGCTCACTAACGGAGCTGTTCTCCTCCATCATGCAGCTAAAGAAATTTTTAGTAGCATTATAACTCTCTATGACAGCATGGGTATCAAAAATCATTTTGAATTCTCCCATGGTATCAAAGGCATTGCCATTTTCAAAACGCTTTCGAAGTTCTGGCTCTAGCCCATACAGTATGCCACAATGAACTAAGTTGTGGTCCTCCTGACGAGTCATATAGACATTCTTTTCCTCGTCAGGGCCATCAAGAGCTGGTGGGGGGCCTAGCGGCGCCTCTAGCACATATTGCTTTTGTGCAGCAGTGAGGAGAATCCTCATATTCATAGCCCAGTTGGTGAAGTTGCTACCATTCGCAGCAAGTTTCTCTTTCTCCATGAACACATTGAAATTAAAAGCAGGTGGTGCCATCTACAACAGAATTTGTAAAGTTTATTTAGACTACATTTATGATAGAGTGAGTTCAACTAATCCAAATTACTAATGAACTCCCACTCAAAAACGACATCCCTCGTGTCCTTTTGGTAATTACATGAACCAAATCCACTACACCAAGTCTGATCATCATGTGAGTTGATGTAGCTTCAAAGGCGAGCATCTATATGGGCATCATATCAACTATATGACTCATGCTTAACCTTTCGGTCTGTGTTCCGAGGCCATGTCTGTACATGCTAGGCTCGCCAAGTAAGAACCTTAGTATTCACGTGTGTAAAACTGTCTTACACTCGTTCCTATGAAAGCGTAGATTCGAGTACACCCGATCATCACATGATGTCTCGAAACACGATCCACAGAACGGTGCATACTTAAGGAAGAACACATTTTTATCTTGATATCTAAATGAGGGATCATCTTACAATGCTATAAAAAGCGCCAAACTAGCAGTATAAGATGCTAACATCTAACTTGTAAAGTGAGATGATATGGTCCATGCATTTGATCTCTATCATTTGCATCATGGTATGATCTCTATCATTCCTTTGTGTGTAATGCCAAGGTCTATGGAACTTACACGTTGAGTGAGTTGTAAGAGTATCTATCATACATCTAGTTACAACAATACCATATCAAGACACTAGCCCAGCAACGATCTAAACTAGACGCCTCTAATTTATCAATTGCAAGTTTTACGTGGCTTAGGGCTTTCGGAGATAGAACCGTTCTCACCTACGAACATGAACCACAACGAGGATAACCAAGTTATTAGCAACTTGTTGTAAATCAGATATTGACTATAGTAGGAGAGACAGACACCCGCCAGCCACTTATGCAAAATAAGGTATGATTACGACGTCCCGACACACCATTACGTTGTTGTGTTCCGGCAGGCGTGAGTTGTGAAACTATTCCACACTCTTTCATGTGTGTGCTAAACTCGTAACTTAGATACTATCCTCCACGGTCAGACCGTAGAAATTTGATCTTTCTATTACGATGATTTTCCACTTCATTCTGAAATTCCTTGAACTTTTCAAAAGTTTCAGACTTGTGTTTCATCAAATAGATATACCCGTATCTACTCAAATCATCCGTGAAAGTAACAAAACAACGATATCCAGCTCGCGCCGACACACTCATTGGTCCACACACATCAGTATGTATGATTTCCAATAGATCTGTCGCCCGTTCCATTGAACCGGAAAACAGCATTCTAGTCATCTTGCCCATAAGGCATGGCTCACATGTATCAAATGATTCGAAATCAAGTGATTCCAAAAGTCCATCAGAATGGAGTTTCTTCATGCGTTTAACGCCAATATGACCTAGACGGCAGTGCCACATGTATGCAGATATATCATTATCAAGTATAATCTTTTTAGCATTAACATTATGAATATGTGTAATATTACTATCGAGATCCAACAGAAATAAACCATTCAACATAGGTGCATGACCATAAAAGATATCATTCTTATAAATTGAACAACCATTGTTTTCAGATTTAAAGGAATAACCACTTTCCATCAAACACGATCCGGATACAATGTTCATGCTCAGTGCAGGCACCAAATAACAATTATTTAGGTTTATAACTAATCCCGATGGCATATGGAGAGGTAGCATCCCGACGGCGATCACATCAACTTTTGATCCATTGCCGACCCGTATCCTGACCTCATCCCTTGCTAGTTGTCGCTTGTTCCGTAGCCCCTGAACCGAGTTACATATATTAGCAACCGATCCCGTATCAAATACCCAGGTGCTACTGCGAGTACTAGTCAAGTACACATCAATAACATGTATATCACATATACCTTTGTTTGCCTTGCCGGACTTCTTGTCCGCCAAATACTTGGGGCAATTGCACTTCCAATGGCCAGTCCCCTTGCAATAGTAACACTCGGTGTCAGACTTAGGGCTAGCTCGGGGTTTCTTTTCAGGCGTGGAAATAGACTTGCCACCCTTCTTTCCCTTGTGCTTTCCTTTCTTGTCCTTCTTGAAACCGGTGGTCCTATTGACCATCAACACTTGATGTTCTTTCCTAATCTCCACTTCTGCAGTCTTAAGCATTGACAGAAGCTCAGGAAGAGTCTTCTTCATGCCCTGCATATTATAGTTCATCATGAAGCTCTTGTAGCTAGGTGGCAGAGATTGGAGAACACGATGTATGCCTAAGTCAATGGGAATCGTTATTCCCAAGGACACAAGCTTATCGGCGTACCCAGACATTTTGAGTACGTGCTCACTAACGGAGCTGTTTTCCTCCATCATGCAGCTAAAGAACTTTTTTGTAGCATTATAACTCTCTACGGCAGCATGGGTATCGAAAATCATTTTCAATTCTCCCATGGTATCAAAGGCATTGCCATTTTCGAAATGCTTTCGAAGTTCTGGCTCTAGCCCATACAGTATGCCGCAATGAACTAAGTTGTGGTCCTCCTGACGAGTCACATAGACATTCTTTTCCTCGTCAGGGGCATCAGGAGCTGGTGGGGGGCCTAGCGGCGCATCTAGCACATATTTCTTTTGTGCACCAGTGAGGAGAATCCTCAAATTCATAGCCCAGTTGCGAAGTTGCTACCATTCGCAGCAAGTTTCTCTTTCTCCATGAACACATTGAAATTAAAAGCAGGTGGTGCCATCTACAATAGAATTTGTAAAGTTTATTTAGACTAAGTTTATGATAGATTCAGTTCAACTAATCCAAATTACTAATGAACTCCCACTTAAAAACGACACCCCTCGTGCCTTTTTGGTGATTACATGAACCAAATCCACTACACCAAGTCCGATCATCACGTGAGTTGATGTACCTTCAAAGGCGAGCATCTATATGGGCATCATATCAACTATATGACTCGTGCTTAACCTTTCAGTCCGTGTTCCGAGGCCATGTCTGTACATGCTAGGCTCGCCAAGTAAGAACCTTAGTATTCGCGTGTGTAAAACTGTCTTACACCTGTTCCTATGAAAGCGTAGATTCGAGTACACCCGATCATCACGTGATGTCTCGAAACACGATCCATAGAACGGTGCATACTTAAGGAAGAACACATTTTTATCTTGATATCTAAATGAGGGATCATCTTACAATGCAACCAAAAGCGCCAAACTAGCAGTATAAGATGCTAACATCTAATGTGTAAAGTGAGATGATATGGTCCATGCATTTGATCTCTATCACTTGCATTGTGGTATGATCTCTATCATTCCTTTGTGTGTAAGGCCAAGGTCTATGGAACTTACACGTTGAGTGTGTTGTAAGAGTATCTATCATACATCTACTTACAACAATGCCATATCAATACACTAGCCCAGCAACGATCTAAACTAGACGCTTCTAATTTATCAATTGCAAGTTTTACGTGGCTTAGGGCTTTCGGAGATAGAACCATTCTCACCTACGAATATGAACCACAACGAGGATAACTAAGTTATTAGCAACTCGTTGTAAATCAGATATTGACTATAGTAGGAGAGAAAGACACCCGCCAGCCACTTATGCAAAACTAGTTGCATGTCAGTCGTGGAACCAGTCTCATGTACGATGACATGTAAGGTTGGTCCGGGCCGCTTCATCCCACTATGCCACCAATATCCAAAATACATAGAAGATGCAATAACATGATCATCATCGCCCACATATAAACATATGTGTAATACCCGTGCAAAGCACCTACGCATAGATTAGCCTCTGATACCACTGTTGGGTCCACAACATAGATACTACTAGTTACAGAGCAACGGGTGTGTAACATCCCAATTTCAGCAACCCTGATTAGTTGTCCAGAATGCAAAAATCAGGGGGAACAAAAACTTTTTCTTGTGCTTTAGTGCAGTGCTTGCTTGCTGTTTTCTTGCACTTGTGCTTATGATGTGG
Source organism: Avena eriantha (assembly GCA_910589775.1). NCBI lineage: Eukaryota > Viridiplantae > Streptophyta > Magnoliopsida > Poales > Poaceae > Avena > Avena eriantha. The sequence continues at coordinate 133,183,522 of OU342744.1, read as the reverse complement.
ATTGTAGGATACTCCTTACCTCCACCTAAGTTGGCAAAAGCTATTCACCAAAACTATCTTGGCTTATTTTACAGATTCTCAAATGTTCTGGCATTTCAAAATATGAGCCAAGATGCTTATGCAACCAAAACTATTTTAGTAGCTTCTATTAACAAAACTATGGAGAGCTATATAATACAATATCCTTATGTTTTCAAGATAGAACACTCAGCTAATCTTACCTCTAGTTTTCCCAAAACTCTTGTTCAAAGCCTTTGAATTCTACTCTTGGTAGAGATACTAAGAACCCTCATCTTATTCAAAACTCAACCTCTTCAAAATGCCCCAACCTTACCTCAAGCTAAGCTTGATGATAACCTCTTTAGTGGTTATGCTCAGTTTAAGATGAGTTGCCTTGATCTGTTGTCCGATGAGTTGCCTTTATCTGCTGTCTGATGAGTTGCTTTGATCTGCTGTCTGATGAGTTGCCTTGATCTGTTGTCCGATGAGTTGCCTTGATCTGTTGTCCGATGAGTTGCCTTGATCTGCTGTCTGATGAGTTGCTTTGATCTGTTGATTGACTTGTTTGCTTAGGAAGTAGTATGAGCCACTCTAGGAGCTCATCACTAGGATCAAGATGTTTCCCAATAATCTATCCCTAAGCAAGAAAGCAAACCTTGTTGTGATCTCTAGCCATTAAGTGATCACCTAAAACCCTTAATCAGATCCCTTCTGAGGACTTCCATTCTAAGATGTTCCCAAGTCCTTGAAGACCAACATCAAGCAAGGATCTCTTCTACTCACTCTACACTTCAATATCACCCTCTGGTTAAAGCTCTGACCCCTTGCAACTCCTCCAGGAACATTCCCTCTCCTAGTCTAGTCAAACTCCCCAAAACTGCCAATTTTTGACAAAGTCTAGAATCTGTTCCAACATCACCTTTTGGAATATCTCCTTCTCTCCAACCATGTGCATTTTTGGAAATGCACCAGACCCATATTGTTAACCATCCTAAGGACTACCAAGGCCCACATTGGCCCCTGGTCAGATCCCCCTCCAACCCACCTGCCCATGATGGTTTTGCAGACAGGAAAATAACATTTCCTGCAAAACTAATCATCATGCCCACTCTGGTAGAAGCTCACACCACCATCCAAATTCCTTTGGAACAACTCTCTACATGGTTGTGTTCTACTCTTTGATGTCTATCAGAACCTACTTCACTTGTCCCAAGTGGATCTCTTTGTTGATTACACCCTCATGGTTTTTAAGGCTTCATCACACTTTCTGCATGGCATCCTTAATTTCAACAAAGTTTGCCATCTTCTCTAGATCACGTCAAATGCCCTTGTTTCAAACTCCTCCTACCTTGATCATATATAGGGCCTGGTATACCTATCCACCTATCCCTTGCACCAAGGTGAGCTCTCAGCTCCAAGATGCAAGCATGTTTTGGTGGTATAAAAATAACATCACCCTAGATCATCAACTCCTTGTTTTCCATCTTACTTCAGTTGGAATTACATTCCTCAAGGTTGAAAATGCCTGCTACACCTTGTCTATCTCACCTACCTTGATCCTCCATATTTATAAATAATTATCCATAATTATTATGGCCTCAAAACTATTTTATTTCTTAAATAGTCAAAATCTCCAAAACTCCCTCCATAAAGGAAAATTTGGTTTTTACCAAACCACTTCCCCAATTTTTGGCTCATGTGAGTCCCACCTACCATACCCTATCTTTCCATCTCAAAAATAAATATTTTTGAGAAGCTTTATTATTTCGTTTTGCCCTTTTTCTTAAAAGGCTGAATTGGAATAATAATTGTTTTAATAACTTTTAAGCCCCAATAAATCTTGGGAAAATTTCCTTAAGTGTGTATTCACATTTGGGACCCTTCCACACCAAAATCCATCCTGGTCCAATGGAAATTGATCAAATGATCTTCTAGAAATCACTTCTGTCCTTTTTGAGTAATTGGATTTAAGTGGACTAACACCCCACCTAAAAATCTCAAATAAATCCTAGGGGTCCACCTTGACTTCATCTATCTACCAGCACCATTTACCCCTGTAGTCCAACGCAAGTTGGTGGACTTCCTTCACAACCAACAATTGGATCAATTTTGGCAAACTAGCAAACTACTAGTCTAAACCACTTCCAAATTTCACCAAAGCTTGATTAAAGCTCATCCTTGACACCCTGACACATCCTTGGTCGACCACCACTGTAGATCCACCTCAGCCTTGACCTTTTGCCCTTGCCAAAGTAGAAAGAAGGAGAAATAACCCCAATTCTTACAAGGATCAACCTCATTTAATTACTACTGCTGCCACCCCTCCCTCTCTGGTCCAGCACGACCCAATTACCATCCTACCCCTCTCCACCTCCCCTAGGACCAATCCCTGGCCAGCATTGCCCTCCCCCATGTCCAATTTGGTAATTTACCCCATCTACTCCTCCCTCTTGGTATATATGGATAGCAGCCCTTCCCCAGCTAGCCCCCTGCCCTCATTTGCCCCCTCTCACTCCCACTTGCCTCCCCTGAGCACCTCACCCTCTCCCTACTTTGTGCTGTCCGAGGAAGAAGAAGAGGAGGAAGCTTCGGCCTCCTCAAGAAAATCGAGCAAGGCATCTTCTCCTCCACTCCATTTCCTCTACATGTCAGCCCACATGGTCGTCTCCTCCTCCTCTACCTAATGGTACTCTTCTTTTTGTCCAGGGCCGACTCATCCGTCCGTGCCACCGAGCTCCGACGAGGTCGCTCCCGGCCACCATCGCGCGAGCTGCTTCCCGTGGGCCTCCGCCGTCGTGCCGCCCACCGATCTGCTCGCCGTTGTCGACCGCGTCGCCCTGCACCAGCCCCGACCCTCCTCGAGCCCTCAGGTGAGCTCTCCGCTCCGAGCCACCCTCTGCTAGGGTTAGTCTTGTCGCCGGCGAGCCCCGGGTGGATGACGACTCCGCGCTGTCCATCGTCACTTAATCGGATGGCCAGATCTGGCCGATACCGCTTCGGCCTCCCCCTTTCGCTGACTGCCGGGCCCCGCCTAGCAGGTTCGAGCGCCAGCTCCCGCGCGTCGCCCATGTGCCATGGGCCGAATCTCCCCCTGTGGCCCATTTCCCAGTTAGATCCAGTCCACTGCACCTCCTTTTCTTTTTTCCTTTTGGCCAACCTTTATTCCAGAAAATGTTTTTGCTAGGTTTCAATCCAAATAAAATGGTAAACAACTTCCAAATGACTAGATCTAAATTTCTAGTGGTTCTATGGTGTTTTCTTAAACATGCAGAGGCAACCCCATGTCCAGAATAATTCTCTTTATTTTCTGATATTTATTCTGCTGCAGAGTATACTTTGCACTAAATAAATTCCTCTGTGAGCTATCCATCTCCATTTGAGTAGAACCAAAGACCTACTGGAAGGTATTGGAAATACCTATCACCCAGCACATGCCCCATGCCTAGTGGAACAGTTTACTGCCTTTAGTAAAAATAACCAAACCAGCCGCTATCTGCCTTAGATAAATTCCCTAGGTCTAACCAAATGTGGTACTTACCTGATTCCACTTCCCAGTACTTCCTAGGATCAATATCTACCAAATCCTAGCAGCTCATAATTTATTGAGCTCTGGTTGAATTTTAGTGAATGAAATACCTCTGTAAAGGGTGTTTCTCACTAAATAACTCACTCAAGGAGTTTGGCAACTCCAAAAAGGGTGAATCCAATTCCTACAAAAATATAATTCAAATGAAGAATCATACAGAACTGCCTTTGAGATTTTCCTGAGGGCATTTTGGTAATTATTTTAACTTGATACCAACAGCAAGTACTACCTAACCATCCAAGGAAATAATTTTTGGAGCTCTAGAACTTTTCTGGTGAATTATTTCCTCAAACTAGAGTTTAATCCACTTTAAAAATCATAATTAAAACTAGAAAAGTGATAATCAAGTGAAACCACTTGTGATGGTTTTGTATTGACAAGACCTATCTGTGGATATCACTTTTCCACATTGATTTCCCACTGATCACAGAACCCTAATCCAAATGCCTTGTCTCTAGCTTTGACAACTATCTTCCAAGAGAAAACACCCCAGTGGCAATCATGTAAATTCCACCATTTGAATCCCACATCTCCAAAAACCTCCCAAGTCTAGTAGTAATCCTTTGTTTGTTTGTTGTATGGTTTGATGTTTGTATGCCTTGTATTGATTGTGATATTGTCTGCTTGCATGTCTACCCGATGACGATGTTAGTGTGAGTGTCTGACGACAAGAAGGAAGGGATTTCTTATTATTATATATTTGGGTATTCTTGGTCATCTGAAGAAGTCCAGGGACTTTTGCTGATCACAGGCAAGCCACCATTCCTGAACTCTATCATATGCCCTACTCTCTTTTATCTGTTTTATATCTTCTTTACAAATTGCATTATCTACCTGCATGTTTTGCTTTATAAATACTGCGATAGTAACTTGGCTCCTCCAAGTTATGATTTCGTGCCCTTCAAGGCACCACCCCGATGAACCCATCAGTTACCCCCTTTAGACCGAGAGTACGATGATTAACATCCTACCTCCTTGGAAGCCCCGGTTTTGAGAAAAATAAACTGTTTTTGGATTTTCCCCACTACAAATGTTTCAAAAACAGCTTTGTAAAACCCTGGGAAGAGGCATCGTTCCCAGTGGAAGTTTTAACCAAAGAAATGGTGATGAGAAGAAAGGAGATTGTGATGGGATGTTCTACGCCTTTACTAGAACAAATTTTATCCGCGCAACCACATTACCCTAGGTTGCTGGGGCTTAGCTCGTAGTTTGTCCGTATTCGCCGAGACAACTTCTACCATGCATATAGGGAGAAATCCCTGGAATTCCGGGCAGGCGCCCCCAGATCAAGGATCTGACGCTTGTCGCTTGCTTCGGCAAGAGTGAGCCTGAACTAACAGGAGTCCGGTGCAACAATTGGGTCTCCCGCGGACGGTATGACTTAGGTAGTACGGAAGGAAGTGGAGTCACCAAATTAAAGGTATACGCCAAGTTGCAGCTTGGGTATGCGCGTGTACGGAAGGAAGGACTATGGCTGGGAGCCACATACGCGTTGCCGGGGAGATAAACCCAAGAGGAAAAGCATGCCTTTGCTAGTGTAGACAAGCGAAAGGTTAGGTTTGATTATCCGGACCCCCATCTACAGTGGTAGTGGGCCGTGGTTGTATCCCGGCGGATGTATTGATTCTTGTGGGTAAAGTGTGCAAACTCTGCAGAGTATAACCTATTCGAATAGTCGTGTCCACGGTCAAGGACGGTTGTCAAGGTGTTGGCTAGGAGTACCCAAACTGTGCTTGTTTGGGAAACAAGTACTTTGAGGACGAAGGTTCCAGGGGAACCTGAGTTCGAGAACTTTGTTTTGACCCATGGGGTCTAAAATGTTCAAAAAGGGGTTTCAACCACAAAACTGTTTTCAAAACTCCTTTTCAACAAAGATATGGAGATGTCTTGGTTTATAAAACAGAAGCATGTTTTCAAAACTCTTTTTCAACAAAGATATGGAGATGCCATAATTTCAAAGTTAGGTTAGCTCTTTTTTAAAAGCAACCCCAGATAGAGCTATCTCGCCACAGCCAGAATTGCATTTCCTTTGTTCACTTATCTTGGTGGTTTGCGAGTACATTCAAAGTACTCACAGCTTTGTCCCTGGCTATTTACTTGGCCAGACTTTCAGGAGTTTAAGGTGACGTCCATCGAGCTAGGTCGTCTCCCTAGTCAGCTGCCTGTAGGTTGAGGCACGATTGGGCTCTGCGCTTGGTGGTGTTCCGCTGCTAAGATTAATGTAGCCCTACTGGCAATTATGTAAGTCTTGTATTTTCGTTATGTTTCAGATGATTGTAATGATACCTGTCGGTTATGTTCCACGGCTCACTAATCATGGGAACGTGGAAATATGCATAACAGGGATTTCTCAGATGAATAATCCGGGGAGACCATAGACTTGGTATCAGAGCCATCCTGACTGTAGGAGACCTTAGTTAGCATGGACGTTAGAAAGGAAACGACAAACCTATTTTCCAAAAAGGCAAGGGAGAAAAGATGACTATTTGCAAAAGTGCTTATGTCTTCTCCTCCTCTATTTCGAAAAACTACTTGCATTAATAAGATTTCATAAGCTTAAAATCATGCACACCGTCACTAACCTAAACCCATCTCACAAATATGTTGTAGATGGCCTCTTTCCATTCAGAGCGCATCATCGTTGGAGAAAGTTTCTGGCCCTTTGAAGAGCAGCTTCACAACCTGCTGAAGATAGTCAAGATACCCCCGCCAACTATTGAAGGAACAGAACTTCCTCGCAGTAACACCAATGTGATGCAATGGGTCCTCAAGGCTGTTATTCCTTCCCCCGATGAAGACACCTTGCCCACAATCTTCACCTTCCTCGACAGCAAATGGGTAGATGGCGTGGTGCGAGCCATACAGGAGATCATGGCGTGCCTCTGCAAGATCCACGAAGATGATTTGAAAGATACTCCCTACCACTTGTTTGGAAAGAGAGACGAAGACGGACTCCCCACTTAGTCTTTCCTCACCTGCTGCATCGGGTATTAGCTGGAGAATATGGAATACCTACTCCAACGCTCCCAGGAAGATCTTGACAAGGCCAGACGCGAGAATCTGCTTCTAAAGATGGATATCAACCTACTCCGTAAGCGCGAAAAGAGTCTTCAGGCCACCAATGCCCGCTTGGCAAGAAAGCTGATCACTGAAGTACCCCAACCCCTGAAGACGAGAACCCTAGGACTGGTGACGAACTCGCCTTCCTCAATGAGTACCACCCTATCGTCTAGTCACCCGCGCCGACCGAGTCAACTTCCAACCCTGCACCATGGGAAGGCACAACTCTCACCTTCACCGAAGACGAGCTGAATGTCCCGCAAACCCCCGAGGATCTGCAGTAGTTGGAGACCCCGAATACTATCCAAGACTTCGCAGATGCACCTCCGAGTGATCACCCGCGTCGCAGTACTCGCCCAGCTAGCACTAGGGTAGAGTCATGTATCGTCCCTGAACGTGTTTTGTAATGCCTAAAGCACTATTAGCACCTTCGGGTGCAGATTTGGTTGGAGTGTAATGACTTCCTTGATTGCAATGTTTGTTTGCTTGTTTTTGCGTGTTTTACCCAAGTCGTTGCATCAGACCCAACCCGCATCGTCTGCCACCAATAAGACCTCCCCCAGGATGGCCGTGAAGACCGGAAGCTCGAAGAAGGCATGTAGTCACTACGGATACGAAGGGCACCTAGCCAACAGATGCTCCGGCCACTGCCCCAACTGCGGAGAACCCCATTCCCAAAAAGTTTTCCCAACTCGGCTTATCACTTGTTTCCTCTATGAAGGCCAAGACCATGTTCCCATAAAGTGCCCAATATATCCCCTCATTGGCAAGCCCCGTCAACCTCCAGATGTCAGCCTAGAAGAGTCATCAACTCAGCCACGACGGAAGAGGAACCCCTGCTTCACGTGTGGACTACCCAGTCACTTTAGCAGAGAATGCCCCAAGAGAAAATCCTCCAAGACTTACCTGGCAGAGAAGATCGAAGACATCCAAGGTCCCCTCCCTCAGAAAAGGTGGTCACCTTACCGCTCGCTGCCACACAGCTCAAGACTGAAGATGTCCCACGCCTTCCAAGATGATAGCTCCCCATGGAAGTAAAGACCAAGAGAGAAGCCCTTTCACCCACTCCAGGACTTCCCGAAAGTCGACGAGTGCAGCCTGTAGTAAACTAGCCCTATCCCCTCCCCGTGGAACGCCACCTGTGATGCTACCCTCTCTTAAGTAGATGTCCGCTACCTTAAGAACCATCTTTTGTCACCCTCCTAAGAAAGTCCCCTAGTTGTGACTCTCCGACCCACCTTAGTCCAATCCTAAGGGGGAAAGACTGCATCTTTCCCGCAAAATAGATAACCTCTCTGCCCGACCTTGTGACCCGAAGACACAAATCTCAGAGCATAGACTTATCACCGACTTGGATGTAATAACCCACTTAAGAGAAGTACCGTAGACCCTTACAGCAGGAAGATGCCTCCCCGCGAGCAATGTTGAAGCCAGCTCAACCCTCCGAGTTTCAAAAAGATTGAATTTCAACCTCGCTATCAAGGTGTTTCTACTCGAAGGCAAAGTCAACAAGTTAGCCCGCAAGAAACACATGGTACTAGCTAAGACTAATCTCCTAACCGTACTCTCCGGAATCTCGAGACGAGATTCTTTTAAGGGGGAAAGGTCTGTAACATCCCAATTTCAGCAACCCTGATTAGTTGTCCAGAATGCAAAAATCAGGGGGAACAAAAACTTTTTCTTGTGCTTTAGTGCAGTGCTTGCTTGCTGTTTGCTTGCACTTCTGCTTATGATGTGGATCTTAGGATACTCCTTACCTCCACCTCAGTTGGCAAAAGCTATTCACCAAAACTATCTTGGCTTATTTTACATATTCTCAAACGTTCTGGCATTTCAAAATATGAGCCAAGATGCTTATGCAACCAAAACTATTTTAGTAGCTTCTATTGACAAAACTATGGAGAGCTATATAATACAATCTCCTTATGTTTTCAAGATAGAACACTCAACTAATCTTACTTCTAGTTTTCCCAAAACTCTTGTTCAAAGCCTTTGAATTCTACTCTTGGTAGATATACCAAGAACCCTCATCTTATTCAAAACTCAACCTCTTCAAAATGCCCCAACCTTACCTCAAGCTAAGCTTGATGGTAACCTCTTTAGTGGTTATGCTCAGTTTAAGATGAGTTGCCTTGATCTGCTGTCCGATGAGTTGCCTTGATCTGCTGTCTGATGAGTTGCTTTGATCTGCTGATTGACTTGTTTGCTTAGGAAGTAGTATGAGCCACTCTAGGAGCTCATCACTAGGATCAAAATGTTTCCCAATCATCTATACCTAAGCAAGAAAGCAAACCTTGTTGTGATCTCTAGCCATTAAGTGATCGCCTAAAACCCTTAATCAGATCCCTTCTGAGGACTTCCATTCTAAGATGTTCCCAAGTCCTTGAAGACCAACATCAAGCAAGGATCTATTCTACTCACTCTACACTTCAATATCACCCTCTGGTTAAAGCTCTGACCCCTTGCAACTCCTCCAGGAACATTCCCTCTCCTACTCTAGTCAAACTCCCCAAAACTGCCAATTTTTGACAAAGTCTAGAATCAGTTCCAACATCACCTTTTCGAATATCTCCTTCTCTCAAACCATGTGCATTTTTGGAAATGCACCTGAGCCATCTTGTTAACCATCATAAGGACTAACAAGGACCACATTGGCCCCTGGTCAGATCCCCCTCCAACCCACCTGCCCATGATGGTTTTGCAGACAAGAAAATAACATTCCCTGCAAAACTAGTCATCATGCCCACGCTGGTAGAAGCTCACACCACCATCCAAATTCCTTTGGACCAACTCTCTACATGGTTGTGTTCTACTCTTTGATGTCTATCAGAACCTACTTCACTTGTCCCAAGTGGATCTCTGTGTTGATTACACCCTCATGGTTTTTAAGGCTTCATCACACTTTCTGCATGGCAGCCTTAATTTCACCAAAGTTTGCCATCTTCTCTAGATCACGTCAAATGCCCTTGTTTCAAACTCCTCCTGTCTTGATCATATATAGGTCCTGGCCTACCTATCCACCTATCCCTTGCACCAAGGTGAGCTCTCAGCTCCAAGATGCAAGCATGTTTTGGTGGTATAAAAATAACATCACCCTAGATCATCAACTCCTTGTTTTCCATCTTACTTCAGTTGGAATTACATTCCTCAAGGTTGAAAATGCCTGCTACACCTTGTCTATCTCACCTACCTTGATCCTCCATATTTATAAATAATTATCCATAATTATTATGGCCTCAAAACTATTTTATTTCTTAAATAGTCAAAATCTCCAAAACTCCCTCCATAAAGGAAAGTTTGGTTTTTACCAAACCACTTCCCCAATTTTTGGCTCATGTGAGTCCCACCTACCATACCCTATCTTTCCATCTCAAAAATAAATATTTTTGAGAAGCTTTATTATTTATTTTTGCCCTTTTTCTTAAAAGGCTGAATTGGAATAATAATTGTTTTAATAACTTTTAAGCCCCAATAAATCTTGGAAAAAATTCCCTAAGTGTGTATTCACATTTGGGACCCTTCCACACCAAAATCCATCCTGGTCCAATGGAAATTGATCAAATGATCTTCTAGAAATCACTTCTGTCCTTTTTGAGTAATTGGATTTAAGTGGACTAACACCCCACCTAAAAATCTCAAATAAATCCTAGGGGTCCACCTTGACCTCATCTATCTACCAGCACCATTTACCCCTGTAGTCCAACGCAAGTTGGTGGACTTCCTTCACAACCAACAATTGGATCAATTTTGGCAAACTAGCAAACTACTAGTCTAAACCACTTCCAAATTTCACCAAAGCTTGATTAAAGCTCATCCTTGACACCCTGACACATCCTTGGTCGACCACCACTGTAGATCCACCTCAGCCTTGACCTTTTGCCCTTGCCAAAGTAGAAAGAAGGAGAAATAACCCCAATTCTTACAAGGATCAACCTCATTTAATTACTACTGCTGCCACCCCTCCCTCTCTGGTCCAGCACGACCCAATTACCATCCTACCCCTCTCCACCTCCCCTAGGACCAATCCCTGGCCAGCATTGCCCTCCCCCATGTCCAATTTGGTAATTTACCCCATCTACTCCTCCCTCTTGGTATATATGGATAGCAGCCCTTCCCCAGCTAGCCCCCTGCCCTCATTTGCCCCCTCTCACTCCCACTTGCCTCCCCTGAGCACCTCACCCTCTCCCTACTTTGTGCTGTCCGAGGAAGAAGAAGAGGAGGAAGCTTCGGCCTCCTCAAGAAAATCGAGCAAGGCATCTTCTCCTCCACTCCATTTCCTCTACATGTCAGCCCACATGGTCGTCTCCTCCTCCTCTACCTAATGGTACTCTTCTTTTTGTCCAGGGCCGACTCATCCGTCCGTGCCACCGAGCTCCGACGAGGTCGCTCCCGGCCACCATCGCGCGAGCTGCTTCCCGTGGGCCTCCGCCGTCGTGCCGCCCACCGATCTGCTCGCCGTTGTCGACCGCGTCGCCCTGCACCAGCCCCGACCCTCCTCGAGCCCTCAGGTGAGCTCTCCGCTCCGAGCCACCCTCTGCTAGGGTTAGTCTTGTCGCCGGCGAGCCCCGGGTGGATGACGACTCCGCGCTGTCCATCGTCACTTAATCGGATGGCCAGATCTGGCCGATACCGCTTCGGCCTCCCCCTTTCGCTGACTGCCGGGCCCCGCCTAGCAGGTTCGAGCGCCAGCTCCCGCGCGTCGCCCATGTGCCATGGGCCGAATCTCCCCCTGTGGCCCATTTCCCAGTCAGATCCAGTCCACTGCACCTCCTTTTCTTTTTTCCTTTTGGCCAACCTTTATTCCAGAAAATGTTTTTGCTAGGTTTCAATCCAAATAAAATGGTAAACAACTTCCAAATGACTAGATCTAAATTTCTAGTGGTTCTATGGTGTTTTCTTAAACATGCAGAGGCAACCCCATGTCCAGAATAATTCTCTTTATTTTCTGATATTTATTCTGCTGCAGAGTATACTTTGCACTAAATAAATTCCTCTGTGAGCTATCCATCTCCATTTGAGTAGAACCAAAGACCTACTGGAAGGTATTGGAAATACCTATCACCCAGCACATGCCCCATGCCTAGTGGAACAGTTTACTGCCTTTAGTAAAAATAACCAAACCAGCCGCTATCTGCCTTAGATAAATTCCCTAGGTCTAACCAAATGTGGTACTTACCTGATTCCACTTCCCAGTACTTCCTAGGATCAATATCTACCAAATCCTAGCAGCTCATAATTTATTGAGCTCTGGTTGAATTTTAGTGAATGAAATACCTCTGTAAAGGGTGTTTCTCACTAAATAACTCACTCAAGGAGTTTGGCAACTCCAAAAAGGGTGAATCCAATTCCTACAAAAATATAATTCAAATGAAGAATCATACAGAACTGCCTTTGAGATTTTCCTGAGGGCATTTTGGTAATTATTTTAACTTGATACCAACAGCAAGTACTACCTAACCATCCAAGGAAATAATTTTTGGAGCTCTAGAACTTTTCTGGTGAATTATTTCCTCAAACTAGAGTTTAATCCACTTTAAAAATCATAATTAAAACTAGAAAAGTGATAATCAAGTGAAACCACTTGTGATGGTTTTGTATTGACAAGACCTATCTGTGGATATCACTTTTCCACATTGATTTCCCACTGATCACAGAACCCTAATCCAAATGCCTTGTCTCTAGCTTTGACAACTATCTTCCAAGAGAAAACACCCCAGTGGCAATCATGTAAATTCCACCATTTGAATCCCACATCTCCAAAAACCTCCCAAGTCTAGTAGTAATCATTTGTTTGTTTGTTGTATGGTTTGATGTTTGTATGCCTTGTATTGATTGTGATATTGTCTGCTTGCATGTCTACCCGATGACGATGTTAGTGTGAGTGTCTGACGACAAGAAGGAAGGGATTTCTTATTATTATATATTTGGGTATTCTTGGTCATCTGAAGAAGTCCAGGGACTTTTGCTGATCACAGGCAAGCCACCATTCCTGAACTCTATCATATGCCCTACTCTCTTTTATCTGTTTTATATCTTCTTTACAAATTGCATTATCTACCTGCATGTTTTGCTTTATAAATACTGCGATAGTAACTTGGCTCCTCCAAGTTATGATTTCGTGCCCTTCAAGGCACCACCCCGATGAACCCATCAGTTACCCCCTTTAGACCGAGAGTACGATGATTAACATCCTACCTCCTTGGAAGCCCCGGTTTTGAGAAAAATAAACTGTTTTTGGATTTTCCCCACTACAAATGTTTCAAAAACAGCTTTGTAAAACCCTGGGAAGAGGCATCGTTCCCAGTGGAAGTTTTAACCAAAGAAATGGTGATGAGAAGAAAGGAGATTGTGATGGGATGTTCTACGCCTTTACTAGAACAAATTTTATCCGCGCAACCACATTACCCTAGGTTGCTGGGGCTTAGCTCGTAGTTTGTCCGTATTCGCCGAGACAACTTCTACCATGCATATAGGGAGAAATCCCTGGAATTCCGGGCAGGCGCCCCCAGATCAAGGATCTGACGCTTGTCGCTTGCTTCGGCAAGAGTGAGCCTGAACTAACAGGAGTCCGGTGCAACAATTGGGTCTCCCGCGGACGGTATGACTTAGGTAGTACGGAAGGAAGTGGAGTCACCAAATTAAAGGTATACGCCAAGTTGCAGCTTGGGTATGCGCGTGTACGGAAGGAAGGACTATGGCTGGGAGCCACATACGCGTTGCCGGGGAGATAAACCCAAGAGGAAAAGCATGCCTTTGCTAGTGTAGACAAGCGAAAGGTTAGGTTTGATTATCCGGACCCCCATCTACAGTGGTAGTGGGCCGTGGTTGTATCCCGGCGGATGTATTGATTCTTGTGGGTAAAGTGTGCAAACTCTGCAGAGTATAACCTATTCGAATAGTCGTGTCCACGGTCAAGGACGGTTGTCAAGGTGTTGGCTAGGAGTACCCAAACTGTGCTTGTTTGGGAAACAAGTACTTTGAGGACGAAGGTTCCAGGGGAACCTGAGTTCGAGAACTTTGTTTTGACCCATGGGGTCTAAAATGTTCAAAAAGGGGTTTCAACCACAAAACTGTTTTCAAAACTCCTTTTCAACAAAGATATGGAGATGTCTTGGTTTATAAAACAGAAGCATGTTTTCAAAACTCTTTTTCAACAAAGATATGGAGATGCCATAATTTCAAAGTTAGGTTAGCTCTTTTTTAAAAGCAACCCCAGATAGAGCTATCTCGCCACAGCCAGAATTGCATTTCCTTTGTTCACTTATCTTGGTGGTTTGCGAGTACATTCAAAGTACTCACAGCTTTGTCCCTGGCTATTTACTTGGCCAGACTTTCAGGAGTTTAAGGTGACGTCCATCGAGCTAGGTCGTCTCCCTAGTCAGCTGCCTGTAGGTTGAGGCACGATTGGGCTCTGCGCTTGGTGGTGTTCCGCTGCTAAGATTAATGTAGCCCTACTGGCAATTATGTAAGTCTTGTATTTTCGTTATGTTTCAGATGATTGTAATGATACCTGTCGGTTATGTTCCACGGCTCACTAATCATGGGAACGTGGAAATATGCATAACAGGGATTTCTCAGATGAATAATCCGGGGAGACCATAGACTTGGTATCAGAGCCATCCTGACTGTAGGAGACCTTAGTTAGCATGGACGTTAGAAAGGAAACGACAAACCTATTTTCCAAAAAGGCAAGGGAGAAAAGATGACTATTTGCAAAAGTGCTTATGTCTTCTCCTCCTCTATTTGAAAAACTACTTGCATTAATAAGATTTCATAAGCTTAAAATCATGCACACCGTCACTAACCTAAACCCATCTCACAAATATGTTGTAGATGGCCTCTTTCCATTCAGAGCGCATCATCGTTGGAGAAAGTTTCTGGCCCTTTGAAGAGCAGCTTCACAACCTGCTGAAGATAGTCAAGATACCCCCGCCAACTATTGAAGGAACAGAACTTCCTCGCAGTAACACCAATGTGATGCAATGGGTCCTCAAGGCTGTTATTCCTTCCCCCGATGAAGACACCTTGCCCACAATCTTCACCTTCCTCGACAGCAAATGGGTAGATGGCGTGGTGCGAGCCATACAGGAGATCATGGCGTGCCTCTGCAAGATCCACGAAGATGATTTGAAAGATACTCCCTACCACTTGTTTGGAAAGAGAGACGAAGACGGACTCCCCACTTAGTCTTTCCTCACCTGCTGCATCGGGTATTAGCTGGAGAATATGGAATACCTACTCCAACGCTCCCAGGAAGATCTTGACAAGGCCAGACGCGAGAATCTGCTTCTAAAGATGGATATCAACCTACTCCGTAAGCGCGAAAAGAGTCTTCAGGCCACCAATGCCCGCTTGGCAAGAAAGCTGATCACTGAAGTACCCCAACCCCTGAAGACGAGAACCCTAGGACTGGTGACGAACTCGCCTTCCTCAATGAGTACCACCCTATCGTCTAGTCACCCGCGCCGACCGAGTCAACTTCCAACCCTGCACCATGGGAAGGCACAACTCTCACCTTCACCGAAGACGAGCTGAATGTCCCGCAAACCCCCCGAGGATCTGCAGTAGTTGGAGACCCCGAATGCTATCCAAGACTTCGCAGATGCACCTCCGGGTGATCACCCGCGTCGCAGTACTCGCCCAGCTAGCACTAGGGTAGAGTCATGTATCGTCCCTGAACGTGTTTTGTAATGCCTAAAGCACTATTAGCACCTTCGGGTGCAGATTTGGTTGGAGTGTAATGACTTCCTTGATTGCAATGTTTGTTTGCTTGTTTTTGCGTGTTTTACCCAAGTCGTTGCATCAGACCCAACCCGCATCGTCTGCCACCAATAAGACCTCCCCCAGGATGGCCGTGAAGACCGGAAGCTCGAAGAAGGCATGTAGTCACTACGGATACGAAGGGCACCTAGCCAACAGATGCTCCGGCCACTGCCCCAACTGCGGAGAACCCCATTCCCAAAAAGTTTTCCCAACTCGGCTTATCACTTGTTTCCTCTATGAAGGCCAAGACCATGTTCCCATAAAGTGCCCAATATATCCCCTCATTGGCAAGCCCCGTCAACCTCCAGATGTCAGCCTAGAAGAGTCATCAACTCAGCCACGACGGAAGAGGAACCCCTGCTTCACGTGTGGACTACCCAGTCACTTTAGCAGAGAATGCCCCAAGAGAAAATCCTCCAAGACTTACCTGGCAGAGAAGATCGAAGACATCCAAGGTCCCCTCCCTCAGAAAAGGTGGTCACCTTACCGCTCGTTGCCACACAGCTCAAGACTGAAGATGTCCCACGCCTTCCAAGATGATAGCTCCCCATGGAAGTAAAGACCAAGAGAGAAGCCCTTTCACCCACTCCAGGACTTCCCGAAAGTCGACGAGTGCAGCCTGTAGTAAACTAGCCCTATCCCCTCCCCGTGGAACGCCACCTGTGATGCTACCCTCTCTTAAGTAGATGTCCGCTACCTTAAGAACCATCTTTTGTCACCCTCCTAAGAAAGTCCCCTAGTTGTGACTCTCCGACCCACCTTAGTCCAATCCTAAGGGGGAAAGACTGCATCTTTCCCGCAAAATAGATAACCTCTCTGCCCGACCTTGTGACCCGAAGACACAAATCTCAGAGCATAGACTTATCACCGACTTGGATGTAATAACCCACTTAAGAGAAGTACCGTAGACCCTTACAGCAGGAAGATGCCTCCCCGCGAGCAATGTTGAAGCCAGCTCAACCCTCCGAGTTTCAAAAAGATTGAATTTCAACCTCGCTATCAAGGTGTTTCTACTCGAAGGCAAAGTCAACAAGTTAGCCCGCAAGAAACACATGGTACTAGCTAAGACTAATCTCCTAACCGTACTCTCCGGAATCTCGAGACGAGATTCTTTTAAGGGGGAAAGGTCTGTAACATCCCAATTTCAGCAACCCTGATTAGTTGTCCAGAATGCAAAAATCAGGGGGAACAAAAACTTTTTCTTGTGCTTTAGTGCAGTGCTTGCTTGCTGTTTGCTTGCACTTCTGCTTATGATGTGGATCTTAGGATACTCCTTACCTCCACCTCAGTTGGCAAAAGCTATTCACCAAAACTATCTTGGCTTATTTTACATATTCTCAAACGTTCTGGCATTTCAAAATATGAGCCAAGATGCTTATGCAACCAAAACTATTTTAGTAGCTTCTATTGACAAAACTATGGAGAGCTATATAATACAATCTCCTTATGTTTTCAAGATAGAACACTCAACTAATCTTACTTCTAGTTTTCCCAAAACTCTTGTTCAAAGCCTTTGAATTCTACTCTTGGTAGATATACCAAGAACCCTCATCTTATTCAAAACTCAACCTCTTCAAAATGCCCCAACCTTACCTCAAGCTAAGCTTGATGGTAACCTCTTTAGTGGTTATGCTCAGTTTAAGATGAGTTGCCTTGATCTGCTGTCCGATGAGTTGCCTTGATCTGCTGTCTGATGAGTTGCTTTGATCTGCTGATTGACTTGTTTGCTTAGGAAGTAGTATGAGCCACTCTAGGAGCTCATCACTAGGATCAAAATGTTTCCCAATCATCTATACCTAAGCAAGAAAGCAAACCTTGTTGTGATCTCTAGCCATTAAGTGATCGCCTAAAACCCTTAATCAGATCCCTTCTGAGGACTTCCATTCTAAGATGTTCCCAAGTCCTTGAAGACCAACATCAAGCAAGGATCTATTCTACTCACTCTACACTTAAATATCACCCTCTGGTTAAAGCTCTGACCCCTTGCAACTCCTCCAGGAACATTCCCTCTCCTACTCTAGTCAAACTCCCCAAAACTGCCAATTTTTGACAAAGTCTAGAATCAGTTCCAACATCACCTTTTCGAATATCTCCTTCTCTCAAACCATGTGCATTTTTGGAAATGCACCTGAGCCATCTTGTTAACCATCATAAGGACTAACAAGGACCACATTGGCCCCTGGTCAGATCCCCCTCCAACCCACCTTCCCATGATGGTTTTGCAGACAAGAAAATAACATTCCCTGCAAAACTAGTCATCATGCCCACGCTGGTAGAAGCTCACACCACCATCCAAATTCCTTGGACCAACTCTCTACATGGTTGTGTTCTACTCTTTGATGTCTATCAGAACCTACTTCACTTGTCCCAAGTGGATCTCTGTGTTGATTACACCCTCATGGTTTTTAAGGCTTCATCACACTTTCTGCATGGCAGCCTTAATTTCACCAAAGTTTGCCATCTTCTCTAGATCACGTCAAATGCCCTTGTTTCAAACTCCTCCTGTCTTGATCATATATAGGTCCTGGCCTACCTATCCACCTATCCCTTGCACCAAGGTGAGCTCTCAGCTCCAAGATGCAAGCATGTTTTGCTGGTATAAAAATAACATCACCCTAGATCATCAACTCCTTGTTTTCCATCTTACTTCAGTTGGAATTACATTCCTCAAGGTTGAAAATGCCTGGTACACCTTGTCTATCTCACCTACCTTGATCCTCCATATTTATAAATAATTATCCATAATTATTATGGCCTCAAAACTATTTTATTTCTTAAATAGTCAAAATCTCCAAACTCCCTCCATAAAGGAAAGTTTGGTTTTACCAAACCACTTCCCATTTTTGGCTCATGTGAGTCCCACCTACCATACCCTAATCTTTCCATCTCAAAAATAAATATTTTTGAGAAGCTTTATTATTTATTTTTGCCCTTTTTCCTTAAAAGGCTGAATTGGAATAATAATTGTTTTAATAACTTTTAAGCCCAATAAATCTTGGAAAAATTTCCCTAAGTGTGTATGCACATTTGGGAACCCTTCCACACCAAAATCCATCCTGGTCCAATGGAAATTGATCAAATGATCTTCTAGAAATCACTTCTGTCCTTTTTGAGTAATTGGATGTAAGTGGACTAAAACCCCACCTAAAAATCTGAAATAACTCCTAGGGGTCCACCTTGACCTAATCTATCTACCAGCACCATTTACCCATCTGGTACAATGACAAGTTGGTGGACTTCCTCACACCAACAATTGGATCAATTTTGGCAAACTAGCAAACTACTAGTCTAAACCACTTCCAAATTTCACCAAAGCTTGATCAAAGCTCATCCTTAACACCCTGACACACCTTGGTCGACCACCACTGTAGCTCCACCTCAGCCTTGACCTTTTGCCCTTACCAAAGTAGAAAGAAGGAGAAATAACCCAATTCTGACAAGGATCAACCTCATTTAATACCACTGCTGCCACCCTCCCTCTCTAGTCCAGCATGACCCAATTACCATCCTACCCCTCTCCACCTCCCCTAGGAGCAATCCCTGGTTGTGACTCTCCGACCCACCTTAGTCCAATCCTAAGGGGGAAAGACTGCATCTTTCCCGCAAAATAGATAACCTCTCTGCCCGACCTTGTGACCCGAAGACACAAATCTCAGAGCATAGACTTATCACCGACTTGGATGTAATAACCCACTTAAGAGAAGTACCGTAGACCCTTACAGCAGGAAGATGCCTCCCCGCGAGCAATGTTGAAGCCAGCTCAACCCTCCGAGTTTCAAAAAGATTGAATTTCAACCTCGCTATCAAGGTGTTTCTACTCGAAGGCAAAGTCAAAAGTTAGCCCGCAAGAAACACATGGTACTAGCTAAGACTAATCTCCTAACCGTACTCTCCGGAATCTCGAGACGAGATTCTTTTTAAGGGGGAAAGGTCTGTAACATCCCAATTTCAGCAACCCTGATTAGTTGTCCAGAATGCAAAAATCAGGGGGAACAAAAACTTTTTCTTGTGCTTTAGTGCAGTGCTTGCTTGCTGTTTGCTTGCACTTCTGCTTATGATGTGGATCTTAGGATACTCCTTACCTCCACCTCAGTTGGCAAAAGCTATTCACCAAAACTATCTTGGCTTATTTTACATATTCTCAAACGTTCTGGCATTTCAAAATATGAGCCAAGATGCTTATGCAACCAAAACTATTTTAGTAGCTTCTATTGACAAAAATATGGAGAGCTATATAATACAATCTCCTTATGTTTTCAAGATAGAACACTCAACTAATCTTACTTCTAGTTTCCCAAAACTCTTGTTCAAAGCCTTTGAATTCTACTCTTGGTAGATATACCAAGAACCCTCATCTTATTCAAAACTCAACCTCTTCAAAATGCCCCAACCTTACCTCAAGCTAAGCTTGATGGTAACCTCTTTAGTGGTTATGCTCAGTTTAAGATGAGTTGCCTTGATCTGCTGTCCGATGAGTTGCCTTGATCTGCTGTCTGATGAGTTGCTTTGATCTGCTGATTGACTTGTTTGCTTAGGAAGTAGTATGAGCCACTCTAGGAGCTCATCACTAGGATCAAAATGTTTCCCAATCATCTATACCTAAGCAAGAAAGCAAACCTTGTTGTGATCTCTAGCCATTAAGTGATCGCCTAAAACCCTTAATCAGATCCCTTCTGAGGACTTCCATTCTAAGATGTTCCCAAGTCCTTGAAGACCAACATCAAGCAAGGATCTATTCTACTCACTCTACACTTAAATATCACCCTCTGGTTAAAGCTCTGACCCCTTGCAACTCCTCCAGGAACATTCCCTCTCCTACTCTAGTCAAACTCCCCAAAACTGCCAATTTTTGACAAAGTCTAGAATCAGTTCCAACATCACCTTTTCGAATATCTCCTTCTCTCAAACCATGTGCATTTTTGGAAATGCACCTGAGCCATCTTGTTAACCATCATAAGGACTAACAAGGACCACATTGGCCCCTGGTCAGATCCCCCTCCAACCCACCTTCCCATGATGGTTTTGCAGACAAGAAAATAACATTCCCTGCAAAACTAGTCATCATGCCCACGCTGGTAGAAGCTCACACCACCATCCAAATTCCTTTGGACCAACTCTCTACATGGTTGTGTTCTACTCTTTGATGTCTATCAGAACCTACTTCACTTGTCCCAAGTGGATCTCTGTGTTGATTACACCCTCATGGTTTTTAAGGCTTCATCACACTTTCTGCATGGCAGCCTTAATTTCACCAAAGTTTGCCATCTTCTCTAGATCACGTCAAATGCCCTTGTTTCAAACTCCTCCTGTCTTGATCATATATAGGTCCTGGCCTACCTATCCACCTATCCCTTGCACCAAGGTGAGCTCTCAGCTCCAAGATGCAAGCATGTTTTGCTGGTATAAAAATAACATCACCCTAGATCATCAACTCCTTGTTTTCCATCTTACTTCAGTTGGAATTACATTCCTCAAGGTTGAAAATGCCTGGTACACCTTGTCTATCTCACCTACCTTGATCCTCCATATTTATAAATAATTATCCATAATTATTATGGCCTCAAAACTATTTTATTTCTTAAATAGTCAAAATCTCCAAAACTCCCTCCATAAAGGAAAGTTTGGTTTTTACCAAACCACTTCCCCAATTTTTGGCTCATGTGAGTCCCACCTACCATACCCTATCTTTCCATCTCAAAAATAAATATTTTTGAGAAGCTTTATTATTTATTTTTGCCCTTTTTCTTAAAAGGCTGAATTGGAATAATAATTGTTTTAATAACTTTTAAGCCCCAATAAATCTTGGAAAAATTTCCCTAAGTGTGTATTCACATTTGGGACCCTTCCACACCAAAATCCATCCTGGTCCAATGGAAATTGATCAAATGATCTTCTAGAAATCACTTCTGTCCTTTTTGAGTAATTGGATTTAAGTGGACTAAAACCCCACCTAAAAATCTGAAATAACTCCTAGGGGTCCACCTTGACCTAATCTATCTACCAGCACCATTTACCCATCTGGTACAATGCAAGTTGGTGGACTTCCTTCACAACCAACAATTGGATCAATTTTGGCAAACTAGCAAACTACTAGTCTAAACCACTTCCAAATTTCACCAAAGCTTGATCAAAGCTCATCCTTAACACCCTGACACATCCTTGGTCGACCACCACTGTAGCTCCACCTCAGCCTTGACCTTTTGCCCTTACCAAAGTAGAAAGAAGGAGAAATAACCCCAATTCTGACAAGGATCAACCTCATTTAATTACCACTGCTGCCACCCCTCCCTCTCTAGTCCAGCATGACCCAATTACCATCCTACCCCTCTCCACCTCCCCTAGGAGCAATCCCTGGCCAGCATTGCCCTCCCCCATGTCCAATTTGGTAATTTACCCCATCTACTCCTTCCTCTTGGTATATATGGCCAGCAGCCCTTCCCCGGCTAGCCCCCTGCCCTCATTTGCCCCCTCTCACTCCCACTTGCCTCCCCCGAGCACCTCGCCTTCTCCCCTGTCTGTGCTGTTCGAGGAAGAAGAGGAGGAGGAAGCTTCGGCCTCCTCAAGAAAATCGATCAAGGCATCTTCTCCTCCACTCCATTTCCTCTGCATGTCAGCCCACAAGATCCTCTCCTCCTCCTCTACCTAATGGTACTCTTCCTTTTGTCCAGGGCGACTCATCCGTTCATGCCACCGAGCTCCGACGAGGTCGCTCCCGGCCGCCGTCGCACGAGCTGCTTCCCGTGGGCCTCCGTCGTCGTGCCGCCCACCATTCTGCTCGCCATCGTCGACCGCGTCGCCCTGCACCAGCCCCGACCCTCCTCGAGCCCTCAAGTGAGCTCCCCGCTCCGTGCCACCCTCTGCTAGGGTTAGTCTCGTCGCCGGCGAACCCTGGGTGGACGACGACTCTGCGCCTCCCCCTCTCGTTGACTGTCAGGCCCCGCCTGGCAGGTTGGAGCGCCACCTCCCGCACGTCGCCCGTGCGCCGTGGGCCGAATCTCCCCCTGTGGCCCATTTCCCAGTCAGATCCAGCCCACTGCACCTCCTTTTCTTTTTTCCTTTTGGCCAACCTTTATTCCAGAAAATGTTTCTGCTAGGTTTAAATCCAAATAAAATGGTAAACAACTTCCAAATGACTAGATCTAAATTTTTGGTGGTTCTATGATGTTTTCTTAAACATGCAGAGGCAACCCCATATCCAGAATAATTCTCTTTTTTTCTGGTATTTATTCTGCTGCAGAGTATACTTTGGACTAAATAAATTCCTCTCTGAGCTAGCCATCTCCATTTGAGTAGAACCAAAGACCTACTGGAAGGTATTGGAAATACCTATCACCCAGCATAGGTCCCATGCCTAGTGGAACAATTTACTGCCTTTAGCAAAAATAACCAAACCAGCCCCTATTTGCCTTAGCTAAATTCCCCAGGTCTAACCAAATGTGGTACTGACCTGATTCCACTTCCCAGTACTTCCTAGGATCAATATCTACCAAATCCTAGCAGCTCATAATTTATTGAGCTCTGGTTGAATTTTAGTGAATTAAATACCTCTGTAAAGGGTGTTTTTAACTAAATAACTCACTCGAGGAATTTTGCAACTCCAAAAAGGGTGAATTCAATTCCTACAGAAAGATAATTCAAATGTCTATCACATGCCCTTGGAACCAACTCAATAGCTCATGTAGTATTAATCTGATTCAAAGGAGAAGAATCATACAGAACTGCCTTTGGGATTTTCCTGAGGGAATTCTGGTAACTATTTTAACTTGAATCCAACTCTAGGTGGTTCAGTACAGCAAGTACTACCTAACCATCCAAGGAAATAATTTTTGGAGCTCCAGAAATTTTCTGGTGAATTATTTCCTCAAACTAGAGTTTAATCCACTTTAAAAATCATAATTAAAACTTGAAAAGTGATAATCAAGTGAAATCACTTGTGATGGTTTTGTATTGACAAGACCTATCTGTGGATATCACTTTTCCACATTGATATCCCACTGATCACAGAACCCTAATCCAAATGCCTTGTCACTAACTTTGACAACTATCTTCCAAGAGAAAACACCCCAGTGGCAATCTTGTAAATTCCACCATTTGAATCCCACATCTCCAAAAACCTCCCAAGTCCAGTAGTAATCCTTTATTTGTTTGCTGTATGGTTTGATGTTTGTATGCCTTGTATTGATTGTGATATTGTCTGCTTGCATGTCTACCCGATGACGATGTTAGTGTGAGTGTCTGGCGATAAGAAGGAAGGGATTTCTTATTATTATATATTTGGGTATTCTTGGTCATCTGAAGAAGTCCAGGGACTTTTGCTGATCACAGGAAAGCCACCATTCCTGAACTCTATCATATGCCCTACTCTCTTTTATCTTTTTTATATCTTCTTTACAAATTGCATTATCTACCTACATGTTTTGCTTTATAAATACCGCGATAGTAACGTGGCTCCTCCAAGCTTTATTTCGTGCCCTTCAAGGCACCACCCCGATGAACCCATCATTTACCCCATTTAGACCGAGAGTATGATGATTAGCATCCTACCTCCTTGGAAGCCCCGGTTTTGAGAAAAATAAATTGTTTTGGGATTTTCCCCACTACAAATGTTTCAAAAACAGCTTTGTAAAACCCTGGGAAGAGGCATCATTCCCAGTGGAAGTTTTAACCAAAGAAATGGTGATGAGAAGAAAGGAGATTGTGATGGGATGTTCTACGCCTTTATTGGAACAAATTTTATCCGCGCAACCACATTACCCCAGGTTGTTGGGGCTTAGCTCGTAGTTTGTCTGTATTAGCCGAGGTAACTTCTACCATGCTTATAGGGAGAAATCCCTGGAATTCCGGGCGGGCGCTGATGTCTACGCACTTCTATTCTTGTAGACAGTTGTTGGGCCTCCAAGTGCAGAGGTTTGTAGAACAGCAGCAAGTTTTCCCTTAAGTGGATCACCCAAGGTTTATCGAACTCAGGGAGGAAGTGGTCAAAGGTATCCCCTCTCAAGCAACTCTACAATCAAGATACAAGAAGTCTCTTGTGTCCCCAACACACTCAATACACTTGTTAGGTGTATAGGTGCACTAGATCGGCGAAGAGATAGTGAAATACAAGTGGTATAGGTGATAGAAAATAGCTTGATGGTGTGGAAGAGACTAAAGGCAAACTGAAATAAAGAAGGAAGCAAGCAAACATGTAACAGATCTAATAGCAAATGGTGTGTCAATGCTTAGAAACAAGGCCTAGGGATCATACTTTCACTAGTGAACACTCTCTCATAAATATATTATCTTCATGATACTACTCTTAACTACTCTCCGGTTGGACACTCTAATCGATGGTAGGGCTCTAACAGCACACCTCAAAGTAAGCCTTTCCCATCTAGAAAACCCCACACTGTCACCTTGAGTACTAGATGAGTCCAACAAACACCACAATTTCATAAAGACATCCAACTCCAAATATAACTAATAACAAGTATTTGTAAACTTTAGCCTAAGTGCCACCATGGTGAGCACGCTGTCACTTTCACACACATGGGGAGAGCAGAGATTCATTAAAACACTTGAGTAGTAGAATAGATCTGTAGATTACAAGCTCATGATCACAACAAGATCATGCATAGATAGAGAGATGAACACATAGCTACCAGTAGAACCCCTTAGCCTCGAGAGAGAACTACTCCCTCCTCATCATGGGAATCAGCAACGATGATGGAGATGGTGGTGGAGATCGATGGAGATGGCTCCGGGGGCACTTCCCCATCCCGGCAGTGTGCCGGAACAGAGACTTTCTGTCCCCCAAATCTCCCCTTCGGTGGCGGCGGCGCGGCGGAACTTTTCGTGGCTGGAGGCTTGATTCTTTAGGGTTTATGCATCGGGAGGCTTCTTATAGGAGAAGAGGCAAGGTCGGTGGCCGGCCAGGGGGCCCACACCATGCCCTGGCGCGGCCTAGGTGGACCCGCACCTAGGGGTGGTTCGACCACCCTGTGGCCCCTCTCCGGCTCTCCTTCTGGCTCCGTGAATTGTAGCATCCCAATTGTCTAACAATTGCAATGCTACTAGTCTAGTCTATATATATGCTATCTTCCTACATATAATTGTTGCATCATAATTATATCATGCTCATGTCATCATGCCACATTGCATTTGAGCATCATATAAAATCCTTTTTCATTTGGTTCTTATCTCATATGCACTATTAATTGTATTTGCCTCTTGATACATTGTATTTGGTTCTTTATAAATGCTTGATGCCCAAATTGAGTTGGGGCCATATCTTTTATTAACTCCACCACCTTTCTTGTCACCACCCTATAATCCCACCATCCAACTATATGTGAGCTTTGCATTTCTTTTTGTTTTACCTCTAGCTCATGTGGGATGGGATGGATTCACTTCTAGATCCACATGCTCCCATGCAAGCATCATGTTGTTTTCACATTATGGATATGTGGAGCCACCTTTGCATGCTTTGTGAGTGGAACCCCTTTTCTAGCTTCCATAAGGATTGTTTTGGAATATTTGCTCATGTTGGAAAAAAAATTAGGCTATTAAGCACCTAGTGGGACATACACACTAGCAAGTCCAAATTATATTCAAATTTGAGCATCTCCATCTACTCCACATGGAACGTCCTTTTAATTCTTTTAGCTTGGCCTCATTTCATATTTTGGAATGCATGTGTATAAATGCCATGATTATTTATTTTGTTTTCACAAGATTAGACATGGCATTTAATGCTCATGCATGGGCCATGCAACAAGCATCACCATCTTATCCTTCTTTGGTTTTCTTGGATTTTTTAGTGGATCCCCTCTTTTGAGCTCTCTTTTCTCTCGACCTTCTCACCTTGGTCGTGTTCCTTGCCATGTGCATCAAGCCCTCCATACCTCTCATCTCCTCCATGCATGATCATGTGAGATCATCCCCATAACCATCGTTTCCCCTTATACTTGATCATGCCACACATAAAACCCTAATCTCACCACCTTCCCTCTCACCATCTCCTTACCCAACCCCCATCCATGCATGCTCATGTGTGACCTTGCCCAAAACCCTAAACACCCCTCCTCCTCACCTCCACCCCCTTGCTTGGACTTGTTTTGGCCATGTTTAAACCCTAAGACCCTACCCTAACCTCTCTCTCCAAAACCCTAACTCCACCCTCACCACACCACCTTGCTCTCACCATGTCGAGACACCACCCTCTCCCTCTACCCCCTCTCTAACCCTAACCGGCCAAGCTACCCCTAACCTAACACCAACCCTAGCTAACCACCCCTTCAACCCTAGCTCTACCCGAGCCTCTCTCTCTCTCACTCTCTCCCTGCCAGGCCGGCCCCACCCCCGAGCCTACCTCTCTCCTCGCCCTGGCCCCACCTCTAGCCGCAGCCACCTGCCCTGGCCCTTCCCACGTCAAGCACGTGAGGGAGGAGAGGAGAAAAGGTGGCCGAGGCCACCTTTTTGTCCCAAACCCCACGGCACCTTCCTCTCCTCCCCTCTTCTTATCTACTCCCCCATGTTTCCTCTGCCGAGCCTCACCTTCCCCCCTGACCATTGTGCGGATCCTCTCTCTCCCCTTCTACCCACATCCACCCCGGCGGCCACCGTCGGCATCCACCTCCTCGCGACGATACACGGTGGCGGGCGTGGCGAGTTGGCGTCGAGGAAGGCTGGAGGAGCACCGTGGAGTTCTTTGTCTATCTGTTGCATCCAACCTTGTTGTCACAATCTGCCTTTGGTTATCAACTGTTGGTACATTCCATACTGACAGGCTTTTGTAAACCGGCGCGATCTATCCGACTCCTTGTTAACCGGTGCCATCTTGTTAAGGGTGTTCTTCCTTCCAGCATGCTTTCACAGAATGTGGAGTGCTAATCTCTATCTGATAAGTGGTTTTGCGCATATATTGGTATTTTAATGCTGAAAAATGCGGGAAATTTTTCTTTGGTACATCTGCATTTCCACACTCCTCTTCAGTCGTGTGTGAAACATTATCTATCTTCCTTTTATCAGCATGTTCATGCTAACTCGTTCTTTTGTCACCGGCGCTTAATCCTGGAGTTTTACTTCATCATCAATTCTTTTGGCCTAAATACATAACATGTGTCGATCCGATGTTTGTGATCGTAATTTGGTTCTCGGCAAAGCTATATGACACTTATCATGAGTGGAGTATGGTCAATGCTATCGACACTATCCTCCAAATGGTGGCGGTTATGTCCTGTGATTTTGAGTTACACCGTGATCATATCTATTGGCAATCCGGAGTTGTCTCAAGGCACTACGGTGGTCTATCATTTGTTTATCATGCTTCACATCCTTTTGGAACTCCATATCTGCAAAATTCTCTTGATACGAGGGAATTGCATCTTTTCGCCGCTGATAGCTTTTCTTAAGGTAGGAGATATCATCGTTTCTTTATCCAAGATCTCTTTATCTTTGTAACCGGTGACCCGATCGATGATGTGGACCAGGTGGCATTTCCTGTTCTCTTCCGAAGGACCAGATAATCTATTCTGCCAGTGCATCTCTTGCAACATGAACCTGTGCTCTTAATGTTGATCTTTCAAAAGAGCGTTGACCTCAGAGAGTGTTTCGAGCATTTGTTCGTTTCTCTCGCCTCTTGAACTTGGTATTCTGGGAATATCTTGTTAATACATGGTGGTATATGTTGATAATATGCTTGCCTATTCTATATCAATGGAAGGACATGGAAGATCAACTGTATCTCTTTCTCTCAAGCTTCGTGAACACTACCTATGTGCAAAGTTCTCAAAGTGTAATTCTGGCTTTTTTAAGTCACCTATCTCGACCACGTCCTTCTGCTAAATACATCGCTTCAATTTTTGGAATCAGCAAGCCCATTGTTAATTCCATCTTCCATCTTCAATCAAACCTGGAGTTTTTCCTTGTTGGCGAGTTATCATCGTCGTTCCGCTGAAGTTTTTCCTCAGGACTGCTAAATCTCTCTCAATCATTTCAAGAAGAACATGGAGTTTCTTTTCACCTCTGTCTCGTCAAGTAATCTTTTGAAACCCGCTCATTCTATCGTCTATGCTCAATCCACCGGAGGCCATGAAGACTTTTCAGATCTTTTGTAATCCTTCTGTTCAAGTTGGTGCTATCTTTTTCGTTATTTGTTGAATCTGGCAGTTGTTCTCCGTAATCTTCCTTCATATCTTTCCAGTGGCTTGGTACTTCTGACATGACGACAACATCATCATCTGTATCTATCTTTGAATCCGGAGAATCGTTTGCATCTATCCTTGTTTTCTAATGGAGTTCCATGAGTTCTTTTGTCAAGATCTTTAGTCTGTTTTGGGAGTTGGGTTGCATGGTTTTTATATTCAGGTGCGGAGTAATGCTTTGAGTGTGGGATGGAGTAGCTACCATACCACTACTCTTATCATTCGCTCTTGTACATTGGATTGGTGAATTTGTGCGATTTAACTCATTCCACGGAAGTAGAAGTGGCCTTTATTTCTCGATACTTCTAGTTACGTCCTTGTTTTCCGGAGTTTTCTCTCAAGAACATAATTAATAATCTCTTGTTGGTGATCTCGTCCTTTCTACACGGAGAAAAATCTTTAATTATCTGGTGGAAGCAAATGCAATATCTTCTCAGTTCCCCTTCATTTCACTAGTGTTCGACATCGTCAACAAGAGGGATGAAGTATATATTTGACTTCTTTTTGTCAATCCTTTCTCGTGGTAAAGCCAATTATGGTTGATGCCATCAGTCGCAAATCTATTGCATTAGCCTCAAGGTTAAAGAAAGCAATAAGTATCCCTACAATAAACTCCAGATCCTCTATATTCTTTTCTTCTCGGGATCACACCATAATCTAGCATCACCTCCTTGTCTAGAAGTTATATCCGTGCACCTCAATTGTGTGATCCTTTGGTTCTTACCGGCGCAACAAGAATATAATCCGACAATGTCTAACTCAATCTTTTCGTTGATATCAAGGAACTCTATTGTTTGAAGGCAATATTGTTCTAGACTTCAATTCTCAAATCCGAGGGAAGAAACAATGCTATTTTCATAGTGGTATCTAACTTCTCCAAAGTAGCTCTTTCTTCCGGTGAGGCAAAGAATCATCGTCATGTGCATCTGTTGATCTCTAATCCTAACGGTGTGTCTTTCTTTCTCCACGATACATCGGCCTTCCTTATTCTTTCAAGTGTTTCTATTCTTTATCATGTTTCCTGAAAAAAAAACGAGGCTATGATCATCCTATCCTTCTTATCTCACGACAATCCTTCAATTCTTCTAACCCTTTGTTTCTTGAAGCAAACGCAGACTTGCAACAAGTCTAGCAAGTGTTTGCAAGGTGTAGTGGTTGCACCATTCCGTTGTTCATCAACTTGGGAACGTGAGGGTCACCTTCGTTCCGAACACCCGCCTCTCCTTGTGTTGGTTTCTTTTTCCTAGGAATCTCGGGGCGAGATTCTTGTTTAGTGGGGGAGAGTTGTAGCATCCCAATTGTCTAACAATTGCAATGCTACTAGTCTAGTCTATATATATGCTATCTTCCTACATATAATTGTTGCATCATAATTATATCATGCTCATGTCATCATGCCACATTGCATTTGAGCATCATATAAAACCCTTTTCATTTGGTTCTTATCTCATATGCACTATTAATTGTATTTGCCTCTTGATACATTGTATTTGGTTCTTTATAAATGCTTGATGCCCAAATTGAGTTGGGGCCATATCTTTTATTAACTCCACCACCTTTCTTGTCACCACCCTATAATCCCACCATCCAACTATATGTGAGCTTTGCATTTCTTTTTGTTTTACCTCTAGCTCATGTGGGATGGGATGGATTCACTTCTAGATCCACATGCTCCCATGCAAGCATCATGTTGTTTTCACATTATGGATATGTGGAGCCACCTTTGCATGCTTTGTGAGTGGAACCCCTTTTCTAGCTTCCATAAGGATTGTTTTGGAATATTTGCTCATGTTGGAAAAAAAATTAGGCTATTAAGCACCTAGTGGGACATACACACTAGCAAGTCCAAATTATATTCAAATTTGAGCATCTCCATCTACTCCACATGGAACGTCCTTTTAATTCTTTTAGCTTGGCCTCATTTCATATTTTGGAATGCATGTGTATAAATGCCATGATTATTTATTTTGTTTTCACAAGATTAGACATGGCATTTAATGCTCATGCATGGGCCATGCAACAAGCATCACCATCTTATCCTTCTTTGGTTTTCTTGGATTTTTTAGTGGATCCCCTCTTTTGAGCTCTCTTTTCTCTCGACCTTCTCACCTTGGTCGTGTTCCTTGCCATGTGCATCAAGCCCTCCATACCTCTCATCTCCTCCATGCATGATCATGTGAGATCATCCCCATAACCATCGTTTCCCCTTATACTTGATCATGCCACACATAAAACCCTAATCTCACCACCTTCCCTCTCACCATCTCCTTACCCAACCCCCATCCATGCATGCTCATGTGTGACCTTGCCCAAAACCCTAAACACCCCTCCTCCTCACCTCCACCCCCTTGCTTGGACTTGTTTTGGCCATGTTTAAACCCTAAGACCCTACCCTAAGCTCTCTCTCCAAAACCCTAACTCCACCCTCACCACACCACCTTGCTCTCACCATGTCGAGACACCACCCTCTCCCTCTACCCCCTCTCTAACCCTAACCGGCCAAGCTACCCCTAACCTAACACCAACCCTAGCTAACCACCCCTTCAACCCTAGCTCTACCCGAGCCTCTCTCTCTCACTCTCTCCCTGCCAGGCCGGCCCCACCCCCGAGCCTACCTCTCTCCTCGCCCTGGCCCCACCTCCAGCCGCAGCCACCTGCCCTGGCCCTTCCCACGTCGAGCACGTGAGGGAGGAGAGGAGAAAAGGTGGCCGAGGCCACCTTTTTCTCCCAAACCCCACGGCACCTCCCTCTCCTCCCCTCTTCTTATCTACTCCCCCACGTTTCCTCTGCCGAGCCTCACCTTCCCCCCTGACCGCTGCGCTGATCCTCTCTCTCCCCTTCTACCCACATCCACCCCGGCGGCCACCATCGGCATCCACCTCCTCTTGACGATACACGGCGGCGGGCGTGGCGAGTTGGCATTGAGGAAGGCTGGAGGAGCACCGTTGGACCGCCCCATACACAGCAGCGAGGAGGAGCGCCGTCCCTGTGCCGCCGATCACCGACGCCGAGGAAACCCTAAATCCGGCGGGACGTCTGCGTCGCCGTCGACCTGCGGCTCCTCAGCCCGATCTGACTGCACCGGCCACTCCGCGGTGAGCTGCCCTTCCCCCATGACATCCCCTCTCTCGCCGACGCCGCCTGTGCTCGCTGGACTTTCTGCCGAGCACTCTCGGTTCAACGGCGGCCGCTGGCTTCTGCTTAACTAGCCACATATCCCCCTCCTAATAGCAACCCCCACCCCACCGCACTGGTTCCGGCCCTCTGCGCATGCGCCCAGGTCGCGGGTTCGATTCCCCCGCGCCGCGCCATTCTGTCGAGCACGGACTTGTCGTCAGTTTCGACAGGCAGATCAACAGTGGGTTTGTTGGCAGTTTGCAAATACCCCCGCCCACACCTTTTTGCCTCAACCCGCGATACCCTAGGACCCACCTGTCGGCCTCTGTGGTCTTTTTACAAAAA
Organism: Avena eriantha; assembly: GCA_910589775.1. Taxonomy (NCBI): domain Eukaryota; kingdom Viridiplantae; phylum Streptophyta; class Magnoliopsida; order Poales; family Poaceae; genus Avena; species Avena eriantha. The sequence continues at coordinate 133,151,467 of OU342744.1, read as the reverse complement.
GGTATCGCAGTTTTGTTTTCCTTAACCCGGGCTCCAGCCCGGACCCACCTGTCAGCCGCGGTTGCACTTTTATGAAAAAGTACCCCGGCTTTGTGGTTCCTCAACCCGCCGTCCCCGTCTGTGCCACGTGGCTGTGCCCCGTTCGCCCGCCCGCGCATGGCTCCGCACACCATCGACCCCACCTGTCAACTGCACGGGCTGGATAACGCCACGGTAAGAATAGTCTGTGCCACGCCGTTTTCGCCCAGTCAGCATCGGTCCCACCCGACAGTGACTGTGGCTAGCTCTGCCTGAGTAGGAAAAGTTTATGTGTTTATCTGTTTTATAAAAACAATTTCAGAAATGTTTAAATATGATTTAAATTCTGTTTTTTAATAACTTATAATTTGTAACTCCAAATAATACAAATAATATATGTTTCTGAATCAGAAAAATGTGAGGAATTGAAATATGCCATTCAAAATATCATGTGAGCACTTTTAATTTCGAAATTGTTTAAATGTTATAAAAATGCCTTTTTCTTAATTAATTAATAACTTTAATTCTACAACTCCAAATTTGACAAATAATATGCCTAAATCGATTAGCGCGACGAGTCCGTTCTGTCTATGCATTCCATGTTATGAATTGAAGCATGCATCATGTCATTATTAAAAATCAGAACTGTTTATGGCAATAAAACTTGACCAAATAATTAATAAAATGATTTATTCTCGTCCCCACACCTCACCCATGCCATGCTACATTATTGCCATGTAAATTGAGCATCATTCATCATGGCATGCTTGTGTGCTTGTCGCATTTTTAATTCATATGATTGTGCACTTTATTTATGTTGGCCCTTGTTTGTTTGGTTCTTCTTTCGAATAGACGCCGAGCAGGGGAAATATCAGGAATCCCAGGAGTACTACCCAGATCCGTCTCTCGCTTCAACTGAGCTGCCAGGCAAGCACTACCACATGCTTGCATACATATAGTACCTATTGCTTCTATCTTATTCTTGCATCATTGAGTCGTGATTGCATTAAATTGAATCCCAAGTACTGCATAGCCTTTACTTTTAAACCCCACCGAAGCTTGTTCCTCTATCCCATGAGCCATTACTACAGGAGTTGTTTGAGCCATGCGAGTCGTAGAACAGCATGTGTAGGGTATGTGAGTGTCTGATGGATAACGAGGTACCTAAACAACTTAACCTGAGTAGTAATGGGATAACTAATGAAAGAGGCACCGGTGAGCAATATCTGCTATTTGGTTTTTCATGCTCACTTGTGTCCCATAGGACCCCGAGTACTTGATTCCTGTTCCTTGACTATTCGCACTATCCACATCCGGGAGGCCGTGGACCCCCCAGAGCTAGAGCTTGATTCATTTCTATTTCTCGGGGCCACAAAGTAGTTTGGGGCTTTGTTACTATCCTGTACTTATGCCATGCTTTACTGTTTTATTTAAGATTGTGCGAGGGGCACCTGTACTGTTTAGGATTGCGGAGTGTTTTCACGGTATCGACAAGCCCAGTCACACTTTCGGGTTCCCTGTCGTTTACAGCCATTGACGCAAAACTTGGGTCCGTCACGAAGCCGGCCAACTTCGTTGTGGGTAGCTTAATGGGGTGGCCCCCTGAAATATTTTTGAATCCTATGATCGCTTTGTCGTGAATGCCTCATTGGGTTTTGATTTGGTTTTTCCGAGGTTGATCGAGTGTGTGTTGCTATTTGTGCACCCCTGCATGGTCAATCTTTCTGAAAGCCGTGTCCGCAGTTATGGACGACTTGGAGCATAGTTTCTCGATCATAGACAAGTATAACTAAAGTACCGCTTTTAATTTGACTAAATACCTGACTAGTAAATAGTGCAATACTCATGGAATGGTTAATAAAACTGCCAACAGATGGGTTGTTCGTCCGCTTTCTCGTTGGTAAGCGAGAAGGAGGATGGATCTGTTACTTTATACTGTTATAACTCTTGTTTCTAATTAACGGACATCCGTCTATCATTGGTTAGGAGGATGGTTAGCGAGTATCTATAGACTTGTTAGTTATTACCTTTTGCTGCAATTGCGTCACCCTAGGTATATGTCCCCTTTAGAGGCATAAAGACTTGCTGAGTACCCCTAGGGTCTCACGCGATAAATTGTTTGATTCGGATGAACAAGTGTATTCACAAGATGGATACTGGGTGGAGGAGACAGATGATGTTGGCAATGATCATTCGGTGTAGACATTCCGGGGATGGGGATCCGTGAGATCTGTGGGCGGGATGTGTTTATTTATGTGGCATCTTATGCCGATTTGCTTCTTATCCGTACTCGGATCTTGTTTTCCGCTTCCGCCTGGATGAGGAGCTATCCTAAACTATTATCTCTATCTAGGATATTTGAATCTTGCCGCATGGCGTTGCAATATTTCTATTTCTTTTAGATGGAATGGCTCTGAAAACTGTTGTATGGTAGCTTGCATACATACTCACTTGTGTATGTATTTGATCTCTTCGCCTATTGCCTACGCCGCTCGCTCTTGTCCCGATGTCTTGGAAGTGGTTAGGACGGCCGACGGATCTACACGTGGGCGGTCCACTGGGCCCCCGATGTACTATTTTAACCACTTCCGCTGCATCCAGGCTTGAACTTAGAACATAGGGTCCGAGGTAGTTACATGAATCTTCCGGTAAAATATCAACTTTGGCTTTTGTCCCGTCCAATTCTGAGAATATTCATTTTCTGACTTTCTAGAACCAAAAACAGCAGAAAATAGGCAACTGGCACTGTGGCATCTTGTTAATAGGTTAGTGCAAGAAATCATATGAAAAGTACTCCAAAGTGTGGACAAAACACAAGAAAGTAGATAAAACCAAGCATGGAACATCAAAAATTATAGATACATTTGCAATGTATCAGGCGCCTCCAGATCAAGGATCTGTCGCCTGTCGCTTGCTTCGGCAAGAGTGAGCCTGAACTAACAGGAGTCCGGTGCAACAATTGGGTCTCCCGCGGACGGTATGACTTAGGTAGTATGGAAGGAAGTGGAGTCACCAAATTAAAGGTATATGCCAAGTTGCGGCTTGGGTATGCGCGTGTACGGAAGGAAGGACTATGGCTGGGAGCCACATACGTGTTGCCGGTGAGATAAACCCAAGAGGAAAAGCATGCCTTTGCTAGTGTAGACAAGCGAAAGGTTAGGTTTGATTATCCGGACCCCCATCTACAGTGGTAGTGGGCCGTGGTTGTATCCTGGCGGATGTATTGATTCTTGTGGGTAAAGTGTGCAAACTCTGCAGAGTATAACCTATTCGAATAGCTGTGTCCACGGTCAAGGATGGTTGTAAAGGTGTTGGCTAGGAGTACCCAAACTGTGCTTGTTTGGGAAACAAGTACTTTGAGGACGAAGGTTCCGGGGGAACCCGAGTTCGAGAACTTTGTTTTGACCCGTGGGGTCTAAAATGTTCAAAAAGGGTTTTCAACCACAAAACTGTTTTCAAAACTATTTTTCAACAAAGATATGGAGATCTCTTGGTTTATAAAACAGAAGCATGTTTTCAAAACTCTTTTTCAACAAAGATATGGAGATGCCATAATTTCAAAGTTAGGTTAGCTCTTTTTTAAAAGCAACCCCAGATAGAGCTATCTCGCCACAGCCAAAATCTCATTTCCTTTGTTCACTTATCTTGGTGGTTTGTGAGTACATTCAAAGTACTCACAGCTTTGTCCCTGGCTATTTACCTGGCCAGACTTTCAGGAGTTTAAGGTGACGTCCATCGAGCTAGGCTGTCTCCCTAGTCAGATGCCTGTAGGTTGAGGCACGATTGTGCTCTGCGCTTGGTGGTGTTCCGCTGCTAAGATTGATGTAGCCCTACTAGCAATTATGTAAGTCTTGTATTTTCGTTATGTTTCGGATGATTGTAATGATACCTGTCGGTTATGTTCCACGGCTCACTGATCATAGGAACGTGGAAATATGCATAATAGAGATTTCTCGGATGAATAATCCGGGGAGACCATAGGGTGGACATACATCCATCGAGAACTTCCACTCGAAGACAACGAGTAGGAACTCGTGGTTGATGTAGTCGTACACTTGCCGATCTCAAGATCGAGTGGAAGTCCGAGCGCCGCAACTCAGCAACGCATCCGTACTCGCACACACGTTCAAGCCACCGGACAACCTTCACCTCCTCGCTCCAGCGATCCAGCGGAAGCAGCAACTCCTTCCAGATGAAATGCCACCGGGAACATGTATCTCGCTAATCCGAGACCATGGGGGAATTATTCTAGAGGAGGAGAGAGATCCTTCACAAGGAGGTGTGTGGAAGGAGGGAGAGGGTGGCCTTTTATAGGAGGAGGGGGTGCCCCTCCCCATGGACGACGCATGGGGGGTGACCCCTCATCTCCCCCATTCATGTGGTGGTAACCCCTCCACATTAAAATGCCTCTTCACATTCCCTTTAAAAAGTCTCCACTTTAAATGCATTAAATTTCTCCAAATTTAATGCTCTCTCATTTAATAAAACTCTTTTATTATTTTTATTCAGAATTTTGTTAATTACTTTAATTAACAAACATTCACATATAACCCCTTGCAATATTTCAATATCACATGCAGAACCACTTTCTGCAATTTTACCCGAAACAATTTCCGGTTTCTATTGAAACAATTCCTGCGCTTTGCAATGTTTTCATCTGAAACATATGTGCTCCAAAATGGTGTCCGGTAACTCTTAAGTGTGTCACCCTATGGTTCGCGAATAATGCAGGCATGATTGAGACTCCTCTCAGATCAATAATCAGAAGCGGGACCTAGAGATCCATACTGACTCCTGCATATTCAACGATGACTTCTGTGATCGTGAGAACCTTTAACGCTTGTAATTTAATCCCTTTGTCTCATGATATAATACATGTCCAAGATTCGATCATCGGTATCCAAATACCTAGTTTGATCTCATTATCGACATGCACTCTTTTCTCATTCCCGTGATATAACATTCTAGTGATCACATCACTTGCTTGCAAGCTATCTCAATGTGATATCACCGAGAGGGCCCAGAGTATATCTATCCGTCATCGGGATTGACAAATTTCACTCTTGATCCATGAGCCTCAACATAACACCTTCGTAGCACTGAACCCATCTTTATAGTCACCCTGTTACGGTGTGACGTTTGATGTTATCAAGATACTCTTTATGTGTTAGAAATTAACATGATCTCATGGTCTAAGGATAAAGATTACTTCGTATGATGTTATAGCAATATAAACATAATGACTTGATCGTAATGCTATACTTTGGATGAATGTTCATCACATCATTTCACAAATGCTGTGACCTTGTTATTAACAACATCAATGCCCATGATCAGGAAACCTTGATCATCTTGTTAATCAACAAGCTAGTCTATAAGAGAGGCATAACTAGGAACCCTTTTTGTTTTTTAAACACACATGTATTGATGTTTCCGATCAATACAATTCTAGCATGCAAAATAAACATCTATCATATATAAGGAATACATAATAACAACTTTATTATTGCCTCTCAGGGCATATTTCCTTCATTTTATGATGAATTTTCAAAGCCTATGACTGACAGGTTTGAGATGTCTATGATGGGGGAATTACGGTTCTTTCTTGGATTCAAGATCAAGAAACTTAGAGAAGGAACCTTCATTAATCAAGCAAAGTACATCCAAGACATGCTCAAGAGATTCAAGATGACGGATCTTAATGGTGTCGCCACTCCGATGCAAACAAAATGTCACCTCGAACTTAACCTCCATGGTAAAGATGTGGACCAAACGGTATACCGGTCCATGATCGGCTCTCTTCTTTACCTCTCCGCATCTAGACCCGATATTGTGTTGAGTGTAGGGGTGTGTGCAAGGTATCAAGCAGCTCCTAAAGAAAGCCACTTAGTGGCGGTCAAGAGGATCTTTCGATATTTGGTTCATTCCCCTAACTTTGGTCTATGGTATCCCAAGGGCTCTAATTTCTCTCTATGTGGTTATACTGATTCAGATTGGGCTGGTGATAAGGATGATCAGAAATCCACTTCTGGAGCTTGTCAATTCTTGGGAAGATCTCTAGTGTGTTGGTCATCTAAAAAGTAGAATTGTATCCCTCTCTCCACCGCCGAAGCTGAATATGTTGCTACTGCTAGTGCTTGCACTTAGTTATTGTAGATGAGGCGAACTTTAAAGGAATACAGTGTCAATTGTGACAAAATGCCTCTTTTATGTGATAATGAAAATGCAATTAAAATTGCGTACAATCCGGTACATCACACAAAGACAAAGCATATTGAGATTCAGAATCATTTTATTCGAGACCATGTTGCTCGAGGCGATATTGATCTATCTTTTGTGAGCACGAAGAACCAACTTGCTGATATTTTTACGAAGCCACTTGATGAAGCAAGATTCTGCTACTTGAGGAACGAGCTAAATATCATTGATTCCAGGAGTTTGTCTTTATTACCCATGCACTCACTCATACATCTCAGTCTTATTTGGTCTAGATGTGGGCATGGATATAGCGGGAGTGTGGTCCTAATTAATTGGGCTAACCCTCCCCCCATAATGCCAAAAGCAAGAAAATCATTTCTCTTAATATCATTTTGTGATATGTGAGCTTATTGATGAGTATTGGTCGTGAACCCAAGATATATCTCCGCGGTGTCATACCATACACTCCAACAAGATGGCTTCGGCCACCACCCTCTCCTTTGAGGAGAATTGGATTTTTGTGGATCTTTTTGGTTGTTTCTGCTCACCTCATGTTCTTATGGGAATCACACTCAATTTTGGCTCTTATTTGATTTGGTTCTTGCAATTTTGAGTGTATAGTACCATCTCAGTTTGGCTCTCTTAATCCTAAGCTTTTCCCTACCCCTAAGCCATCTATTCTTGCACACAAGTCCATTGTACACCTTGTGGGGGTGTTGTTTGGGGACGCGCGGGCCTGAATCTGTGTGCAACTGAAATTTAGATTTGAGGCCGAATAATCCGGCCCTGACGGATTTCATCTTAAAGGGCAGGGATCGGGGGAAGGGCTCATAACGAGCAGCACTTCTCCCCCAACTCTCTCCTCCTCCTTAGCCGCCGCCTGCCGTCCCCCACCCTCCCCGGAGCCTCTCCGGCCACCGGATTTTCCGGGCCTCCCCGGATATTCTTCTCCGTGCCTCCGGGTACCTTCTCCTCCGTGTTCTTCCTCCAATGAGTGAGGATAACTCCCTCTCTCCCCATCTTTGGCTAGATGTGTCATTTGTTGTGTGGAACGTTGTCTAGAAGGATGTGGTTTCGAGTAGAACTTATAGGCTTGAAGTTTCTAGGCCCGATCTACTTCCTTGCACTCAATCTAGGCTTGTTGAAAAATTTCTGCCAGGGCCGAATTATCCGCCCCTGGCAAGGCCGGATAATCCGGCCTGACAGAATCGAATCTGATTCAATTTCGCCATAGTTTGTGCATTGAGTAGAATTGTCCTATGAACTTTTTGACTACCTTTTCCATGCTCTCCCTTGGACTTGTGTGTATGCTTATCCCCATGCTATCACCCTTGTTCTCTTCACAGGTGGTTCCAGTGCTCCCAAGACTTACAAGCGTCGTCCTCGTTCTATCTATTTTAGGGTAGACAATGAGGGTCATACTGTGGACAAGGTTGAGCCGAGGAGAAGAGAAAAAGAGGCCGAACGCATGGCAGAACAAGAGAAGCGGGAGAGATCCAGGAGGGGTGTGTCCAAGAGGAAGGGAAAAGAGCCCAAGATCAACTACAAGGCTATGGATCCTGTCACTTATTCCTCTATCCGTCACCGTGATTTGTTTGTAGAGCTGCCTCGTGATTCTGAGCTAGGGGATTCTCGCTTTTGGTGTGCTGAACAGAAAGGGATATATGAAGATGTGTATGCCAGGCTAAACATTAGGCCTATGCACCCGCTGATCCTTGTTGAGGCTTTGGAGAAGCCCCACCTTGTTGATGCCATGTACGTGGCTGAGCGGATGGGGCTGCACCATCTCATGGCTCTCTAGTGCTCATATGATTCTGAGGTGGTGAAGCAGTTCTTTTCCACTTTGGTTATTTGTGGAGATGAGCATCGTACTATGAAGTGGATGACTCGTGACAGGCCTATGTCTGCTGATTTCCGTGTGTTTGCTAAGGTACTTGGATACTCTTTCCGCAGTAGGGAGGGCCAGTGGCCACCGCATCATCACTCAGCTGAAGCCCAACAAAGATGCAATTCTCTCTCCTTGCACGATGGACAATGGCATTGTGGGCACCCTTGCTGGTCTTCCTCCTATCTATGATGCCTTAGTGGGCCTCTTCCGTGACTCCATCACTCCGAGTGGAGGCAACAATGACAGCATCTGTGGTCACCTTGTCCAGCTACTAGCCTTCTCTCATGAGGTTGCCTTGTGTGAGGATGAGTCCGTGCAGTACAAGCTAGATGTGATGGACTTCATCTACCATGAATTGACTGATGCTATGTTCAACCATCTGTCCATTCCCTATGCACCCTATATTATGCTGCTCATCAGGCACCTGCTTCACTCTAAAGATTTCAACATTGATGTTGTGCATAAGGCAAAGAAGATCTACAACAAGGTTCGAAAGACCTCTCACCCCTCTTCTGCTCCTGAGGCTCTCATGAGGGATGCTCGCAGGCCTCCAGTGCCTCCCGTTGCTCATGAGATCAAACAACTAAACTGGTTCGAGCATCACATTCTTTGCATGGGCGTGGACACACGCAAGGGCCAGTATGAGGCCTACAAGTAGCGCCATGAGTTGGCTCACTCTCAGCAGCTCATCCTTCACCATGTGACTGGTGCCTCTGGTGATTCCCCGGCTCCTAATCCTCCCACACCATATGCCCGGTGGAACTCTTCTTCTGGGATGAACTATGGAGAGCTAGAACGTCACTTGTTCCCCTCTGAGACCACTGCTGATGATGAGGACGATGACACCGAGGAGCTTGAGGATGAGGATGATGATGGGAACGAGGATGAGGACGAGGACTACGAGTGATACCCTGGGGCGCTAGCATCGCTCTTCTTCCTTTTTGGTGTCTCGATGCCAAAGGGGAAGAAGTAGTTCTATTAGGTCTTCGAGGATTTGCATGGGTCGGGCACAAGCATTTGCACTTTTTCATTCGTTGTTTTCTTGCTTGTGTCCATTTAGCGTTAAACTTTATTTGTGGTTTGTGGTGTGTTTGAGACTTTGTGTCGGTGGACGTCTGGATTTATCTCATGGATTATGCCTATGGATTCATTTACTCATATCCTATTATGCCGGTAATCTATCTCAAGGAAGGTGCGTATATTGGTTATCACGTTGATAATTGTGGATATTTCAAGGACGCCTCTCTCATTATCTCGGTGGTATGATTATGTTGTTTATATTTCAATGGAATATACTTTCTCCTACTTGTATGCATTTGTATTCAAATGCAAATCTCTAATATGCACACATTGAGGGGGAGTCTCTTCCATGTTTTGTTGGTGGTCTTTTAATCCTTCTTGCAAATCCTAGTATTGTCATCTAACACCAAAAAGGGGGAGATTGAAAGAACATTTCATGATTTCCCAAGTTTTGTGTGTTAGATAACAATACCATGGATTATTCTAATGTGCACTAAGTGTTGCAGGAAGTTTTGAGAGTTTTGGGGGCCGGATTATCCGCCCCCATCATGGGCCGGATAATCCGGCCAGACCACCTTGGGCAAGGATGGCTCTGCGCAAGTCTCTGTCTGGGGGCGGATTTTCCCCCGGAAAATCCTGGCTCTGGGGCGGATTTTCTCCCTGGACCGGATAATCCGGCCCTCTTGTTGGGGTGGATAATCCAGCCCCAGGGAAATCGCCCAAGAGAGCTCCTGCGCAAGCTTCTGTCTGGGCGCGGAATTTCCCCCGAATATTCCGTGGCTGGGGCGGATTTTTCCCCCAGCCAGATAATCCGGCCCTCCCCTAGGCCGAATAATCCGGTCCCCAGAAGAAAGTGTGAAGGGCAAGTCTGCGTGAGCTTCTGTCCGTGGCCGGTTTTTCTGCCGGATAATCCGAGTCTGGGTTGGAGTTTTCCCAGGCCGGATAATCCGGCCCCCGAAAGCTCCAACAGCTTGGTTTTGGAAGGGGTATAAATATCCCTTCTTCCCCAACAAGCAGAACTCTTGATTCACTCGAAATTGTTCAGACCCTTTGAAAGAGCTCCCATTCTAGATCTCCCACTTCAACCACCCGAAGGCTTCGTTCTTTGGGGGAATTGAAGGAGGAGAGAATCATCATCGTCATTACGAATCAAGCGCATCAACTCCTCTCTATTCATTTGGAGAAATCCCTGATCTAGTATTCTTGTCAATATCTAGATCTTGTTCTTTGTTATTGATAACTTGTTCTTGTGGCTGCTTGTTGTCATTACGGGAGCCTCCAAGTTGATTGTGAAGTTGTGCCCCACTAGTTGTGTAAGGGAACCGATACCCGCCTCGAAGGGTTCCTATAGTGGAAAGGTGGATCAGGCCTTTGGTGGCGGGATCCATCGGAGAACAGGGTGAGGCCTATTGTGGCGTGGTGGTCTTAGTACCGCTCACCCCTCCAATGCAGACGCACTTCCCTTAACAACGAAGGAACTGTGGTCAAACAAATCATGTGTCTCCGCGTGCTTCACTATGGTTCACTCGTTCCTCTTCAACTCGCTCTTTACTCGTTAGTAGATAGGTTTGCATATAGGTAAATTCCACCTAATAGTTTATCTAGAGAATTTACACTTTGTGTTAAGCCTAAAATTGAAAAAGCATTAAAATTTGAAGTAGCACCTATTCACCCCCCCCCCCCCAGGTGCCCATACGATCCATTTCACCAGCTTCTCCCAAATCTTCTTCGGCACAGTCTCATCCATCACATGATACATGACCTGGTCTGACAGACACAACCGTATGGTCCTGGCTGCTTGCATTTGTAACTCCTCCTAGTCATCATCATCCATCTTAGCTGGCTTGACATCCCGCAACGCCTTCAAGCATCCCTGTTGAGCCAACAAATCCTTCACCCTTGTCTGCCATACCGCGAAGTTTCTAGTTCCATCGAACTTCTACACTTCAAACCTAGAACTTGTCGGTGCCATGATACAGCTGACTACTGAAGGATAACTTCTGCCCAACCTGATATCTTGATTTTCCTTGATCGTCAAAGCCTTCCTGATGAACTGTCGTTGTATCCCTGATGGATTTTCCGCGACGAAGCCGCGATATGCCAAGAAACCTCTGCCCTTCAGAAAATTACCGTGGAACTCTGCCTCTCTGCTCCACCTTTTCCTAAACTTGCAGATCCGAGATTTTCCGTGCGTCTTGCGTCTGTCGCCTTGCCTTTTTATTTCTGCTCAGGCACAAGCACAACCGGCCTTTCTTTTCCTTGTCATGCACGGAGACCGAGTACGTCTAGGCACAGCCTGTGTACTTTCCAAACTCTAGTCCAATGCAACACGACTCCACTCATCGCCTTGCATGCACATGGAATTCAAATCCAATCCGTACAGCCAAGCAATAGAAGTCCAACATGCATGGACACTAGTCCTCCTACACCACACGTTTCCTAGCTGTGCGGTATGCTGCCGTAACCTTCCTTACTCAATCCTGTCAACCTGGAAAAACTCACTGATAATTTCGACAAGAAGCTCGCCCGTTTTGTTTGTTGACTCTCGCTAGTGATCCATTGCATGCTCTGCCGCGCGTGCTTCGAACGTCGGCCCTACCGCAGCAGTCGCCACCTCGTGCATCTTCCGTGCACGAGCCGTGTGTACATTGGCCTCACCCGCGTCGCCGACACAATCCGTATGCAGTGCCGCGTCGCTGCCCTTGTACAACACCGAGCGCATCATCCTGATGCCCTCCCGCTCCGATCTATTTGGTCGTCCTCCACGTCTGGTCGCCGATCTGATCATGAGCCAAAGCCACCGTCTCCTTGACGGCTTCAACAACCACTTTGCCGGTCCGACCGCCACGTCTAGCGCATTCCTATCGGTTGCAGCCCATCGGACGGTCCAGGCCTCCTGCCTGAAGTGTCCGACACCATCGACCGTTTCTGCGATCGCCGCCATGCTCCACCTTGCGCCTATGGGACGTTTCTAGGCACCTACCAAGCATGATCCTCGTACCTCCGGATGATCTTCCGCATAGCCCGCCTCGCCTAGGCTCTGATACCACTTGTTACGATAATTTCCGCCATGCAAGATCATAGACGACACCGAGGCACGAAGTTTGGTAACGCAGTTCGGCATACGCCTACTCTACGGGGCATGACTACGGGCGCTCCTCCCCAAGATACCGCAACGGCCGCCCTAGGCGCCGGCACAAGTCGCCGGCTCCCTCTGCGAGTCTGTTGCTATCAAGTCGTCATAGGTTACATCGTGCGGCACCCCGCACATTATATGGGAGGCCTAGGCTACAATAGTCCGACACTACTACTACTCGTAACATATTCACACATAATGCAACTCCAAGTCCTAACGTAACCCAACGTTAGCCTAGGCCTCCCATAATACAACTCCAAGTCTTGAGTCAAACTACTTTAAGTTTGGCCAAGTTCTTAGAAAAAGATATGGGCATCTAAACACAAATTTAGTTTTATGATATTATTCATACAATGAATTTTTTGTACTATAATTTGACGTTGTGGATATTGATATAATTTTCTATAAATATTGTTAAATTTGGATAAGTTTGACTTAGAACAATTCTAGAACATTGATTATTCTGGAATGGAGGAAGTACTATGCTATACATACGACTATGGCCGTGTGTTGGGTGGTGGACCTAATGCTTGGTGGTTTATTTTCTTAAGCAGTTAAGCTATAAACTAGAGTCATTTGTTTGGTGGAAATAATGTTTGGTGATTTAGTTTCTTAAACTATCAATTGTTTTATCTTTACGGAATCTACAAAAATGTTTAATGAATTTTGCATATGTGTCAGGCCGCCAGTAACAACACATCAGTAATGCCCTGAAGTTTTCAATTCAGTATTCGAGCAGCCACACAAGAACCGTACGAACAAAGCCCTGATCAGCGGAGCGTACAATCATTTGTTTGGCTTAAAGGCCTTCTTCTGTCTTCAAAATAAATCTTCCAAGGTTCAGTGGGACTTTCTAGATTCCACTTTGACTGTGTTGAAGACAGCTTGTGTGAAACTACGATTCTGATTTGGGAACATCATCCCTACGTAACGGAATCAAACACTGTTGTCTGTGGAATATCGCTGGAATAGGGTAGATATAGTGTTACTAGCATAGTTTTATTATTTCAGTTCCAAGGTATACATCATTGTACCATTGAAATTATATCCTCCGGGTGCTTTGTTCCTTTGCAATGCTCATGTGCTACCCTATGTCCCTATGTAGTATGCCACAAAGGCGTAACCAAATAACTGACATCATTGACCGCGTGAAATTCCATGTACAAATTGGATCCACATGTCAAAAACAGTTGTGGCTATTGCACTTGTACTACTCCCTCTAGCAGGTTTGGAGTAAACATACACGCTAAAAGGGGTCTAGATGCATGCGCTCCATTCACAAAGCTAAAACATCTTATATTTTGAAACAGAGTGAGTATTATGCAAGCGCAAGTTCAAGAAAAATTGTCCGACCCGACTTTTGCCGGACATTGACGTGGATCATAATTAATGATCTCATTCCGTTACTTGCTTTTAGTATAATTTGCGAGGAGTTTGCCACGCCACCGCGTCCTGAAAAAAAAGAAAACATAAGAGTGTGTTCATCCTTGTGCTAAGCATAGTGTAGTTATTTCATAGTATATCTAGGGGTTAATTAAACTAAAAATTTATTTGCCAAAAAGATGCCAAATAACTAATAAGAACATAATGTACCAAATATTTTGCAAAAAAGTGAAACAACCAAGTAAAGCGTAACAAGGCGCTAGCTATTCTGCAAGCAATAATCTAAACGATCTTATTCATGCTGAAAGGACCTCGCCGATTTAATTGGCAGATTAGGTTTACATCAACTGAAATAATAAAATACAAGGGCTATATGCATGCATGGATAGACGCAAAGGCTGGGGCTTTCCCCTTTTCGGAAAAAAAAAACCCATCAAGATGACTACCTTTTTCCCCAACCGGGCTAACCCCTTTTCCATCAATCGCTCAATGGAAAGACGTTGTTATTACAAAGCAATCAAAGGTACTGATCACATGATTATAGAGTCAAGTTGTGGACTAGTGTTCTATTTTATGACATCTGCCAAAAATAACAGAATGTAGCTAGGTGTCATTTACAGAACAGCTAACCTGCTGAGCCTGAAACAGAAAGAGCCAACAGCTAATGCCCAATCGTGATTTTTTTCGGATAATACAAAGGCAGAAGAAAACTCCATTACAGGACAGTGGCTACGTCTGGATCCCAGTAGAGAAGGTGCAGGCGACACCTGTATTTTTAGTTGATAAGGCAGGCAATCACGAGAAGATATCTAGTGATACCGTTCTCTGTATGATATCATGGTATCATTTCTCAAAAATACATTTCCAAGTTTTAGAAAAAATCAAAAATATATAATTGTGCACAATGTGTGTTGTGTTTATAATCCCTAAAATTTTCAGAACCGAATTCAGAACACACCGATAGAAACGAAAAAGACAAATTGACATGTGAATAGTGGCTTTTGTGGTTTTGTCCTTTTGTGCACTATTCATGTAAGATTTGTCATTTTCGTTTCTCTGCGTGGTTTTCGAATTTGGTGCTGAAAATTTTAGGGATTGTGTCCACATATCTTGTAAACGCTCATAATTTCTTTCAGAAAATTAAAAAACTTAAAAAAAAATATTTTAATGATAGGTATCATGGTAGGTATCACTAGATATTTCCTCAGCCAACCACCACACACTGAAACCATGCAAAGGTCCTGGTCTACAGCCACCAGAGCAGTTAACATATCATATTCCTATCCTACATGCACGCAGCCTGGCTCTGTTTGCAACCTACATAAGTGGGATTAGGATATGATCAGGTTGTAACCTAAACTGAATCAGATGGCCATGTATACTAGGACCTGGGAACACATAATAGTACTACTACAGAATCAACTGGCCCAATCATCGTCGGTCGCTGTTTTCGGATTGCTTCGTCCGAAGGCGACAAGTGCAGTTGGTATTCAAAAGACCTTGCAGCTCTCTCTCTCTCGCTCTCGGCATGGACGGATCACACACAAAGGTGTGTTCGATTCTGGAACCGGAGGGGACGGAACAGAATAGTTCTATTCCGATGTCACGGGACGGTTTCGACCCCATATTTGGTTCAGAGAAAATCGAGGAACGGAAGGATTCTATTTTTTGTTCGGTTGGTGGAATCGAAGAACCGAACGAGAACCAAAACACTCCTAAATATTGCACTGATTTGAACGAGAACCAAAACACTCCTAAGATTTATGATCAGGCGACAGCAGTGTTTGTGCATTGTTTCCTTCTTAGAGACGTCATTTTTTGAGGAGCTAAACTTCTGGTGTTGTCTTGATGTTATTAGTACTACTGACACAAGGAATAGATCCGTGTAAGACTTTCCTTTTATTGTAATTCTTTTTTTTAGTTGTGTGCATCCATAAGACCGCTAAGACAATGAGTTGTTGCAAACGCTAGATATAATTGGTATCTTTGCGATATTAATATATGCTCTTTGTAAAAAATGGCTATAAAGGAATGGGGCAATAGAAAGTCCATTGATCAAAATAATCATACTATTTGAACTAAATTGAAAAAGTCAATTAATCAATCAGATTGAATGAAAGAAAAATGTTACCTCTATCTCAAATTATCCTGCGTTTTCTTGTTTGTGTTTCATTTCAGTGAAAGGATATGTTTGTTACAAGCCTCTTAGGACATGAACAATGGTAGGAAAGACATGTCTTCCCTTAGCCCTCCACATCATATAGAGAAGACAATATGTATAAATCAGACTATGCATCATCTCTTAGTGTCATCTCTATCAATTAATGAGATTTAACTATTTTTAGTAAGAAATTAATTTGCTAAGAGAATACATATGGTACAACCAATAAAATATCCTTCTCCTATTTCTAAGAGATTATCTCTTAACTAAGGAAAGACAATCTTATCTTTCGTATTCCTCTCTCCTCCAACTAATCAACTATCTAACGTGGCAGTTATAAGAGAAGACTAACGTCACCACATTGTACGTGCCCCTTAGGAGTAAACACAGAGCAAAGAAAAAGAGAGTGCCTAGCGCACATCCCAGGTTGTTGGCAAAATAATCCTTAGCCCTTTGGCTCCTGCTTGCGTGATTGCGTCCATGATGATGCTTCCTCCTTGATTTTTGGTGATCAGGTGTTGGACAGATGGAAATGTTCCCTCGAACACACACTCATTGCCCTGGGTTTTAGGTTTAGACAATGTCAAATTTTACGAAGTTTGACCATGTATATATATAAAAGTCTCAATAATATCATATGAATACAACATGAAATAATATTTCAGGAAGATTCTAATAATGTTGATTTAAGTATTTTTTTCGAAATGGGGAGCGGAGCCCCGACCTCTGCATCAAGTCATGCACACAGCCTTTATTTACTATTAGAACCACATTGTTTGGCAAAGGCCATTACAAAGGTCATACAAATCAGAACCGCCAAACAAAACACCGAGCAAAAACGATAACCATATCACCAGCTCCCCACGAGATCTATGAAACCTATCTACCTGTTTCGACCCCGCCCCATGGTCACACACTGTTGCCACTCGCCAAGAGAACCTGGAGTGCCTTGACGCGACGGCTCAAACTCAAGCAAAAGGAGCCCTAGAACCGCACAACATATCCACGGAGTGGCGCCCACGCACCTGCTCTGGATGTCGCCGCCTTCGAAATCTTTCGCCAACCCGTCGTCAGCATGTAGATCGATGTGCACTCTTGCCGCACCAGCCACCGACACCACCTCGGTGCCAAGCAGCACCACCCCCGCGCGCTAGCCGCTCCACTCCTCCCTCCGCTTCCATCCAACGCTGCTC
Organism: Avena eriantha; assembly: GCA_910589775.1. Taxonomy (NCBI): domain Eukaryota; kingdom Viridiplantae; phylum Streptophyta; class Magnoliopsida; order Poales; family Poaceae; genus Avena; species Avena eriantha. The sequence goes on along the minus strand of OU342744.1, from coordinate 133,134,470 downwards.
CCCAGGCGATGCTCCCAAAAGAGAACGCGATACCGACGCCGCAGCACCGCCATCGCCCGACCTGAAGATCTTAGGGTTTCCCCTGGAGCAGCACGAGTGAGGTCGACACTAGTTGCCTGGCAATGCCTTCATCAAGGTCACGGTGTGGTAGCGCCGCCATCGCCCGCCAATCAGCACGGTTGTCACCGGCACCTAGGTTTTTCCGCCTCGCAGCCGGGACTAGATGGTGGATCGCGAGATCCGCCAAACCAGCCTCAGGCCGACCACCTTCGACGGAGAAGTAGGCCGCCCCCGCCATCTTACTCGTGTCTCTGGACTGACCCCAACCTCCATGGTGTCGTCGTCGGAGTTGTCGAGTGCAACGGGAAAGGGCAGCCCATCTGAACCCATAGGGGCCAGATCGGCCCACCGTTAGCCTAGCCTGCAGCTGCGTCGCCGTCGTCGTCAACACACGGGAGATCGGCCGCCGCCAGCACGCACACCATGCCTTCCGCCGCGTCGCCGCCTCACCCACACGCCGCCGCACGCTAGAGATCCGATGGCCACAACGTGGTGGCGAAACAGCCCCGCCATGGTGCCAGACGGTCGCACCATGCCCCAACGCGTGAGATCCAGCCCGCATCTTCATCCAGGCGTGCGAGAGGACAAAGGATCCCCGCCGCCGCCGGCGCCGGCCAGGCTTTGCCCAGTCGCGCCCTCTGGCAGCGGCGGAGGAGGGGGGGAGAGGGGAAGGAGGGCTTGGGGCGGTGGGATTTGGTGTTCCCTCCGGCCGCCGCCACCCGGGGTCGGGACAGGAGGGGGAGTCGCGTACGGGAGGGAGTTCTTACATGGTCAAAAAAGAAGGGAAATTTAAGACAGAGAAAGTAGAGATTTTTTAGGTAAAAAAAGCTCTAAAAGGCAGGCTTAGGCTCATAGGACAAAAGTGGAATAGAAGGGAAGTCAACCGAAACAAACCCGGAATAGTCATCCTTTCTGGGAATGGATTGAGCACTCGTTTTTGGAAGGGAAGAGTACTGCACAAGGGGAAAATATTTCTGTTTCAACTGTTATGTCTAAAGTTACCAAGTTATGTCTAAGGTTGCGCTAAATATTAGTTTTGGGCAATGCTTTTTTTTTTGCGGGGAGTTTTGGGCAAGCCTTAACCAGGGACAAGACAGATTGGTTACACTTAGTCCAAAGTTTGATGAAAATTTATTTATCTACCTTTAATTGGAGTCTCATTACTTCAGCCTCTTTCTCGGTTAAATGGCCTTACAAATGGTTGAATGGGGTTAACAAAAAACAAAGGGTCAAATTTGTGGTGTGGATTTGCACTTTATGTTGGACTATATAGAATTATCGAAACGAAATTGTTTTTAACAAGAGACTATGGCTACTCACTTCTTGAGGGTTATCTACAAAATTACTCATTGCATCCATATGTGGTCTTATCTCCTCTTGTCAGGAGCTCATGGTTTCCCGCTTGGAGATGTTCGCACAAGATATCTTCAACGGGCAGTTGGTGACATACTAACGAATCCATAATTTCCCTTGGTTGATGATGTTTCAATCCACGTTGTGTGATGCATGATTTGTAAACTTTGAACGACGAAGATGCCGCAATAAAAATGGATGTGAGCATCGTTTGATGTCGAGACCGTGATATTTTCCTGTTTTCGAGAATAAATATCCATATTTTCAATTTCTCTCCGTAGTATTTTGGAGTGTGTGCCTTCTTCCAAAATGTGTGAGTTTGGATCCATCCACTGCACGTATATGCTCTTTGCCGACATGAGATTGGATGGGATCAACCACGGGATGAATGAAGGAATATTTGGGAAAAAACAATCTCGGAAGGGAACATTTTCAAGTGGTGGTTTTAATATGAAGGTTCCTATATATGCTCTGCACGTCCAAAGTACTACTCCTCGTCAGCAAGGCAGATTAAGCTCACACCCCAGAGGGAGAGAGAGAGACATTGCCCCAAAATGGCAAAGACGACGTGCAGTTGCAGACCGGAATTTTTGGGAGAGCACATCCTAACACGAATCTTCAGGTATGCACTGGCTGCCGACATAGCATTTCTACCAATCATCACGGGTCGAATGCACAGATTGCTGGTAAAACAAAGGAATGCAAATAGAGCTAGTGATGTATTTTTGGTTAGACATGCGGTCAGCTTTTGTTGATCTCGGCCGCCCACACTGACACGGTTTGTTGTTTTTCAAGTTCAGTGTATTATTTAATATTTAAATAGTGATATAATTATTTCAGGTGCACGCTGGCAAGGACGACACTTGCGTCCTCAGTCACATAACCCCATCCCCATCTCCCTCTCTGGATCTCTTCTTCTATATGTTCGTTATTAGTTCCCCAGTTCTAGCAGTGCATATGCATGTTCCCCAGTTCTAGCGGTGCATTGTTTTGATCGCAAGCTAGCTAGCTTGATGGTTGGTGTCTGCAGGCGTGGCATCATCAAGATTCACATACACGCCTGGTCTATGCATATATGCAGATTATAGCCACGTTGATTGATGAGAATCTTGATGATGCTGCATCTGCAGTCAAGGGCCTTACTCCTCATCTGCAGCATCTTCTTCATACATGACATGAGGTGAGTCATCATTCCATCCATTCATTTTATACCAGCAATAAGATCCATTATTATTCAGTTTAGATATCAAATTGGTCAAGGAATATTGTCATAGCTAGGTCCCGTTGTTGTTTTCTGCATAACTCTGTTGGTCTATCTAGACACAGTATATTGCTGTCGCACAGAGTAGCATACAGTCTAGATCTGCTCTCGGTAAGTAGAGACTTGGCATCTCCGTCCCAGCGCCAGCGGAGTTCTAGCTCACCATCGCTGAGCGTGTCATAGTAGAGTTCGAGCGCGACCCCTGGTCCGGCGATGACATCTTCGTTGGTATATGGGACACGCAGGCGACCTGCACCAACCAAAGGCTCCTCGCCAGGGACCCTGGTCAATGAGAGTCTCCCTCAAGGAGACTGATGTGTTGCCCATGGCCTCCTCCACAGCGTAATGTCGGCTCATGGAGGAGCTCCTCCGCCTCAGGGCCTGGGACGAGCCCCAGCTGGAAGGCAGGAGCAGCCTTTGCCTCGCGGTCGAGAAGCTCTCCATCTCCATGGCAGCAGCCCATGGCGTGTCATCGCCAGCTCTCCTCTTCCTGACCGGTAAAAACACAGCCAGCATGGTGAGAACTAGCACAGGGGAGGTTGACTTCAGCACCATTGATGAGCTGTATGTGTCCGGCGAGGGCCAGCTGGATGGGGCTGATGCCATCTTGGACGGGAAGTTCCCAGACCTGATCTGCCCAGGAAACTTGACCATCCTCCATGAGATCTCATTGTGTCATCCGTGCAGGCTACACGAAAAAGCAGCTCCAGACGTTCACCAACTCTCTCTGCAACGTTTTAGACAGGTGCTAATTAGCTGCTTATACAAACAAAATCCTCTTTAATCAATTCTATAAATGAAATATATATTAGAGCATGTTCACCTGAGATGCAGTTTAATCCTCTCAGCATATTGGATCTGAACTTGCCTTAATTTTGGCTTCCTTTAATTCTTGGGAGTTAATCAACTGAAATTTGTGACCATGGTCAGGTTCTTGTTGAATCTCCAAGTGGGATGCTCTCTGGAGAGCGACGAGGTAATCAGTTACGAGAACTCGGAGTGGTGTACATCCGTGGATCTTGGCGACTAAGCTGGTCAGGAAGGCCCTCATCACTATGCAAATGCAGCACCATGCGCAGAAGAACGGCGCCTTCAACAGGTTCAAGAATGAATATCTTATGCCATCGCAGAGCGGAGCACCTCCATCCTGCTAAGATTTGCAGAGGGATTCACCAGCACTCACTCACCAGAGAAGCTCGTATATGTTCCGGAAATGTACAAGGTTCTCGGCAGCACTGTCCCGGGTCTCATGCTGGTGTTTACCGGGCGACACAAGGAGCTCGTCTCCCAGCAGGTCAAGGCGGTTCTCACCAAGCTGGTGCAGGTGCTGAGGATCATGACCGGCGTTCTCGTCACCAAGATCCAAGGCAGCGCCATCTCGGGGACGTCACAGAGCGCGACTACCAGCATTGGCGTCAGCATACATCCGCTTACATGGTACACCATTGCCTGCATCAACTCACTGGCACCACACCGTGTCACGCTGAATCTAGTACTTGGAGCACAAGCAGGGGAGCCATAGGCTTAAACTTGTCCGATGATCTCATCTCCGGGCTGATCACATCCTTGGAACCAAACCTCGTGGAGACATCCACCACTCTGCTCAATGCAGAAGGAGGCATGCGGCACCTCTTCTTGGCGAACAATACCAGCTTCGTGCTGAAACATGCCGCCAGCATGCACAGAAGAGACAAGCGGGCCACATGGCACTGGGCCAAGTCGTGCAGCATGTGAGAGGCTACGTTGAGTCTTCCTGGGCGCCAGTTGTGGCTTGCCTCGAGGTCACAGGCACTGGTAAGCTCACTCTGAAGATACTGGTCAAGTTCAACTCCACGCTGGAGAAAGTGTACAGCAGCCACGAACATTGCGAAATCCAGGATCCCGTGCTCCAGGATGCCCTGCGTAAGGCCGTGTCAGATAAGGTTGTCGCTGCTTATGACATGTAGTATCTGCTTAAGCACCCAAGCTTGAGAAATCCGCAAACTGCATGGCCTAGAGCCTAGGGTTGGGTTATTGTCAGAGTTGTTCGAAAGAGAAGACAGAGAGGGCAGGTATTCCTAGCACTACTGTTCAACTGTATTATGGTTATGTGTAAATCTCTCACTATCCCTCCTCTCCAATATCTTATATCTTATGTACCAAACAAGTCCGTTAAACATAATGGTCAGTTTATGTGTGTATGCGTGCGTGTGTGCTTTTACAGCCGTATTTTTAAGTTCCACAACAGGGCAAACCTCACCTTAACCTTGCTAAGGTGACAGGCTATCGGACAAACAGAAAAAATTAATAACCGCAGGCAAATTTTAGCTGCCATCTTTCGGCTAACAAGATACTGCCCAAAGTTAGTTTTACAAATTTTGGATGTGCTAATAAACCAAAAAATACTTTATGGCACATAAGGTATTTTGGATACGTTATGGTATTTGCATAAGGTAATTCTTTGCATTAAACCAAACGAGCCCTAACGCGCACGAGGGGGGAGGGGGGGGGGCTATATGAGCATTGCCAATAAGGATTTAGAAGTACTTCTAGTTAAACCCTGGTAAAAAACTCTAGGGCAGTGACCTGCGTTTTGTTGTTCCGTTATCTGATGATATAGTGGAACCCGATCCCTATGTTGGGGATTGTATGGAAAAAAAATAGGGATTTAGAAGTGGGATCCCGCTTTTACACCCCTACTCTAACTCTAGACTAAGTGGGATATGATTTTATTAAGAAAATAAGTACGATCCCACTTGTCCCACTTAGTCTAGAGCTAGAATAGGGATGTAGAAGTGGGATCCCACTTATCCCATTTCTGCATCCCTAATTGCCAAATTTTGATGAAGTTTTTTATTTACCAAAACCAAAAAGCATGGCTTCATGTAACCACTGGGAAAAAGAAGACAGGCTTATAGGACGGTATACAGTTAAGAGTACTAAACAAACTGTGGCAGTATGTTGAACTCTTCAACACCGCTCCAGGAACCAAAGATGGTGTTGAACATGATGTTGTAGAAAAAAGGTGAGTACTTTTAGTGTTTAATGCCTCCTCAAACTCATTTAAATGGCCGTTGAGAAGGATTAACCAAACAGTGAGATGAAAAAAGTTGAAAAGGGACATTTGCTATAAAATATTATATGCGGTGTGTGTATAGTTATTACTTCATTACCTTTTCAAGATTGATTGACTGATCAAAAGAAAGAACCTGAGTGAACTTTCTATTGTACAGCACAGTTCTGGCAAACAGAGGCAGCAAGCTTGAGACAACAACTGCACAACTTGCAAGAAAGTCACGAGCATGGTGATGCACAGATTCTGCAGAGTTAAATGGCATATTAATACAAGGCTATGGTTCTTGAAACTGTATATACTTTTTAGATATAAGAAAATAATATAGTAAGAACTATCTCAAACAAAACTGCATAAAAATCCAAGCGTATTTAGCAAGTGAAAGCAAAGGCAAAACCAGTTAGAGATCTTCAACGCACCCATAGGATAGGATGGCGAGATATTTTCCTTTAGCTAGCGTAGAATATTTCATCAACTAAATTTATCTCGAAGAATAATTTTGATCTATACTTGCAGATAAACTAATAGAAGGAAAAGTTCTGGCATAGTTGTAAAAGATCTCCAAAATTTATAGAGAACTAAATGCCCTAGTAGGCTCGCACAAAAAATGTATCCGAAGAGGACGTTAAAGCATATTATTATTAGTCAGTTACTCTTATGCAAATGCAAGAATATGCAGACTCAAATCGATACTACATCAGTGCATATACAACTTTGAAGTATTCGGCTGGATAGCATATGCAAATTTGATCTTGTATTTGTAGGGGCAAATGCCTGTCCATATTATTGAAAAACTGAGAGTAGACATAGTTCATATCTTCTCAATAACTTATCATTGACTAATCTTGCGAAACAGACAACCTATTACCATATTAGTACTTCAAGAAAACTGAATGCATGGTTTGTAAAAAAATTGCACTTACAACAGATGGCAGGAGGTCAGCCTATTCATAAGATTACCACATTTTGTCATACTTCCCTTAGCCAAGTGTTTGGTTCATAGCCAAACCTGACGCATATGAAAAATCAGCTTTGTCCCACACGTCATAGACCGATTGAGATGTGGGAAAGGACATGTTTGGTTGGCACAAAAACTGTATTACTAAAGTAAGTGGTATTTTGGACGATACACGTGGTCCAATGAGTGCGACGCCCCACGTTGGTTCCTTTGGACAGGGTGATTTGCACGGTTGATTAGGAGGAGGCCCACCCCAGCTGTGCCCTTCATTGTCACGATACGGTCATCTCGGATAATTTCTCCCTCCTTTTGGAGTATATGCCGCGGCCATTGGGTCGACAACGCTTCCAATTCGAGCAGTTCTGGGGCAAGCAGAGATGGCTTTAAAACGATGGTGACGAAGGTGTGGACGATAGCCAAGGAGGAGGTGACCCCTTCCACTGCCTTGTTCTCCGTCCAAAGAACACGTCCAGCCGCCTTATGAGTTGGAGCGACAAACAGGTGCAGCTCATGATGGACCGCGAGCCAATCCTTAGCTTAGACATGGCGATGGAATTCCGCATGCTCTCGGTTTCAGAGGACACTGAGAGCTCGTATGAAAGATGCCTACATTGGCCTCACCTCGGCTGAGTGAACAATGGCTCGCCAGCGCGCAAAGATTGGCTGGTTGGCAGAGGGTGATGCCAACATGACTTTCTTCCACTAGCACTAGCACGTGTCCTACCACAAGAAAAACGTGATCCACAACCTCCTCATGGACGGTATGGTGGTTCCAGACCATGCGGCCATGGCTGAGGCAGCGTTCGATCACTTCTCCTCGCTGTTGGGGACGACGACGCACCAGGAATTTACCCTAGACCCCGAGTCTTGGGGGCCTCAATCCGATGACTTGGGAGGACCCCCTTTTCGGAGGGGGGTGGGAGGTGATATATCGATGTCGAGGGGAAAGGCCCCCCAGACTAATGGTTTCACGACTAAGTTCCTCCAATCTTGTTGCACAATTGTTGAAGACGACTTCATGGTGGCCTTTTGGCAAGTTCTACATGTTGGGTGGTTGTGGGTTCTAGGCCCTGAACCAGGCGTCGTTGATCCTCATACCTAAACGACTAGATGTTGAGCGTCTCAAGGACTACCGCCCGATCAGTCTAATAAAAATCTTCGCCAAGTTGGCAACCAAGACATTCGCCACAAGACTAGTACCGAGGCTGGTTGCGTTGGTCGAGGAGAACCAATGCGCTTTCATCAAGAAACATTGCATCCATGATAACTTTATGTTGGTGCAACGAAACACACGTTGTCCATGATGGATAAGTCTCTGTCCTATGGTCTTTGTGGGACAGCACACATGGTCCTTGTGTCAAGGACTGGCAGTTAGAGATAGAGCATCAAGGACTGGTTGTTAGATAGAGCATCCTTGACTGCTGCTTTAGACTAGCATCTAGCATATTCTTGGCTGGTTAGCAGCCTATAAATATGTATCCCCAACCCCTCAGGTTGGCATGGCATTTGTGTGAGTTTGTGTGAGAAATAGAAACCAGAAAATTGCCCCAACTCCTTGTGTCATCCTCTCCCTCGATGTGAGTTAGAATTCAGCGACTAACAAATGGTATCAGAGCCAAGTTAGTTTGTAGCTGAGCATCTCCTGCTCATCTCCTTCCCCAGCAGTAGCAGTAGCTCCGGCTGCCTCTGCTCACTCCTCTCTCTCTCTGCGCAGACGAGCAGCAGCTCGTCGGTTGCAGACCCCTCTCCACCCAGCAGCTCCCCAGCGGCGAGCCATGTCCTCAAGCCACTCTCAGCACTCGGTAACCTCGAGCACGCGGCGTCGGCAGGAGGCCGAGCTCGCCGCGGCAGAGGAGCACGAGCGAGTGGCGGCAGCAACCGCTGCAGCGGCAGCAAGGGCGTCGAGGCTGGCAGCAGCAGAGCTGAGGTGGAAGCAGCAGCAAAGGATGCAGCACGTGAGGCAGCGGCGGAGGTCCAGGCTCCGTTTCAGGCGATGGCAGCGTCGACGGAAACCACGACGCAGCCTTCGAGCGGACAGCACGATGGGCAGCCGAGCACGCCCAAGCGCACGGCGGTGGCGCTCCCGGAAGAGGCGCACGGCGGTGGTGCTCCCGGAGGAGGCGCCCAGGGCGGTGGTGCTCCCGGAGGAGGCGCCCATGGCGGTGGCGCTCTCGGAGGAGGCGCGCACAGCGGTGGCACTCCCGGAGGTCCGGAACGACCAAGACCGCGGCCTCCATGAGGTCCGGACTGTGGCCAGGGACGTTGGTCCCGGTGTTGGGTGGCCTACCCTCACCAAAACCAACTACGTCGAGTGGGCCGCGGTCATGAAGGTCCGGCTCCAAGTGCGGCACATGTGGGAGGCAGTCCAGAATGCCAACGTCGACCACCATGAAGATCGACGGGCGTTGGACGCCCTCCTCGCTGCAGTCCCGCCCGAGATGCAGTTCTCGCTTTCCAATAAGTGGACTGCCAAGGAGGCTTGGGACGCTATCGCTGCGGCACGCATAGGCAGCGACCGCGCCAGCAAGTCCACACTGCAAGTACTTCGCAAGGAGTGGGAGAACCTAGCCTTCAAGCCAGGTGAGGACGTTGATGACTTTGCTCTCTGTCTTAACACTCTGTTGCAGAAGATGGTGCAGTTCGGCGAAGACACCTACAACGAGGAGAAAGCTGTCGAGAAGCTTTTTCGCTGCGTTCCCGAGAAGTACAGGCAGATGGCTCGCTCGATCGAGTCTCTGTTGGACCTCTCCACGATGTCGATTGAGGAGGCGATAGGTCGCCTCAAGGTCGTCGACTCTGACGAGCCACAGCCTCAGCCAGGGTCCATCACCCCTGGCGGGAAGCTACTTCTCACTCGGGAGCAGTGGGATGCCTGCCAAGGTGATAGGAAGAAGGGGGAGCCTTCTTCCACGACAGGCGGCCGCAAGCGCGGCAAGCCTCGCAAGGCGCGCAAAGACGTCCAGGGCGGCGCCGCCGGCAAGCAGAAGCCGGCACGAGACGACAACTGCCGCAACTGCGGCCAGCTTGGCCATTGGGCCAAGGACTGTCGACAGCCACGACGCGGCCAGGCCAACTTCGCACGGGCGGAGGAGCCAGCTCTGTTCATGGCACATGCAAGCATCGAGCTAACTCCAGCGGCACCAGCCACGGCGGCTCTCCTCCACCTTGACGAGCCAAAGGCACACGCCCTCCTCGGCGACGACAAGACTGACGGGTGGTGCCTAGACACCGGCGCTACCCATCACATGACTGGTCGACGGGAGTTCTTCGCCGAGCTCGACTCCAGCGTGCGAGGCTCCGTCAAGTTTGGGGATGCCTCCGCCGTGGAGATTAAGGGCGTCGGCTCCATCATCTTCACCAAGACTGGAGAGCACCGGCTGCTCACCAGTGTCTACTACATTCCCGCGTTGAGGAACTCCATCATCAGCTTGGGACAGCTGGATGAGAACGGCTCGAGCGTGCTAATCAAGCATGGGATCCTACGCATCTGGGATCGCCATGGTCGCCTTCTTGCCAAGGTAACTAGAGGTGCGAATCGACTCTACGTCCTCAACGTGCAGGTGGCACAACCCCTCTGTCTCGCCGCCCGTCGGGACGACGAGGCGTGGCAGTGGCACGAGCGCTTCGGGCACCTTCACTTCGAGGCTTTGAAGCGGCTCAGTACCACGGAGATGGTGTGAGGCCTACCGTGCCTTGACCATGTGGAGCAGTTCTGCGACGTCTGTGTGATGACGAAGCAAAGGCGGATCCCTTTTCCCCAAAGGGCGAGCTTCCGAGCCAAGGAGAGGCTCGAGCTCGTGCACGGGGACTTGTGTGGCCCGGTGACACCGGCCACACCGGGAGGACGACACTACTTCTTGCTGCTCGTCGACGACCTCTCCCGCTACATGTGGGTGATGGTCCTCGGCAGCAAGGGAGAGGTTGCGGACGCCATCAGGCGCGTGCAGGCTGCTGCAGAGGCAGAGTGCGGCCGCAAGCTGCGCACCGACAACGGCGGCGAATTCACATCGGCTGAATTCGCGTCGTACTGCGCTGATGAGGGCATTCAGCGTCACCACTCCGCGCCGTACAGTCCACAGCAGAACGGCGTCGTCGAGCGGCGCAACCAGACGGCTGTGGGGATGGCCCGGTCCCTCAAGCAAAGAGGGATGCCGGCTGTCTTCTGGGGAGAGGCGGTGGTGATGGCCGTCTACATCCTCAACCGCTCGCCTACCAAGGCGCTCGACGGCAGGACGCCATACGAGGCTTGGCATGGGTGCAAGCCGGCGGTCTCCCACTTGCGGTCCTTCGGCTGCCTCGCGTTCGCCAAGGAGCTTGGCCACATCGGCAAGCTCGACGACAGGAGCATTTCAGGAGTGTTCATCGGCTACGCGGAGGGCTTGAAGGCCTACCGCATCCTCGACCCGTAGACACAGCGTGTGCGCACGGCGCGAGACGTTGTGTTCAACGAAGGGCGAGGATGGGCGTGGGACAAGGCGGTGGATGACGACTCGACTCCGATGTATGACGATTTCATTGTCGAGCACGTCCACTTCGAGGGAGCTAGGGGAGTAGGTAGCTCTTCTTCGCCCAGCATGCCTACCTCAGCCCCCGAGTCTTCATCGACCCCGGCAGCACCACGCTCTCCGACCGCGACTTCAGCTGCGACGAGTCCTTCGTCGACTCTAGCACAGCCGGCGACGCCTCGTACTCCAGCACCGACAGCCACCCCTCCGGGCACGTCTACTCCACCACCAGCTCACGTCGAGCACAGCCCGGTGGAGTTCGCTTCCCCGCTCCCTCACGACGAGGAGCGCATCGACGCGTACTACAACGGCGAGCCGCTGCGGTACCGCACGATGGAGAACCTTCTCGGCAACCAGCCGGTGCCGGGACTGGTGCCACACGACCTGGAGGCGTAGTTGCACCTTGCGTGTGACGAAGGCGAGCCTCGGTCTTTTGCAGAGACCGAGAGAGACACGGCATGGCGCGTCGCGATGAAGTTGGAGATGGATGCGGTTGAGCAGAACCGCACCTGGGAGCTTGCTGACCTCCCTCATGGTCGCCGCGCGATCACCCTTAAGTGGGTGTTCAAGCTGAAGAGGGATGGAGCCGGCGCCATCGTCAAGCACAAGGCTCGCTTGGTGGCACGATGTTTCGTGCAGCAGGAAGGGGTCGACTTCGACGACGCCTTCGCTCCCGTGGCACGGATGGAGTCCGTGCGACTCCTTGCGTTGGCTGCCTAGGAGGGCTGGCGTGTCCATCACATGGATGTCAAGTCAACGTTCCTTAACGGCGACTTGAAGGAGGAGGTCTACGTGCACCAGCCGCCGGGATTTGCGATCCCCGGCAAGGAGGGCAAGGTGCTCCGCCTGCGCGAGGCCCTCTACGGCTTACGGCAGGCACCGAAGGCGTGGAATGCCAAGTTGGATTCCACGCAAAAGGGGATGGGCTTCGAGCAAAGCCCGCACGAGGCGGTCGTCTACCGGCGGGGCAATGGAGGAAATGCCCTACTAGTGGGCGTCTATGTCGATGACTTGGTGATCACCGGCACCAAGGATGCGGAGGTGGCGGCGTTCAAGGAAGAGATTAAGGTCACCTTCCAGATGAGTGACTTGGGGCCCCTCTCCTACCTAGGAATCGAGGTGCACCAGGACGACTCCGGGATCACGCTTCGACAGACCACCTACGCCAAGCGCATCGTTGAGCTAGCTGGGCTCACCGACTGCAACCCAGCCCTCACTCCGATGGAGGAAAGGCTAAAGCTCAGCCGCGACAGCACGACGGAGGTGGACGCTACGCAGTACCGACGTCTTGTGGGGAGCCTTCGCTACCTCGCCCACACACGGCCGGACTTGGCATTCTCCGTCGGCTATGTTAGTCGGTTCATGCAGCGACCGACAACGGAGCACCAGCAGGTCGTGAAGAGGATCGTCCGCTACATTGCGGGGACTCTTGACCACGGTCTCTACTACCCTAGGTGCCCTGGGGCGGCACACTTCGTCGGGTACAGCGACAGCGACCACGCCGGCGACATCGACACCAGCAAGAGCACAAGCGGGATCCTCTTCTTCCTCGGCAAGTGCCTCGTGAGCTGGCAGTCAGTCAAGCAGCAGGTGGTGGCCATGTCCAGTTGCGAGGCCGAGTACATAGCGGCCTCCACCACTTCCACTCAGGCGCTCTGGCTTGCTCGACTGCTTGGTGATCTCCTCGGTCGAGACACTAGAGCGGTGGAGCTCAGGGTGGACAGCAAGTCCACTCTGGCCCTGGCGAGGAACCCCGTGTTCCACGAGCGGAGCAAACACATCCAGGTGAGGTACCACTTCATCCGAAGCTGTTTGGATGAAGGGAGCATCACGGCGAGCTACATCAACACCAAGGATCAGCTTGCAGATCTGCTCACCAAGCCTCTTGGGCGGATCGCGTTCGTCGAACTCTGCTCAAGGATTGGGATGGTCCAGCCTTCCCACAAGACAACGCACAAGACGTAGGGGGAGAATGATGGATAAGTCTCTGTCCTATGGTCTTTGTGGGACAGCACACATGGTCCTTGTGTCAAGGACTGGCAGTTAGAGATAGAGCATCAAGGACTGGTTGTTAGATAGAGCATCCTTGACTGCTGCTTTAGACTAGCATCTTAGACTAGCATCTAGCATATTCTTGGCTGGTTAGCAGCCTATAAATATGTATCCCCAACCCCTCAGGTTGGCATGGCATTTGTGTGAGTTTGTGTGAGAACTAGAAACCAGAAAATTGCCCCAACTCCTTGTGTCATCCTCTCCCTCGATGAGAGTTAGAATTCAACGACTAATGGTCCACACCCAAGGAAGTAGCCTCGAGCAATGCTCAAGCTCGACATCCCACACGCGTTCGACTCAGTTTCTTGGGCATTCTTCTTTGACGTTTTGTGCCAGCTAGATTCAGACCGTTTTTCCAAGAGACGTTAGTAATACTCCTCTCGCCCAACAGTTCTAGGGTGATTTTGAAAGGTGAGCCCCTCCTGCACCATAGGGGGCTTGGGCAGGGAGACTTGATCTCCCCTGTGTTGTACGTGTTGACGATGGGCATGCTCATCAGGGTTCTTGTCAAGGCTAGCGAGGTCGGGCTTCTCAAGCCCCTCCCCCACCACCCCCGAGTCGGCGGCAAGTGTTTTGCTCTATGCCTTTCTTTGGGCATGCTTCGGGGCTGGAGACCAACTTGCCATGCACTCGATCTCCTTCATAGCTTGCTTGGAGGAAGAGACCGTTGAGGTAACAGACGTCAGAGGTTGCCAGCTCACCCCCATCTCAGTGAAGTATCTTGGACTTCCCTCGGGATCCGGAAGCAATCGAGCGAGGCCTTCAACTTTTTGGGGTAGACAGGATCGCGAGCATGTACGGGTGGGCACTGCCATGTTAACTGGGTTAGGGTTTGCCGGCCTCTCTAGTTTGGTGGTTTGGGTGTCCCTGGCCTCAATCTGGTGTCAACGAGCCTTCAGGTTCATTGATTGTGGAGGATGCGTATCGATGCATTGCTTCCTTGTAGAGGCCTGGACATGTAGATTACTCAGGACGAGCGACATGAGTTTCATTGCATCCACCATCATGGCATGGGTGGTGGAGCTTCCACCCTCTTCTGGGAGGACCGGTGGCTAGAGGATTTGATGGTCTCGGAGATCGCACTTTCCCTCATGGAAATCATCCCCACCGGGGCTCGTAAGAGCTAGACAGTTCGAGAGGCCATCCAAGACCGGCATTGGATCTCTGACATCTTTGGTGCCTTGAGCCCACTGGTCATGTGGCAATACATTGTTCTTGTGGATTTGGACACTAGACAATATTGTTCCAAGTCATGCTACAAGATCATTTTTGAAGGATAAGTACCCTAAAGTCCTGGGCGCCACCTAGGGTGAAGTTCTTCATGTGGCCTGCTTCTAGGAAAGGTGTTGGGCGATAGATCTGTTGGCTATAAGGGGGCTCCAGCATGCACCTCGTTGTGTTTTGTGCAACTAGACCAGGGAGACCATGGAGCACCTCCTGTCGGGCTGCTCCTTCTCGTGAACCCTATTGTATGAGGTTCTCTCCAAAATCCAATCGACCACCCGTCCTCTAGATGCTAGGGACACCTTCATGGACTAGTGGGCACATAGTCCGCAATGTCCCTAAACTGGCAAGGAGAGGCAACTTGTCGTTGATTATGCTCACGGCTTGGTGGATCTGGAAGCAACGCAACGCCATCATCTTCGAGAACAAGCAGGCTGAGGTTTACCAGTTGATGTCCATAATTCGAGCGAAAGCTCATGAATGGGCATCAGCTAGAGCAAAGGGGCTAGCGGGGCTGCTTTCTAGAGGGTATAAACAAGCCAAACTCGCGAATACACTCCGGCTCGACTCGAGCTCGAATCACCTCATGAGCTGAAAGTTCGGCTCGTGAGCTTCCCTCGAGCTCGACATGATAAAGGCTCGTCGAGCTAATATGGCAAGTTACTTTTAACTTTTGATTATAAAATTGACCATGCATGCACTGCTGCTACGCCTAACAACCGATGTCTCACAGCTCCGACCTCTTTTATAGCTAGTGGTCAACCTTTGCTCTTGTTACGCTGTCGAAGAGGTACTAAAAAGAGTACTGTGTTGTCTGCCACGACCAGGATGCTAGCTCTAATGGGCCATGCTATGCTACAGAACTTTAATGGGCCATTGCAGTGTCCACACAACGAACGTAGTGTGATGAGGCATCAGTGCATGAGCACTCATGGGCATGTGATACTTTTTTTCTTACTAAGCTATATATAGGGCTGAGCATGTTGGGAGTTGGGAATGAGATATTTTACCATCCTAGGGGCCTAGGATATTCCCATGAGAAATGAGTTGGATTGCATATGATATTTGTTACATATGCAGGTTGGCAAGCTTTTGTCGAACTGCTCGAGTTCGACCTAAAAGGCTCGCGAGCTTCAGTCAAGGTTTGAGATCGGCTTCCTAACTCCTCGAGCCAATACGAGCCGAGCCTATAACGAATCAAGCTCACTATTTCATGAGCCCAAACTTTTTTGACAACCCTATTGCTCTGTGGGACCTAGTGTGTAGGGGTGTCAAGTTGTAATACCGGGTGTGTCACCCTCGTTTGGGCTTGTACAAAAACTCTTTTTCCTAAGACGCAATGCTTTTGTGTTTTCTCAAAAAAAAGGTATGGAGATACAAAAATCGGTTTGTCAAAAATGTAGGGTGCCACATGTTCCGCATTGAAGCAAACACTAGCTAGTGAAGTCATACTTGGCTAAGGGCATTTCTAGCCCCTTCCCATAACTCCCATAAAACCTCTTTTTAGGGACTTACACCATTTAACCCTTCCTCTAGGATTTTTCAAATCCTTACATATAAGGATGCCCCCAATCCCCTCCCCCCCTTCCCAAAAATAGAAAAACGACGCCACTTCTCTATCAACCTCCTAATTGAGGGTTTTTTGGTGGCAAGAACTTTTCGCCTACAACCGCCACGCCAGCTCACCTCTAGCGCCCTCCACCAGCCCCTTTGATGTGGGAATGGGTCCCCTAGCCACCTCTCAGCTCCGTGCCACCTATCCCCTAGCTCTCACGACTCCCCCCTCGATGAAGAAGCCATCGCCTGCCTCATAGCGGCACCGGGAGGGAATGTCATGCTGCCAAAACCAGCCGACCAGTGGTGCCACTTGACATGCTTAACGCCGTAACCAAGACCCTCCCTCACACCCTCCGTCGCATCCAGCTTGCCTCCCATCCCACCAAACAGCACACAGGAGCGCCGACGGTCGGCTCAGGAGATTTTGTGTCATCTTCACCCCTTTGAGGCCCACTCCACCGCCTATGGCGGTGCAGGACCTATACAGCCTAGGTGGGGCCTATAGCTTCCAATGTTGACAAGGAAAATCCCATCTTCGAGGTGTTCAACCAAATGCTAGTGAGGTAATTTTTGACTTCTTTGTGATGTATTGCAAATGTCTACTGTTGCTATTTATTTGGTGATGGATGTTCCTTAGCAAATTGAGAGACAGTGTCAATCTAGTAAACTATATTGCGGTTGTGCTTCAAGAATGTATGGTCATACACACCAAATGATTTATATTTTGTGAATTTTCCATTACCGACCTCTACAAGATTTAGTACTTTATTCGTGATACAGTTCAAGATTGTGTTATCACACAATATTTGACTCCGAAATATGATGACCAAGCTACATTGTAAAAATCTACTCGGTATTACTTAACAATTTGGTACACGGTGATTAATAACTCCATTGTCCAACAAATCTTGGAAAACCCACAATCATAAACTATATAAATAAATAAATCTCATGTCCAATAAAACAATATGCTTTTCTTACTTGTAACTTCCTCGCAAGTAATGCAGTTGTAGCCTCATGCTTGGTGCCACCACATGCAATAACTGCGTAAAAACATCACAATGAAAAAATACACAGAGCAAAAGTACCAAATAAGGCATCTCTATCACATGGTACCCTGTGTTTTGGTGCTCAGTCTTTTCTCAAAGAGAACTAGCAAATAAAAACATATAAGCATCGCAAGCATACAATGGCACGCCTTGTGACCTTTGTCTCTTTGCAATATCGGTGGCTAGGGCCGGAGTCAAGACTGTCTGACATTGCTATTACACGAGTAGGCACTGTGTACTACTAGAAGGTTCTAGCACCGCGGATTAGGCACATTCCAACAGCGTTCCTATTCAATTCGTAGATTTCAAATGTTACAGCCTGATGAATTATGTTCTAGTCGGCATAATTGCGTCTAGAAAAGGGCACCAAGGTATTGTGCACGGTGTGCTCTTGTTTTTGAAAACGGTGCATCCCCCAGTCACACAATATCGTTGCATCTAGAAGATCCTACGAGCCCATCCGACGACATGACTGCACCCAGATCAACTATCATAACTCGCGTGCACGATTGCGATTTGCAAGCAGGAGCGAGATCCGGAGATTCCATCGAAAATAGACGGTGAATTCTAGAATCCTCCACTCACCTCGGACCCTCGGCGCAGGCGACCAGGCGCGCCCCAGACGTAGCAATCCCCGGCGCGAGAAGGATCTACAAGGCGGCGGCCGGAAACCCTAGCGGGGGCGATATTTTAGCGGAACTGGAAGTTTTCGGCTAGTGAATTGCAGGCTGGACCTGGAGTTGGCTTTTCGTCGAGGGAGAATGAAGGCCGAAGGGGAGGGAAAGATCGGTGGTGGGGTACGGAACCGCGGGTTTTTTTTTTTACTCCTGCCGATTAATTAATTATTTAACCGGGATTAGGGAGCGAGGGCTGCGGCTGTGAAGGCGGCACGTCACGCAGTAGGTTATTTCAAGGAAACAGATGTCGGCAGGAACAAGCGATTGGCCAGTTTGGCCTCAGACGAAGAAAGCACAAAGCCGGAAAGTGTATTTCGCTCCCGAGCTCCAATGCTCACTTTGTTTTAAATAATTAAAAAACCATATTTATAACTTTTAGAAATATCTAAAGTAAATTTTATTGTGAACTACACAAAAATGACAAATCACAGCCCGATATTCTTTATATTGTGGGCTACACAAAAATGATAAATCAGATAAAATTTAGAGACGTAAAACTATATATTCCCGATCCATACTTTTGTCATTTTTGTGTAGCTCATGATACAAAGTACTCCCCTCCGTAGTAAAATAAGTGTGTTGAATTTTTCTAGATTCACATATACTTATAACTAAAATATATCTTACATGCAAATCTAGACAAACTTCCGTGAGTTATTTTGAGATGGAGGGAGTATTTTAAATTTAAATTTTGCATGTTTATGGGCTAAATCATTGGCTACGTCCTCAGTGTTTTTTTTCAGATTTTTTAAAAGTTCATAGATATGATTTCCTATTTTTTTTAAACCACGGTAACTGGTACTGTGTGCACTAAATCTTCACTTTCACGAAGCGTGATAAATATGGATACTGTACTTTAACTTGCCTAATCATAAGTTATACTGAGATTTTGCTAAGATCGCGCGTCTTCTGGACTGTATTTCTAGTATAGTTGGAAATATAAGACCTTTTAGTTTTGTAAGACGGATGGTCTAGACACCTTTTAGTGTATAGGTTTACTTCGAACCTCTACGAACCTATACACTAAAGGACGTCTAGATACATTCGATTCACAAAGCTAAAATGTCTTATATTACTGAACGGAGGGAGTAGTAGGGAAACGATACTACTCCTCCGGGGGATTTCGCTCGATGTATTCCCCGCCTGCACTTCGGCGACGCGTGCCTGCAGACCCTGCGCTACTGCGACGTGTGCCCGTGGACCCCTACCTCTCTCTTATCCCCTCCCTGCGTCGCGTGACCTGCTCCCTTCTTTTTCTCTTCACGGGTCAATCTCCATGGCCACACTCCCCGGTGCAGCGCCAGTGCAAACCTTCTCGCCTCCGGCCGGTGCCACCACGCCCCCAGTTGCTCTGTGTCGATCTCCGCTATCTGCACCGACCGCTTCCACCTCGGCCTCCTCCACAACCTCATCTTCTTCCTCTTTTTCCCTCGTTTTCTTAGGCATTCCTCGCCTTTTCCCCTCTCTCCTTTACGCCATGTCTTCTGACTTTCCCGTCCCCAGAGATCTGCTACAATCCCGCCTGCTACAAGCGCCCGACGGCGCGCTGCTACATGTGCCCGGCGACCCGCTACATGTGTCCGGTGTTTCTGCTACACGCGTCCGGCGGCGCTACTACATGTGCCGGCGGCGGCGCTACAAGCGTCTGGCAGCGGCGCTGCTACACGCGCCTGGCGGCGCTACTACAACCGCCCAGCTACAGATGCCCGACGATGCTACTACAAGCACTCAACGAAGCTGCTACGTGTGCCCGATGGGCCTGCTACATGAGCTTGACGGCTCTGCTACAAGAGCTTGACGGCTCTGCTACAAGCGCTACAGCCATTTATGGGTCATCCCTACCGTCGTCGATTTGCCGCAGTGAACATCGGCGACTACTGCAGGACGCTCCACCGTGTCGCCCGCCGTCTCCTCGATTGCCTTCCTCTCCGTGCGAGAGCGAGAAGCTCGGTCCCCTGTGTTTTTTGGGGGGAGAGAGGAGAGGTGCACGTGTAGGGCGTCGTAGTTGACCTCATCCAGGACACATGTCAGGCTCCCAACCCGAGGGATCGGTGGTTTTGATCCCGGCGCTCTACTACTAGCAATGGCAATTTAAGGCTACCGAGAATTCAAGAATATTCGGGCAAATGAGAACAAGAGGCACCTTCACTTGATTGGACTATCCGACAACTATACGCATTGGACAAAGAAGATTTGCTCCTCTCCGTGCATTTTAGTGAATTAAGTCCATGTTTCAAAATAATTAAAGTTTTTGGTTCGTTCTAAATCAAACTTCTGCAAGTTGTGATAAAAAAAATGTGTCCATATCTATAATGTCAAATCTACACAATACAAGGGCTCTACCGGCGTCAAACTTGAAGTTTTTTTCCACTTTTGGTGTCTTACTGTGCACATCCGAGAAAAACTTTTCAGTCCGTCATCCCACGCTCAAATTGCTCCCAGAGTTCTCTGAAATTAGTTTTCAAAAAAAGTTTTACCTTGTTGATAATAGATATTCTACTCCCTCCGACTCATATTAGTTGACTCAACTTTATCTAAATACGGATGCATCTAGACTAGATATTTAACTCGATACATATGCTAGACAAACTTGAATCAACTAATATGGGTCGGAGTGAGTATCAATTTTATTAAACCTTGGTCTAGGATCTTGTAGAAGGTATGCCATTGCAGTCGCCTGTTGGATGAATGAGTGGCACACCAGGAAACAACTAGTCCCCACACCAAATAAGTTCTTAAAAAAATTAAATGTGCTAATAAATTTGTAATAAACAATTCAATTTTGTACTCCGAATTAAGGAGTACAATAATTGAAGCCAGAGCTTTTATCACCGCGGAATTAAGGGAAGCACTCTAAACGCTACTTCCTCCGTTTAAAAATAAATGACTTGGATTTGTTTAGGGAAGCACTCTAGATGCTACTCCCTCCATAATAAGTGATTTGGATTTGTTTAGATTCGCATGTATCTAAACATGTCCAAGTCACTTATTTTTGGACAGAGAGAGTACTTTATTATCATATAGAAATGCAGCACCACAGTAACACAAATTGGCTATGTTTGTCTCTGAATTTTTTTAAAAAATTAAGTACAAAATATTTTAAAAAACATCTAGAAAATCTGGCTTGTAGCATGTACCATCAAGTCTTAGGGACTAAAATGTTTGGTTTGTAGCCTTTACTTGGAATCTCTTAGCAAACTCAGCTCCATGAGTAGAAACTAGGAGAATCTCCACTAGAATTTACGGGAGGGCCTCTCCAAGCCGTGTTTTCATCTGGTGGCGAAAATTCATCCAGTCGTGTTATTAAGTGTTCAGTTTTTACCGGATTTGGTCCATTTTACATCCGAAATTCCTAGGCCAAACCCGGGGCATCGGGAGTCGCTTGGGAATGCCGGATGAAACTAAATCGGCCGGAAAGAAAAAAAGCATTGTGGGCCCACCCTATCAGCGTGTGAACGAGTCATCCTCATCCCGTCGCCTTGCTCCCGCGATGGACCACCGGGAAACGACCGCATGTCCTTGGCTCCCACGCGTCATCGTAATGGCGCGCCACCGCTCTTCCATCTTCTCGTTGTTTCCACTTTTTCCGCCCACATTGGTACACCTCTCCTGCCTCGTCGCAGTTTCCTCTTTCGGCTATAAATTTTGCCTCCCATCACCGTCCACAGACCACGCACACTGACCTCCCATTCCCCCCAACCTGAAAGCTCAAGTTACGGCAAAGAGAGAAGAGTTCGGCAGCTAACATGGTAGAATGCTTCCCAGGCTACCCCGTGGCGGCGAACGGCTTCGTCCGGCGTTCCCTGCAGCCGTGGGGGGCATGGCTGCTCCAGGACGCCAGCTACCCGGCGCCGCCAGACTTCCGCTGCCCGTTGACATGGAGGATCAGCGCGGGCAGAGTGCCCGTGTTGTTGGAAATATGCCCTAGAGACAAATAATAATAAGGATTATTATCATATTTCATAAAGTTTATGATTAAATTTTATATCATGCTATAACTGTATTGAAAGGAAACGTCAATACACGTGTGATATATAAACAACCAGGGGTTCTCGGTGAAACTCTAGTCACTGGTTCATTATAACAGATGATCAAGGTTTCCTGATCATGTGGTATTTATGCCAGTTGGAAATGGAGTCAACTCATTCTGAGAATGAGATGATGAACCAATACCCAACCTAAACATCGTGACCCGATCATGTCACGAAGTTCAAGTTACGATGATTAGAATAGACATCATAGATTATTCCTTAGACCGTGAGACTATATCAATCACTGTCTCCTGAGAATGCTTAGATAGCATCAAACGTCACTTATGACAGAGTAATCATAAAGATGTGTTCAGGTATTCGGAGGAACCGTAGAGGCAATATATGTCAACAATGAGATTTGTCCGTCCATGTGACGGAAAGATACTCAAGGGCCCACTCGGAGAAGTTGTATCCAATACCTGCACAACGTGTAATTTGATCACATGGATACCACTTGTAAAAAACGAGTCAAGTAGCATTGTTCGGTAATGATATTGAACACGACATGGTGATGTCATTGATCGGATCTCGGGCAATACAAGTATTGAGAGACAAAAGGAATAAGATGCGACTGTCCCGGTTCAAACAACGAAATATCTTCGTGGAATGCACAGGGTCACATGGCCATCCAGGTCCCTCTATCGATCATTGGTCCGGGAGTGTCCCAACCATGACTGGAGTGTTTCCGAACCGTAGGGTATCACGCTTAAGGGCTTGATGATGCTTAGAGAGTGTTTACAAGATCAGTAGACTCACCGAAGAATAGAAAGAGAGAAAAACCGGAAGGGTTTCGGTAAGTCCGGAGGATGTCCGGAGTGGAGGTGGAAGGTGTTCCATAGCCACAGAGATTGAACAATATATGAATGAATGTTAAATATTGATTTAATCATTTATTCGTAATTATTTAATAAAAAGAAATCAATTTAATGGTCAAAAGGCTTAATGGGCCAATTCCAGAGGGAGAAGGGCCCATGAGGGAAAGGCAAGAGGAGAGAGGAGGCAAGGGGGTGGCCGGCTGGGCCAAGCCCCCTCCCCCTGCGTGGGGCCCACTAGGGCCGGTTGGTGGCTGCCCCCTCTCCCCCTCGTTTAGTCCCACCCCGGGACTTTGAGGAAGGTAGTACCTTCCCTCCCCTATATATAGTGGGGTATTTTGACCAGAAAAATACACAACACAATATTCAATAAAGGTTTCCTCACTTTTGGGGAGACCTCCAATTGATATTTCTCTCTCTCTCTCTCTCTCCCGTGACCGTTATCCCAAGTTCGGACTGCATGGACAAGAGACATCTTCACCACAGAGCATCATCGCGCTACAAAATTCAGATCCAGGAGCTCTACTTCCACAACTGCTGCTGAATCGGGGAAGCGGGAGTCATCGCTAGGCACCAGATGCATGTAACTCCCCGTGAGGTGTCACATTTGAGGCACTCAAGTCGTTGGAGCCGTAGGAGCGCAAGGACTTCATCATGACCTTGAGGTCGGCTTCGGCTCATCTACATCAACCATGCTCTCCTGAGCGTTGACAACGCTTTTTGGTCTTCAAAGGTAAGTTCGCGAAAAGCCCCTCTCGTTACTGCATTACTAATAGATAGGTCCTAGCAGCATCAGGGGTTCAGCGGCGTAGGGTAAAATTTTATTGTTTTCATACGTGAACCCCTACAGTGGTATCAGAGCTAGATATATGTGTAGTATTGCTAGTACGGGTAGAACAAACGAGATGTAGCGTGTTGGCGTTGATCTTTTAGTTGTTACCCTCCCACGTGTACTTATGTATACCGTAGTAATGCTTGATGAAGTGGCCCCCAACCGACTTTACGCGCTCATTCACGAGACTAGTCCACGCTTGACATACGGCTTGTACCGTATAAAGTGGCTTTGGAGGGTGTTTGTCTCTCTCGCATTAGTTGGTATGCCTTTTACAATGGAAGGCCCCGAAAGGGGTATAGTATAGACAACTACTTGATCAATGTTGTGGTGAAAGTTCGTAGGTAAGAATGGTTCTTTTGCGAACTCTCATTCAGCCACGTAAAACATGCAAAGATAAAGTAGAGGCGTCTAACTTTGTTTTGCAGGGGGCGTTGCTTTGTGATATGGTTGTGGCAAAGGTAAAGTGATTACCTTATGTTACTAAGTAGTAGATAGTCATGAAGGTGACGGACTACCACGCCAAAAAGACACCGGTACCCTGGTGTCTACGGCGTCGAAACCCTGGCGCCGGAATCCCGTGACGCTAGATGGAGATCACGATGTGAAGGACCATATCACATCACATTTACATTCAATGTTATTGTTTGTATATCTTATTGTGTGCTAGTATTATATACTAGACGGTAGCCTAATAACATGATCCCTGTTAAAAATACCAATGATTGTGTTCTCCCTTAGTGTACACCACCAAGAAAGTTCTTCAGTATGAGGCAGGCCGTGATGATCGGGTGTTAGACATATCTACGCTCGCATATAGTGGGCGTAAGCCATGTTGCATAGCGAATACACTAAGGTTGAGTTGGTAAGCCTAACATGTATAGACATGGCCTCAGAACACAGATGGTCGAAAGGTCGAGCACGAGTCGTATGAATGATGTGACCAATGTTTAGCATCCACCCTAGAACCCACATTGATGGCCGTGATGATCGTGGGAGATGTGGGGGAAAGGGGTCGTGTTATCGCTAGAACCCTTCAGGGGATAGGTGTTCCTTAGTGGAGTTATTATATTAACTCATTTAATTATAAACTTAGTCTAAATTTCTTTTTGCAATTATAAATGTAGAAAACGGTTCTCCCCGATGCTACCTTCCATGTTGACGATTGGTTAGATGGACAGAAGCTCAGTCTAGATGGATCGAACTTCTCTATGTGGGTTACACGTCTCCATGTTCTCCTTAGCGAGAATGACGTGGTCGACTATATACTCAACGAGATGGATTTGGATCAGCCCGGTGACTTAGAGACCCCAGAGCAGCGGGAAAACCGCTATTACCGTCGTGAGATGGCCTCCTTCATATCAATGACGATGCGTTTCGGGATGGTGGATGAGCTGTGGCCAGTCATGGGTAATGTTGACCCTCGTACGGTGATGGTACAGCTTACACTACACGAAAAGTTTCCTTCCGCAACGACTTGGCATGACGGTCGTCGTAGAAGGTGCATCTTCCGTGACGAAATTTTCGGCTCGGCCGTGGCTGACGGAAAACTTTTTTTTTCGGTTTCTCGGCCCTCTACTACGACGGATCTGCTAAAAACATGGAGGAAGCTCAGCCAACGCGTGGCAGAAGCAAGATTTTTGTTTTCTCGCGCGATGTTGACTCGCCGAAGTCTTTTGAGGCGTGTGGGTCCTGGACGTCAGTGTCTCTAGCGGACCATACTTTTCGGTCGCACCTCCCTGATTTGAACTTGATAAGGTTGCTCGATGTGTCTACCATTTAGTCAGGCTTCTAGGGCCCACATGTCAGCCTCCCATTAGAAGGATCGTGTGTATGATGGAATTTTTTTTCCTTCGCTCGCGCTACCCTATTCCGAAGTTGATAGCGTTGCTCGATGCATCTACCATTTAATCAACCTCCTAGGATTCACATGCCATCCTCTCATTAGAAGAAACGTGTGTATGATGGATTTTTTTTCCTGCGCTGGCTACCCCTTTTGGAAGTTGATAGCGATGCTCGACGCATCTACCGTTTAACCAACCTCATGAGCCCCACATGTCATCCTCTCATTAGAAGAAACGTGTGTATGATGGAATTTTTTCCTTGGCTCGCGCTACCCTGTTCCGAACTTGATAGCGTTGTTCGATGCATCTACCGTTTAATCACGTTGCTGGGCCCCACATGTCATCCTCTCATTAGAAGAAACGTGTGTATGATGGATTGTTTACCCTCTGTCGTGCCTTCGTGTTCCGAACTTGATAGCGTTGCTCGCTGCATGAGTCATTTATTCAGGCTAGTGGGTCCCTTATGTCAGCCTCACATTAGAAGAATCGTGGGTATGATAGAATTTTTTCTTCTCTAGCGCTACCCTGTTCCAAACTAGATAGCGTTGCTCGACGAATCCGCCGTTTGCTCACGTTGTTGGGTCCCCCATTACAAGAAACATGTGCATGCTGAACTTTTTTCTCGCTCGCGCCTCCCTGTTTCGAACTGGCAACATTGCTCGATGCAGCATCTGTATAAGGTCGCGATGCTGGGTCCCACATATCAGCCTCTCTGTAAATGAAACATAAGTATGACGGATTTTTTTTGGCTATGTTCACTGTTTTGACCTTGGCAACTTGCTGGGTCCAAGATGTCAACCACCTCTGTGCAGGAATCATGTCTATGTTGGGTCCCAGCTGACAGCCTCTATTTGAAAGAAACGTGTATATGCTGGACTGTTTTTCGAGTCCCAGATATCAGCCTCATAGTACAAAAAATGCTCATAAAGGCCGAATTAAAGAGATTCTGGGCTAACTCGGGGCTTATGCCCTATTAGTCATGGCTTATATTGATGGGTTCGTAGCATGGAAAACAAAAAAAATTTACCGCAAGAACGAACAAAACCTAGATCTAATCCAGATAAAAGCCAAGATCTAATCTATTAGACATGAGCAACGAGATAGATAGGAACTAACCCTCGTAGATCCGAAAACGTTAACGAGATTAGATCTCGTGGTTGATGTAGTCGATCACTTGCCGATCTCAAGATCGTGTGGACGATCCTTCCGGCGTCGCGTTCCAGCAGCGCTTCCGCAGTCGGTCAAGTAGACGATCCTTCCGGCGCCGCGTCTCGGCAGCGCTTCCGCAGTCGGTCACACGTGCGGAGTCGAAGCAGACCTTCCTCTCCCCGTTCCAGCGAGCAGCGGAGGTAGTAGATCTTCTCCACGGAATCCCAGCAGCACGACGGCGTGGTGGTGGTGGTGGAGTAGAGAATTCTGCAGGGCTTCGCCTATGCCTGTGCAGAAGAAGGTGGAGGAGAGAGGAAGCAGAGATTGGGAGTTATGAGAGCAGGGGAGGAGGGGGCGCCCCTGCCCCTCTATTTAAAGAAGGGAGGGCGCCTGGGAGGGGGAGTCCTTGTAGGACTCCCCTCCTCTCTAGGCTGGCGGGTTGGGGAGTGGGGGGAGGAGTCCTCCTCCCCCACGACTCCTAGTCTTAACCCACCAGGACTCCTTGATCCTTATCTTGATTTTCAAGCAAACTCCAAGATATTTTCTAGAACCTTCCGGAACATTCCGAAACCTTCTAGAATCCTCATACAAACACTCCGGAACATTTCCTAACTCAGAAAATGATCCCCTATATATGAATCTTATTCTCCGGACCATTCCGGATCTCCTCGTGATGTCCCGGATCCATTCTGAGACTCCGAACAACATTCGGTCTTCAACGCATATTCCATATCTACTTAAAACAACTTCGAACCTTAAGTGTGTCACCCTACGGTTCGTGAATATGCAGACATGATAGAGACATATCTCTTATCAATAACCATCAGCGGGATCTGGAGATCCATAATGGCTCCCACATACTCAACGATGACTTCGCAGTCGATTGAACCACTTACATACAAAACCAATTCCCTTTGTCTCACGATACTATACTTATCCGAGGTTTGATCGTCAGCATCTCCATACCTAGTTCTACCTCGTTACCGATAAGTACTCTTTACTCGTTCCGTGATATGTCATCCCTTGTGACCCAGTCACATGCTTGCAAGCTAACTAGATGACATTCCACCGAGAGGGCCCAGAGTATATCTATCCGTCATATGGATGGACAAATCCCAATCTTGGTCCATGCGCTTCAACACATACTTTCAGAATACCCAATGACACCTTTATGACCACCCAGTTACGAAGCGGTGTTTGATGTCATCAAAGTACCCATCCAGTGATGGTGATTAACACAACCTCATGGTTGAAGGATTAGGTTACTATGCATTTAAAAGCTTACAGCAAATACGAACTTAATGACTTGATCTTATGCTACGCTTACTATGGGTGTGTGTCCATCACATCATTCTCCTAATGATATAACCTTGTTATTAATCACATCCTAATGTCCATGATCAGGAAACCATGAAACAAGAGGCTTACTAGGGACTCTCTTATGCTTACAAAACACACATGTATTAGTGTTTCCTAATAATACAATTATAGCATGGGATGTAAACATTCATCATAAACACAAAGATATAATAATAATCACTTTTATTATTGCCTCTTGGGCATATCTCCAATAGTCTCCCACTTGCACTAGAGTCAATAATCTAGATTACATGGTAATATAGCGAACACCCATGGCGTTCTGGTGTTGGTCATGCTTTGCCCTAGGGAGAGGTTTAGTCAACGGATCTGCCACATTCAGATCAGTGTGTACTTTGCAAATCTTTACGTCACCATCTCGGACATACTCGCGAATAGCGTGGAAACGTAGCTTGATGTGCTTCAGCTTGCTATGTGACCTTGGCTCCTGCGCATTAGCTATGGCACCTGTGTTGTCACAGTAGATGGCCATCGGGTCCAACGCACTAGGAACCACGCCGAGTTCAGAAATGAATTCCTTCATCCAAACGGCTTCTTGTGCACCCTCCGAAGCAGCTATGTATTCCAATTCAGTTGAAGATTTCGCCACAACGCTTTGCTTCGCACTCCTCCAGCTCACTGCAGCACCATTCAAAATAAATACGTATCCCGATTGTGACTTCGAGTCATCCGGATCGGTGTTCCAACTAGCATCGGTGTAACCGTTTACAACAAGCTGTTCATCACCTCCATAAGAAAGAACCATATCCTTAATCCTATTTAGGTACTTTAGGATATTCTTGACCGCTGTCCAGTGTTCCACTCCAGGATCACTTTGATATCTGCTAGTCAAACTAACAGCATGTGCTATATCCGGTCTTGTACACAGCATGGCATACATGATAGAACCTATGGCCGAGGCATAGGGAATTTTATTCATTTTCTCTCTATCTTCTGCCGTAGCTGGACTTTGAGTTTTACTCAAGGTCTTACCTGACAACATCGGCACGAACCCTTTCTTGCTATCTTCCATTCTAAACTTCTTTAGAACTTTGTCCAAGTATGTACTTTGTGAAAGCCCTATTAGGCGTCTTGATCTATCTCTATAAATCTTGATGCCTAGAATGTATGCCGCTTCGCCAAGATCCTTCATTGAAAAACTATTATTCAAATAGGTTTTGACGCTATTAAGAAGTTCTATATCATTCCCAATCAACAATATGTCATCTACATATAGTACTAGGAATGCTACAGAGCTCCCACTCACTTTCTTGTAAATACAAGCTTCTCCATAAGTTTGTATAAATCCAAAGCTTTTGATTACTTTATCAAAACATTGATTCCAACTCCGGGATGCTTGCTTCAGTCCATAAATGGAGCGCTGAAGTTTGCATACCTTGTCAGCATCTGTAGGATCGACAAAATCCTTGGGTTGTACCATATACAACTCTTCCTCAATGTCACCATTAAGGAACGCCGTTTTGACATCCATCTGCCAAATCTCATAATCGAAATATGCAGCAATTGCTAACAAAATCCTCACAGACTTTAGCTTTGCTACTGGTGAGAAAGTCTCATCATAGTCAACTCCTTGAATTTGTCGGAACCCTTTCACGACAAGTCGAGCTTTATAGACGGTAACATTACCATCAACATCTGTTTTTCTCTTGAAAATCCATTTGTTCTCGACAGCCTTACGGCCATCCGGTAAGTCCACCAAAGTCCATACTTGGTTTTCGTACATGGATCCCATTTTGGATTTCATGGCTTCTAGCCATTTGTCGGAATCTGGGCTCACCATAGCTTCTTCATACGTCGCAGGGTCATCAGCGTTGTCCACCAACATGACGTTCAAGGCAGAGTCATACCAATCAGGAGTGGTACGAACCCTCGTTGACCTGCGAGGTTCAGTAGTAACTTCGTTTGAAGTTTCATGATCATTATCATTAGCTTCCTCTTCAATTGGTGCAAGCGGCACCAAAACATCTTCCGGTGCTGCGCTACTCTCAAATCCGAGAGAAGGTTCACTAACCTCATCGAGTTCTACTTTCCTTCCAGTCACCTCCTTCGAGAGAAACTCCTTCTCAAGAAAGGATCCATTCTTTGCAACGAAAACTTTGCCTTCGGATCTATGATAGAAGGTATACCCAATTGTTTCTTTAGGGTATTCTATGAAGACGCATTTCTCCGCTTTGGGTTCTAGCTTATCAGGTTGTAACTTCTTTACATATGCCTCGCAACCCCAAACTTTAAGGAACGACAACTTAGGTTTCTTACCAAACCACAATTCATACGGTGTCGTTTCAACAGATTTAGATGGTGCCCTATTTATAGTGAATGTGCCTGTCTCTAATGCATAGCCCCAAAATGATAACGGTAAATCTGTAAGAGACATCATAGACCGAACCATATCTAAGAGAGTTCGATTACGACGTTCGGACACACCATTACGCTGTGGTGTTCCCGGCGGTGTCAACTGCGAAAGTATTCCACATTTCTTTAAATGCATGCCAAACTCATAACTCAGATATTCACCTCCGCGGTCAGAACGCAGAAACTTAATATTCTTGTTATGATGATTTTCCACTTCACTTTGAAATTCCTTAAACTTCTCGAAAGTTTCGGACTTATGTTTTATAAAGTACACATACCCATATCTACTCAAGTCATCCGTGAAAGTGAGAACATAACGATATCCACCACGCGATGCTACACTCATTGGTCCGCACACATCGGTATGTATTATTTCCAATAAGCCTGTAGCTCGCTCCATTGTACCAGAGAATGGAGTCTTAGTCATTTTTCCCATTAGACATGCTTCGCATCTTTCAAGTGATTCAAAATCAAGTGATTCAAGAAGTCCATCAGAATGGAGTTTCTTCATATGCTTCACTCCAATGTGACCAAGACGACAGTGCCACATGTATGTAGAATTATCATTCAATTTTATTCGTTTAGCATCTATGTTGTGAACATGTGTATCACTACTATCGAGATTGAGTAAGAATAAACCATTCATCTCAGGTGCATTACCATAAAAGATATTACTCATATAAATCGAACAACCTTTATTCTCGGACTTAAAAGAGTAACCGTCTCGCAATAAACAGGATCCAAATATAATGTTCATGCTTAACGCAGGCACCAAATAACAATTATTTAAATTTAAAACTAATCCCGAAGGTAGATGTAGAGGGAGCGTGCCGACGGCGATCACATCAACCTTGGAGCCATTTCCAACACGCATCGTCACCTCGTCTCTTGCCAGTCTTCGTTTATTCCGCAGCTCCTGTTTCGAGTTACAAATATGAGCAACCGAACCAGTATCAAATACCCAGGCACTACTACAATTACTAGTAAGATACACATCTATAACACATATATCAAATATACCTTTCTTCTTGATGTTGCCGTTCTTTAGATCCGCTAGGTACTTGGGGCAGTTACGCTTCCAGTGACCAGCTCCCTTGCAGTAGAAGCACTCAGTTTCAGGTTTAGGACCAGCCTTGGGCTTCTTAGCAGGTGCGGCAGCTTTCTTGCCGTCCTTCTTGAAGTTGCCCTTGTTCTTAGACTTGCCCTTTTTCTTGAAATTGGTGGTCTTATTGACCATCAACACTTGGTGCTCCTTCTTGATCTCCACCTCAGCAGTTTTCAGCATGGACGACAGTTCAGGCAACGTCTTGTTCATGCAGTGCATGTTGTAGTTCATCACAAAGTTCTTGTAACTTGGTGGCAGTGATTGAAGGAGACGGTGAATCCCCAATTCATTAGGAATCGATATTCCCAACTCTTGGAGCTTCTTAGCGTACCCAGACATGGTGAGCACGTGCTCGCTAATGGAGCTTCCTTCTTCCATCTTACAGTTAAAGAACTTTTCGGAGGCCTCATAGCTCTCCATGGCCGCGCGAGTCTCAAAAATTAGCATGAGCTCCTTAATGATCTCGAACGGGTCGTGGTGCTCAAAACGCTGTTGGAGCTCCGCTTCTAAACCGTACAGGATGGCACACTGAACTGTGGAGTAATGATTCTTCCGAGTGGCGAAAACATTCTTTTCGTCATCGGTGGCATCATCTGTAGGTGGATCACCTAGCGGTGCATCGAGCACATAGGTCAACTGACCAGCCCTGAGGACGATCTTCAGTCCATGGAACCAGTCCGTGAAATTGCTTCCATTGTTTTTAAGCTTTTCTTTCTCTAGGAACGCATTGAAATTGATGGAGGGGGTCGCCATAATCTACAACAATTTGCAAGTAGTTTAGACTAAGTTTATGATAAATTGAGTTCAAATTTAATTCTTAAACTAACTAGGTGAACTCCCACTCAAAACAACATCCCTCACATTGTCTTAGTGATTACACGAACCAAGTCCACTACACCAAGTCCGATCTTCACGAGAGAAGATGTAGTTTCATCGGCGAATAATCTTCATGTTCATCATATCAATTATATGACTCATGCTCTACCTTTCGGTATTCCGTGTTCCGAGACCATGTCTGTACATGCTAGGCTCGTCAAGATAACCTTAGTTTCCGCATGTGCAAATCTGGCTTGCACCCGTTGTATGCACACGTAGAATCTATCACATCCGATCATCACGAGATGCTTCGAAACGACGAGTCTTAGCAACGGTGCCAACTAAGGGTGAACACTTTATTACTTGATATTTAGTGAGAGGGATCATCTTATAATGCTACCGTCGCGATCTAAGCAATACAAGATGCATAAAGGATTAACATCACAGGCAATTCATAATTAGTGTGATATGATATGGCCCTTTCTTCTTGCGCCTTTGATCTCCATCTCCAAAGCACGAACATGATCTCCATCATCACCAGCATTGCGTCAAGGTCAGTGGCGCCGCTTCATGGTTGTCCATCATCACCAGCAACTATTACAACTACTTGGAATAAAGCTATTACAAGATGAATAGACACGCAGGTCTTAACAGAATTAAAGACAACCATTAGGCTCCTGCCGGTTGCCATATTACAACAAGGATCATTGCATACATCAAATACAATCACAATCACATGATGGCCATATCACATCACAGAACCCCTGCAAAAACAAGTTAGACGCCTCTAATTTTCTTTGCAAGTTTTACGTGGTTTGGGGCTTTCGCATAAGACCGATCTTACCTACGAACAAGAACCACAACGTTGATACAAGTGTTGTCAAGATGCTCATTGTAAATCGAATCTTAACTATGGTGGGAGAGACAGACACCCGCAAAGCCACTTGTGCAAAGCAAGTTGCACGTCAAGCGTGGAGCAAGTCTCATGTGCGATGACATGTAATGTTAGCCCGAGCCGCTTCATCCCACCATGCCGCAAGATGCAAAGTACACGCTAAGACACCGACAACAAAAGCATCAACGCCCACAAAAACATTGTGTTCTACTCGTGCAACAAATCTACGCATAGATACGGCTCTGATACCACTGATGGGTTCTTAGCATGGAAAACAAAAAAATTCTACCGCAAGAACGAACAAAACCTAGATCTAATCCAGATAAAAGCCAAGATCTAATATATTAGACATGAGCAACGAGATAGATAGGAACTAACCCTCGTAGATCCGAAAGCGTTAACGAGATTAGATCTCGTGGTTGATGTAGTCGATCACTTGCCGATCTCAAGATCGTGTGGACGATCCTTCCGGCGTCGCGTTCTAGCAGCGCTTCTGCAGTCGGTCAAGTAGACGATCCTTCCGGCGCCGCGTCTCGGCAGCGCTTCCGCAGTCGGTCACACGTGCGGATTCGAAGAAGACCTTCCTCTCCCCATTCCAGCGAGCAGCGGATGTAGTAGATCTTCTCCACGGAATCCCAGCAGCACGACGGTGTGGTGGTGGAGTAGAGAATTCTGCAGGGCTTCGCCTATGCCTGTGCAGAAGAAGGTGGAGGAGAGAGGCGGCAGAGATTGGGAGTTATGAGAGCAGGGGAGGAGGGGGCGCCCCTGCCCCTCTATTTAAAGAAGGGAGGGCGCCTGGGGAGGGGGAGTCCTTGTAGGACTCCCCTCCTCTCTAGGCCGGCGGGTTGGGGAGTGGGGGGAGGAGTCCTCCTCCCCCATGACTCCTAGTCTTGACCCACCAGGACTCCTTGATCCTTATCTTGATTTTCAAGCAAACTCCAAGATATTTTCTAGAACCTTCCGGAACATTCCGAAACCTTCTAGAATCCTCATACAAACACTCCGGAACATTTCCTAACTTAGAAAATGATCCCCTATATATGAATCTTATTCTCCGGACCATTCCGGATCTCCTTGTGATGTCCCGGATCCATTCCGAGACTCCGAACAACATTCGGTCTCCAACGCATATTCCATATCTACTTAAAACAACTTCGAACCTTAAGTGTGTCACCCTACGGTTCGTGAATATGCAGACATGATAGAGACATATCTCTTATGAATAACCATCAGCGGGATCTGGAGATCCATAATGGCTCCCACATACTCAACGATGACTTCGCGGTCGATTGAACCACTTACATACAAAACCAATTCCCTTTGTCTCACGATACTATACTTATCCGAGGTTTGATCGTCAGCATCTCCATACCTAGTTCTACCTCGTTACCGATAAGTACTCTTTACTCGTTCCGTGATATGTCATCCCTTGTGACCCAGTCACATGCTTGCAAGCTAACTAGATGACATTCCACCGAGAGGGCCCAGAGTATATCTATCCGTCATATGGATGGACAAATCCCAATCTTGGTCCATGCGTTTCAACACATACTTTCAGAATACCCAATGACACCTTTATGACCACCCAGTTACGAAGCGGTGTTTGATGTCATCAAAGTACCCATCCGGTGATGGTGATTAACACAACCTCATGGTCGAAGGATTAGGTTACTATGCATTTAAAAGCTTACAGCAAATACGAACTTAATGACTTGATCTTATGCTACGCTTACTATGGGTGTGTGTCCATCACATCATTCTCCTAATGATATAACCTTGTTATTAATCACATCCTAATGTCCATGATCAGGAAACCATGATCATCAATTAATCAACAAGCTAGTTCAACAAGAGGCTTACTAGGGACTCTCTTATGTTTACAAAACACATATGTATTAGTGTTTCCTAATAATACAATTATAGCATGGGATGTAAACATTCATCATAAACACAAAGATATAATAATAATCACTTTTATTATTGCCTTTTGGGCATATCTCCAATATATATTCCATGGGCTCACTCCTAAATGGAATGGGCTTTAGTCGGTGACCACAAGACCATGAAAAGGTCGAATTAGAAGGTATTGGGCTATTCTTGGGGTTGATAGACTAATTTCATGGGCTATGCTTGTGCCTGCTGGGTCTGAAATGTCAGCTTCTCTATAAGTGCAACGTGTGTGTGATGGACTTTTTTTGGCCGCATCCACTGTTTTTCACCATGGCAGCGTGTATGGTCTTACTGTTGGGCCCTTATGTCAGCCTCTCTGGCATGTTCTGGCTTGTGGGTCCCCGATGCAGCCTTGTACGTTCTTTCTGGTGGGTCCATGATGCGAGCCTCTCTATACAAGTATTTAAACTTTTTTTTGAACCCACCCTCAAAACAAACTAGGTCCATGATGTCAGCCTCTCCGTAATGCGATATTGCTAGAAGACGAAAATGTAAACTCAAGATACAATTTGAACAAAATACCTTCAAATCAAATAAACATAAACTAAGTGTGTTGCCACTACAACAAAGATATTTATAGAATAAATATCATTAAACTTTTATTAGTACTAAAATTTATGTATTAGTCTTCTTAAAAATATTTTGTGTGTCTATGTTCATCTCTTTTAAAATATAAAAGAGAAGTGCTCCTGGCATCTCAATTTATAAAACGAGAAGCCGACTCACATGGCCACACTCGTCGACCTCACCTGCGACAGCGATGGCAAAGTCGACAAGTTCATAGGCGAAGTCGGGACGCTGCCGTTACACCTGCTCCTAGACCCAAAGCTCGGTGTCTACTACGTGGCCGTGCTTGTGTCCGACGCGTACCAGGAAGCCCTGTCTAGCAAGCACAACCTGTTTGGAGGTCCGAGTGTGGTGCACGTAGTTCGTACCGGCGGGCTCGGCGGCGCATTCAGAGTCCAGATGACCCACCCGGGCCCGACAACGGAGGAGCTCATCGGCACCATGAGGTACGATGTGAAAGGCGATATCAGCGAGGTGATACGGGAGCAGGCCAAGGAGAAGGCGGTGTGGGGAATGGTACGACCGCTCCTAGATAAGGGGCTTCACACCAAGCCGTACCTCGTTGACTACAGGCCTCCACCAACTGCTTAGTTAATTATTCATTGTTTGGTATGCACCACCATACAACCTACTGTTAGCTTCAATCCACAAAACATCGATCGTCGAGCACGTGGCTATGTATCATATATCCAGTTTGTTACAGAATCAGCAGTTGTGTCGAGTTATGCATGCTTCATTGAGAGTACTGTAAACCGAAGAGTTGTACTTTGGGTAAGTCGTGTTGGGCACACTGTGTCAGTATCTATGTAACGTCTTTATAATAAAGAAATAAAGAGAATAAAGTTCACGAGTTATTACGATGAAAATATTGTTCCTATACTATGTGTAATAGGGTTTAGCTACCTCTTATCGCTTGTGTTCATGGCGATTGATAACCGGAAACCCCTGAAAAATTGAACGTGGTTTTCTCGGGAGACCGATTTGTAATACGAAATCGTGAGGAATGGGGAGGTGACTGAGACTTGACGGGGAAGACAAAAGGAAGGGTCTCTTGAAAGACATGGGCTAGGAGAATTAATGATGATCACGTGGAAGAGAGGCAGATGAGAAATTTATACTGAGACATCTGTTGCTGATTTGATGACGTGGCTTAATAAGACGATGTGGAAGGTTGTGGTAGCAAGAAAGGAAGACGTGGTATGGAAGATGAGGTGGCATAGCTGCATGTTGAGAGAAATAGACTTAGTGGGGATCACCTATTTAGTTATTATAGATGCCACATAATGGAGTATTTTCTTAAAAACATGGGTAGGCGAAGTTTATTTATTTATTTTGATAGGTAGGGGGCAATGCGCAAAAGGCCGAATTAAAAAGAGTTTGGCTATTCTACATAGGCTGATCTATGTGGGTTATACTCCGTAGGCTATGCTCCATGAGCTTCATTCTCAAATTTTAGTGGGCTGTGCTCAGCAGTCCCTGCCCCTAAAAGGCCGAATTAATATGTTCTCGGTTATGATCCATGGGCTCCTTTTTCAAATTTCACCGGGTTGTGGTCAACAGTCCCCTGACCCCGAAAAGACCGAATAAAAATGTTCTCGGCTAAAGAGGGGCCAAATGAGCTACTAGATTTCTTCTCCTGGTTAATAAAAATTGCATTGTGATGTGCTCGGCCGGATTCGGAACAAAGACCTCAGAGAGGGATGGAGAAAAGCGATAATTCTTTTTGGCAGTTATTCATGTCAAAATTCAGCAGTACAAAATAAGGTAGAAAAACTTGGCGCACGATCAGTTTGCCCTGTTCTCCAAAGAGACCATCGGAGCAAGCAAAACTAACGATCAAGTCTGCTTCTGTGTGAATACCTCCTCCTTATGTCGATGCCTGTGTGACCGCCCATATGCAACCCAAATGGCCCAAGACTAATATAGATAATTGTGACAATGCTAAGTTTCAAAAGAAAAGCAAGACAATCTGATGCACTTCATCTAAACAAGTACCAGTACATCATAGTTCATTCTACAAAATATTGTACTAATAGTAACGACAGAGCATTTGAAAAATTCAGTAGCATTTGAAAGATCCAGTAGTACAGAATAAGACCGTGAAAATATCAGACAGATTCCCGGTTGATATTCAGCAGCACTTGATAGAGTCAGCATAGCATTCAAAGTGACCAGTTACCAGTACATAGACAGTGACCAAAATAAATGACAGATTCAGCAATGTGGACATTGAAATTCAATAGATGTAGCAAGTCCTGATTCAAAAGGAAAGCGAGACTATATTCCGCACTCGGCTGGTCGATTTGAACAAGTACCAAACAAAAAAATTGACAGGATCAGTAGCATTTGAAAGATTCAGCAGTACATAATAATAAAGAAAAATATCGACAGATTCCTAGTTCACATTCAGTGGCACTTGGACATATTCGGCAGTATTTCAAAGTGACAGACTCAATTTGCCCTTTTCTCCGAACACTCGTCATTGGAAGAAAAAAACTGACGATCAAGTCTGCTTTTGTGTGGATGCATCCTTCTCACATCAATGCCTATGTGTGACCTTCATAGGTAACTCAAAATTCCCAAAGCCTTGTCTGGATTATGAGTTTATGACAAGGCCAAGTTACAAAAGAAAAGAAAGACCATCTACTGCACTTGATCTAAACTAAGCTTTCGTACTACATAGTATTACGATTACTTACGGTAGTTTGGTTCCAATCATGGGCATTGACGATGCTCGGGATGAACCATAATGGAGTCTCCAGAGATTTCCATGCAACGTTGGTTGAGAAACCAACAGCTCCTTCTTCGGTATTTAGACTGAAGTAGCATATTTCAGGAAACAACGTATATCCAAGTCCTATTGCATGGTGGGAGGTGTAGACACAGTTGCTTCTCGTCAGATATCGTGGGGCAACATCTGCACCGCCTACCGCAATATTAATCGGATAGTTCAATCCAAGGAAAAGGGAATATGCTCCCAGGTTAGCAATCTCTATCCATGGCTTAGGTGGATATAAGTAAGCAGTGTCCTTTGAGTACACCTTGCAGCCAAACCCAGTAGCATCGGTGCCACAAGTGCGACCGCAGCGATCAACACTATGATCAGCAACAGGATTGCCATGACCATAATAAGTACCGCCATAAAACTCCTCATCAGTAATGCCCACGGTATGGATAAGAAGAAGGCAAGATTCATCTACAGATATTGCTAAGAACCATAAACCAGGTTCATGCTCGTCATCATCTATGGCATCAAGGTTTCCCTCCTCGAGATGCGCGATAGGTGGTGACAGGATCAGAACATAACCTACAAAAAGAAATGATGGCCAAATCAGACAACACTAGTTTACATCCATTAAAATTGAAGCTAGTGTTTAGAACAGGAATGGATAAAACTTACCAAAATACAAATGATTCTAGACATAAACACTGCCACTCTCAGTGGATGCAAACACCAGACCCTTGTGGATAAGTGCATCGCTGTATCTGAAATAGCACTGGAACTAGTTCTCAAGAACTGTCCATGCATAATTATCGCCATCAAGGGTAGCAATTGAGTAGTCAAAGATAGCGACAAGAGAGAAATCTAAATAATCCGCCGCAGTTGTGGGAGCTCGGCAAATAGCAATCTTTCGGAGGAGAATAGGGCGATCATTATGCATGAATGTAAATGGATCGTTGGTGGGTACAAACTCATTGACTTGTGGGAGAGGAACGCGTTAATGAGTGTACACATTGACAAGCTCCCACTTGCACTCGGACCCAATAGTGGCGATCCAATCTCCATTGGCACCTACCCCCTACTTACCCATACAATTCGGGAACACAACATCAGAGGAGAGCCTATCCAGCAGCGTCAGATTACATGTCGTGCCCTTGCCCTCGAAGTACTCGTTGCATTCCCATGGTTTCTTAGTCGGGTGAGAACGAAGAACACAGGGGAGGCCAAATGGCTGAGAAGCATGTAAAGTTGCACTATATTTGCCGAGTCAAGAAGATGTTTGGACGAACCAGCGAGGCTCGCGGTGGTGATGACGTCGCATCTGGTTATGAGTTCTTCAAGCGGGCCTTCGGTAAAAACATGTTGGAATAGCTCAGAATCATCACTGTCCTTGCTCGGTCCTGCCATCGCAAGGGAGCTAATGGAAGTTGGGACAGTGGCTTGATTTGGTTTTCTAGAAAAGAGGGAAGATTGATGGTGGCAGGCGGGACAGGGAGAAGAACAAACACTCTCATACTGTGTAGTGAACAGGATCAGAAAGAGGCATTGTGGAGGGGAAGAACGACGACGCTTGGCGTAGAGGTAGGGTAATGGGGAAGTGGGGATAGAGCGTATATGCGAGGTTGAATAAAATGAAAACAGATGCATGTTCCTCTACTCCAGTTCCCTTCAGAATAGTACTACTGTGCTCCTAGTTCCCTCCACAATAAATCTTTCTTGTAAATCGAAGAGGAAGTAGTATGAAGAGTAGGGCCTGATCATATAATCTCTCGAGGAGCCAAACCCGACTGTTTTCTTTGCTAAATTTTATGGTCCTTTATGCTAAATGCATGGACCTCGGTGTAATTTTACCTTTTTAGATCCTTCATGTAAATGTACCTCCACCATCTGTGTAAAATTCTAACCAAAAAGTGTAAGTGGTAAAATTTGAACAAATTTAAGCTTAGTTGTCAACGAGTATGAAAATTCTTGGATTTCAAGCCGAACGACCAAGGTCAAGGCCCTATCAACATCATACTTTATGATGATAATGCCATGTCTAAGAATTAGCATGCCGATAGATTTGGACATATTTTGAAAACAATCGAAGATGAAGTAGTACGAAGAGTATGGCTCGATCAGCTGCTCTCTCGAGAAGGAGCCATACACGACTATTTTCCTTGCTTATTTTTAGGGGGTGATAAATGTATGGACATCAATGTAATTTTCCCTTTTGGGGGTACTTGATGTAAAATGTACTTCCACACGCCATGTAAAATTCTAACCTAAAAGTGTAAGTGGTGAAATTTTGACGATTTTAAGCTTACTTGTTAATGAGTATGAACATTCTTGGATTTCAGTCGAACGACCAAGGTTAAGGCCATATAAACATCATACTTTATGCTAATGATCCCATATCAGAGAATCTGCATGGCAACAGATTTGTCCATATTTTGAAAATAATCAAAGAGGAAGTGGTACGAAGAGTTTGGCTCATATCAACTGGTCTCTCGATAAGGAGCCGAAATAGAAAGTTTTCCTTTGTAGGGTACTTTGTGCTAAATGTATGGACCTCCATGTAATTTTCCCTTTTTTAGGTCCTTGATGTAAAATGTACTCCCACCGACCGTGTAAAACTAAAAGTAAGTGGTGAAATTTAAATGGATTTAAGCTTAGTTGTCAACGATTATGAACCATGTTCTTCGATTTTCAAGACAAATGGCCAAGGTCAAGGCCATATCTACATCATACCTTATGCATATGATCCCATATCCAAGAATTTGCATGCTGACAAATTTGGTCATATTTTGAAAACAATCAAAGATGAAGTAGTGTGAAGAGTATGGCTCGATCAGCTTCTCTCTAGAGAAGGAATCGAACCCGACTGTTTTCCTTGCTTAATTTAAGGTTCCTTTGTGCTAAATGTATGGACCTCGATGTAATTTCACTTTTTTAATTCCTTTATGTAAAATGTACTTCCACGCCCATGTAAAATTCTAACCTAAAAGGGTAAGTGGTGAAATTTCGATGATTTTAAGCTTACTTGTCAACGAGTATGACCATTATTGGATTTCAAGCCGAACGACCAAGGTCAAGGCCATATCAACATCATACTTTATGTTGATGATCCCATATGAGAGAATTTGCATGGCGACAAATTGCCCTATTTTGAAAACAATCAAAGAGGAAGTAGTGTGTAGAGTTTGGATCAGATCAGCTGATCTCTCGAGAAGGAGCCGAACCAGAATTTTTTTCCTTTTAGGGAGCTTTATGATAAATGTATGGACCTCAATGTAATTATTGCTTTTTTCGGGCCCCTAATGTAAAATGTACTCTGACCAACCGTGTAAAAATCAAACCTAAAAGTAAGTGGTGAAATTTCAATGAATGTAAGCTTAGTTGTCAACGAGTATGCACCATTATGGGATTTCAAGATGAATGACCAAGGTCATGATCCCATATTCAAAAATTTGCACCCCGACAAATTTTGCCATATTTTGACAACAATCGAAGATGAAGTAGTATGAAGAGTATGCCTCGATCAGCTACTCTCTCGAGAAGGAGCCGAACCCGATTGTTGTCCTTACTTAATTTTAGGGTCCTTTGTGCTAAATATATGAACCTCGATGCAATTTTCCCTTTATTAGGTCCTTGATGTAAAATGTACTTCCATGCCCGTGTAAAATTCTAACCTAAAAGTGTAAGTGGTGAAATTTCGATGATTTTTTAGCTTATTGGTCAACAAGTATGACCATTATTGGATTTCAAGCCGAACGACCAAGGTCAAGGCCATATATATCAACCATCATACTTTATGTTGATGATCCCATATGAGAGAATTTTCATGGCAACAAATTTGGCCATATTTTGAAAACAATCGAATAGGAAGTAGTATGTAGAGTTTGGCTCAGATCAGCTGATCTCTCGAGAAGGAGCTTTATGATAAATGTATGGACCTCGATGTAATTTTTGCTTTTTCAGGTACTTGATGTAAAATGTACTCCGACCAACCATGTAAAAATCTAACCTAAAAGTAAGTGGTGAAATTTAAAAAAATTTAAGCTTAGTTGTCAATGAGTATGAACCATTTTGGGATTTCAAGATAAACGACCAAGGTCATGATCCCATATCCAAGAATTTGCATGCCGACAAATTTGGCCATATTTTAAAAACGATCAAAGACGAAGTAGTATGAAGAGTATGGCTTGATTAGCTACTCTCTCGAGAAGGAGCCAGACCCGACTGCTTTCCTTCCTTAATTTTAGGGTCCTTTGTGCTAAATGTATGGACCTCGATGTATTTTTCCCTTTTTAGGTCCTTGATGTAAAATGTACTTCCACACCCGTGTAAAATTCTAACCTAAAAGTGTAAGTGGTCAAATTTTAGGGTCCTTTGTGCTAAATGTATGGACCTCGATTTAATTTTCCTTGCTGAATTTAAGGGTCCTTTGTGCTAAATGTATGGACCTCGATGTAATTTTCCCCTTTTTAGGTGTAAAAGTCTAAGTGGTGAAATTTAGACGGTTATTTTAAGCTTACTTGTCAACGAGTATGAACATTCTAGGACTTCAATCCAAACGACCAAGGTCGTCAGGGCCATATCAACATCATACTTTATATGCTGATGATCCCATGTCAGAGAATTTGCATGGCAACAGATCTGGCCATGTTTTGAAAACAATTGAAGAGGAAGTAGTATCAAGAGTTTGGCTCAGATCAGCTGATCTCTCGAGAAGGAGACGAACCCGAATTTTTTCCTTTTAGGGTCCTTTATGCTAAATGTATGGACCTCGACACATTTTTTGCTTTTTTGAGGCCCTTGATGTAAAATGTACTCCGATCGGCCGTGTAAAGTTCTAACCTAAAAGTAAGTGGTGAAATTTAAAAGAATTTAAGCTTAGTTGTCAACGAGTACGAACCATTCTTGTATTTCAAGACGAACGACCAAGGTCAAGGCCATATCTACATCATACTTTATGCTAATGACCCCATATTCAAGAATTTGCATACCTACAAATTTGGCCATATTTTTAAAACAATCGAAGATGAAGTAGTATGAAGGGTGTGGCTCGATCAGCTACTCTCTCGAGAAGGAGCCGAACCCGACTGTTTTGCTCGCTTAATATTAGGGTCCTTTATGCTAAATGTATGGATCTCGATGTAATTTTCCCCCTTTTTAGGTCCTTGTTGTAAAATGTACTCCCATCGACCGTGTAAAATTCTAACCTAAAAGTAAGTGGTGAAATTTAAATGATTTTTAGCTCATAGTTGTCAACGAGTATGAACATTCTTTGATTTCAAGCCGAACGACCACAAGGTCGAGGCCATATGTCTACATCATACTTTATTTTGATGATCGAGT
Organism: Avena eriantha; assembly: GCA_910589775.1. Classification (NCBI taxonomy): domain Eukaryota; kingdom Viridiplantae; phylum Streptophyta; class Magnoliopsida; order Poales; family Poaceae; genus Avena; species Avena eriantha. The sequence continues at coordinate 133,090,930 of OU342744.1, read as the reverse complement.
ATCCAAGAATTTGCATGGCGATAGATTTGGCCATATTGTGAAAACAATCGAATAGAAAGTAGTATGAAGAGTATGGCTCGATCAACTGCTCTCTCTCGAAGGAGCCAAACCCGATTGTTTTCTTTGCTCAATTTTAGGGTCCTTTGTGCTAAATGTATGGACCTCGATGTAATGTTCCCCTTTTTAGGTCCTTGATGTAGAACGTACTCCCACCGACCGTGTAAAAGTCTAACCTAAACGTAAGTGATGAAATTTCAATGAATTTAAGCATAGTTGTCAACAAGTATGAAAAAAATCTTGGATTTCAAGCCAAACGACCACGAGGTCAAGGCCATATCTCTACATCATACTTTATATTGATGATCCCATATTCAAGAATTTGCATGGCGACAGATTTGGCCATATTTTGAAAATAATCGGAGAGGAAGTAGTATGAAGAGTATGGCTCGACCAGCTGCTCTCTCAAGAAGGAGCCGAACCCGACTGTTTTCTTTGCTCAATTTTAGGGTCCTTTGTGCTAAATGTATGAACCTCGATGTAATTTTCCCTTTTTAAGTCCTTTATGTAGAATGTACTTTATGCTTATGATCCCATATCCAAGAATTTGCATCCCGACAAATTTGGCCATCTTTTGAAAACAATCAAAGATATTAAAAACAAAAAATAATCAATTTCATTTTTCCAAGTGACAGGAATTTATTTTCTGAAAAGCAAGTAAGAAGAATGTATTTCCTTTTTCTGTTAAAAAAATAAAGAGCGAGAAGAGACTATATGAGCACATAGGAGGCAGCGAGAGAGCTGTGAAGAGGAGGATTTGAAGGCGGTGCGATGTCAGAGCAAAGCTGGAATGGGTTCCTGACACGAGGCACAGAGTATAGTGAGTAGAGTAAATTTTAGGACCACGATATGTATGCACGCAAAATAAAATGTGTTTTCTCTCTCCTTCACTCCCTCATCAGGCTAGTCATAGTGGGAAGTTGGGTAGTAGTAACATAGTCCTACATGTATTGCCAACAGTAAACATTTAGATGACATGGCATGCAATTAAATGATGAAAGAGAGCCTTGTGGTAACTAGCTATGTTAACATCACACATTTCAAGAAAAAATGAGTCTACATTGCAATAAACGAGGCTTTGCATGATACCACACCTATATTATTTTTCACTATGGAGGTAGTAACTTAGACTAGTAACATATGAATGTTAATACTAAGTTACTCCCCACTATGACCAGCCTCACCACCCCACACCTGGCCGACTGATCTCTCCCTCGTCCACAAAGTGGCGCTGCGTACGCATCGACCGACAACCTGCCTTGTGTCGACGGCTCTGTGTCTGTGTCTGGCATGTTCGTCAGCTACATTGGTGGGAACCATTTTGGTCCTTGGCGGCAAAAAGTATTACTACTACAGTATAATAGAGTAGCAATTCAAACTTTTCCGGTTTCGAAATTTTCACTTCCTTCACAAACATCCGGGGGGAAGGATATTCAAAAGATCGCCATTCACAGTACTACTAGTACAAGTACGAGTACTACTTAAGTGCTGGACAAGGGATTGGTTGATCTGTCCAGCAACAAAAACAAAAACGTCCCATCGCATTGGATGCTCACCATTATGATCTGACCAGCCTTCCTACTCCGCACTACTCCACCTCCATACCCTAGGAAGAGGAAGCACCAAGCACACCCGCAGCAAGCTGGTTCGAAAGTGAGGAGCGCTCCTTTTTTCCGTGAAGCAAGCAGTACTCTCTCCTTCCCAAATTAGGATGCGTATTACTTCTGGTTAGAGTTAAATTTAATAAACTTTGACTAAATGTACGACATCAACTCAATGTTATTAGAATCGTCATGAACTATATTTTCATATTATATGCATTTTTCATTAGAAAAGTCAGTATGTTTTACATATAGTTGGTCAAACTTTATAACGATTGACTTTGACCAAACCTAATATGCGTCCAAAATTGGGAAAGAGGAAGCAGTATGAAGAGTATGGCTCGATCAGCTGCTCTCTCGAGGAGTCATACCCGACTGTTTTCAATTCCTTGTTTGGTTTTAGGGTCCTTTGTGCTAAATGTATGGACCTCGATGTAATTTTCCATTTTTAAGGGTCCTTGATGTAAAATGTAGTCCCACCATCCGTGTAAAATTCTAACCAATAAGTGTAAGTGGTGAAATTTAAACGAATTTAAGCTTACTTCTCAACGAGTATGAATATTCTTGGATTTAAAGCCGAACGACCAAGGTCAAGGCCATATCAACATCATACTTTATGTTGATGGCCCCATACGAGAGAATTTGCATGCCAACAGGTTGGGCCATATTTTGAAAACAATCAAAGAGGAAGTAGTTTGAAGAGTTTGGCTCACATCAGCTGATGTCTCAAGAAGGAGCCAAACCAGAAAGTTTTCCTTTTACGGTCCTTTGGGCTAAATGTATGTACCTCCATTGAAATTTCCCTTTTTAGGTGTTTGATGTAAAATATGCTCCCACCGACCGTGTAAAATGCTAACCTAAAATTAAGTGGTGAAATTTAAATGAATTTAAGCTTAGTTGTCAACGAGTAGGAACTTTCTTGGATTTCAAGCCAAACGACCACATGGTCAAGGCCATATTTCTACATAATACTTTACGCTGATGATCCCGTATCCAAGAATTTGCATTGCGACAAATTTGACCATATTTGTAAAACAGTCGAAGAGGAGATAGTATGAAACGTATGGCTCGATCAGATGCTCTCTCGAGAAGGAGCCGAACCCGACTACTTTCTTTGCTCAATTTTTAGGGTCATTTGTGCTAAATGTATGGACCTCAATGTAATTTTCCCTTTTTGAGGTACTTGATGTCAAATATACTCCCACCGCCCGTGTAAAATTCTAACCTAAAAGTGGTGAAATTGAAACGAATTTAAGCATAGTTGTCGACGGGTACAAAAAATTCTTGGATTTCAAGACGAATGACCAAGATCAAGGCCATATCAACATCATACTTTATGCTGATGACCCCATATCACAAAATTTGCATGGCAACAGATTTGTCCATATTATTTTGAAAATAATCAAAGAGGGAGTAGTATGAAGAGTTTGACTCAGATCAGCTAATCTCTCGAGGAGCCGAACCAATGCAACAAAGGTTTTCCTTTTAGGGTCCTTTGTGCTAAATGTATGGACATCAATGTAATTTCCCCCTTTTTAGGTCTTTGATGTAAAATATGCTCCCACCGACCATGTAAAATGCTAACCTAAAAGTAAATGGTGAAATTTTAATGAATTTAAGCTTAGTTGTCAACGAGTATGAACTTTCTTAGATTTCAAGCCGAACGACCACAAGGTCAAGGCCTTATATCTACATCATACTTTACGCCGATGATACCATATCAAAGAATTTGCATGGCGACAGATTTGGCCATATTTTGAAAAAAATTCGAAGAGGAAGTAGTATGAAGAGTATGGCTCGATCAGCTATTCTCGTGAGAAGGAGCTGAACCCGACTATTTTCCTTGCTTGATTTTAGGGTCCTTTGTGCTAAATGTATGGACCTCGATGTAATTTACCCCCTTTTTAGGTCTAAAAGTGTAAGTGGTGAAATTTATATGATTATTTTAAGCTTACTTTTCAACGAGTATGAACGTTCTTGGATTTCAAGAGCGAACGACCATGGTCGTCAAGGCCATATCAACATCATACTTTATGCTCATGATACCATGTTAGAGAATGTGTGTGGCAATAGATTTGGCCATGTTTTGGAAACAATCGAAGAGGAAGTAGTATTAAGAGTTTGGCTAAGATCAGCTGATCTCTCGAGAAGGAGTTGAACCAGAAATTTTCCTTTTAGGGTCCTTTATGCTAAATGTATGGACCTCGATGTAATTGTTGCTTTTTTGAGGTTCCTGATTTAAAATGTACTCCGGTTGACCGTGTAAAGTTCTAACCTAAAAGTAAGTGGTGAAATTTAAACGAAGTTAAGCTTAGTTGTCAACAAGTATGAACCATTCTTCAATTTCAATATGAACCACCAAGATCAAGGCCATATCTACATCATACTTTATGCTCATGATCCCATATCCAAGAATTTGCATGCCGACAAATTTGGCCATATTTTGAAAACAATCAAAGATGAAGTAGTATGAAGAGTATGGCTCGATCAGCTACTCTCATGAGAAGGAGCCGAACCTGACTATTTTGCTTGCTTAATTTTACGGTCCTTTGTGCTAAATGTGTGGAACTCGATGTAATTTTCCCCCTTTTTAGGTCCTTGTTGTAAAATGTACTCCCATCGACCGTGTAAAATTCTAACCTAAAAGTAAGTGGTGAAATTTAAATGAATTTCAGCTTATAGTTGTCAACGAGTATGGACATTCTTTGATTTCAAGCTGAACGACCACAAGGTCGAGGCCATATCTCTACATCATACTTTATTCTGATGATCGAGTATCCAAGAATTTGCATGGCGATAGATTTGGCCATATTGTGAAAACAATCTAAGAGAATGTAGTATGAAGAGTATGGCTTGATCAGCTGCTCTCTCGAGAAGGAGCCGACCCCGATTGTTTTCTTTGCTCAATTTTAGGGTCCTTTGTGCTAAATGTATGAACCTCGATGTAATTTTCCCCTTTTTAGGTCCTTGATGTAGAATGTACTCCCACTAACCGTGTAAAATGCTAATCTATAAGTAAGTGATGAAATTTCAATGAATTTAAGCATAGTTGTCAACGGGTATGAAAAAATCTTAGATTTCAAGCCGAACAACCACGAGGTCAAGGCCATATCTCTACATCATACTTTATGTTGATGATCCCATATTCAAGAATTTGCATGGCGACAGATTTGGCCATATTTTGAAAACAATCGAAGAGGAAGTAGTATGAAGAGTTTGGCTCAACCAGCTGCTCTCTCGAGAAGGAGCCGAACTCGATTGTTGTCTTTGCTCAATTTTAGGGTCCTTTGTGCTAAATGTATGGACCTCGATGTAGTTTTCCCTTTTTAGATCCTTTATGTAGAATGTACTTTATTATTTGATCCCATATCCAAGAATTTGCATGACGACAAATTTGGCCATGTTTTGAAAATAATCGAAGATATTAAAAACAAAAATAATCAATTTCATTTTTCCAAGTGACAGGAATTTATTTTCTACAAAGCAAGTAAGAAGATTTTGTTGATCAGCTGCTCTCTCGAGGAGCCGTACCCGACTGTTTTCAATTCCTTGTTTGGTTTTAGGGTCCTTTGTGCTAAATTTATGGACCTCGTTGTAATTTTACCTTTTTTAGGTCCTTGATGTAAAATGTAGTCCCACCATCCGTGTAAAATTCTAACCAAAAAGTGCGAGTGGTGAAATTTAAACGAATTTAAGCTTACTTGTTAACGAGTATGAACATTCTTGGATTTCAAGCCGAACGACCAAGGTCAAGGCCATATCAACATCACACTTTATGCTAATGGCCCCATATGAGAGAATTTGCATGGCAACAGATTTGGCCATATTATGAAAACAATCGAAGAGGAAGTAGTATGAAGAGTTTGTCTCAGATCAGCCGATCTCTCGAGAAGGAGCCGAACCAGAAAGTTTTCCTTTTACGGTCCTTTGGGCTAAATGTATGGACCTCCATGTAAATTTCCCTTTTTAGGTCTTTGATGTAAAATATGCTCCCACCGATCGTGTAAAATACTAACCTAAAAGTAAGTGTTGAAATTTAAACAAATTTAAGCTTAGCTGTCAACGAGTATGAACTTTCTTGGATTTCAAGCCGAACGACCATAAGGTTAAGGCCATATCTCTACATCATACTTTATGATCCCATATCCAAGAATTTGCATGGCGACAGATTTGGTCATATTTGTAAAACAATTGAAGAGGAAGTAGTATAAAACATATGGCTCGATCAGCTACTCTCTCAAGAAGGAACCAAACCCGACTACTACTCCCTTCGACCCAAATTAATTGACTTGCATTTATCAGATTCGAATGCATCTAGCACTAGAACATGTTTATATACATCCAGATCTAGACAAATTCGAGTCAAGTAATTTGAGGGAGTACAATAGAGTAGCAATTCAAACTTTCCCAGTTTCGAAATTTCCACTTTATTCAAAAACATCGGGGGAAAGGATATTCAATAGATCGTCATTTGCAGTACTACTAGTACTACAGGGTATAGTGAGTAGTAACAAAAGAAACTTTTTTTGACGATAGTACCAAAATAAAGGACGTCCCAAAAGAAACTTAATTCAACCATTAACATAACATCACGAATTTACATATAAAGGACTCGCTGCTGAACTAGTGCAGGTCTGGTGCCTCCTAGCACCTAGTCGGCTCCGCCAGCGGCAACTCATGATAGCAGCACCAACGCTAGCTCCAGTGACACAGCCGGCTCCTGACTCATCGGCACCTCCGGATAACGCGGTGGCACCTACGGATAACGCGGCGGCACCTCCTGAGCCATCAGCGGCACCTCCTAAGACATCAGCGGCACCTCCGGATAACGCAGCGGCACCTCCGGATAAGGCGACGGTACCTCCTAAGCCATCAGCGACACTTCTGGATATGGCAGTGGTACCTCCGGAGCCATCGGCAGCTCCGGGAGGACACTGTGGATGAAGTTGCCGTTGTTGGGGAACCGGTTCTAGTAGTTGGTGAAAATTTTGGTGCCGGTGAACACCACCATCTCGCAACCGCAGTGGAAGTCCTGGCCATAGAGGAGACAGGCGTCCCTGAAGTTGACGAACTTGACCTTCAACGTCTCATCCGCATTGTCATGGAGGCGATACATACGGTACTTGCAACAACCGTACCTAGCAGCGAGGAAGGTGCACGCCAGCTACCACTTTGTTCTCCGCGGGGAGAAGGCCCAAATGCATAGGGAATTGTCCTCCTATGCGGCGATGTCGGGGTCTTTGCGCTCCGGTACGGTGGGCGGCAACCAGAAGGTGGCCATGGATGACAAACGAGGACAGAGATGGTTGCTAGAAGCGGGGGATTAGAGATGGATTGGTGCGGGGAAGGGGAGAGGATAAATAGGAAGGAGATGATCCGATATTAATGTGGCAGATACCGAAGCGAGGGGACAATCAATGTCGCTCATGAAGCCGATGCATGTGGCAAATATTGATGACGATGACTAGGGTAAGCGATTGGACGGAACGCTGACTCTGCTTCCCACACTCGATGGCCCAGTCATAATTTTGTGGTGCGTCCAAGCTGACCGCGACCTCCTGATACGTCCATTTTGTATCACTATTCTATATCATAATTTACTATTATTCATTGATATATTTCATACTCCCTCCGTTCCTTAATATAAGGTGTATAGTTTTTTGTGAAAAAAACCATAAATATAAGGTGTATAGAGAATTCTGGGATGTGTTCCTCTTATTTAGGAAGCAATTAATCTGACCAGGAGACAAAGGAGACCTAGATTTCGTATGTTCCCTCTATATTATGTCAATCACCTGGGGTATTCACGTCCGAAAGAAACAAAATTTTCCCTACCACCCTGTGCGCTAATATTCGTGCAAGAAAACTATACACCTTATATTAGGAACGGAGGGAGTATTAAGAGATGCTACTTATGTTATTTCACCTATTTTTGCATGGTTGATGAATTTTGGAGGATGGATCGCCGAATTCAGGATTCTGATGGAAAAGACACTGTTTGGAGGCAAAATTCGCGAAGATCAGAAAATCCCAGAAAATATATGGAAAATCCTATTTTTCCAGAAGACGAAGGATGCCAGAAGGAGGAGCAGAGATGGGACACAGGGGGGCCACACCACCCCCTAGCACGGGCCACCCTTGGCCACGCCACTAGGTGGTGTGGCCACCCTGGCCCACCTCTGGCTCTACTCTTTGGCGTATATTATCCTCCTGAAATCCTAAGACTCGGGGGGAGACCATAGAAAGATTCCGCCGCCTCTGCGGGGCAAAAAACTGCAGAGAGAGAAAGAGCTCTCCGTCAGGCAGAAACCTACCGGGGAACTCGAAGAGGGGAGATCGTCGCCATCAACATCACCATCGAGCTGGACTTCATCGGGATCATCATCATCTCCGCCAACACCATCATCACCACTCCATACTGATGTAACAATTGTGTTGAATCTTGCATAGTTCTTAGGGGAAACTTTCCCGGTGTTGATTACTTGTTGTACTTGATGCTATTGAGTGGAACCGTTGAATTATCCTTCATGTTCATATTGTTACCTATCATTATTTCATCTCTGATCTTGATCCATATGATGTCTTGTGAGTAGTTCGTTTAGTTCTTGAGGACATGGAAGAAGTCATGTTGTTAGTAGTGGAATTGTGTTGAGAAAGATTCAATGGTTTGATAATTAAGTTATGGTGTTATTCTTCTAGTGGTGTCATGTGAACGTCGACAACATGACACTTCACCTTTATGGGCCTAGGGTGTCAACACCCAGATTTTTAATCACAGATGCCTGTTATGCCATACCTCGCAATACCAGGATTACCATTTTTGCGAGACATAACATATTGGATATCACAGTACATCATCCATTACAAACCATAATATGGTCTTACACAAATAAAGGATCTCATGATCTAGTCTTAATACAAACAAGCAGCGGAATTATAAGCGTAGTAGTGGGCTCCATCTTTAGGGTCACAGGCAATGCTGACGATGGGAGATGATTCTAGTTGTCATAGTCATCCTGCTATCCATCTTCCTGATAATCCTCCTCATAGTTCGGCCACGGGAATAGCCAGGGACAAAGCCATGAGTACTCTTTAAGTACTCGCAAACTATCACTAACAAGTAAGGTAGTTCTAGTAGGAATCTTAAGCTCTAGGTTTATTTGCAAAAAGCTAGATTTATCTAAACTGAGTTTAGAAGTAAAGAAAACTAATGTAATGTTCTAAATCACTTAAGTGGGAAACTAGTTTTCATATTCACAACCCTATTGTGGTCAAGTCAAAGTCACAATTCATTTCACAAGTCATTTTGAAAACATATGATGATGGAACAGTATGGCCACTCCAACTGTCCATGACCGCGGATGCGGCTATTCGAATAATTCGACACTCTGCAGAGGTGGTACACTTTCACCGCAAAATTCGATACATTCGTCAGGGATAACCCTGAATCATCATACTTAGTATGCGGATAATCAATCATAACCTTTCAGTTACACACTCTAGTATAGGCACCTCCCCTATGAGCTTGGCCTCCCAGCCATGGCCATCTACCATCTTGGGCACTACATAGGTGGACATCATCAAGAGGTAGCCTCAGCTCAAACCTCTCCCGCGAGGGAACCCATACTAATGCATATAAACTTTCGGCGAAGCCCTACCCAATTCAGGTATTGTGGTTGTACGGTAAAATTGGAATGGTATCGCATCCGAACCCAACCATCAATTTTTATAAAGGGTAAGGCTCATGCCTCAACATTTTCATCATCAAATCCTTTGGTGTTTCTCAACACATGTGAAAACATCTCAATAGAATGAAGCATCATTCCAAGGTTTTCATAATCATTTTCACCAAGTATTCCCATCTAGAGTGATCAAGTTTTTATGCTTAGCACTAGCCACTAAGGTTAAGAGTGTTCACTAATGAGGGGTGCTAATATTCAATCTCAAGCCCTAGAATGACATCTAAGTATCACTAGATAGGCCTAGTTTTATACTCTTTCTGCTATCTATACTATTTTCCAAAAACTCACAAAGCACTAACTAAAAGTAAAGAACTTTGGTAAAGTAAAAGAATAAAGCTTGCAAGTAATACTTGGGATGGGTTTAATCAAAGGGATATAACCAAAGCATGCCTAATGCATCTTGCTTAGGTTAAAACTTGCATGGTTAACTTGTATAATTCTAGCTTCCCTTGGTTGGTGCAGTGATTGCAGTTTTCTTCGTCTTCTTCGGGGTAGAACTCCTCCTCCTCGTAGACTTGGTCGGTACTATCGTCTATAAAGGAAAACGGGGTACACAATCACCAAACAACACTTAACTAAGTCTATTTAGCACACTAAGGCTCACACTTGATGATCTAGTATCATCACAATCATCACATGAAATAAAGAACTAGTTTTATTCATTTTATTTCAGAAAAGTAATTTCTACTCATTGAAATTAATTAAGATTTAATAGTCTCCAATTAAAATATGGGATCATGTGGACACATGTCATCACCACATATTCCAATACATGTGAATGTGATTTAAAGTGTTGGTCACATTTTATAAAGTTTAAGATTATTATTTAATCAATTTAAAGTGACTAGAAATGCCCTAATAGCATTATTTTGGTACTAGTCCAATGTCACTGCATGCAAACCTAAATATTTTTACATATTCATATATATATATTATCAAATATAATTTTTGAGAGTTGGAATCAACTAAAAAGCTATTATGGTTGATTTTTGAAAAATGTTTGAAGTTGCAAAATTCTCTGTCTTGTTATTTTTGGTATAGGTGATCTATAACTCCAATTGATTTAAATCCAATGGGCATGGATATATATTTTAATTATCTTTCTAACAAAATTTGAATCATGCAAATTGGTTAAGTGAAACTCTCTAAATTGATTTTTGAATCTAGGCAACTAAAAAGGAAAATCCATATGTGAATTCTAGGCCTGGGCGGGAAAGCTAAACGGGCCGGCCTAGTTACACTACGCGGCACAGAGGGTTGCTAACAGCGCAGACCCACTGGTCAGCAAGACTAACTACGCGAAACGGTATGGGCGAATCTAGGCCGTGCGATCCTATTCTAATCCAACGGCCGAGCGTCATCGTCGACGACGAACATCTCCGGCGAGGAATGTGACCTAGCACGGTGGTGGGGGTCTCGCGGGGCTCACCTGGGCTCCAACTAGGGTCGGCGATGGGGGCGATCGACGTGGTAGATGACAGCGAGGCGAGGCACGGTCACGGCAGGGCTTGGGGTGGTCGGAATCGACGGCACCCTTCTCCTCCAGCAGCGGCAGAATCCGGTGAAATTCCGGCGCGGTGGTGCTCTCCTTGCTTCGGGGAGAAGTGGGGGAGGTTAGTGAGAGGTGGGGAGTGGATTGGTGTGAAGAATGGAGGCGGGGTGGCCTTCTTTTATAGCGCGGCAAGGGGACCGAGCGGTGCGGCGGTGAGCTCGACGATGGCATTGCTACAGGCGGCTAGTAGTGTGGGAGAGGGCGTAGGACGGTGTGGCGCTCCCTGGCGGTTCTCACGGACTTAATGGCGCGGCGTGGGGCGGCTTGGTTCAGTCGGGAGCGTACGGCGCTCCGTGCGGCGACAGAAGTGTTTGCGGCAGCGTGCGGCAGCTGCGGGTCGCGCGGCGGCGAACGGGGGTGTCTGTCGGGGTGTGGTGATCATGGCAAGGCTGCATGTGCACGGTGAGGGCAAGGCACGAGCTGGCAGAGCTGGTCGGGCATGGCGCACTGGCGCGCTCTGGACACGGTGCAGAGAGGCGATGCACGGCGGTGCTAGTTTGGTCCATGGATCGGCTACGATCGTGGGCTGGACAAGGGGTGGCGGTAGGCTGCGATGATGCTCCTGGACATGCTGGATGGGCACGGGGCGGTGTGCGGTGAGCTGGCCGTGGTCGGCCGGCGATGACCACAAACAGGCGGCACTCCACTATGCAAACGGCGAAGAGGGAGCTGGTCTGGTGCTTGGTTAGATGCTAGGGGGACAAGGGAGTGGAGAGGGGACCAAATGGTCGAAGTTTACTGTGCATAACTGTGAAGTTAGGCAGAGGTTAATTTTGTTCAGCAAGGTGTTTGTGTTAATGGCCACATGAAATTTACTTTTGAATTTTTGGTTCAAAATTTCTGAGTGATCTTAGATTAAGCTTGAGAGACTAGGTTTGCTTGGAGAGGTCAAGGGGAATTGATTTCGTGTGTTTTTGAAAAAATGGGATCTTAACACATACACTTGATTCAATTTTCAAATGTGCTTTAAATTGATTTGCTAGATGTTTTTGTAAGTTTGTAAAGTGGGCCTTGATACACTTTTACTTGGTCTAGCAAGGGGTGAAAAGAAATAGAATTGTTTCTGTTGGAAAATCTTCTTCTAGGAACACCTAAAGTGGCCCGAAAAGGCTAGAAAAAGGGCGCGTTCTTCGGAGGTTGTGCCGCGTCGCTGCTGTTGCCTGCACGTGGAGGGCACGTGGTGCCTCAAGCATTGTACCAGCCTTCTCCCGTACGACACGTGGTGGATGCGGAGTGGGTCGCAGGTCCTTTTTCCATTTTTTTGTAGATTTGAACATGAAAACTGCAATATCTTTCAAACGGAGAGTCTAAATTGATATCCGTTTTCACAGCCTTGCTAGTCACGTCCAGATCTTCAAAATTAGATCCATTGTTGATATGTTTTGACGAACTTTTTTCTCGTACTGCCTTTGATGCGTCGGTTGCACTTCCTTTGATGCGTCGGTTGCAATGCACGACACGGTGTCCAGGCAGTGTACTACGCACTGTCCAAGCAGTGCACCGTCCATGCACTACCTTGTTGTTCTGTGTTGCACTGCCTTAGTTCGTAGTGCACTGCGTGGTGTCCAGGCAGTGTACTAAGCACTGTCCAGGCAGTGCACCGTCCATGCACTGCCTTGTTGTTCTGTGTTGCACTGCCTTAGTTCGCAGTGCACTGCGCGGTGTCCAGGCAGTGTACTACGCACTGTCCAGGCAGTGCATCGTCCATGCATTGCCTTGTTGTTATGTGTTGCACTGCCTTAGTTTGCAGTGCACTGCGCGGTGTCCTGGCAGTGTACTACTTTGTTGTACTACCTTGCACTGCCTTCGATAGTAGTGCACTGCGCGGTGTCCAGGCAGTGCACCGTTCATGCACTGCCTTGTTGTACTACGTTGCACTGCCTAAGGTCACAGTGCACTGCGTGATGTTCTTGGAGTGCACGGTCCATGTATTGCCTTGTTGTACTGTGTTGCACTGCTTTTGGTCGACAGTAAACAAGTTACACCGCTCTTGCACTGCCTTATTGCACTGCGTGGAACTGCCTTTCGTCGCGTGCACTGCATGAGCAGCTAGCTATGTGTCGGGTTGCCATGCGGCCGGAAATACACGCGCTGCCGAGTGGCCGGAAATACACACGGGTCACGCCACCTGTCGGGCTGCCGTGCGGCCGGAAATACGCGCATTGCCAAGCGGCCGGAAACATGCGCGCTGCGGCCGAAACACGTGCTTCCTGAAGAGCGCGCTCCCGCTAGTCGTCCTCAAAGTGGCCTAGTGGTTTAAAATGGTCAAAATGACCATTTGCTTTATTTATTCTGATTTGATTTATTTTTCTTTGGGTTTTGTTTGTAAAGGGTCTAGATGATGTGGCATTCATCATTAAACCATTTCACAACATTTAGAACAAACAAGCATGGCATATACACTCAATTCTATACTAATGCAAACACACATGCATTCACATTCATTTTCTTAATAAAAGTTTTGTTAACCCTAAATTGGGTGATTAGATCTTGATAACCTTGATTAAAGTTTTTGGGGTGTTACAAACCTTCCCTCCTTAAACAAAACCTCGTCCCGATATTTAAGAAAAACTAGGAACTAAAGAGATCTGGAAACTCAGTCCTAATGTAATCTTCTTGCTCCTAGGTAGCTTCTTCTTCGGTATGGTTGCTCCATTGGATCTTGAGAAATTTGATACTCCGGGTCCTAGTGGTTCTAAAGGCTTCTTCAAGATACGAATGGGTACTTCACGATACGTCAAATCCTTGTTGATATCTATGGCTCGGTGATTGATGTTCTTGAACACTTCGGTCTTCTCCAGAACTTCTAGGCATTTGCAAAGTAATGAGATATGGAACACTTCATGGATGGCTGACATCTCCTCTGGCAGTTCCATTTGGTATGATACTTCTCCTCGGCGATTCAAAATCTTGAAGGGTCCAATATATCTAGGAGCTAACTTTCCTTTCAGCTGAAAACGTTGCATTCCCTTCAAAGGTGACACTTTGAGATACACAAAATCTCCGACATTGAAAGTCAGGCCTCTACGTCTCTTGTCAGCATAACTCTTCTGCCTGGATTGGGCGGTCTTGAGGTGCTCACGGACTTTGTGAACCTTCTCTTCGGCTTCTTGTAGGATGTCGGGTCCGAAAATCTGACTCTCTCCTACTTGCGACCAATTCAAGGGGGTATGACACTTTCTTCCATACAGAAATTCAAATGGGGCCATTTGCAAACTGGCTTGATAACTGTTGTTGTATGAGAATTCTGCGAAAGGCAGACAATCTTCCCATTTTGATCCATATTCTAGCACACAAGCTCTCAACATATCTTCTAAGATTTGGTTGACTCTTTCAGTTTGTCCATCGGTATGTGGGTGATAAGTCGTGGTGAAATTCAACTTGGTTCCCAATCCTTCTTGGACTTTCTGCCAAAATCTTGGGGTAAATTGGGTTCCTCGATCTGACACTATGGTCTTGGGGGTTCCATGCAAACTGATGATCCTAGCAATGTACAACTCTGCTAGCTTTGAACTCTGGTAGGTTGTCTTGATAGGTATAAAATGGGCTACCTTGGATAGTCTATCAACTATGACCCAAATAGAGTCATTTCCCCTACTAGAAGTAGGCAAACCAGTGATAAAGTCCATGCCGACGGAATCCCATTTCCATTCTGGAATCTGCAATGGTTACAACAGTCCTGCGGGTCTCTGATGTTCCGCTTTGACTCTTTGACAGATATCACACTTGGCGATGTAGCTTCCGATTTCTCTCTTCATCTTGTGCCACCAAAATTGCTCCTTCAAATCTTGATACATCTTCATTCCTCCGGGGTGGACAGAATAAAGAGTATCATGAGCTTCCTTCATGATAACTTGCTTTAGCTCCGAATCTGCTGGCACACAAATACGTTCTTTGTACCACAAAACTCCTGCTTCATCTTTGGTAAATCTGGGTACCTTTCCTGTACCAATACGATGCTTGATTCCGTCGATACTTGCATTTCCCTTCTGGGCTTCCTTGAGCTGGCTAATCAAAGTGGGTTGAAGTTCTATGCTAGCTAAGAATCCTTTGCTAACTAGCTCTATTCTAAACTACTCAACCTCTTCATGCAAACTGTCGTGGTGGTGGCACGGCAGATGCCATGGATAGGCTAAAGATGGGGCCAATGAGTGCTTGGGGAATCCAGGGAGGGAGAACGTGGTGATTCCACACACGGAAGTTCTTGTATATTCTCTTTCAATGGTGTTTACAAGTGCTCCAAAGGCTTTAAACAAGAAGGAGACAATGTCTCTTACCCCCTATTCACTAGCCCTAGAGTTCTACCTTAGACAGAGAGTCATTGATCTATCGACCGTGCCCCTCTATGGAGGCCCCGGTGCTCCTTATATAGGGGAGCCTGGGTTACAATTCTAGGGCACCGGTGGCAGCATATTCTAAAATATGCTCCTCGTGCAAAGCGAGATGCTTCTTTATTCCTCTTTACCGGCTTGTCCAGGCTTTGGACGTAACCCGCAGCGTCATCCTTGCCTTTTGGCGTCAGCAGACACGGGCTACGTCATCTGGCTCTGCCCACGTCATCTTGGTCGCCCCTAACCCGCTAGTCCTCTTCTTTACTTTACTTTACTCATGCTATAGCTAATAAAGCCACCTTTTGACCAGCGGGGGACTCCTTCTCTTGGAAGCTAAGGTAATCCGGCTAGCATACAGCTAATCCAGATTACCAAGCTACCTGCAAAACAAATAGACAAGGCCGGCATAAATCTTATGCCGGTTGGACCATAGTCAAGGAGATGCTCCATGGGCCAGGTCACACCGTGATTCGACTTGCCTTGAGGTGACCCGGTCAGCACTTGCTTTGACCGTGCCGTACCCCGGCTAACTCGGCCCTTATACCCCGGTGTTACCCTACCCGGGGGTATCCCCCCAACATTAGTCCCCGAAGCTGGTGCGGTCTTGGCAACTTTTAGTTGTTAAGACCACAACAGGTTCCCATATCCGGATCTTTCGCTCCTTAGGCCGAGTTACCTCGTAGCCCGGAGTTTCTCATCTTGCGACCCTTTGCTCTTTCCGAGTTATTTCTCGTTGGCCAGGTCTTTTGCTTTCTTATCCGGGTTACCTACCCTTCTCTTGTATGCTTCTCCACATCCTACATGGAGGGTAATCATCACTTGCCTCATTTTAAGGGCCATGCGCATTTAATGCGCTGGTTACTGTTGCTACGTCAGGAATAACTACTGTAAACGTCTCTTCACTGCAGCGCCTCGTTAACCATAATGTTGCTTCACATCATGGGGTCATCTGTTCCTGTAGCCTCTCCTGTGGCCTTGCTCTGATTGGTTGTTCTGGCCTCATACACGCTAGTTGCGCGCGGCGCGTCACCCGCAAAGGATCCCACGACACACGTGCGGCACGGTTAAGTAGGAGGTGCGGGATGCTCCTAGGGGAAGTTCCCCCATTTGCGTTGTGCTCCACTGCTCTCTCTCTCTCTCTCTCTTTCACAACGACTCCGCCGTCACCGCCAGTTTTCTGCTTCACGGGTGCCACCGCCACTGTGCTCCAGCAGCATTTCACGCTAGCGCCTCCATCCCCATTGCTAGTTTCTACCACGGGGCCTTGCGCTTCCCGTTTCCCTTCTTCCGGCTACCTCTATTCCGACTACCCCGTCAGAAGCTTTGATTCCACCATGTTTGAGGCGGAGGCAGCGGTGGTGGCGCAGCAGGAGGAAGGAGCGGAAGGCCGCGAGCACGGCTGCTGGGATGGCTCCACCGTCCGCAAGGAGGACCTGGCTTGGCTCCGTGCCTCGCGTCGCATCCCCTCCGGCGTCGCCTGCCGCCTCGCCTCCGGTGAAGTCTCTCCTTCCCCCAAATCTGGGGAATATGTAGTTTTTCTATCGCATTTCCAACGTGGCTTCGGCCTTCCCACATCTGATTTTTTCTTCGACTTCATTTCCACATATAAGTTGCAACCTCATCACCTCCCTGCAAATGCTATCACTTCTCTGTCCTCCTTTGCCTCCGGCATTGAGGGATACCTCAGCCTCTGGCCAACCAAAGAACTTTGGATTAAGTTCTTTGGTCTGCGGAGAAACGTGGTTCCGGATCCGGAGCTTGCCCCGGAGGACAAGCACCTGACCCAATATGGCGCTGCCTCCATCTCTCCCCGCAGGCACTCCGTGTTCCCCCAGGTCACCGGGCTCGAATCTTGCAAGGGCTAGGCCCGGACCTTCTTCTACGCCTGGAACACCACCAAGGAGGACCAGATCCTGCTGCTCCCTTTCAAGCTTGGCCCTCCAGATGCCTCCCTTTGGGAAAGCATTCCCAAGCGCGCCACGACCCTGGCGAATCAAATGGCACGCCGGATCACAGAGCTGCTCAAGGAGCGTCTTCGGGGGGAGGATATTATGATTACTTTTATCCGCAACCGGGTCTCCTCTTTCTAGAAGCGAGCCCACAAGATTTTCTACCTTAGCAGCCCTCTCGATCCTCACAGGACTTCTTCCTTTGAGCTGGATAACTCAGAGTTTTACCGCCGGGTTAAGTCCATATTCAATGTGGAGAAGGGGTTCTCCGAGGATTGGGAGTGGGGACTTGAGCCCTTCACCCGGGTCAACCCTCCTCCACGGGTGAATTTTCCTGTTCTTGTTTTCCGAATTTTCCTTGTATGTTGTTTTCTTTTCGTAACCTGGCAATTACTGTCTCTCAGAAATTCTTTCAGCAACCATTGGAGGATACCGAGGTGCCAGCGAGCAAATGGTTGCCGGACCGCACCGTGGGGGACGTGGAGGAGCTTGATCCGCAGACCTTCCTGCCTGCTCCGGATGTCGTCAAACGCAACGCTGGTAAGGCCTCTTCTCTAAGGGATTGGCCAGACGATGATGACTCGGACATTGAGGTACTTGAGGTATTTGATCCGGTTCTCATCTCTTACGCACACTTGGCTATGTTCGAATGTTCAGCTAACCCGGACAATCAGGTCCATGAGGTTCATCCCCTTGCCACTGGTGGCCCGGCTCCGGCTACATCCCAAAAGCGTGCAGCTACCTCGGCCACAGCTTCGGAGGCGTCGCCACCCAAGAAGAGGCAAAAGAAGTTCGGGGTTAAACCCTCGGCCAAGCCTGCCGCCAAGAGCACAGTTCGGAGGGGACCCAAACCTCGGGCTCCTCCTACCACAGACGAGAAAGTCCTTTTAGCACTGCTACTTATTATTTTTGCTCTGCTTGCCTTTGTTTTTGGTTGGTTCTCTCTTTTTGACTCACTGCCCTTCCTTTTCTCACAGAGCTCCTGTGGATATTTCTCAGAGGGGTTCTGGCATAGCCTCCCCACTCTGGTGCAGTCCCTCTCCCCCCGCAATGATGATTATCGCCCGCTCAGCCCTATTCAAGAGGGTTATACGGTAGCGCCTGACTAGAGCCTACCTCGCCAAGAGGAGGGCAACGTCGGCACGGGGGATAGTGGGGCAGCTCGGGACACGGTGATGCCGGATCTCCCCAACTCCTCGGCCTCTGTGCCCAATGTTGAGGCGCTAGTTTCATCGGCGCCGCCCCCAGCACCCCTAGTACTAGTACCAGCACCAGCACCAGCACCAACAGTAGCAACAACACCAGCACCAGCAACACCACCAGCAATCAACGACAACAACACCAGCAGCACCAGCAACCTCAGCACTGGCAGCAAGAGCCTCCAAGCCTCCCAAGGGTAAAGCTCCTTCAGCTCCCATCGGGTCTACTCCTTCAATCACTGATATCTTTCAACCAGCTCCTCAATCCTCATCCGGCAAAGCCAAGAAGACCTCCGGGTCAGCCAAAGATACTTCTTCCGGGTCTACTCCCTTCGGATCAGACGGCGGCCAGCAGCTGGTTTTGCATACCATCCCCGCTGCAGCTCAATCCGCCAGGCGGGAGGCCCACGTGAAGGGCCTCGTGGTGAGTTGTTCTCCGAGCGGCGAAAGCTACAGTCCACTACTCCTTTGAGTACGTGAAGAACTAGAACGACACAGAATTCGTCAACCAAGACGACCTGCCGGCGAAGTTTGGCCTGGCCGAGTTCAGCGCCCAAATGAACTCCGCTACC
This sequence comes from Avena eriantha, assembly GCA_910589775.1. NCBI lineage: Eukaryota > Viridiplantae > Streptophyta > Magnoliopsida > Poales > Poaceae > Avena > Avena eriantha. Next base: position 133,071,927 of record OU342744.1, on the reverse strand, counting down.
AAGGCTATCTCCTTAGCTAGCCAGATGATGGAGCTAACTCCTTTTCTCCGCTGTTAACGTTTTACATAACTGAATGATGACCCACAAGTATAGGGGGTGTATCGCAGTATTTTCGATAAGTAAGAGTGTCGAACCCAACGAGGAGCAGAAGGTGCTGGCTAGTGGTATGGATCAGGAATTCTCTGCAAATACTTAGCAAATGGATTTTTAGGGGTTTTCGATAAAGCAAGTAAAGAAAGTACGAGTAAATAAAAGACAGTAAGAATGAATGCAGCAAGTGGCCCAATCCTTTATGCAGCAAAGGACAAGCCGGTTGTATTTCTATAGATGACCAAACGTTCTCGAGGACACATGGGAAGACTGTCAAGTGCTTTCGCTTCATATAGTCGATTAATCTTCTCTAGCTTGCTAAGTGTTGTGTGGGTGAACCTGTGCTAAATGTACGGCCCCATCTAAGACTAATACATACTTGTGATTATACCCCTTGCAAACATCCGTAAGTATAAGAAAGTAATTAAGGTAGAAACCTAATCACAACTTTAAACTCTAAGACCCTTATGTCCCTTGTGCAATGGTTTCCTAACGGGGGTTCAGGTTTCTGTCACTCTGGAACCCCTACGATTAGTAGCCAAATACACAATGCATTCCCCTAGGCCCATATAGGTGAAGTGTCATGTAGTCGACGTTCACATGACACCACTAGAAGAAGTACACCACAACTTAAATAACAATCTATTGAATCTTTCTCAACGCAACTCCACTACTAACAACAAGACTTCTCCCATGTCCTCAAGAACAAAACGAACTACTCACAAGACATCATATGGATCATGATCAGAGATGGAATAATGATGTATAACAATCTGAACATAAGCAATAATTCAATGGTTCACTCAATAGCATCAACTACAAAGAGTAATCAACACTGGGAAAGTTTCCCCTATGAACTATAGCAAGATTCAACCAATTGTTACAGCAATATGAAGATGGTGATGAGGGTGCTGATGATGGTGATGATGATGATGATCCCGATGAAGTCCAGCTTGATGGTGGTGTTGATGGCGACGATCTCCCCTCTCCGGGAAGGAATTCCCCCGGCAAATATCTGTCTGCCGGAGAGATCTTTCTCTCTCGGTGTTTTTCGCCCCGCAGAGGCGGCGGAATCTTTCTGGGGTCGCTCCCTGAGTCTTAGGGTTTCGTGGGGATGATATACGCTAGAGGAGAGAGGCTGGAGTGGGCCAGGGTGGCCACACCACTCCCAGGCACGGCCTAGGCCCGCCCACGCCATGGGGTGGTGTGGGCCCCCTATGGCCCACCTCCACTCCATCTTCTGGCATCCCGAGTCTTCTGGAAAAATAGAATTTTCCGTATATTTTCCCGGATTTTCCGATCTTCGCGAATTTTGCCTCCAAACAGCACCTTTTCCATCAGAATCCTGACTGCAACGGTCCATGCTCCAATAGTCATCAACCATGCAAAAACAGATGAAATAACATAAGTATCACCTCTCGGTGCGAAATATATCAATGAATAATAGTGAATTAAGACATAGAATAGTGATGCAAAATGGACGTATCACTGAACACTTGTAGATATAGCCCCTAGTCCCCGAGCCTCCGAGGGAATAACTTGTTATTCGGCCGGATGCTTCCCGTAGAACTTAGCTTTTATTTATAATGACACCAAATCTTAGTAGATTTAGAGCCGGGTCTAGTTCCCTTGGCCCGTACTTTGCAAACTTCGAATATCCACACACCTAGAGCCGGGTTAAGTTCCGCTTGGCCCAGGTTTTGTAGACTTCAAATATCCACACACCTAGAGCCGGGTTAAGTTCCACTTGGCCAGGATCTTGTAGAATTCGAATATCCACACACCTAGAGCCGGGTTAAGTTCCACTTGGCCCGGATCTTGTAGAATTCGAATATCCACACACCTAGAGCCAGATTAAGTCCCACTTGGCCCGGATCTTGCAGAATTCGAATATCCACACACCTAGAGCCGGGTTAAGTTCAACTTGGCCCGGATCTTGTAGAATTCAAATTATTTTACCTTGCCTTTGAACTTTGTCTTTGCCTTGTTTGTTTTAGATTACCACTAACCGCCGAACCACTGAGTTCCAGCGCCTGCTGGACTCCTATAAAGACGTTCGTGCACGTTATGGTAAACTCCTGGTGGAGTACTAAAAGAAGGGTAATTTTTCATTCTTCGTCCTCCATATCTACTCGAACTTCTTCAGATCATTATGAATTTCTTATCTGAACCTTGCAGCCGAGGTTGAAGCCGAGAACATACTCATGAGAAAACCCTTGCGGAAATCAAAGGTAAGCTTGTCCCCTTCACATGATCGTTTGTACTTTCTTTGCCTTATCCGGTGGACATTTATACTTTGGGTTCTCCGGGTCATTGTGCTGTTGTAATTGCTCTTGAGGATAGCGTCCCCATGCCTGAAATGATGATTCACCTCCTCGAACTGGCAGGCAATCATGAGGCTGAGCTGGAAAAGAAAGACGCGGAGATATATTGGCTCCAAGAGCAGGACTCGGAGGTCACTCGGCTGAAAGCCGAAATCCGGAGGCTTAAGAGCTCCCACTAGTCCGAGTTGGAGAAGGCCGACCAGGAGTTTGCCGAGGAGAAAGAGCGTTTAACCATGCAAATCTTCAAGGATAAAAGCCTTCTGGAGGAAGCCGACATCAAGCTTACGTCGGTGACCACCGAATATGAAAAACTCCAGGCCCAGAGTGCCAATGTCTATTCCGAGCTTCAGCGACTCCTCTGCCAGATTGCGCGTAAGTTTTCTACTCTTGGTTGGTCTTCTACTCTGCAGATGTGGTCCTTTTGCTCACTGTTCTTCTTCTTATCCTTAGGCAAATTTCTAGAGAGTGATATGCTCGCTGCTTCTACCATACGCCTGTCCCGTGAACAACGTGGAATTCCTGTTGGCCCTGATGCCGAGCCAATCCCTTATACCATAGAGGATCTCCTGGCGAGTCTTACCGCTCGTCTTGAGGTGGTAAAGAATTTTGGCACGGATATTGTCCTAGCGGCAACACGTATGTTCAGCTGCCTCTGGCCCAGTGAGCATATTCCAAAGAAAGGCTCGGCTTTCATAGCCAAACTCAATGAATGTGACACGCAGCTGCATTTGTGGCGCGAATCTGCCGCACGGGCTGGGGCCGACATTGCTCTGAAATTTGTGCTCTCATGGTACAAAGGAATTGACTTGGCATTGCTCAATCGCATGCGCACCGGGTCAAAGTGGTGCGAGGATCCGGAGTGGATCGCGCGCCACCAGGCCTGTGCGAACAATCTCATCCAGTACTCCTTCTGCCATGCTTGGAATGAGGGGCCGAGTTTCCTTGATGTCACTGATGATGAGATTGTCTCTGGGGCCAAAGATGAAGGGAGTGAAAGCGAGGGCTCAGAAGTGGGCGAGGAAGCTGAAGACCCGGAGGATAGCGAGGCTAACCCGGAGGATGAAGTTGAAGCTAGCGCTCCTTCCCTACCTCCCTCCTCTACAAATGATTCGCCTGCTGCTCCTGCTCCTTGAAGAACACTTGTCGCATTTATCAGATCTCCGGAATGCCGGGTGCAGATGTACTTAAATACTTTGGTTTGGTTATGCTACAATTTTAAGTTCTGAACTGAGTTTTATTGCCGGACTATGGTGGGCGAAGTCCTCGAGTTTCATTTTCTTGTTCCCCAATTTTTGACTCGGCTCGCGTCTACCTTGATTCGGTTTTTTGACTTATGAGTCCGAGGTTCAAATAATTGACTTAACAATACTTGAAACCTTGAGATTAGCTCAAAATAGTTCGGAATTCTAGTGAATAAAACAAACTAAGGGTTAGTCAGAAAAACAATGTCGGCACGCTTTTGTTTTTTTCCTTAGTTGTTTTTCATGTGCTTTGCCATTCCAAACTTGTTCTCTTGCTTTCCATGAAGCCAATTCTTGTTGGACAGCAGCAAAGTCGAAGAGTTAGGTTTTTGGTGCTCACACACTACTAATCCAACTAAGACATAAGCGACTTAACCCAGCCGACACAAAAATACGAAAACAAGAGACAAGTACTATAGCAGTCCCTGAGTCTCTGCTCGGGGTGGCAAAGTTTTTATTGATAAGCTCACTGTCGACATACATACCGACATACAAGTAGTTCGGATACATTCACCTCTTAGGTGTAGAAAGGACGAAGAAGTGCTACGTTCCATGGTCTTTTGGATTCTTCTCCGGACCCGTCCGCCTTGTTCTTTTGCTGGGGCTGTGCATCAATAAGATAGTAGGAATCATTGCGCAAAGCTTTGCTCACAATGAAGGGCACTTCCCATGGAGGGGATAACTTATGCATGACAGCAGTGCGCTGTATTAGCCTTAGCACCAAATCACCTTCTCGGAAAACTTGGGGGTTTACTTTCCGGCTATGATAGCGTCGGAGATTTTGCTGATATATGGCGGATCTGGAAAAGGCTAGTTCTCTTGCTTCTTCCAGCAGATCAACATCATTTTGCCGGGCTTCACGCACTTCGACCTCTGTGTATTGGATGACCCTTGGCGAATCATGCTCTATGTCGGCTGGTAGTACAGCTTCTGCCCCATATACCAGAAAGAACGGCGTATAGCCTGTTGATCGATTCAGAGTTGTTCTTAAACTCCACAGTACCGCTGGTAGTTCTTCTATCCAACACCCCGCTGATCTTTGCAGCGGCTCCATGAGCCGGGGTTTTATCCCAGACAATACCAGTCTGTTAGATCTTTCCACTCGCCCGTTCGATGCGGGGTGGGCGACTAAGGCGACATCTAGCCGAATCTTCTTTTCCTGGCAGAATCTCGCAAACGCTCCTTCAGCGAAATTTGTTCCATTATCAGTTATGATGCTATGGGGGTAGCCGTACCTTAGGATTATATCCTTGAGGAATCTTATTGCTGTTGCCCCATCACATTTCGGAATCGGTTTCACTTCAATCCATTTCGTGAATTTGTCAACCATGACCAGAATATGGGTCATCCCTCCTTTGGCCGGCTTAGATGGTCCTACCATGTCTAGGCACCATACAACAAATGGCCATGTAATGGGGATAGTTTTAAGCTCCGACATTGGTAGGTGAGTTTTTGTGGCGTATCTTTGACAACCATTACATTTTCTCACCAAGTCCTCTGCTTGCTCCAAGGCACTGGGCCAATAAAACCCATGCCAGAAAGCTTTTGCTACTAAGGCCCTTGAGGAGGCATGGTGGCCACATTCCCCTTGGTGAATATCCCGGAGTATGTCAAGTCCTTCCTCCGGATCAACACACCGTTGTAGCATTGACATCACACTTCTTTTGTATAGTCCGGAGTTGATAATTATATAGGCCTTTGCCCTTCTCTGAATTTGCCTTGACCTTATTTTATCATTTGGCAGGATTCCCTCTTTCAGGAGATCAAAAATTGGCTTGGCCCAAGATGGTATAGCCCGGGCGGGAAATGGCTCCTCCTCAATTTCCATCGCATCTACCGACATAACTCCTTCCGGATCAGGCTGACCAGTCCCCGGGTTTGCTGATGTAGTCCTCGGGTTTGCTGAGGCAGTCCCCGGGTTTGCTGAGGTGCTCCCCCATTCTACCTCCATAGGTGCAGCTCTGATCCGGAGAGCACCGGGATGTAAATTGAATCTGATTCGGGTGAGGGTGATAGATGGTTTTCTCAAATGCTCCAAAGCCACGTTTGGCGGAATTGGTTGCCGGGATGAGCCTAGCTTGGACAGTGTATCTGCTGCCTCGTTTTCAATCCGAGGTACGTGATGGAACTCACACCTTTCGAAGAACCCGCTTATGTTCTGAACATGGAACCTATACAGGGCCATGTTAGCATCCAGGGCATCCCAATTTCCAGACACTTGCTGCACCACCAAATCCGAATCTCCAAAGCATTGTATCCGACGTGTCCCTACTTCCATTACCACTTTGAGACCATGTACCAATGCTTCATATTCCGCGACATTATTCGAGGCACTGAAGTGGATTTGAAGGACATACTTCAGTTGATCCTTCTTGGGTGAGGCAAGCACTACTCCGACGCCTAACCCGTATTTCAGTTTCGATCCGTCGAAGTGCATTTGCCAATAATTGGAGTCCGGTAGGGGTGGCTCGTATTGCATTTCAGCCCAGTCCACAAAGAAATCCGCCACTGCTTGTGACTTGATTGCATCCCTTCTGTCAAACTGTGGTGCATAGGGAGCTAGCTCGATAGCCCACTTTGCTATTCGGCCACTTGCGTCTTTGTTACTCATGATCTCTGAAATGGGTGCCTCACATATAACCTTGATGGGATGTTCCTCAAAATAGTATTTGAGCTTCTTGGCCGACATGTATACGCCGTACGCCATCTTCTGATTGTGAGGATAATTCTGTTTTGAGGCTGATAATACTTCACTCACATAATACACCGGCCTTTGCACCGACTTTCCCTCCTCCTCGTGCTCCACTACAATCACTGCACTTACGACTCGGTTGGTCGCGGCTACGTAAAGAAACATTGGCTCCTTAGGTAGTGGTGCAGCTAGGATTGGCGCGGTAGATAACATCTTTTTCAATTCTCGAAATGCAAGATCCGCCTGTGGTGTCCATGTGAACTTGTCTGCCTTTTTCATTAGCTGATAGAGGGGCAAGGCCTTCTCTCCCAACCGACATACAAACCGGCTTAATGACGCCAGGCAACCAGTGAACTTCTGTACATCGTTAATACATCTTGGCAGTTCCATTCTTTCTATGGCCCGGATTTTTGTCGGGTTAGCTTCAATGCCACGGCTAGATACCAAAAAATCGAGTAATTTTCCGGCAGGTACGCCAAAGGTGCATTTCTCCGGGTTCAGTTTCATCCGGAACCTTAAGTTCGCGAATGTCTGCCGGATATCCTCAAGGAGCGTATTGCTTTCCTTGGTTTTTATCACCACAGCATCCACATAGACCCGCACATTCCGACCTATTTGGTCATGCAAGCATTTTTGCATGCATCGCTGGTATGTTGCTCCTGCATTACGTAATACAAACGGCATAGTGTGATAGCAATAAGCCCCATACGGGATAATAAACGCAGTCTTTATTTGATCATCCGGATTCAGGGGTATCTGGTGGAAATCTAACTCCCTGGTCCGAGATCCAGGGGTATACGGATTCCGGATTCAGTCTTTATTTGCTCGAGAAATTGCTCACAAATAACTCCTGAAAATCTAACCAATAGTTAACGCTTCCTAGTGGTAAGTTGTTCAGCCAAAATCGTGCCGGTCCTTCCAACATTTGCGGCACATATCTCACTGCCCATCTTAAATTCCCCGTTGCGATCTTGACTGATGTAGCATAGTCAATCAGCCAATCCTTTGGCCTGCTACTTCCATCGTAAGTTTGGGTTCCTCTGGCCAGCTGAAAGTTTGGCACTGGTCGCTCGTTCATGATCTGGGGCCCAAAGCATGCTGGACCCGGTGGACCTTGTAGCTCGATTTGTTTCGACCTATAAATTCTATCCAACTTCAACCTTGCATCATCTGGCTGCAAGTTTCTGCTTCCCAGCCTTGATCCCATTATGTGGTGATCTGGTCTGGGGTATCCGTCGTTGACCATAGCCGAATAACCATCATTGTATCATTCCTGATCCGGTCGAGCATCCTATTGTCGTGCTGCTTGTCCTGCACTTCCCTCTTGCCGGGGTGCGCGTTGCTGCTGTTGCCGAGGTACATTTTGCCCTGCCCGCACGGGATCATGTTGTCCGGCATTCGTTGACAATGTTCCTCTGACTGGCATTGCCTTGGTCATGGTTAGCTCGTCCGGGGACACCTCGGCTTGTACTATGCCTATCCTCATCAGCTTGCATCGCTTTGCCTTTTCCGACCCTTACCAGATCGTATGGGACCATTTGTTTATCTCTTCTTCTGGAGCTTACTACTTCTTCTCTCCTAGGATTGTGACCCGAAGATGATGCAGCTCCTCTGGATCTCACCGGGTTGTTCCTTCTAGCATCCCAATTGTCTAACAATTGTAATGCTACTTGGTCTAGTAATATAATGGCTACTTCCTATATATAATTGTTGCATCATAATTATATCATTCTCATGTCATCATGCCACCTTGCATTTGAGCATCATATAAAACCCTTTGTTCTTTGATTCTTCTCTCATATGCATTATTAATTGTATTTGCCTCTTGATATTGTATTTGGTTATTGATATATTGTTTAATGCCCAAGTTGAGTTGGGGGCATATCTTTTATTCAACTCCACCACCTTTCTTTGTCACCACCTTATAATTCCACCATTCCATTAACCCATGAGCTTATAATTCTTTTTCTTTTGATATTTATTTTAGCTCATGTGGGTTGGGGTGGATCTAATCCTAACTCCTTTTTGCTTGACCTTTATTCCACTTCTTACGAATGCATAAGAATAATGCCATATTATTATTATTATTGTTTTCAGAAAATAAAACATGGCATTTATTATTTTGCATGGGCCATGCAAGAGTACCACCACCTTTAGCCCATTTGATTCCTCTTGGTTTTATTGGTTCTTTTCTTTGTGGATCATCTCCATCCCTCTCCACCATCCCCATATTCTTTATTTTTTCTTCATGCATGATCAAATGAGGTCTTTTCTATAAATCCCTTTCCTCTCTCTTTTCTTGGGTTCATCTTCACCTCACCTTAAGCTAAATTCAAGCCCTCATTTTTCCTCTTGGATTGATCTTATCAACATGTGTAAAAACCTAAACACCTAATCAAAACCCTAACCCTAGTTTCTTATTTTCTCCCTAACCTTAGTTCTAAGCTAAACCCTAACCTTTAACCTCATCTCACCTCTCTCTCTCTCCCCTCCCCCTGCCATGCCTGCCCTACCCCAACTAACCTCCCCAACCTAACAAAACCCTAACCCGAGCCACCATATCTAACCCTAGCCTAGCTCACCCGAGCCCCCTCTCTCTTTTCTCTCCCTTTCTCTATGCCATGTGGGCCCCAGCTGCTCCACCACGCCGTCCCCACTTGGCAGCTCCACCCTAACCTGCCCTGCCCTGGCCGTGCACGACAAGCACGTGAGGGAGGAGATGGAAAAAGGTGGCCGAAACCACCTTTATCTAACCCGAGCCCCATAGGCACGCTCCTTCCTCTCCCTCGCCTTACCCTCCGTCCCACGTCTCCTCTGCCTCGCTAGATCCACCTCGGAGCCCTGCCTCTCCCCTCCTTCCTCTCCACCGACCCATCTTCCCTCTCGCCGGCCACCACCAGAACCACCGGCGTCTCCTCGTTCCGGCCAGCACGAGCGTCGTGGAGGTGGTCGACGAGACCAAGAAGAGCCCCCTGCATCGCCCTGGACGCGCCAACGAGGAGGAGCACCAGGATCACCAGGACCAGCGCCGTCCCGACGAAACCCTAGATCTCCGGCCACCAGCCTCGTCGTCGCCCTGCTGCGCCTCAAGCCGATCCGCCGCCGTCAACCACCCCGCGGTGAGCCCCTCTACCGCCTAGACATCCTCTGCCTCACTGTGAAGCCCTAGCCACGCCAGGCGTTCCGCCGAACGCCCTCGGTGCGCCGCCGGTCGCTGTTGTCTGCATGTTCCCGCGTCACATAGTGCCTCAACTGGCCGCGTAGCTGCTCCCTGTGATCTACACCGTCCTACCGCGCTGGTACCACTTCTCTGCGCGCGTGCCCCGCGTCGCGGGATCGAGTCCCCGTCTCGCCGCTCTGTGCACCGCGCGCTGCCCCCGTCAGATCGACCGAGAAGAACAACAGTGCCGCCGCCGTTTTGCACATCCACCCCTACCTTTTTGATCTGCTCAACCCGTGGCACCCCAAGCCCCACCAGTCAGCCTCCCGTGCATCTTACAGAAACGCCCCCGCAGTTTGAGCACATCAACCCGCGCTCTAGCACGAACCCACCAGTCAGCCTCTACGAGCTTAGCCGCTGTCACGTGGGCCTCTAGTCGCTGGCCCACCTGTCAATCGCAGAGGCTAGCTAAGTCCGAGGTGAGAAAAGCCTTTTTCCACGCGCGTGGCCCCAGTCAGCAGCGGCCCACCCGTCAGTGGCTTGGGTCGAATTCTCCTGGGTGTAAAAAGTTTTTCCTGTTTAGCTGTTTTAATAAAACAAATTCAAAATTGTTTAAATTCAAATTCAAATAAGATTTTAAATAACTTTGAAATTATAAATCCAAATAATACAAATAATATATGTTCTTAAATTAGAAAAATGTGATGAGTTCAAATATGCAATTCAAAATATCATTTGAGCACTTTAAAATTTCGAGATGATTAAAATTACAATAAATGCCCTTTTTCTTAATAAATTAATAACTTTAATTCTATAACTCTAGATTTGACAAATAATATATCTAAATCGATCAGCGCGACGAGCCCGTTCTATCTATGCAGTCCTTGTTCTGAATTGAAGCATGCATCATGTCATTATTAAAAATCTGAACTGTTTATGACAATAAAACTTGGTTAAATAATTAATAAAATGCTTTATTTCTTGTATCCACACCTCACCCTTGCCATGCTACTTTAATGCCATGTAAATTGTGCACCATTCATCATGGCATGCTTGTTTGCTTGTCGCTGTTGAATTCATATGCTTGTGCACTTTATTTATGTTGGCCCTTGTTTGTTTGGTTCTTCTTCGAATAGACGCCCAGCAGGAGAATTACCAGGAATCACAGGAGTACTACCCAGATCCATCTCTTGCTTCAAATGAGCTGCCACGCAAGCACTACCACATGCTTGCATACATATAGTACCTATTGCCTCTATCTTATTCTTGCATCATTGAGTCGCGATTGCATTAAATTGAATCCCAAGTACTGCATAGCCTTTACTTTTAAACCCCACCGAAGCTTGTTCCTCCATCCCATGAGCCATTACTACAGGAGTTGTTTGAGCCATGCGAGTCGTAGAAAAAGCATGTGTAGGGTATGTGAGTGTTTGATGAATCATGAGGTACCTAAACAAGTTAACCTGAGTAGTAATGAGATAACTAATGAAAGAGGCACCGGTGAGCAATATCTGCTATTTGGTTTTTCATGCTCACTTGTGTCCCGTAGGACCCCGAGTACTTGATTCCTGTTCCTTGTTTATTCGCACTATCCACATCCGGGAGGCCTTATGGACCCTCCTGAGCCAGAGCTTGATTCATTCTTATTTCTTGGGGCCACAAGTAGTTTGGGGCTTTATTACTATCCTGTACTTATGCCATGTTACTGCTTTAATAAGATTGTGCGTGGAGCACCTGTACTGTTTTGGATCGTGGAATGTTTTCACGGTATCGACAAGCCCAGTCACATTTTCGGGTTCCAAGTCGTTTACAGCCATTGACACAAACCTTGGGTCCGTCTCGGAGTCGGCCAACTTCGTTGCGGGTAGCTTAATGGGGTGGCCCCCTGAAATATTTCTGAATCCTGTGATCGCTTTGTCCTGAATGCCTCGTTGGGTTTTGAGTTGGTTTTTCCGAGGTTGATCGAGTGTGTGTTGCTATTCGTGCACCCCTGCAGGGTAAATCTTTCTGAAAGCCGTGTCCACGGTTATGGACGACTTGGAGCACAGTTTCTCGATCATAGACAAGCATAACTAAAGTACCGCTTTTAATTTGACTAAGAACTTGACTAGTAAATAGTGCAATACTCATGGAATGGCTAATAAAACTGCCAATGGATGATGGGGGTTGTTCGTACGCTTCCTCGTTGGTAAGCGAGGAGGAGGATGGATCTGTTAATTATACTGTTATAACTGTTGTTCTTAATTAACGGACATCCGTCTATCATTGGTTAGGCGGATGGTTAGCGAATATCTATAGACTTGTTAGATATTATCTTTTGCTGCAGTTGCGTCACCCCAGGTTGTGTCCCCTTTAGTGGCATAAAGACTTGCTGAGTACCCCTAGGGTCTCACACGATAAATTGTTTCATTCAGATGAACAGGTGTATTCGCAAGATGGATACTGGGTGGAGGAGACCGATGATGTTGGCAACGATCACTCGGTGTAGAGATTCCGGGAACGGGGATCCGTGAGATCTGTGGGCGGGATGTGTTTATTTATGTGGCATCTTATGCCGATTTGCTTCTTATCCGTACTCGGATCTTGTTTCCGCTTCCGCCTGATACTCTGATGTTTGTTGTATGAGGAGCTATCCTAAATTATTATCTCTATCTAGGGTATTTGAATCTTGCCGTATGGCGTTGCAATATTTCTATTTCTTTTAGATGGAATGGCTCTGAGGACTGTTGTATGTGGCTTGCATACATACTCATTTGTGTATGTAGTTGATCCCTTCGCCTGCCGATTACGCCGCTCGTTCTTGTCCCGATGTCCTGAAAGTGGTTAGGACGGCCGAAAGGTCTACCGTGAGTGGCCCTGGGCCCCACCATACTATTTTAACCACTTTCGTTCATCCAGGCATGTAACTAAGAGCGTAATTCACCGAGGTAGTTACAATTGGTATCAGAGCCATCCCGCCCTTCAGGGTCTCAGCCAAAATGGTCGTTGTCAGTCTAGCAAATATTTTTGGTAGTTATGTATACTAGGGAAAAACAAACGTGAGAGTAGGACTGCTTCCATTTTTCTTCTTACCCACCCACCCACCCTTTTCTGGTAAGGAAGTGTAACATTTTCAATCCTCTTCTAAAATTCAAACTAGGATTCACGTGTTCTGGGTTCCGTAGTACCATAGGTTGTGTGTGTGTGTGTGTGTGAATTCCTTGTCTATCTGTTGCATCCAAATGTTATCACTGTCTGCCTTTTGGTTATCAACTGTTGGTACATTCCATACCGACAGGCCTTTGTAAACCGACGCGATCTATCTGATTCATTGTATACCGATGCGATCTATCTTACTCTGTGTTATCCATAATTATCTTGTTGGGGTGTTCTTTTTCGTAGTTACCAATCTTTAGGTTCATCTTAAGAAGAAGGTGTTGGGATAGGTGTTTTACTGATTCATGTGCGGAGTAATGATTTGAGTGCGGGATGGAGTCGCGACCATACCACTACTTTTATCATTCACTCTTTTATGTTGAATTAGTAGAGTTACTAATCTTGATTCGTTAAGTGGTTTTGCAAATATAGTGGTATTTTAATGCCGAAATTTGCGGAATTTTTTTCTTTGTTAGTTGTGTACCACACTCCTTGTTCAGTCGTGTGCGTTATGCTCAATATCTTCTAGTTGCCTTGAACTTTGTTGATATTTTAATATCATCTCAGTGAATTGCATCCTTTAATCTTGGTTAATTCCATTTTGGTACTATTTTGGATTATTATCATTCTCCATTATAGTACTGACTTGTGTTTTATATCAATCACAGGATGGCACCACCATGCCGTTTTGAGGAGGACATACCACATGAACTTGGGGCTGCTTTGGCAAGTATTGCAAATGTTTTGGGCACTATGCAGCAGAACCAGCAGCGCTTCAAGGAAAGCGTGAGGAGGAATGAGTTTGTTCCGCTACCTCCACCTCCTAAGCGAGGAGACATCAAGAGTTTTCTCAAGTTCAACCCACGCCAATTTGAGGTGTCTGATCAGCCACTTGATGCAGATGATTGGCTGCGTGAAGTGTCAAGGTTGCTGATGACTGCGGATGTTCCCGAGCAAGAATGGGTCAAATGTGCCACTCACCTTCTGAAGGGAGATGTAGCTCTGTGGTGGGAAAATTACCTCAAGGCAGACCTCTCTGGTTTTCAGCCTACTTGGGAGCAATTCACTGCGTCATTCAAAGAGCAATATCTGTCAGAAATTGTCATGGAAAGGATGAAGGAAGTGTTTCTCAACCTCAAGCAGGGCACTGACAATGTCAATACCTACATCAGAAACTTCATGAACCTTTCTCGTTATGGTGGCGATGAGATCTCTGATGACAAGAAGAAGCAAAAGAGGTTCCGACAAGGCCTCAATGCATCCATCAAATATGCAATCACTCATGCAAGGCCAGTGTCTTTTCTGGAACTCCAACACACAGCTCTGTAGGAAGAAGCAAGTAGGAAAGTGTTTGAGGAGTCAAAGAAACACAGCCGTGATACAACAAGTTCTTCTGCTATGACAGCTCCTTCTAAGCGTCGTGTCTGGGTTCCTAACACCCCACTGTCGCTCCCTGCTCCACCAAGACCGTCAAGCTACGCAGCAAGGCCACCAAACTCCTTCACTACGGCTCCCAGGGGCTACAACCGCAACTACCCTGGAGCGCCTGGCGGAGTCCCTGGCTACGTTGCTCCACGTCCACCTGGTGCTTGCTATACTTGTGGAAACACTGGGCATCAGCACTGGAATTGTCCTATGAACAACAAAGCTCTTCCACCACCACCTCCAAGACCTGCGGCAAGTGCTCCTATGATTCGTGCACCTCCACCTCGGGCTCTCAACATCAACACCAAGCGTGGGTCTACGGTTGCTCGTGCCAACTGTGTCAACATCGCTCAAGCTGAGCATGCACCTGGAGTTGTCATGGGTATGCTTCCTGTTAACTCAGTTCCTGCACGAGTTTTATTTGATTCTGGTGCTTCACATTCTTTCGTGTCATACAAGTTTGCGGAGAGTAATGGGTTACCTTCTGATGCTTTACCAACTCGCCTCATGGTACAATCTCTTGGATCAAACATGAGGGCTTCTAAAATCAGCCATGGCAATCAAATTGAGATTGGTGGCTCTTCGTTTCCGGCTTCCTTAATTATTCTGGGAAATTCTGATATTGATGTTATCTTGGGCATGGACTGGTTCACAGCAAATGCAGCTGTGATTGATTATGCTGAACGTTCGGTTTCTCTGAAAATTCTTGAAGGCCATATAGTCTATTCTCCAAGTCTGACTCCTGCAATTCAGTTTTACTCTTTGGCGGCTCTGAATGATGATGCTATGGAAGGTATTCAGAGTGTTCCTGTAGTCTGTGAGTTCCCAGATGTCTTTCCTGAAGAGTTGCCAGGTATGCCTCCAGATCGTGAGGTTGAGTTTGTCATTGAACTTGAACCTGGTACCGCTCCTATCTCCAAGCGGCCTTATAAAATGGGTCCTGCTGAGTTGGCTGAATTCAAGCATCAGCTTGATGAACAAGAGAAGTTGGGTTTCATTCAGCATAGTACTTCTTCTTGGGGTAGTCCAACCATCTTTGTGAAGAAGCGAGACAAGACTGATAGACTTTGTGTTGACTATCGGGCACTCAATGCTAAAACAATCAAGAAGAAATATCCCCTTCCGCGGATTAATGATCTCTTCGATCAGCTAGCTAGAGTTGTGGTATTCTCTAAGCTTGATTTGAGAAGTGGTTATCATCAAATCAAGATTCGCAAGGAAGATGTTCCTAAAACAGCTTTTACCACCCGTTATGGCCTGTATGAGTACACGGTCATGTCTTTCGGTCTCACCAACGCACCTGCCACCTTCTCGAGGCTTATGAACTCGGTTTTCATGGAGTATCTTGATAAGTTCGTTGTGGTCTATCTGGATGACATTCTAGTCTATTCTAAGTCAAAGGAAGAACATGAAGAAGACCTTCGGTGTGTCCTAAACAAGCTTCGTGAGAACCGCCTGTATGCAAAGTTCTCCAAGTGTGAGTTTTGGCTGCCTCAAGTCACCTACCTTGGTCACGTAATCTCTGCCAAGGGTATTGCCGTCAACCCAGAAACTATTAAGACAATTATGGACTGGCTTCCACCCATAAATGTCAAAGAAGTCCGGAGTTTCCTTGGTTTGGCCAGTTACTGCCGTCGCTTCGTTCAAAATTTCTCGAAGATTGCGAAGCCTCTTACCGATCTCCTCAAGAAAGGCAAGAAATACCTTTGGACTCCTGCATGTCAAGCAAGCTTTGAAACACTCAAAGAGAAGCTCACTTCCACACCAGTCTTGGTTCCTCCAGATACATCAAAGCCTTTCCAGATATTCTGTGATGCCTCATTGCAAGGATTGGGTGCGGTCCTTATGCAAGAAAAACAAGTTGTTGCTTATGCCTCTCGACAGTTGAAGACGCATGAGATCAACTATCCTACACATGACCTCGAACTCGCAAAAGTTGTCTTTGCTTTGAAATTATGGAGGCATTACTTGCTTGGAAACCGTTGTGAGATCTTTTCTGATCATAAGAGTCTGAAGTATATCTTCACACAGCCTGATCTCAACCTTCGTCAGAGGAGGTGGATTGAAACAATCAATGATTTCGATTTGACCATCAACTACACTCCGGGCAAAGCCAATGTCATGGCCGATGCTCTCAGCCGAAAAGCTTATGTCAACAACCTCATGGTGGAAGAACAACAACCTCTCTTGTGCAAGGAATTCCGCAAGCTCAACCTTGAAATTGTGGATCAAGGGTATCTTCTGAACCTTCTGGCAACACCGCTCTTGGAAGAAAAAGTTTGCTCCATTCAGCTTGGGTATCCTTACACTAAAAAGATCATCTCCAACATTCAGCTTCCGAAGTATGAGTCCTTCCACGTCGACGACCAAGGCACTCTTTTCTTTGAGCACCGGATGTTTGTTCCGAACTACCCGGGTTTAAGAGAGCAAGTTCTCAAGGAGGCGCATGATTTTGTTCTTTCTATCCACCCTGGCAGCACTAAGATGTACATGGACTTGAAAACACAATATTGGTGGCCTGGATTGAAACGATATTGTGCCAAGTATGTCTCGGAGTGTGATGTCTGTCGCAGAGTTAAAGCTGTCCATCAGAAACCTTCCGGTCTTCTACAACCATTGAAGCCTCCGGAATGGAAATGGGAGAAAGTAGAGATGGACTTCATCACTGGTTTTCCAAGGTCGCAGAAGGGCAACAATGCAATCTTTGTTGTCATTGACAGGCTTTCTAAAGTAGCTCACTTCTTTCCAGTCAAGGAAACAATTTCTGCAATTATGTTGGCTGAGCTCTATATCAACAGAATTGTCTCTCTGTATGGAGTTCCTCTTGAGATCAGTTCAGACCGTGGAAGCATCTTCACTTCCAAGTTCTGGGGAAGTTTCCAAAACGCTTTGGGAACAAAATTAAACTTCGGCACAACTTACCACCCTTAGTTGCAAGGACAAGTTGAAAGGATCAATCAGATTCTGGAAGATATGCTCCGTGCTTGCGTTATCTCTTTCGGCATGAAGTGGGAAGAATGTCTTCCTTATGCTGAATTCTCTTACAAAAACAGCTTCCAGAAAAGTATAAAGATGGCACCATTTGAGGCTCTCTATGGTCACAAACGCAGAACTCCGATTGGTTGGTCGGGCGCAGGTGAAAGAATATTGTTTGGCCCTGACATTGTAACTCAAGCGGAGGAGAAAGTTCACATCATTCTTGAAAACCTGAAGATTGCTCAAAGTCGCCAGAAGAGCAATTATGACAGAAAGCACATGGACATGGAGTATGTCCCTGGTGATCTCGTTTACCTTCGTGTCACTTCCATGAGAGGCACGCACCACTTTGGTATCAAAGGAAAGCTGGCTTCTAGATACATCGGTCCTTTCGAAATTCGTGGAAGAAGAGGAGAAGTTGCTTATGCTCTTGAGCTCCCTGAACAACTCAAAGTCCATAATGTTTTCCATATCTCTCAACTCAAGAAGTGCTTCAAGGATCCCGGCAGGACCGTGGACCATGAACTCATCAATCTCTAAGAAGATCTATCCTATCAAGAACACCCCATAAAAATTCTAGAAGTCGCAGAAAGAAGGACTCACAACAAGTCCATCAAGTTCTGCAAGGTGCAGTGGTCGCATCATTCCGTTGATGAAGCCACTTGGGAACGTGAAGATGAGCTCCGTGCCAAGTATCCTACCCTCTTTGAGTCTTCTTATTCTTCCTAGAATCTCGGGGCGAGATTCCTGTTTAGTGGGGGTTCCTTGAGCATCCCAATTGTCTAACAATTATAATGCTACTTGGTCTAGTAATATAATGGCTACTTCCTATATATAATTGTTGCATCATAATTATATCATGCTCATGTCATCATGCCACCTTGCATTTGAGCATCATATAAAACCCTTTGTTCTTTGATTCTTCTCTCATATGCATTATTAATTGTATTTGCCTCTTGATATTGTATTTGGTTATTGATATATTGTTTAATGCCCAAGTTGAGTTGGGGGCATATCTTTTATTCAACTCCACCACCTTTCTTTGTCACCACCTTATAATTCCACCATTCCATTAACCAATGAGCTTGTAATTCTTTTTCTTTTGATATTTATTTTAGCTCATGTGAGTTGGGGTGGATCTAATCCTAACTCCTTTTTGCTTGACCTTTATTCCACTTCTTAGGAATGCATAAGAATAATGCCATATTATTATTATTGTTTTCACAAAATAAAACATGGCATTTATTATTTTGCATGGGCCATGCAAGAGTACCACCACCTTTAGCCCATTTGATTCCTCTTGGTTTTATTGGTTCTTTTCTTTGTGGATCATCTCCATCCCTCTCCACCATCCCCATATTCTCATCAACACCATTTTATTTTTTCTTCATGCATGATCAAATGAGGTCTTTTCTATAAATCCCTTTCCTCTCTCTTTTCTTGGGTTCACCTTCACCTCACCTTAAGCTAAATTCAAGCCCTCATTTTTCCTCTTGGATTGATCTTATCAACATGTGTAAAAACCTAAACACCTAATCAAAACCCTAACCCTAGTTTCTTATTTTCTCCCTAACCTTAGTTCTAAGATAAACCCTAACCTTTAACCTCATCTCACCTCTCTCTCTCTCCCCTCCCCCTGCCATGCCTGCCCTACCCCAACTAACCTCCCCAACCTAACAAAACCCTAACCCGAGCCACCATATCTAACCCTAGCCTAGCTCACCCGAGCCCCCCTCTCTCTTTTCTCTCCCTTTCTCTATGCCATGCGGGCCCCAGCTGCTCCACCACGCCGTCCCTACCTGGCAGCTCCACCCTAACCTGCCCTGCCCTGGCCGTGCACGACAAGCACGTGAGGGAGGAGATGGAAAAAGGTGGCCGAAGCCACCTTTATCTAACCCGAGCCCCACAGGCACGCTCCTTCCTCTCCCTCGCCTTACCCTCCGCCCCACGTCTCCTCTGCCTCGCCAGATCCACCTCGGAGCCCTGCCTCTCCCCTCCTTCCTCTCCACCGACCCATCTTCCCTCTCGCCGGCCACCGCCAGAACCACCGGCGTCTCCTCGTTCCGGCCAGCACGCGCGTCGTGGAGGTGGTCGAGGAGACCAAGAAGAGCCCCTGCATCGCCCTGGATGCGCCAACGAGGAGGAGGAGCACCAGGATCGCTAGGACCAGCGCCGTCCCGACGAAACCCTAGATCTCCGGCCGCCAGCCTCGTCGTTGCCCTGCTGTGCCCCAAGCCGATCCGCCGCCGTCAACCACCCCGCGGTGAGCCCCTCTACCGCCTAGACATCCTCTGCCTCACTGTGAAGCCCTAGCCGCTCCAGGCATTCCGCCGAACGCCCTCGGTGCGCCGCCGGTCGCTATTGTCTGCATGTTCCCGCGCCGCATAGTGCCTCAATTGGTCGCGTAGCTGCTCCCTGTCATCTACACCGTCCTACCGCGCTGGTACCACTTCTCTGCGCGCGCGCCCCGCATCGCGGGATCGAGTCCCCGTCTCGCCGCTCCGCGCACCGCGCGCTGCCCCCGTCAGATTCGTCAGATCGACTGAGAAGAACAACAGTGCCGCCGCCGTTTTGCACATCCACCCCTACCTTTTTGATCTGCTCAACCCGTGGCACCCCAAGCCCCACCAGTCAGCCCGCAGTTTGAGCACATCAACCCGCGCTCCAGCACGAACCCACCGGTCAGCCTCTGCGAGCTTAGCCGCTGTCATGTGGGCCTCTAGTCGCTGGCCCACCTGTCAATCGCAGAGGCTAGCTAAGTCCGAGGTGAGAAAAGCCTTTTTCCGTGCGCGTGGCCCCAGTCAGCAGCGGTCCACCCGTTAGTGGCTTGGGTCAAATTCTCCTGGGTGTAAAAAGTTTTCCCTGTTTAGCTGTTTTAACAAAACAAATTCAAAATTGTGTAAATTCAAATTCAAATCAGATTTTAAATAACTTTGAAATTATAAATCTAAATAATACAAATAATATATGTTTTTAAATTAGAAAAATGTGAGGAGTTCAAATATGCAATTCAAAATATCATTTGAGCACTTTAAAATTTCGAGATGGTTAAAATTACAATAAATGCCCTTTTTCTTAATAAATTAATAACTTTAATTCTATAACTCCAGATTTGACAAATAATATGTCTAAATCGATCAGCGCGACGAGCCCATTCTATCTATGCAGTCCTTGTTCTGAATTGAAGCATGCATCATGTCATTATTAAAAATCTGAACTGTTTATGACAATAAAACTTGGTTAAATAATTAATAAAATGCTTTATTTCTTGTATCCACACCTCACCCTTGCCATGCTACTTTAATGCCATGTAAATTGTGCACCATTCATCATGGCATGCTTGTTTGCTTGTCGCTTTTGAATTCCTATGCTTGTGCACTTTATTTATGTTGGCCCTTGTTTGTTTGGTTCTTCTTCGAATAGACGCCCAGCAGGAGAATTACCAGGAATCACAGGAGTACTACCCAGATCCATCTCTTGCTTCAACTGAGCTGCCAGGCAAGCACTACCACATGCTTGCATACATATAGTACCTATTGCCTCTATCTTATTCTTGCATCATTGAGTCGCGATTGCATTAAATTGAATCCCAAGTACTGCATAGCCTTTACTTTTAAACCCCACCGAAGCTTGTTCCTCCATCCCATGAGCCATTACTACAGGAGTTGTTTGAGCCATGCGAGTCGTAGAAAAAGCATGTGTAGGGTATGTGAGTGTCTGATGAATCATGAGGTACCTAAACAACTTAACCTGAGTAGTAATGGGATAACTAATGAAAGAGGCACCGGTGAGCAATATCTGCTATTTGGTTTTTCATGCTCACTTGTGTCCCGTAGGACCCCGAGTACTTGATTCCTGTTCCTTGTTTATTCGCACTATCCACATCCGGGAGGCCTTATGGACCCCCCTGAGCCAGAGCTTGATTCATTCTTATTTCTTGGGTCCACAAGTAGTTTGGGGCTTTATTACTATCCTGTACTTATGCCATGTTACTGCTTTAATAAGATTGTGCATGGAGCACCTGTACTGTTTTGGATCGTGGAATGTTTTCGCGGTATCGACAAGCCCAGTCACATTTTCGGGTTCCCAGTCGTTTACAGCCATTGACACAAACCTTGGGTCCGTCTCGGAGCCGGCCAAGTTCGTTGCGGGTAGCTTAATGGGGTGGCCCCCTGAAATATTTCTGAATCCTGTGATCGCTTTGTCCTGAATGCCTCGTTGGGTTTTGAGTTGGTTTTTTCGAGGTTGATCGAGTGTGTGTTGCTATTCGTGCACCCCTGCAGGGTAAATCTTTCTAAAAGCCGTGTCCGCGGTTATGGACGACTTGGAGCACAGTTTCTCGATCATAGACAAGCATAACTAAAGTACCGCTTTTAATTTGACTAAGAACTTGACTAGTAAATAGTGCAATACTCATGGAATGGTTAATAAAACTGCCAACAGATGATGGGGGTTGTTCGTCCGCTTCCTCGTTGGTAAGCGAGGAGGAGGATGGATCTGTTAATTATATGGTTAGGCGGATGGTTAGCGAGTATCTATAGACTTGTTAGATATTATCTTTTGCTGCAGTTGCGTCACCCCAGGTTGTGTCCCCTTTAGTGGCATAAAGACTTGCTGAGTATCCCTAGGGTCTCACACGATAAATTGTTTGATTCAGATGAACAGGTGTATTCGCAAGATGGATACTGGGTGGAGGAGACCGATGATGTTGGCAACGATCACTCGGTGTAGAGATTCCGGGAACGGGGATCCGTGAGATCTGTGGGCGGGATGTGTTTATTTATGTGGCATCTTATGCCAATTTGCTTCTTATCCGTACTCGGATCTTGTTTCCGCTTCCACCTGATACTCTGATGTTTGTTGTATGAGGAGCTATCCTAAATTATTATCTCTATCTAGGGTATTTGAATCTTGCCGTATGGCGTTGTAATATTTCTATTTCTTTTAGATGGAATGGCTCTGAGGACTGTTGTATGTGGCTTGCATACATACTCATATGTGTATGTAGTTGATCCCTTCGCCTGCCGATTACGCCGCTCGTTCTTGTCCCGATGTCCTGAAAGTGGTTAGGACGGCCGAAAGGTCTACCGTGAGTGGCCCTGGGCCCCACCATACTATTTTAACCACTTTCGTTCATCCAGGCATGTAACTAAGAGCGTAATTCACCGAGGTAGTTACATTCCTACCCGAGAGCACTACCTGCGATGCTCCTGGCGGTGCTGGGTTTGCCTTGTTCATTTCCTCATTTTGCTGGCAAGCAACTCTCAACAAATGATTTACCCTTTCTTGTTGCCTTTGTCGGGCTTCTCCGATCAAACCTTCTAATTCGGACGCAGCCACGTTTGCTGCCCTCAGGTTCTTTGTCGGGGTACTGTACCGATCCAACCCTCCTGTAACTATTGTGGTTGTCTGACCCAGCCTCGGCTCATATTTCTTGTCAATCTCAGTGATTAGGTTTCTGCCCCGGATTTTCACTCCATCTATACGGTTTGCCTTAGCATATTCTCTCAAGGTGATGTTCAACGACTGATGCAGCTCTGCTACTCTCTTAGCTCCAGCTAACATTTTCCGCCTAGTTTCCTCTAACTCAGCTTGTGCCTGGGCCGGATCTACCACATGTGCTATTGGCGTTGCTAAGCTATCTATCGCTTGTTGGAGCACATTCTCTGGCCTTTCTAGTGGAGGAAAGCTAGACCTGTTCTGCTTAGGTGTTACCTCCAGATCTGGCGCCGGATCCTTATTAGGTCCTGCATCTGGCACGGTCATCAGAACCTCAACGCTGCTAGTGGGGTGAGTGATACACACTCCACGAGCTGCGCTGAGAGGTGGGTCGCCTCCTTCGACGACGCGCCGTGGGTGAACGCAGGATACGTCCACACCGATGTAGATCTTGTGCGTGTCAAGCTTGATGAAGACGCCGTTGCGCGGTGGAGGGTGCCTGCTGAAGCTTCTCGCGTTGTCGCTGATGTAGTCCAGCGCTCCAAAGTGCTGAACCAAGCCTGAGATGATATGCTCGCAGGTGCTTGAGAAGTTTCCTGTCTGGATTTTCACCCCTGCTAGCACTGCTAGCCCCACGGTGGGCGCCAACTGTCGTGGTGGTGGCACGGCAGATGCCATGGATAGGCTAAAGATGGGGCCAATGAGTGCTTGGGGAATCTAGGGAGGGAGAACATGGTGATCCCATGCACGGAAGTTCTTGTATATTCTCTTTCAATGGTGTTTACAAGTGCTCCAAAGGCTTTCAACAAGAAGGAGACAATGTCTCTTACCCCCTGTTCACTAGCCCTAGAGTTCTACCTTAGACAGAGAGTCATTGATCTATCGACCGTCCCCCTCTATGGAGGCCCCGGTGCTCCTTATATAGGGGAGCCCGGGTTACAATTCTAGGGCACCGGTGGCAGCATATTCTACGAATATGCTCCTCGTGCAAAGCTAGATGCTTCTTTATTCCTCTTTAACGGCTCGTCCAGGCTTTGGACGTAACCCGCAACATCATCCTTGCCTTTTGGCGTCACCAGACACGGGTTACGTCATCCGGCTCTGCCCGCGCCATCTTGGTCGCCCCTGACCCACTAGTCCTCTTCTTTACTTTACTTTGCTCATGCTACAGCTAATAAAGCCACCTTTTGACCAGCGGGGGACCCTTCTCTTGGAAGCTAAGATAATCCGGCTAGCATACAGCTAATCCGGATTACCAAGCTACCTGCAAAACAAATAGACAAGGCCGGCATAAATCTTATGCCGGCTGGACCATAGTCAAGGAGATGCTCCATGGGTCGGGTCACACCGTGATTCGGCTTGCCCTGAGGTGACCCGGTCAGCACTTGCTTTGACCGTGCTGTACCCCGGCTAACTCGGCCCTTATACCCTAGTGTTACCCTACCCGGGGGTATCCCCCAACACAAACTTGGCTAGGCTTCTTTGATCATGGTGTTTAATCTACACGACAAACATTGGATTTGTCGGGGTGATAGTGAATGTCAAGGTCATAATCCTTGATTAACTCTATCCATATCCTTTGCCTCATATTCAGCTCCTTCTGGGTGAAAATATACTTCAAGCTCTTGTGATCTGAATAAATCTCACAACGGTTACCCATAAGGTAATGACGCCATGTCTTCAAGGCTAAAACTACAGCTGCTAGTTCAAGATCATGGGTAGGGTAGTTTTGCTCATGCTGCTTCAGTTGTCTGGATAGATATGCTATAAATTTGCCTTTTTGCATCAACACACATCCGAGACCAATCTTGGATGCATCACAATACACATCAATGGGCTTCTTGATATCCGGCATAATCAAAATTGGGGCTGAAATCAATCTCTTCTTGAGCTCTTGAAAACTTGCTTCACATTTGTCTGTCCATTCAAACTTCTTATCTTTCTTCAGCAGTTGGGTCATCGGTCTTGCGATGCTCGAAAATCCTTCAACTAACTTGCGGTAAGATCCCGCTAATCCGAGAAATGCACGGACTTGGGTTTGAGAGGTTGGGGCTTTCCATTCTTCAACATCTCTGATCTTGGAGGGATCGACAACGACTCCTCCGGCCAACACAATATGTCCGAGGAATCCTACTTCTTTTAGCAAGAAGTCACATTTGCTAAACTTGGCATATAACTGATGTTCTCTAAGGGTTTCAAGGATGGTTCTCAGGTGTAGCTCATGGTTGATGGCTCAATGCACGACGCCTAGAAAAGTGCTGGTGTGTGGTTGATGTAGAGCTCGTTGGGAACCCCAAGAGGAAGGTATGATGAGCACATCGGCAAGTTTCCCTTAGTTATGAAACCAAGGTTTAATTGAACCAGTAGGAGCAAGGAAACTCCCCAAAGGTGTTGCTAGCTGAGCCTTGGAAGGGCGCACTACCGGTGCTAGTAGCAACGTGGAGAACTTCACACCACAACCACAGAACTTTGTCCCCAACTTGCGATGAGGTTGTCAATCCCACCGTGTTTTGCGGAAAACAAAGGATTACACGTATCGAATGGAAAGAAGTAAAAGTTTGCAGAAAGTAAACATAAAGAAGTAAAAGATTGTAGATTGTATGTAAAAGACAAGGACCGAGATCCATAGTTCACTAGAGGTGGCTCTCCTTAAGATAGATAACATGCTGGGTGAACAAATTACAGCAGGGCAATTGATAAACATCGAGAAAGCAATACATGCATATACTAATCATCTTGACTCCTTTGAGACTTGATTGGGCATTACAACATTATACATACACCGCCATCCAACTGCATCTATGACTAATAATCTACCTTCAGGTTATCATCCGAACCCCCTCCATTATTAAGTTGCAAGCAACAGATTATTGCTTTACGAACTGCGTGTAAAGTAAACAATACGATTGTTCTATGAACAAAGGATTGTTGTTTTCTCCCTAGTAGCAACATCACATCTAGTACCTTAGAGATTTCTGTCACTTCCCCAGATTACCAGAGGCATGAACCCACTATCGAGCATAAATACTAACTCTTGGAGTTGCTAGCATCTACTGGCCAAGATAGCTACTAACAACGGAAAGCATGCAAGATCACAAATAACAAAGACATGATAGAATCAATAATCAATATGAAATAGCTTCTCAATATCCATCGGATCCCCGCAAACACAACATGCAGAATTACAAATAGATGATCTTGATCATGAATGGAGCTCACAAGATCTAGACATGAAAGCACAAAGGAGGAGAACTAGCCATCTATCTACTACATGGATCCGTAGTCCAAGGATGAACTACTCACGCATCACACCGGAGGCTTGCATGGTGATGAAGAAGGCCTCCAGGGTGAATTCCCCTCTCCGGCAGGGTGCTGGGAAGAGCTTCAGATCCCTCTCGATCTAGGGATGGAGATGATGGCGGCTACAGACTCTTTCGTGGATTTTTGATCGGGGACTTAGGGTTTTCGTCTAGAGGGCATCTTATAGGCGGAAGGGGAGACCGAGGGGGTGCCAGGGGCAACCACACCACCCCCCCGCGTGGCCAGGTGGTGTGGCCGGCCTCTGGCCCTTCTCCGTCTCGTATTCTGGCACTTGATGACTTCCGAAAAAATAGGCACTTTGGCTTTTGTCCCGTCCAATTTCGAGAATATTCATTTTCTGACTTTCCTGGAACCAAAAACAGCAGAAAACAGGCAGCTGGCATTGTGGCTCTTGTTAATAGGTTAGTCCAAGAAATCATATGCAAAGTACTCCAAAGTGTGGACAAAACACAAGAAAGTGGATAAAACTAAGCATGGAACATCAAAAATTATAGATACATTTGGAATGTATCAACATCCCCAAGCTTAACTCCTGTTCGTCCTCGAGTAGGTAAGTGATAAAAAGAAAGAATAATTTTTGAGGTGACATGCACCATCAAAGACTTGATCAAAGTATTTGCAAAAAATTCAAAACTAGGATCATAGTACTTCAATCATAACATGAAAGACAAAGTTCTAGCAATAAGAAAACAAACTATGATGCAACATGAAAAGGCACAAACAAAAGATTCATGAATAACAATGCTTTGCAAGACGTTTGTTTGTTTCACATAAAGAAAACATGGCATAATAGTATTCAGCTTGTCCCTCAATAGAGTAGCAAATATAAATGCATAGGACACCTTCAAAGTTCATAAGAGTGACTAGATACAATAGTTTAAAACAAGCAATATCAAGTTATGCATCAATCAACTAGTCTTGGGACCATGCACATAGAACTAAGAATGGCCACTATGCTCTCAAAGTAGGTGCATAAAGATAGAAGGTGGAGACTCAATATAATGGTGGAAGAAAGGCCTTTGTAAAAGGAAGTAGGGATTCAAGTCTCATAAAGAGCTTCCAAAAATTATGGTACTTATAGCTTTCAGCTCTCATTGCCCCTATCATAAGCATCTTTAAGGTGATTAAGGTTAAAGTGACACAACTAAGAGGATATTCTTGACAAGTTATAAACCGAAATCTCATGCCCCTTACTTACGAGGACCGATCCTCATGCTACTCAACTTCAGTCACGAGTAAGCTCTTGTCATTGTAAGTACATGTGTATCATTAAGAACCGCTAACGGGGTACCCCTTGCACATGATACGGGAGCTTTCCCATAATCAAAATGACAAGGCAAGCAGACAATGAGCATCTCAGTGATCTTTTTATTTGCTATTTGCATAGGTTTTTATTAAGGATGCTTCATAGAGTGCTCATTATGGTGATGCTGCAAGTTTCCACCATGATTAGGCATGGCTTAGGTTAGCGGCCTAGGCGTTTCTCTAACACACATACAAACTCCATGATCTTACAAGTTCCACTTTTATTTCATACCGCCGGGATTCGTAAGCAAAAGAACATGATATCAACGGGGTACAAAGTACAAGTGCAATGTTGAAAGCGTTCCCCATGGAACATGGTTCTGCTAATTTCAATTTATAAAGCGCAAGCATATACACAACAAAGAAGGACCCAATTGTTCAAGTTTATTAGATACAAAAAGTAAAGTGTGCCATCAAGTTCGTGAGAGCTTTAATCACTAGTTTTCTCATAACAAGTTTAATTTGGAAGGTAAAAAAAATCATGAATATACTTGGAATAGCATAAGCTAGTAGGTAGGTATGGTGGACTCTTTGGAATAACTTGGTTTAGGGAGTTGGATGCATGAGTGGAACTCATAGTTGGTTGTGGAGGCTAGCAAAAGATTGGGAGCGACAAACTAAGAGAGCAATAATGGCCATAATCATGCAGAGCGACAAAACATCATTGATCAAAACAGAAAGTGATACTACAAGTTGAAAACTAAAGGATCATCAAGGCTAATGATGACTTTGGATAGTCATAACATGGTGTGAGCATGCGCCAAGTCAACCCAAATAAAGCATCAAAGGAGAATACCACTATACTATGTTTTAATATGCTAAAACAACGCATGATTCATCCAAGGCACATTAAGAAATATCAATTGGTTATAACAAGTCATGCTACAGCAAAGAATACTAAGCATAAAGCCAAAACAATATCAAGCATGGCATGACAAAGCATAGGCCACAGTCAAAAATAAGCTCTTTTTTACCACATAAGCATGAACTTTCCTACTCTTTTCCAAACCAAACCAAACTATTTGCAAACCAATGTATGAAAGAGGGGGTCCAACCAATTTATTCAGAAAACCAAGCAAACTAAAAACCAAAACAAAAACGAAAAAGAAGACGCTCCAAGAACAACACAACTGTGCATGAAACAATAAAAATGAAGCGTTTCGAAGAAACCTGAGATTTTTATTGATGAAGAAGGGGATGCCTTGGGCATCCCCAAGCTTTGACGCTTGTACTTCTTGGATATTTCTTGGGGTGACACACGTGGCATCCCCAATCTTGAGCTTTAATCCATCCTTCATCTCATTACTCATTCCTTCCATACACCTGCAATGTTCCTTCATACAAAACTTCACACAATCTTTATTACTAGCATTAGTGCACTCAAGATAAATAAGTCTTAAGTTCAGTTCTAACACCAAATAAACTTCCATTAGAACACTATCTACTGTAACACTTCCCTAAAAAAGCTTAATTCCCCAAAAGAACTCAAGAAGGAACCAACAAGAAGCAAATGCAGAAAATGGCAGAAATCTGTTAAAACAGACCAGCAGGTAAAGACGAATTTGTTCGAAGACCTTCTGTTGCTCAAATCAAAAAGTGTTGAACTAAAGAAAGTTATATAACAATCTGGGGAAGAAGCACAAAAATTTACGCCTCAAAAATACGTTCAGAGGTGTTACACAAAGTTTTACGGTGAAGCACAGAAATCTGTTTTGGGATAGCAACTTTCCCAATTATTACTTCTCTCTCATTAGAGGTTACTCTTGACACAAAAAGCATATAAAAAGGATAAGGAGCGGTTATTACAGAGGTAATAACTTCCAATACTCATCTAATACTTTTGGGTTATCTCCCAATACGTACTTTTCTTTAACGCCTTTAAGTTAGCATAAGAAGTTTGAAAGAATCAAGTGTTCTCAAATGAAGAAGCATTAAGACCAAATTTCTTCCCCTTACCTCTCTTACTTTTTTTCTTAACCTTGGGGAAAATATGATTGTTTGGTGGAGAAGAAAGGTGCATGGTCCCCTTTCCCACATCTATTATTGCTCCAAGGAGTTCTAGTAAGGACCTTCCAAGTGTAATTTGTCCTTTTCCTGCACATTCAATAACAAGATAATCAGTAGAAATCATTTTCCCAAGGATCTTTGTAAACACTCCTTCAGATATTCCAAGAGGTAATATGGTAGTATTATTAGCAAGAGATATTTCTTTTCCTCCTTCAGTAAGCCCCCAAGTATTCAGAGATTTATAAATATCTTTGGGCATAAGGCAAAATTCAGACATGATGTCACATCGAGCTTGAAAAGTTTCAGTGTTTATCTCAATCTTTACTATAGGGAGCCACTTTGATGGTTCAGAATTTATTGGAACATAATTGTGATGCTCCCTAAGCATATTATAGCAATATTTTAAGCTAGCAGTGTCAGTCTCAAGAGTGTTTAATCTAGCAAATATTTTTGCAAAAGAAATATCAGTTTGGCTAGGCAAGTTGTAAGTGAGTATCAATTTCTTTATAGCATTAATAGCATCATCCCCATTACATTGGAGGAAATCTCCTCCCACAACAGCATCTAAAGCATATCTATAGCAAAGAGCAATTCCAAGGTAAAAACTGCTAAGGAACAAGCTTTGAGTCATTTTAGGCTCAGTTTTTTTATGTAGATGAGAGATTATAGACCAAGCTTCCTTAAAACTTTCCTCAATTCTTTTTTTAAAATTGAAAATCATTTCCTCGGGTGACATAGTGATTGGAGCAAGGCTATACATAATGGCAACTTAGGATAGGAACAAATTTTTTTGTGTTTTTGAAATAAGAAAGCAAACTTGTAAAACTAATTTTTTTGTGTTTTTGATAAAGAAAACAAGCAAACAAAGCAAAAAGAAAGTAAGCAAAAAAAAAAACAACAAAATAAAGAGATTGGTTATGAGGGACTCCCCTTGTGAAGATGTCCTTGACTCCCCGGCAACAGCGCCAGAAAAATGCTTGATGGCTCAATGCACGGCGCCTAGAAAAGTGCTGGTGCATGGTTGATGTAGAGCTCGTTGGGAACCCCAAGAGGAAGGTATGATGAGCACAGCAGCAAGTTTCCCTTAGTTATGAAACCAATGTTTAATCGAACCAGTAGGACCAAGGAAACACCCCAAAGGTGTTGCTAGCTGAGCCTTAGCAGGGCGCACTACCGGTGCTAGTAGCAACATGGAGACCTGCACAACACAACCACAGAACTTTGTCCCCAACTTGCGATGAGGTTGTCAATCTCACCGTGTTTTGCGGAAAACAAAGGATTAAACGTATCGAATGGAAAGAAGTAAAAGTTTGCAGAAAGTAAACACAAAGAAGTAAAAGATTGTAGATTGTATGTAAAAGACAAGGACCGGGATCCATAGTTCACTAGAGGTGAATCGCCTTAAGATAGATAACATGCTGGGTGAACAAATTACGGCGGGGCAATTGACAAACATCGAGAAAGCAATACATGCATATACTAATCATCTTGACTCCTTTGAGACTTGATTGGGCATTACAACATTATACATAGACCGCCATCCAACTGCATCTATGACTAATAATCCACCTTCAGGTTATCATCCAAACCCCCTCCAGTATTAAGTTGCAAGCAACAGATTATTGCTTTACGAACTGCGTGTAAAGTAAACAATACGATTGTTCTATGAACAAAGGATTGTTGTTTTCTCCCTAGTAGCAACAACACATCTAGTACCTTAGAGATTTCTGTCACTTCCCCAGATTAACAGAGGCATGAACCCACTATCGAGCATAAATACTAACTCTTGGAGTTGCTAGCATCTACTTGGCCAATATAGCTACTAACAATGGAAAGCATGCAAGATCACAAATAACAAAGACATGATTGAATCAATAATTAATCTGAAATAGCATCTCAAATCCATCGGATCCCCGCAAACACAACATGCAGAATTACAAATAGATGATCTTGATCATGAACGGAGCTCACAAGATCTAGACATGAAAGCACAAAGGAGGAGAACCAGCCATCTAGCTACTATATGGATCCGTAGTCCAAGGATGAACTAGTCACGCATCACACCGGAGGCTTGCATGGTGATGAAGAAGGCCTTTAGGGTGAATTCCCCTCTCCGGCAGGGTGCCGGGAAGAGCTTCAGATCCCTCCTGATCTATGGATGGAGATGACGGCGGCTACAGACTCTTTCGTGGATTTTTGATCGGGGACTTAGGGTTTTCGTCCCGAGGGCATCTTATAGGTAGAAGGGGAGACCGAGGGGGTGCCAGGGGCCACCACACTACCCCCTAGCGCGAGCCCAGCCTGGCTGCGCGGCCAGGTGGTATGGCCGGCCTCTGGCCCTTCTCCGTCTCGTATTCTGGCACTTGATGACTTCTGGAAAAATAGGCACTTTGGCTTTTGTGCCGTCCAATTCCGAGAATATTCATTTTCTGACTTTCCTGGAACCAAAAACAGCAGAAAACAGACAACTGGCACTATGGCTCTTGTTAATAGGTTAGTCCAAGAAATCATATGAAAAGTACTCCAAAGTGTGGACAAAACACAAGAAAGTGGACAAAACTAAGCATGGAACATCAAAAATTATAGATACATTTCCAATGTATCAATGGTCTTCTTCTGACTTGGAATAGATTAGAATATCGTCGACAAAAACAACGACAAACTTATCCAAAAAGTTCATAAAAATCTTATTCATGAGATTCATGAAATAAGCGGGGCATTGGTTAATCCAAAAGACATGACCGTATACTCATACAATCCATATCTGGTGGTAAAGGTAGTCTTTGGAATATTCGTTGCACGAATCTTGAGTTGATGATACCCAGTCCTAAGATCAATCTTAGAAAACACTCTGGCACCAGTCAACTGATCAAACAGATCCTATATCTTGGGTAGTGGGTACTTGTTCTTGATGGTGACATCATTCAGCTTTCGGTAATCCGTGCACAAACGGTTACCTCCATCTTTCTTGTCGACAAACAAAACAGGCAATCTCCATGGCGATGCGCTTGGTTGAATCAAACCTTTCGCCAGCATAGCATCAAGTTGCTTCTTCAGCTCCACTAGTTAAGAGGGGTTCATGCTATAGGGTCTCTGAGCTATGGGTCCAATTCTTGGAATTGGTTCAATAATGAACTCGATATCCCGATCTGGGGGCATACCGGGCAATTCATCTGGGAATACATCAGGGTATTCACAGACTACTCTGACTTGGTCTATGGTTGGTTGGGCTAGACTCTTGTTGCATTTGAATTGACATGGCAAAGTTTCAGATACATGCTCTACTGATACTCCAGAGCTACTGGTCATGGTTATGTCTTTCTTGGCACAGTCGATCAATCCTTTATGTTTTGACATCCAATCCATTCCTGGTACTACTTCCAAACATTTGGTTCCAAGTACTATTAGATTGGCATAAAAATCTATCCCATGGATTCTGATAGGTACATCCTTGCAAATTTTTCTAGCTTTGGTGGTTGAACCAGGTATTTGAATTATCATAACATGCTTCAGTTTTGTTGGTTGAATCTTACTCGTGCATGCAAATTCTTCTGTAACAAACGAGTGCGATGCTCCGGAATCAAACAACACTCTTGCTAAAACTGAGTTAACAGAAAACATACCTAGCACGACATCTGGTGCTTCTTGGGCTTCCTCAGCATTCATGTGGAATAGACGACCGTTGTGATTGAGCAAATTACTTGGGGCAAATCTTCTTCCAAGCTGAACACGGCACTGCTGCTGAGCAGGGGAATTCACATTGGTGGCGGTTGCAAGCTTCTTGGGGAACTCATTGGAGTAGTGACCCTTGACTCCGTTGGGTCTGCAGCATAGAAAACAAAAATTTTCCTACGGTGTGAACTACACGCCAAGATCTATCTACTAGGTACAAAGCAACGGGTGGACATACATCCAACGAAAACTTACCCTCGAAGACAACGAGTTTTGTTAACGAGTAGGAACTCGTGGTTGATGTAGTCATACACTTGCCGATCTCAAGATCGTGAGGAAGTCCGAGCGCCGCAACTCAGCAGCGCATCCACACTCGCACACACGTTCAAGCCACCGGACAACCTCCACCTCCTCGCTCCAGCGATCCAGCGGAAGTAGCAACTCCTTCCAGACGAAATGCCACCGGGAACATGTATCTCGCTAATCCGAGACCATGGGGGAATAATTCTAGAGGGGGAGAGAGATCCTTCACAATGAGGTGTGAGGATGAAGGAGGAAATGGGTGGCCTTTTATAGGAGGAGGGGGGGGGGGGGTGCCCCCTCTCTCCATGGTCGGCGCATGGGGGGTGACCCCTCACCTCCCCCATTAATGTGGTGGTAACCCCTCCACATTAAAATGCCTCTTCACATTCCCTTTTAAAGTCTCCACTTTAAATGCATTAAATTTCTCCAAATTTAATGCTCTCTCATTTAATAGAACTCTTTTTATTAAATTTATTGAGAATTTTGTTAATTACTTTAATTAACAAACATTCACATATAGCCCCTTGCAATATTTCAATATCACATGCAGAACCACTTTCTACAATTTCACCCGAAACAATTTCCGGTTTCTATTGAAACAACTCCTGCGCTTTGCAATTCTTTCGTCTGAAACATATGTGCTCCAAAATGGTGTCCGGTAACTCTTAAGTGTGCCACCCTACGGTTCGCGAATAATGCAGACATGATCGAGACCCTTCTCCGATCAATAATCAGCAGCGGGACCTGGAGATCCGTACTGACTCCTACACATTCAACGATGACTTCTGTGATCGTGAGAACCTTTAACGCTTGTAACTAAATCCCTTTGTCTCTCTATATATTACATGTCCGAGATTCGATCATCGGTATCTCCATACCTAGTTTGATCTCGTTACCGACATGCACTCTTTTCTCGTTCCCGTGATATAACATTCTAGTGATCACATCACTTGCTTGCAAGCTATCTTAATGTGATATCACCGAGAGGGCCCAGAGTATATCTATCCGTCATATGGATTAACAAATTCCACTCTTGATCCATGAGCCTCAACATAACACCTTCGTAGTACTAAACCCATCTTTATAGTCACCCTTTTACGGTGTGACGTTTGATGTTATCAAGATACTCTTCCCGTGTTAGCAATTAACATGATCTCATGGTCTAAGGATAAAGATTACTTCGTATGATGTTATAGCAATATAAACATAATGACTTGATCGTAATGCTATACTTTGGATGAATGTTCATCACATCATTCCACAATTGGTGTGACCTTATTATTAACAACATCCAATGTCCATGATCAGGAAACCTTGATCATCTTGTTAATCAACAAGCTAGTCTATAAGAGAGGCATAACTAGGAACCCTTTTTGTTTATTAAACACACATGTATTGATGTTTCTGATCAATACAATTCTAGCATGTAAAATAAACATCTACCATATAGAAGGAATATATAATAACAACTTTATTATTGCCTCTCAGGGCATATTTCCTTCAGACTCCACATTCAAAGCAAGTGATCTGAGACTTGTCTTTGGCTGCAATAGGCACAACATTTCTTCTAGTCCTTCGAGCAATATTGTTGTTGTTGTTGGACTTGGGAGGCGCACGGTTGAAGTTGTGGGAGTTGCCGGGGTTGTTGTTGGGGTTTCCTCTAGACTTCAGGTTCCTCCGCTACGATTGGGGTAGCTGGGACAAGACATCGGGGGTCGGTTGTTTCTCGGGGCATATCCCGCGGATGGGTTGGTGCGGTACTTCTGATTGTTGTTGGATCCACTTTGGTGCATCATTCGGTGCTTGCGATTTTCATTGGCTTGGTTGATCTTTCCTTCCATCTGGATGGCGGAATCTACTAGCTCTTCGAGATCTTCAAAATAGATGTTGACTAGAACAGTCTGCATCTCATCATGCAATCCATTCACAAATCTCTCCTTCTTCTTGGATTCAGTGTTGATCTCATCAAGGGCATACCTAGCTAGGGACATAAATTTGTCATGGTACTCAACTACCATCATCCTGCCTTGCTTCAATTCTCTGAACTCATCTCTCATCTGGGTGACTAAATCTTGCGGCACATGGGTGCGGCTGAACTTGATCTTCAAAGCTTCCCAAGTCATGATCTGACCCTGGTTCATAGTACGGGTGCTATTCCACCAGGCTCTTGCATCTCCTGCCAGATAATGGGTGGCAAACAGTACCTTCTCATTGGTGTCAAGTCATGCGACTTCTAGATTGTTCTCCATAGTTTGTAGCCAGTCATCAGCATCTAAAGGGTCTTCAGACTTACTAAAGATAGGGGGATTGGTATTCTGAAAGTTCTTAAGCTTGGATCCATGATGATCCTGATTTCCTTGGCTTTGATTATTGTGGGCCATTTGAGATATCTGTTGCAGGGTGGCTAGATTGGCTTGGCGCTCGGCTCTACTAGCTTCACGGTCGGAAACTAGCATCTGCAGAATCTACAACATTGTGTCCTGCGATGAGCTGCTTCCTCCGGGGTTTCCACGAGTCATCTGAAGATTGAGATAGAGAATGAGATAAGAGGGAAATTTCTAAGGTTCATGGTTTTGTTTTCAAAAGCTTGAAACTTTGAGTTTGACTCATGTTTGGCAAACTAACTTCTCCTCATTCATTCATTCATTCATTCATTCAAAGCACACCATACAAACACACCACAACACAAAAGGAAAACTGATGGTTTTAAGAACCATTCTATGAACTAAGATACAGTGGGACCGGTACAACGCCTCCCTACGGCAGTGATCAAGTGCATCTACTCATCATCAATGAAGTCTAAATCATCATCATCGATGTAGAAATCCATGTCATCATCCTCCAGGTAGTCGTTGTCATCACTGAGGTACGAGTGAAGATCACCCTGGATGTCTTCACCTTCTTCCCCTTCCTTCGCTTCCAGTTGGATTTACTGCTCATAGATGGTCTTCTCGAGGTCGGCCACCTTCTTGCAAAGACGAGCGATGGTGCGATCCTTCTTCTCACGTTGACGACTAAGTGATTTGCAATCCTTGACGAGCATGGCGAGAGTCTGGTCCTTCTGGGAAACAATGGCAAGGTTGTGGTTGGCGTAGGCTCGAGCATTGTCCAATTCCTTCTACCTATCATACAGCAGGAAGTCAAGGTTCTCCACTTCGCGCTTCATCTCTGGGTGACTTGGCATCTCCAATGGCATTCCTATAGAATCATGCCTTGTGAAGTGCGCAAAGCGAGTTCCCTGGATCAAGTTGATGTTCTATCCGCAAAGACGGGCAAGAGCTTCATGCATTGCCCTGGCTAATCCATCTAGCTAGTTGTTCTCTCGCATGGTGAATTGAATCTTCTCAGAAAGGGGTGCTTCCATCTTGCCTCTGAGATCTGCAACTATCAGCCATTGTAGATCTCCTCCTGGGTGATCATTGAGTTGAGCCCTGAAGAATTCCGGATGCGGGCGCTCCAAATACTCTGACAGTGCATCTAGATCCCTCTCAAAGATTAGTTGGCCTCCGTTGCCCAATTGGTAGAACTTGCAATACTAAACTTCCATCTATAAGAATTTAGGATGAGTAAGTTAGTGAGGTGATCAAGTGTGTCAAATTTTATGTAGGAATGTAAGAATTTTGAGGACAGGATTTTTTTTGAAAGAATCAAGGATAAGAGTGGGAATAGGTTTTCATAAATACTCACGTCTTTGGTTTTGAAACTAAGTTTTTTGTTCGGACGTCCATTCTAACTAGGGTCTCCTATGGTCAGGATGGCTCTAATACCAACTTGTCAACACCCGGATTTTTAATCCCAGATGCCTGTTATGCCATACCTCGCAATCCCAGGATTACCATTTTTGTGAGACATAACAGATTGGATATCACAGTACATCATCCATTACAAACCGTAATAAGGTCTTACACAAATAAAGGATCTCATGATCCAGTCTTAATACAAACACACAGTGGAATAATAAGCATAGTAGTGGGCTCCATCTTCAGGGTCACAAGCAATTCTGACGATGGGAGATAATCCTAGTTGTCATAGCCGTCTTGTTGTCCATCTTCCTGATAGTCCTCCTCATAGTCTGGCCATGGGAATAGCCTGGGACAAAGCCATGAGTACTCTTTAAGTACTCACAAACTATCACTAACAAGTAAGGTAGTTCTAGTAGGAATCTTAAGCTCTAGGTTTATTTGCAAAAAGCTAGATTTATCTAAACTGAGTTTAGAAGTAAATAAAACTAATGTAATGTTCTAAATCACTTAAGTGGAAAACTAGTTTTCATATTCACAGCCCTGTTGTGGTCAAGTCAAAGTCACAATTCATTTCACAAGTCATTTTGAAAACATCTGATGACGGAACAGTATGGCCACTCCAACTGTCCATGACCGTGGACGCGACTATTCGAATAGTTCGACACTCTACAGAGGTGGTATATTTTCACCACAAAATTCGATACATCCGTCAAGGATAACCCTGAATCATCATACTTAGTATGCGGATGATCAATCATAACCTTTCAATTACACACTCTAGTATAGGCACCTCCCCTATGAGCTTGGCCTCCCAGCCATGGCCATCTATCATCCTGGGCACATCATAGGTGGACATCATCAAGAGGTAGCCTCAGCTCAAACCTCTCCCATGAGGGAAACCATACTAATGCATATAAACTTCCGGCTAAGCCCTACCCTATTCAGGTATTGTGGTTGTACGGTAAAATTGGAATGGTATCGCATCCGAACCCAACCATCAGTTTTTATAAAGGGGTAAGGCTCATGCCTCAAAATTTTCATCATCAAATCCTTTGGTGTTTCTCAACACATGTCAACACATCTCAATAGAATGAAGCATCATTCCAAGGTTTTCATAATCATTTTTACCAAGTATTCCCATCTAGAGTGATCAAGTTTTTATGCTTAGCACTAGCCACTAAGGTTAAGAGTGTTCACTAATGAGGGGTGCTAATCTTCAATCTCATGCCCTAGAATGACATCTAAGTATCACTAGATAGGCCTAGTTTTATACTCTTTATGATATCTATACTATTTTCCAAAAACTCACAAAGCACTAACTAAAAATAAAGAACTTTGGTAAAGTAAAAGAATAAAGCTTGCAAGTAAAACTTGGGATGGGTATAATCAAAGGGATATAACCAAAGCATGCCTCATGCATCTTGCGTAGGTTAAAACTTGCATGGTTAACTTGTATAATTCTAGCTTGCCTTGGTTGGTAAAGTGATTGAAGTTTTCTTCATCTTCTTCGGGGTAGAACTCGTCCTCCTCGTAGACTTGGTCAGTACTATTGTCTATAAAGGAAAACATGGTACACAATCACCAAACAATACTTAACTAAGTCTATTTAGCACACTAAGGCTCACATTTGATAATCTAGTATCATCACAATCATCACATGAAATAAAGAACTAGTTTTATTCATTTTATTTTAGAAAAGTAATTTCTACTCATTGAAATTAATTAAGATTTAATATTCTCCAATTAAAATATGGGATCATGTGGACACATGTAATCACCACATATTCCAATACATAGGAATGTGATTTAAAGTGTTGGTCACATTTTATAAAGTTTACGATTAATATTTAATCAATTTAAAGTGACTAGAAATGCTCTAATAGCATTCTTTTGGTACTAGTCCAATGTCACTGCATGCAAACCTAAATATTTTTACATTCAGATATATATTATCAAATGTGATTTTTGAGAGTTGGAATCAACTAAAAATATATTATGGTTGATTTTTGAAAAATGTTTGAAGTTGCAAAATTCTCTGTCTTATTATTTTTGGTATAGGTGATCTATAACTCCAATTGATTTAAATCCAACGGGCGTCGATATATATTTTAATTATCTTTCTAACAAAATTTGAATCATGCAAATTGGTTAAGTAAAACTCTCTGAATTGATTTTTTAATCTAGGCATAGAATAGGGTTTCAACTAAAAAAGAAAATCCATATTTGAATTTCTAGGCCTGGGTGGGAAAGCTAAACGGGCCGGCCCAGTTACACTACGCAGCGTAGAGGGCTGCTGACAGCACGGACCCACTGGTCAGCGAGACTAACAACGTGAAACGGTATGGACGAATCTAGCCCGTGCCATCCTATTCTAATCCAACGGCCGAGCGTCATCGTCGACGACGAACAGCTCCGGCGAGGAATGTGACCTAGCGCGGCGGTGGGGGTCTCGCGGGGCTCACCTGGGCTCCAGTTAGGGTCGGCGACAGGGGCGATCACCATGGCAGACGACGGCGAGGCGAGGCGCTGTCACGGCAGGGCTTGGGGTGGTCGGAATCGACGACGCCCTTCTCCTCCAGCAGCGGCAGACTTCGGGGAGAAGTAGGGGAGGTCAGTGAGAGGTGGGGAGTGGAATGGTGTGAAGAATGGAGGCAGCGGTGGCCTCCTTTTATAGCGCGGCGAGGGGACCGAGCGGTGCAGCGATGAGCTCGATGGTGGCGTCGCTACAAGCGGCTAATGGCATGGGCGAGGGCGTAGGACGGTGCGGTGCTCCCTGGCGGTTCTCACGGACTTAATGGCGCGGCGTGGGGCAACTTGGTTCGGTCGAGAGCGTGCGGCGCTCCATGCGGTGGCAAAAGTGTTTGCGGCAGCGTGCGGGAGCTGCGGGTCGCGTGACGGTGAACTGGGGTGTCTACTGGGGTGTGGTGATCATGGTGAGGTTGCGCATGCGCGGTGAAGGCAAGGCGCGAGCTGGTGGGTCTGGTCGGGCACGGCGCACTGGCACGCTCCAGACACGGTGCAGAGAGGTAGTGCGCGGCGGTGCTAGTGTGGTCCATGGCTTGGCTGCGATCGTGGGCTGGACAGGGGGTGGCGGTAGGCTAGGGTGATGCTCCTGGACATGCTGGATGGGCGCAGGGCGGTCAGCGGTGAGCTGGCCATGGTCGGCCGGCGATGACCACAAACGGGCGGCGCTCCACTATGCAAACGGCGAAGGAGGATATGGTCTAGTGCTTGGTTAGATGCTAGGGGATAGGGGAGTGGAGAGGGGACCAAATGGTCGAAGTTTACTGTGCACAACAGTGAAGTTAGGTAGAGGTTAATTCTGTGTCAGCAAGGTGTTTGTGTTAATGGCCGCATGAAATTTACTTTTGAATTTTTGATTCAAAATTTCTGAGTGATCTTAGATTAAGCTTGAGAGACTAGGTTTGCTTGGAGAGGTCAAGGGGAATTGATTTGGTGTGTTTTTGAAAAAGTGGGATCTTAACACATACACTTGATTCAATTTTCAAATGTCCTTTAAATTGATTTGCGAGATATTTTTGTAAGTTTGTAAACTGGGACTTGATACACTTTTACTTGGTCTAGCAAGGGGTGAAAAGAAATAGAATTGTTTCTGTTGGAAAATCGTCTTCTAGGAACACCTAAAGTGGCCTAGTGGTTTAAAATGGTCAAAATGACCATTTGCTTTATTTATTCTTATTTGATTTCTTTTTCTTTGGATTTTGTTTGTAAAGGGTCTAGATGATGTGGCATTCATCATTAAACCATTTCACAACATTTAGAACAAACAAGCATGTCATATACACTCAATTCTATACTAATGCAAACACACATGCATTCACATTCATTTTCTTAATAAAAGTTTTTGTTAACCCTAAATTGGGTGATTAGATCTTGATAACCTTGATTAAAGTTTTTGAAGTCTTACATAGGGGAATGCATTGTGTATTTGGCTACTAATCGTAGGGGTTGTCGGAGTGATAGAAACCTAAACCCCCGTTAGGAAACCTTTGCACAAGGGAGTGTAGGATCTCAGAGTTTAAAGCTGTGGTTAGATTTTTTATCTTAATTACTTTCTTGTACTTGCGGATTCTTGCAAGGGGTATAATCACAAGTATGTATTAGTCCTAGGAAGGTCTCTACATTAGCACAGGTTCACCCACACAACACTTATCTAACTAAAGAAGATTAATCAACTATATGAAGCGAAAGCACTTGACGATATTCCCGTGTGTCCTCGAGAATGTTTGGTCATCTTAAGTAATACAACCGACGTGTCCTTTGCTAAAGAGAGGATTGGGCCCCTTGCTGCATTTAGTATTATTGTCTTTTATTTACTCGTAAAACCCCCTAAAAATCCGTTTGCTAAGTATTTATAGAGAATTCCTGCTCCAAGCCACTCGTCAACACCTTCTGCTCCTCGTTGGGTTCGACACTCTTACTTATCGAAAATATGGTGATACACCCCCTATACTTGTTGGTCATCAAGACTATTTTCTAGCGCCGTTGCCGGGGAGTGAAGCGCTATTGAAGAGTGGAACTGGTAAAGGAAACTTCTATTGTGAGTATTGTTTATATATGTTAGTTACTTTATTTCAATATGGATAATTCACTTAGTTTCTTATTTCGTAATGTTACTACCACTGCTAAGGTAATAGATGAACCACCACCTGCTAAAAATGATACTTTCAAAATACCTACAAGAATTATTGATCGTATTATGGATAACTACTATTTTGGAGATGGAACTGTCCATCCCGGTGATCATTTGCTCTGTATACACGGATTATGCGGGTTGCTCAAGTGTGCAGGTATTACAACAGATCAAGTCAAGAAGAAGTTATTCTCATTATCACTGAAAGGAAGAGCTGAGGAATGGTATAAGCTGCTGAAGAATGGCCAATCTCTTGAATGGGAGGAAGTAGTGCCTCTCTTTTATTCTAAATTTTATCCTCCTAGTGAGATTCATAAAGATCGGAATCAAATATACAGCTTTCGGCCTCTTGATGGAGAGAGTACAACTCAAGCTTGGGGGAGACTGAAGTTACTAATGCTCAAATGTCCTATTCATGAGCTCCCTCACAATATTATTATCAATAATTTTTATGCAAGGCTTTCTCTTCATGATAAGGATCTATTGGATGCTTCTTGTGCTGGATCATTTACACGCATGGAAGAAGAAGCTAACTGGGATCTTCTAGACCGTATTCAAGACAATGCTGAAGCATGGGAGAATGATAAAGGAAGAAAGTCAGGTATAAATTATGATTATGAATGCATTAAATCTTTTATGGGAACTCTTTCAGAATATTAGTAATGCTTATGGTCTAGACTCTCAAGTTATTGCAAATTGTTTTAAGGCTTTTGCTTCATATATTGAAATTCCAAAAATAGAATGGAACAAGTATCATGCACCGTATAATGATATTGTTGATTGTGTTCCTGCTAGGAGTACTGAAGTTTGCACTATTGATCGTATTTTACCTAAACCTTATATCGAGATAATACCTTTCCCGGATAAAGTAAAGGAGCATTCTATGATAACTAGTGTAATAAATAAAAGTGCAAAGAGAGCTGTAAAGCCTGATGAACAAATAAACATTGAACCTGCAGTAGCAATTGTGAAAGATCTTGTCACTAAAAGTGTAGAAGATGGACACATTATCTTTTGTGAGGATACCTCTAATATTGTCTCACATCTTAATAGAACTAGAAAAGCTAGTGTCCCTATGCTTTCTATTATAATTGGTGATCATTGCTATTATGGTTTATGTGATATTGGTGCAAGTTCAAGTGCTATTTCCTTACGAGCTTTACAAAGAAATTATGCATGAAATTAATCCATGCGAATTAGAAGAAATTGACATGGTTATTCACCTTGCTAATAGAGAGATCATCTCTCCAATTGGTATTGTAAGAGATGTGGAAGTTCTTTGTGGTAAGATTAAATATCCTGCTGATTTTCTAGTACTTGGTTCAGCTGCTAGTAAAACATATCCTATTATATTTGGTAGACCTTGCTTGAACACGTGTGGAGCCATTATAGACTGTAAAAGGGAGAAAATTTTAACGATGGGGAATCTTATGAGTTTAATTTTTCGAAATTTGCTAAAGTTTCTTATGAAAATGAAACTCCTAATGAGGATTTTAGAGTCGAACAACTTGCTTCTATTTATCTTGCTCCTAACAGTGCTTTGCAGCAATTTATGGAAGACCACGAAAGTGAGATCTTCATGGAAGAAAGAAATGAGATTGACGAGATTCTCCGTCGTCAACCTAAGATGCTTAAGCATAACTTGCCTGTGGAAGATTTGGGTACCACATTGCCACCTAAAAAGGATCCGGTTTTTGATCTAAAACCTTTACCTGACGATCTTAAATATGCTTATATTGGTGATAAGAAAATATATCATGTTATTATTAGTTCTAAACTTTCAGGGAAGGAAGAGGAAATATTATTGGAAGTATTGAAGAAACACCGAGGGCTATGGGCTATACCCTTGATGATTTAAAGGGGATTTCTCCTACTATATGTCAGCACGCTATCAATATAGAACCTGATGCAAAACCAGTGGTAGAACATCATCATCATTTAAATCCTAAGATGAAGTGGTAAGAAACGAGGTATTAAAACTCCTTGATGCTGGTATTATTTATCCTATTGCTGATAGTGAATGGGTTAGTCATGTTCATTGTGTTCCTAAGAAAGGGGAATTACCGTTGTGCCTAATGATAATGATGAGCTTAT
The DNA here is from genome assembly GCA_910589775.1 of Avena eriantha. Taxonomy (NCBI): domain Eukaryota; kingdom Viridiplantae; phylum Streptophyta; class Magnoliopsida; order Poales; family Poaceae; genus Avena; species Avena eriantha. Next base: position 133,028,346 of record OU342744.1, on the reverse strand, counting down.
TCCCCAAAGAATAGTAGTAGGTTATAGGATGTGCATCGACTTGAGAAAGGTTAACAAAGTTACTAAGAAAGATCATTATCCACTGCCTTTTATTGATCAAATGTTAGAAAGGCTGTCTAAAAAGACCCATTTTTGTTTTCTTGATGGATACTCTAGGTTTTCTCAAATTGCTGTTAAACAACAGGATCAAGAAAAAACTACTTTTACGTGTCCTTATGGAACCTATGCTTATAGGCGTATGCCTTTTGGTTTGTGTAATGCTCCTGCTACTTTTCAAAGATGCATGTCTGCTATCTTTCATGGTTTTTATGAGGAAATTGTGGAAGTATTCATGGACGATTTTTCCGTCTATGGAACTTCTTTTGATAATTGTCTGCACAACCTTGATAAATTTTGCAGAGATGTGAAGAAACTAAACTTGTTCTTAATTGGAAGAAGTGTCACTTCATGGTCAATGAAGGGATTGTCCTTGGACATAAAATTTCCAAAAGAGGCATTGAAGTTGATAGAGCTAAAGTTGAAGCAATTGAGAAAATGCCTTGTCCAAGAGACGCCAAAGGTATTCGTAGTATCCTTGGTCATGCTGGTTTCTATAGAAGGTTTATTAAAGATTTCTCCAAGTTATCAAAACCCGTTACAAATATTCTCCAAAAAGATGTACCCTTTGTTTTTGATAATGATTGTAAGGAAGCTTTTGAAACTCTAAAGAAAGCTTTAACTACTGCTCATATTGTCCAACCACCTGATTGGAACTTACCCTTTGAAATCATGTGTGACGCTAGTGATTTTGTTGTAGGTGCTATTCTTGGGCAACGAATAGATAAAAAGTTAAATGTTATCCATTATGCTAGTAAGACTCTTGATGCTTCTCAAAAGAATTATGCTACTACTGAAAAAGAATTCTTAGCTGTTGTCTTTGCTTGTGATAAGTTTAGACCTTATATTGTTGATTCAAAAGTTACCATTCATACTGATCATGCTGCTATTAAGTACCTTATGACGAAGAAAGATGCTAAGCCTAGGCTTGTTAGATGGGTGTTGCTTTTAGACGAGTTTGATCTACATATTGTAGATAGGAAGGGTGTTGAAAATCCTATTGTTGATAATTTATCTCGATTGGAAAACATCTCTTTTGATCCTATGCCTGTTAATGATAGTTTCCCAAATGAACAATTGGCTGCAGTAGGGGTAAGATCGCGAGGGAGCCCTTGGTATGCGGATTATGCTAACTTTATTGTCTCCAAGTATTTGCCTCCAACTTTTATAGCCCAGCAAAGAAGGACGTTCTTTTACGATTTGAGGCATTATTTTTGGGATGACCTACATTTATATAAAGAGGGGGTAGATGGTATTATGCGAAGATGTGTTCCGGAATATGAACAAAAGGAGATATTGCAGAAATGTCATGGTAGTGCCTATGGGGGACATCATTCGGGAGATAGAACCACACAAAAGGTGCTACAATCAGGTTTGTACTGGCCTACCCTTTTTAAAGATGCAAGAAAATTTGTCTTATCATGTGATGAGTGTCACCGAGTTGGTAATATTTCTAGACGCAATGAGATGCCTATGAATTACTCTCTTGTTATTGAGCCATTTGATTGTTGGTGATTCGAATTTATGGGTCCTTTTCCCCCTTCAAAAGGTTTATACTCATATTCTTGTTGTTGTTGACTATGTTACTAAGTGGGTAGAAGCCATACCTACAAAAAGTGCTGATGGTGAGACCTCCTTAAAAATGCTTGAGGATATTATTTTTCCTAGGTTTGGAGTGCCTAGGTATCTTATGATTGATGGAGGTTCTCATTTCATTCATGGTGGTTTTAGTAAAACCCTTGCTAAATATGATGTTAATCATAGAATTGCTTCAGGTTATCATCCCCAAACTAGTGGGCAAGTAGAACTATCAAATAGAGAAATTAAATCCATCTTGCAAAAGACTATCAATGGACCTAGGAAAAATTGGTCTAAAAATTTGAATGATGCTTTATGGGCTTATAGAACTGCCTATAAAAATCCTATGGGAATGTCTCCTTACAAAATGGTTTATGGGAAAGCTTGCCACCTGCCTTTAGAATTAGAACACAAAGATTATTGGGCAATGAAAGAACTTAATAGAGATTTCAAACTCGCTGGTGAGAAAAGATTATTTGACTTAAGTTCGTTAGATGAGTGGAGGAGTGAAGCATATGAAAAGTCTAGACTCTTCAAATAAAAAGTTAAAAGATCGCATGACAAGAGAATTCTTAAGAGAGAGTTCCATGTTGGTGAGAAGATTCTATTGTATAGGTCTCTTCTTAATTTTTTTGCAGGAAAACTACTCTCAAAATGGGAAGGACCCTTTCTTATTGAAGAAGTATATCGTTCAGGTGCAAAAAAAAATTCTTCCTTAAAAGATAACACTACACAAGTGGTGAATGGTCAGAGACTAAAGCACTATATTTCTGGAGATTCTTACAATGAAGATATGGATGCTATTCAAATGGTGACTCCAGAAAAATTTATCAAATACCAATTTCAGAGACTTGCAGAGTCCATGTTCGAATAGGTAACAGTTCTAGTAAGAAAAGGTCCGCGAAAAATCTGTCATGTTATTTTTTTGCAGTTTTTATCTAACGGGGAAAGCAACGAGTCGAAAGAGGGACGGAAACGGAGCCCGGGTGGCTCACACCACCCCGTGGCACGGGCCCACCTGGCCGCACCACCAGGTGGTGTGGCCACCCCGGAACCCGTCTCTGGCCCGTTTTCTCTCAGTACTTTCCTTTCATTGTAAAACTTCGTAATATATAATCCCCCGGATCCCTTGAGGTTCGTATATTGTGTTCTCGTCATGTTTTTGTTTCGATCTGTTTCTGACAGGTAGAATCCCAGTTTTGGAGCTACAATGTCTTCCTCTGGATCAGCCAAGGAAGATTCCTCCACGAACATCATTAACCCGTAAATGCATGAGTTGAAGATTCATCCCAAAGAGTTGTTGCTCGAAGAAGGGAAGGTGCAGATAAAAGAGGTTCAGAGCCCTAAAGGTGAAGGCAGTCTGGAGGACAGGTTGGAAGCACTGGAGAAAGAAGTCTTTAGGTACAAGAAGATGGTGGAACACGAAGTGGATATCATCCATAAGATTAGTTCCGAACTCATCGCCAAGCACTAGAAGGAGATCGCTGAGCTTAAGGATGAAATTCTCTCACTTCACCAAACAACCAAACAACTACAAGCGCAGCTCTACGATGTGCAAAATCAAAACTGTGAGTATGAGGTTAGGTTTAAACACATAAGTGTTGCTGCTAGTTTCACGATGTTGGAGACCAGGATGTCTTTTGTTGATGGGGAACCCTTACCTTGGAAGTCGGAAGATGACAAGAGAACACCACCACCACCGAAGGAGTAATTCGTCATCAGGTTTTGGCATCCCCTTGGTTTGTTCCAAGCTTGGGGGAGTGCCGCGGTATCACATCATTATCTTTTGTCTTTTTACCTTTTTCAGTAGAGTCATATCATGAATAGAGAAGTTATCATATAGGATGGTTTGCATTATGGAAAGTGTCTCTCCTCTAGTTAGATATCTGTGTGGTGTGAGTTGCCGTTATAGAATATTAATGAGAAGTTCTATCATTTACTCTTTTGCATATTTTATATTAGTTTTCAATTTCTGTTATATGATGGATCTTCTTGTTAGTATTGGTATCACTTTGGGAACATGAAGTAAATTTAGTTGGTTTTGGCAAACCTGGCTCTAGTCAGTAGCAACACTATTTGAGAATTGAATGAAAAAGATAAAAGTACTTTCAAGAAATATATTCATCATCTTTCTTTCTTGATTGGCTCATAAGCTTAGTATTCTCTAGTTAAGATCTTTTTTGTTTCCAAGGAAGATTGCATGTTTTTTTATCACCAGTATGTTTGTTTGTTTCCTTCAACTCTTATGCTTGCTAGCCAGCCTTGTTAGCCAAAAACCTGTACTGAGAGGGAATGCTTCTCGTGCATCCAATCCTTAAACCAAAACATATGCCATTTGTGTCCACCATACCTACCTATTAGCATCATTGTTGTTCCAAGTAAATTCATGTTTTTTATCTACCTTCCGAATTAAACTTGTTGTGTGAAAATTAGTGATTAAAGCTCTCACGAACTTGATGGCACACTTTACTTTCTTGCACTTAATAAACTTGAACCATTGTGCCCATCTATGTTGCGTATATGCTTGCGTTTTGTAAGTTGTGAATTAGCAGAACCATGCTGTCATGGAGAATGCTTTCAACATTGCACTTTATTAGTTGATATCATGTTCTTTTGCTTATGGATCCCGACGGTGTGAAATGAAAGGGGAGCTTGTAAGGCTCATGGAGTTCGTATCTGTGTTAGAAAAATGCCTGGACGGCTGGTCTAATCCATGCCTAATCATGGTGGAAACCTACAGCGTAACCATAGTGAGCAATCTATGAAGCATCCTCTTTATAAAAAAAGACCTATGCAAATAGGAAAGAAAAAAAAGAAAAAAAAGAGAACCTATGCAAATAGGAAATAAAAGGATGCTGAGATGCTCATTGTCTGCTTAACTTGTCATTTTGATATGGGGATTCTTCTGTATCATCAGGAAAGGGGTACCCCATTGGCGGTTCTCTATGATACACATGTACTTTCGATCACAATAACTTACTTGTGACTAAACTTGAGTAGCATGAGGAACAGTCTTCGTAAATAAGGGGCATGAGATTTTTAGCTTATAACTTGTCAAGCATATCCTCATATTTGATCACTTTAACCTTAATCACCTAAAGATGCTTATGATAGGGGCAATGAGAGTTGAAAGCTAATAAGTACCATAATTTTTTGAAGCTCTTTATGAAACTTGAAATCCCTGCTTCCCTCTGCGAAGGGCCTATCTTTTACTTTTTAGTGGAGTCAGTAAACCTATTCCCTTCTATCTCAGCAAGTATTTTGAGTTGTTGTGTTTCATTCATTCATATGATGATTTATTCAATCATGTTTCTTATGTTCCTTGTTTTTCACATTGCTCTTATCTTAGTGAGTATTAATTTGAAAGCTATCATTGAAAACCCCATTATGTTTGAACTCCTGCAAATTGTTAACTATTCTTTGACCAAGAGCAAAGTTTGCCATTACCAATTATGATTTACTTTGTGTATCTTTATTTGTGTTTCCTTTACCTATTGAAAGTTAAGTTATATAATAGTGAGTTGTCTTCTATTATGATTTGTGTATTGATGAATGTGATGCTTCTTGTCCGTATTATTTTATCAACACTTCACTCCATAAACGCGAGGTCATGTTTATTGAGCTCAGTTTTCGCTTGAGGACAAGTGAAGTCTAAGCTTGGGGGGACTTGATACATCCATTTTGCATCACTATTCTATATCATAATTTACTGTTATTCGTTGATATATTTCATATTAAGAGATGATACTTATGTTATTTCACCTGTTTTTGCATGGTTGGTGACTTTTGGAGGATGGACCGCTGAAGTCAGGATTCTGATGTAAAAGGCACTGTTTAGAGGCGAAATTAGCAAAGATTAGAAAATCCCAGAAAATATATGGAAATTCTATTTTTCCAGAAGACGAAGTATGCCACAAGGGGGAGCAGAGATGGGCCTAAGGGGTCCCACACCACCCCCTGGCGTGGGCCACCCTTGGTCGTGCCACTAGGTGGTGTGGCTACCCTGGCCCACCTCTAGCTCTACTCTTTGGCATATATTATCCTCCCAAAACCCTATGACTCGGGGAGCGACCATAGAAAGATTCCACTGCCTCTACGGGGCGGAAAACTGCAGAGAGAGAAAGAGCTCTCCGGCAGGTAGAAATCTGCCAGGGAAATTCCTTCTTGGAGAGGGGAGATCGTCGCCATCAAAATCACCATTGAGCTATACTTCATCGGGATCAGCATCATCATCTCCACCAGCACCATGATCATCACTCCATACCGCTGTAACAATTGGGTTGAATCTTGCATAGTTCTTAGGGGAAACTTTCCCGGTGTTGATTACTTGTTATAGTTGATGCTATTGAGTGGAACCGTTGAATTATCGTTCATGTTCAGATTGTTACCTATCATTATTTCATCTCTGATCTTGATCCATATGATGTCCCTTGAGTAGTTTGTTTAGTTCTTGAGGACATGGGGGAAGTCATGTTGTTAGTAGTGGAATTGTGTTAAGAAAGATTCAATGGTTTTATAATTAAGTTGTGGTGTTATTCTTCTGGTGGTGTCATGTGAATGTCGACTACATGACACTTCACCTTTATAGGCCTAGGGGAATACATTGTGTATTTGGCTAATAATCGTAGGGGTTGCCGGAGTGACAGAAACCTAAACCCCCATTAGGAAACCTTTGCACAAGGGAGTGTAGGATCTCAGAGTTTAAAGTTGTGGTTAGGTTTTTATCTTAATTACTTTCTTGTAATTGCGGATGCTTGCAAGGGGTATAATCACAAGTATGTATTAGTCCTAGGAATGTCGGTACGTTAGCACAGGTTTACCCACACAACACTTATCTAACTAAAGACGATTAATCAACTATATGAAGCGAAAGCACTTGACGATATTCCCATGTGTCCTCGAGAACGTTTGGTCATCTTAAGTAATACAACCGGCTTGTCCTTTGCTAAAGAAAGGATTGGGCCACTTGCTGCATTTAGTATTATTGTCTTTTATTTACTCGTACTTTATTTATCTACATTATCAAAAAACCCAAAAAAATCCATTTGCTAAGTATTTACAGAGAATTCCTTCTCCAAGCCACTCGTCAACACCTTATGCTCCTCGTTGGGTTCGACACTCTTACTTATTAAAAATACTGCGATACACCCCCTATACTTGTGGGTCATCACCTCCCCAATCCGTGGGCCCTACGTAGATGATTGAGTTGATGGGTGAAAACAAATTGATAAAGTGAGCTCTGTCCTACTCCCTCCGGTCCGAGATTCTATCACTTAACACCATATGTTGGTGTCTTTTTTTCACAGAACCACAACCTTTACATTTTATTTCACAAAACACCAACTTTTTTAATCTTTTGCACAAAACATAGAAAACGGTACTAGCTCAGTTGATAACTGATTAGCTTGTTGGGCCTACTTGTCAGAACCATCATGGCAGCGTGGGTAGCTACAACTTGCCCAGATTTCATTAGTCTGTAAGTAGATTATAACCACACAAATTATCACTCAATGTCCAGGAGATTTTATCACTGCAAATTATAACCACACAGAATAAAATATTTAAACAATTAGGACATGGTTCTTTTCATTTCATACAAAATATTTAGACAACCAGGACAAGTTTAGTCTACTTTTAGTGTCTCCCAGCACATACAAAATAAGAGTCTGGAACTTCCGCAATCAGGACATAGCTCTTTTCATTTCATACAAAGTTTAGAGGCTTAATTATCTTTTCTCCCGCTGCAATCCTTGCTTATTACCAGCTATGAAGTAAGCGTAAGTACGGGTCTCGGTGTAATGAACCAGTTGCCTTCGTCCACGAACATAATGGAGCTTCGACCTTGGTGGTGATGTATCTTGCCGAGGCGCACATGAAGGTTGTTGAGTTGATGTCGGACCTTGCTGTGGTGGAGCTTGTCGTGGTGGTGCAAATGGGACTTGGCGCTTGTGCCGGTGGAGGTGGAGGTGTTGCAGCTGGTGGCGAGGCAGGACTTGCAGGCATGTGACGTACTCAGGCAGTTGCCGGTTGCTCTGAAATAATACAAAACCACAACATTTAGAAAGGAGCTACATTTATACGTCAATCAAAGCCAAATGGTTCAGCCCCCAAAACTAGGGTTCTTCATCTTCTCACTATAACTCTCTTCAAATCCCTCACCAAAATAAGAAATTGAAGAATTTTTAGCATTGCTCATGAATCTTACCCACTGAACAATATGGGATCATCAGAATCCATGGCTTGCATCCTCCATGTTAGCGCACCGCCGAATACGACATGTTTGCTCGATAGAAGGAAGACGGCCACGCTGGACTGCTTGACAGTGGGCTAAAATTTACTAATGGGCTATTAGTGTGGTTTATGTGTTATGTGCAAAATGTTACCACAAAAATTGGCGTTTTGTGAAAAAAAATCACTAAGGTTGTGGTTTTGTGATAAAATGGCACCAACATGTGGTGCTAAGTGATAAAATCTCCTCCGGTCCTATTTTTACTTTATTACTCAATATATCCCGCTTCATTGGAAGTTGATATGAATACCATCGAACTTGTATTCATCAAGGCATTCGAGGAAGCAAGAAGGATCTTGACAAGCTACTGTATTTAGTACTACTAGCCACTATTTCTCCTCGATGAAACTATGAAACTTTTAATAGGAGTAGCAACTAGAAGTATTAGTAGTAGTACTCAAGTATTAATCCTGTTTGTATTATTAGTACTCGGATTTTAGTGCCTAGTCGATCTTGTACTTCTGCTATATATTTTAAATAATACGATTTATTTAACAAATTTCACGAATAATACACGAATTTGAGGAATTGCGAATCTAGCACAACATTTGTTAAATTAGCCATACTATTCGTGTATTATTCGTGAAATTTGTTAAACAAATCATATTATTTAAAAAGAATAGTCGTACTGCTGGCAAGGCGAGCAAGTCCTCCTTCCACCGCACATATTTTGCCTTGGTTTTTTTTTAAATGCTCCTCCACCCAAAATTATGTCTCGTCGCTGCCTTTCGTGAGAGAAAAGGCTCCTGGGTGAAGGAGAATCATCGTCTGTCTCTCCTCCTCAATGTGGCATTGGCTGCTATGTCCACTCTTGCATCTATGCCTGGCACTTGTTTAGGTGGGAAGCATCACAGCAGTCACCTCTTCCTTCCCATGTAAGCTTCCACGCAATGGAGTACAACCATGCAGGCGTAGCAGTGCAGAGAAAGTTGGGGCCCGTGGTGGTCCAGCCCAACTTTCCTTCTGTTTGCCTCGTGCTTCTACCCAAAAATGAGCTCTGGCTGGATGTTTTCTTTCTCTTCCATATTAGGCTGCTCTTCACAGTGCTAAATAACTTAGGCTAGTAAAACTTTCACATGTTACTACAGTACCTTCAAAGTGTATTGGGTGAAAACAAATATACACCGTTACTTTTTATAGATGTGGCTCTTTCATAATTTTTTGAGCTTTACCTATTACAGAGCATAATTTTATGTAGTGATGATATGTCATACTTTATTATTATGTGGGTCTCACGTGCCAACTTACTAATAAAAGGGTGGTGCACAAATACAAAGAGGCCGCTAATCTTGTCCAACTAAACCAAGAATTTGTAGATAATAAGGCCTCAAAATATACAAAAAGGACCCTAGTACAGAAAGGAAAGGCGCAATCAGGTAGAGCTTCATTGATTATCAGCTGTGGTATATAAAAGAAGGGCACGGCTCAAGGCCGGATCAGAGAGTCCTCATTTCCCCCACCCAAATCGCAATGCTTGGGACGGTCACTGTGAAGATGGAAGCCACCATTCTCAACTATTCCTCCTGCTCCCATCCCTCAAGCCCCTGCGGGTCTACAAGGTCTGTCCATTTCTCCCTCACAATCCATTGATTTTTCTTTTGTTGGTTCGTCCATGCAACTATTTTATTTTTCAAACTTCCATTTCTACAGTGCACGGATATTCATCTAGTCTACCACCGCTGCGTCCGCAAGATCACCTCCTGCCAGAAGTGCGAGCAGCTTAGCGGCGGATTCACCCACGAGCCCGCCATGGACGCCGTCCTATCAGCGGCTAGGGTCGAGTGCTCCCACAAAGGCTGCAGTAGTTTGCCGCCCTACTACGAACTCCACGAGCACGAAATCATGTGCCGGTACACTCCTTGCACTTGCACGGAGACCGTTTGCGACTTTGTCGCCCCACCGCAAGCGCTCGTCGCCCACATCAAAGCGGTCCACTCGATCCAAGTGCAGAAGATCCAGTATGCCACCACCAAAGCTTTCCAGGAGCTGGTGCTGCTGCCGAGCGAGGCGTCCCGCCGGCTCATCCTCGTTGGGGAGCAGGATGGCGTCGTGTTCGTCCTAACGATTGGCACGGTAAGCACAGTCCCCCTCGTGTCTATGGTATGTGTTAGGGCCGTGATGTGTGACTTGTTGGTGTATAGGGTAAGGATGTGGGCGGAATGTCCGATGCTGCTATCCTGGACAGACGGTAGGAGGAGGACTGACACCGTGACGGTGGAGCTCGATGCGCCGAGCTCTGCTAAGCCGGGCAACATCGCGTTTGAGGACCTTACGTCTTACCTGGCGGCGCCGCCTCATTACCTGGTCGGTCCTGCTAGGTCGAAGGAGCTGCGTTTCTTCTTTCGCGTCGAGTTTTAGTGGTGATGTAAGATGTTAATTGGTTTAATTGCAGAAAGACCGTTTGCATACCATGAATGTTAATCTCTGTCCCAAGAAATAAGGCTCCCTTATTTTTCTTGTTTTTTGTTTGACCAAGATTTACTCTAAATATATATTAAGAATGTTGGTACTGTACAAATTTAGCATCATTGGAAAGTGTGTTTCAATACAAATTCAACGAAACAAATTTTACACAATACAAGTAAATTTTAGTTTCTCTATTTATTCAGTCAAACTTTACTTTGGAGTGCGTGTGCGCCTTATTCCTTGAAACGGAGGTAGATGAGTTCGGTGGATGTACTCTCCTGAGTATTTTTTTTATGAAGTCTTAACTTCCAATGGGTTGGGTGAATGTACTCTGCTGAGTAGGCCAGAGGGCTAATTCGCAATACTATCAAGTAGATGAATTATTCACTCTAATTTATTTATGCATGCACCACTAGTTTTACATGCATGAGACGCTAGATAAAAAAGGGGACATGATGAGAGATGAAACAACATGCATTGGGAGATTGAGAGAAAATAGAGATATCTAAATTAATAAGTCACGGAAATTAAGACCATAAAGAGGATGGGTCTTATTATAATTTCTAACAATTTTAAAAAGCTCTCTGGCCTAATAATCCCAAATAGAGGTAGGAGTACTAGTCAACATACATTCGAGAGTACTAGTATGTACTACTCTAGAGTAGTAGTACTCCCCTCCAATTCATATTAATTGTCACTGGATTGGATCTACTTGTATCTAGCACTAAAACATGTCTAGATACATCCATTTTTGTGACAAGTAAATATAGCCATTTTTGGAGTAGTACTCGTTTGGTTGGAAGAAATCATATTTTTTCCACAATAGGGACGGTGGTTTTTTGCTAGTAGTAGTACTAGTACATAGCAGGTAGTAGTAATATATATGTTTATACTTTACTAACTCAAAATACATTCGGGCAATCGACAAATATTCATCTTGCGGTTCTGGTACTACAGTGCTACTAGCAGTTTTTCAGGGGGCCATTCACCCTCTGTCTTTTAGCAGTACTCCTCCTAGTATAAATGGAATTACTCAAAGAAAGTCCCTACCACTATAAAATTATAATCTTCCATGGCTGTTGATTAACAAGACAATTCATTGAGGTGGGGTGGGCTGTTGGCATGCTACGACGCCTACTCCTACTATCACTCTGTAGTAAAAATAAAAGAAACAATTGCGATTCCTTGCATTAATTCTTGCCTTCGCCCCTTGCATGCCTGCAATATATACATGCATTAACTTCTGCGAGTAGTATAGTAAAAGTAGGAGTAGTATCAAGCAAGGATATACTGAAACACAAAGATATACTCGTAGGTCACATGGTGTACCATTCTGAGTCTTTGTCTTCTTATTCTTTGGTTTGCTTGCCCTTTCCCTTGGCCTTCTTCCTTAGTTCTTTTTTTGTGGAACATTTCAAGAGTTTGTTGACCCCTCTCGAAGTTCACTATCCGCCTGTATACCTCGTAGGCCGCGTAGGCGTTGAGGCTTGCATACTTGATCTGCTCTTCGGTCAGGGGCATGTTCCCCCGCTGCTTGTGGTCCACATCCTTCTTATTCTTCTTCATGACTTTGTAATGGATGTCTATGAGCGCCACCGCGTAGTCAGCCAAAGAATCCTTCTCATTCGTGGAGCCGACAGGCTTCCACCTCTTCTGGATGTCCGCGAAGTTCGTCATTGGTACTAGACAACGCCTAAGCTTGATACGTTCATTGCCGATGTCGACGCCTGCAAAGGAAATGTTAGGGTTGGCGAGGAACTCTGCTAGCTTGCAGCATGGCTGGTCGGCCTGGCAGATCTGGTAGACCAGGCAATCCATGCCCACACATAGCTGGACGACAACAGCCTTCTGCGTTGATGATTGCTCATTGGTGTACTCGATGTCGAGGCCAACAATCTTGTCGTCCGTTTCCTCTAGGAGCTTTTGTATTTTCTCGATGTAATCGTTCACCATCGACACTCTGTTGGTATACGCCACCTGTAGTGTGGTGTTTTCAGGGTCCATGAAGTATTACATCTTGCCCAATGGCGCCGCCATGGACTGTGATTGGTGCCTTCTTTTGTTTTGCAGAGGTCCAGCCAGGTGACAGAAAAGGAATGGGATAGAGAAGAAAGGAACCGCTAGGAAGATCGGGAGATGCATGCATGAGCGGTTCTGGAGACGAAAGGGCATGCAGTTTCCCCCCGGCCCCGCCCATGTACTCCTATAGAATAGAATTTATTTACAGATCAGTTTTAAGGATGCGGATTATTTACGGCTATAGGTCGATTTCTAGATTATACAAAAAGTACAAGAACCAAACACATGGGATACTTTATGAACTTGGCTCGAAGGTATAAATATTTTTTGAATTTCACCTACTACTATAATTTTATATAAAAAATGATATGTCATACTTATATTATCTGATTCTCACGTGCAAGGCACTTGTAACTCACTAGTTATTTCTTATCTTATCTTATCTTACCACTATATGTCTACTATTATAATGGAGCAATTTTGAATTGGATCCTTAGCACCAATCCTGACCGTTGGGCTATTAGATCCAATGGTTCACAACACCTGGATTCATGTTGAATAGTACCTAGAGAAAACTCCACCATTTTCTAGAACCATCATGTCACCACCCCCAAAATTTCATAGCATAGTAGGTGATGGCCCAAATATATTGAGCTCGTTGGGGAACCCCAAGAGGAAGATATGATGAGCACAGCAGCAAGTTTTCCCTCAGTATGAAACCAAGGTTATCAATCCAGTAGGAGCAAGGAAACACCCCAAAGGTGTTGCTAGCTGAGCCTTGGCAGGGCGCACTACCGGTGCTAGTAGCAACGTGGAGACCTGCATAACACAACCACAAAACTTTGCCCCCAACTTGCGATGAGGTTGTCAATCTCATCGGTTTTGCTGGAAACAAAGGATTAAGCGTATTGAATGGAAGGAGGTAATAGTTTGCAGAAAGTAAACACAAAGCAGTAAACAGTTTGTAGATTGAATGTAAAAGAAAGGACCGGGGTCCATAGTTCACTAGAGGTGGCTCTCCTTAAGATAGATAACATGCTGGGTGAACAAATTACAGCGGGGCAATTGACAAACATCGAGAAAGAAATACATGCATATACTGATCATCTTGACTCCTTTGAGACTTGATTGGGCATTACAACATTATACATAGACTGTCATCCAACTGCATCTATGACTAATAATCCACCTTCAGGTTATCATCCGAACCCCCTCTAGTATTAAGTTGCAAGCAACAGACTATTGCATTACGAATTGCGTGTAAAGTAAACAATATGATTGCTCTATGAACAAAGGATTGTTGTTTTATCCCTAGTAGCAACAACACATCTAGTACCTTGGAGATTTATGTCACTTCCCCAGATTACCAGAGTCATGAACCCACTATCGAGCATAAATACTAACTCTTGGAGTTGCTCGCATCTACTTGGCCAAGATAGCTACTAACCATGGAAAGCATGCAAGATCACAAATAACAAAGACATGATTGGATCAATAATCAATCTGAAATAGCATCTCAATATCCATCGGATCCCCGCAAACACAACATGCAGAATTACAAATAGATGATCTTGATCATGAATGGATCTCACAAGATCTAAACATGAAAGCACAAAGGAGGAGAACGAGCCATCTAGCTACTACATGGACCCGTAGTCCAGTGATGAACTACTCACGCATCACACCAGAGGCTTGCATGATGATGAAGAAGGCCTCCAGGGTGAATTCTCCTCTCCGACAGGGTGCTAGGAAGAGCTTTAGATCCCTCCCGGTCTAGGGATGGAGACGACGGCGGCTACAGACTCTTTCGTGGATTTTTGATCGGGTACTTAGGGTTTCCGCATCAGAGGCAATATATAGGCGGAAGGAGAGGCCGAGGGGGTGCTAGGGTTGGCCAGACCACCCCCTGGCGCGGGCCAGGCCCTAGCCCCTCTACATCTCATACTCTGGCTCCAGATGTCTTCCGGTAAAATAGCGACTTTGGCTTTTGTCCCATCCAATTCCGAGAATATTCATTTTCTGACTTTCCTGGAACCAAAACAGAAGAAAACAGGCAGCTGGCACTGTGGCTCTTGTTAATAGGTTAGTCCAAGAAATCATATGAAAAGTACTACAAAGTGTGGACAAAACACAAGAAAGTAGATAAAACCAAGCATGGAACATCAAAAATTATAGATACATTTACAATGTATCAACATCCTAAAGGGAATATGCCCGAGAGGCAATAATGAAGTGGTTATTATCTTATTCCATGTTTATGATAAATGTTTATTTTGCATGCTATAATTGTATTGATCGGAAACGTCAATACATGTGTGTTTAATAAACAAAAAGGGTTCCTAGTTATGCCTCTCTTATAGACTAGCTTGTTGATTAACAAGATGATCAAGGTTTCCTGATCATGGACATTGGATGTTGTTAATAACAAGGTCACAGCATTTGTGAAATGATGTGATGAACATTCATCCGAAGTATAGCATTACGATCAAGTCATTATGTTTATATTGCTATAACATCATACGAAGTAATCTTTATCCTTAGACCATGAGATCATGTTAATTGCTAACACCAGAAGAGTATCTTGATAACATCAAACGTCACACCGTAACAGGGTGACTATAAAGATGGGTTCAGTGCTACGAAGGTGTTATGTTGAGGCTCATGGATTAAGAGTGGAATTTTTCAATCCCGATGACGGATAGATATACTCTGGGCCCTCTCGGTGATATCACATTAAGATAGCTTGCAAGCAAGTGATGTGATCACTAGAATGTTATATCACGGGAACGAGAAAAGAGTGCATGTCGGTAACGAGATCAAACTAGGTATTTGGACACCGATGATCGAATCTTGGACATGTATTATATCATGAGACAAAGGGATTAAATTACAAGCATTAAAGGTTCTCACGATCACAGAAGTCATCGTTGAATATGCAGGAGTCAGTATGGATCTCCAGGTCCCGCTTCTGATTATTGATCTGAGAGGAGTCCCAATCATGTCTGCATTATTCGTGAACCATAGGGTGACACACTTAAGAGTTACCGGACACCATTTTGGAGTATATATGTTTCAGACGAAAGAATTGCAAAGCGCAGGAATTGTTTCGATAGAAACCGGAAATTGTTTCGGGTGAAATTGCAGAAAGTGGTTCTGCATGTGATATTGAAATCTTGCAAGGGGTTATATGAGAATGCTTGTTAATTAAAGTAATTAACAAAATTCTGAATAAATTTAATAAAAGAGTTTTATTAAATGATAGAGCATTAAACTTAGAGAATTTTAATGCATTTAAAGTGGGGACTTTAAAAGGGAATGTGAAGAGGCGTTTTAATGTGGAGGGGTTATCACCACATGAATGGAGGAGGTGAAGGGGAACACCCCTTGAGGCGCCGGCCATGGGGAGGGGCACCCCCTCCTCCTATAAAAGGCCACCCTCTTCCTCCTTCTTCCTCACACCTCCTTGTGAAGGATCTCTCTCCCCCTCTAGAATTATTCCCCCATGGTCTCGGATTAGCGAGATACATGTTCCCGATGGCATTTCGTCTGGAAGGAGTTGCTGCTTCTGCTGGATCGCTGGAGCGAGGAGGTGGAGGTTGTCCGGTGGCTTGAACGTGTGTGTGGGTACGGATGTGCTGCTGAGTTGCGACGCTCAGACTTCCACACGATCTTGAGATCGGCAAGTGTACGACTACATCAACCACGAGTTCCTACTCGTTAACAAAACTCGTTATCTTCGAGGGTAAGTTCTCAATGGATGTATGTCCACCTGTTGCTCTATCCCTAGTAGATAGATCTTGGCGTATAGTTCTCATCGTAGGAAATTTTTTGTTTTCTATGCGGCGGACCCAAAAGTGGTATCAGAGCCTGATCTATGCGTATGTTCTTTGCACGGGTAGTACACATATGTTTATATGTGGGTGATGATGATCATGTTATTGCATCTTCTATGTATTTTGGATATTGGTGGCCTAGTGGGATGAAGCAGCCCGGACCAACCTTACATGTCATCGTACATGAGACCGGTTCCATGACTGACATGCAACTAGTTTTGCATAAGTGGCTGGGGGTGTCTGTCTCTCCTACTATAGTCAATATCTGATTTACAACAAGTTGCTAATAACTTGGTTATCCTCGTTGTGGTTCATGTTCGTAGGTAAGAACGGTTCTATCTCCGAAAGCCCTAAGCCACGTAAATTGCAATTGATAAATTATAGACGTCTAGTTTAGATCGTTGCTGGGCTAGTGTCTTGATATGGTATTGTTGTAAGTATATGTATGATAGATACTCTTACAACACAGTCAACGTGTAAGCCATAGACCTTGGCCTTACACACAAAGGAATGATAGAGATCATACCACGATGCAAATGATAGAGATCAAATGCATGGACCATATCATCTTACTTTACACATTAGATGTTAGCATCTTATACTGCTAGTTCGGTGCTTTCTGTAGCATTGTAAGATGATCCCTCATTTAGATATCAAGATAAAAATGTGTTCTTCCTTAAGTACGCACCGTTTTGTGGGTCGTGTTTCGAGACATCACGTGATGATCGGTGTACTCGACTGTACGCTTTCATACAAACGGGTGTAAGACAGTTTTACACATGCGAGTACTAAGGTTCTTACTTGGCGAGCCTAGCATGTACAGACGCGGCCTCGGAACATGGACCGAAAGGTTAAGCATGAGTCATATAGTTGATATGATGCCCATATAGATGCTCGCCTTTGAAGCTACATCAACTCACGTGATGATCAGACTTGGTGTAGTGGATTTGGTTCATGTAATCACCAAAAGGGCACGAGGGATGTTGTTTTTGAGTGGGAGTTCATTTCTAATTTGGATTAGTCGAACTCATTTTGTCATAAACTAAATCAAAGTGAATTTGCATAATTTGTTATAGTCAGTGGCGTCTGTTCACTACCTTATGCTTAGTTTTTAATTGAGATAATAGAACTATAGAATTCTGGATATTTACTTTACGAACTGGTATCGTATTGTTTTGAATGTCAATTTAAAGTTTATAAGTCCTATTGCAAACTTTCAGCAAACTCTATTTACTCCATGAAGTTTAATAAGTAGTATTAAATCAAGAGTAAGAATTCCAATGTTAGTATCTAAAGTATCATGTTTGCCTCCATGATTATTGATATTCAAAAGTTGTTTTAATATCAAGATTATATAGGAGCTGAAAATTGTTTCAGAAACCATCATGTGTGAAAGATATTGTGATATCTCAAACAATGTTTTTGGTTGCATTATGATAGAGTATAATTTAGCAAAATACATGTTCTCATATTGTATGAGAATTTGTGAAGGATGGAGATGCTAGGCATCTGAATCTCCCAAAAAGGTTTTGGGAACTAAAATTATACTCGTCATTCTTCCTTATAGGCTATAGTAGCTTGATCATGAAAGTTGTCATGATAAGGATGAATAGAAGATGTAAGTAAAATGTTTACTACACTAAAAGATTACTAAAGAATGGATTTTTTGAAAGAATGCCAAACATTTGATGATGGGGATCCACTTCAAAGTGCAAGTCCAAAGGTATTAGTATTTGACTATACACGCTTTTTAGTATGTGTCATGTGAATGACACCACTATTGATGTTGATAGATTCTTTTAAAAGAAAAGGAATTGTTGAAAGAGAATCCATAAAATATTTGGCAGAAAAGAAAAGGTTGGAGATGTCCAACTTATGTATATAGAAGATATACATGTTATGGCTGTATTCCTTGCTTGTTAAACAATGTGGTTCTGAGGTATTGGATACCGAATTGGTTGGTATGGAGTGTCATACAGGACAACGCAATTCATGAACTACAATGGCCTAAGTAACTAGCAAGAGAATAAGTGATGATGTTCATTGAAAACAAATAAAGTGTTATTGTGTTTTTCGTTGTCGTCAAACCTAGCCTTCAAGATTTGTTTTAATAATTGTTATTTTGTTCCGGTATTACTAGAACAATGGTTGTTCAAATAATTACCGTATTCCATAAAGGATGGATGAACTTTTACAAGTCTAGTGGGAGAAATCACATCCATAAACACTATTGCTAAAATGTCGCAAAACAAATGATTAAAATATCACTTATGAAGTGACATCGCTGTTTTAAATTATATTGGAAAGAAAACATGAAGAAACTCCATGTTGATGGAATTTTGGAGTCTTTGATTTTGATCAATTGACGCTTGTGAAAGTTTCCTCGAGATAATTGAAACTCCGTTCATAGGCCAAAGAGGAACGGATGACTAATTTATTGGATAGTATGCATGTTGATGTATAGTCCATTATATGTAGCCATATGCGATGAATCTTTTTGCTTCATCTGCTTTCTCTAGAAATTTGAGTGAATATATCTATATATTTACTTAATAAGGAAGAAGTATGAAACATTTGAAAATTGTTCAAAGACTTTCAAGATGAAGTGGAAAATCATTGTAACAAGAAAATAAAAAGTTTATGATTCGATCATAAAGGAAGATATTTAAGTTACATGTTTAGCAAAAACACCTAAAATTTGAGGAATTGTTCCATGATTTGTGTTTCCCGATAAACCATAGGAGTATGGCATATTCGAGAGATAAAATTAAACCATGTTTGACATGGTAAGACCAAAGGTATCATTTATAAAACTGCCATTATGTTTTAAGGATTGAAGCTTTAGAGACTATCGCTTTTACACTGAAAAGAGCACCATCGTGATCCGTTGAAATGACATCATATAAGTTATGGTTTGGGATAAAACCCAAATTGTCTTTTCTTAAATTTTGGTATGCTAAGCATAAGTAAAATGTTTACAACCAAAGTCGGATAAGCACGTCTTTGTAGGTTATCCCAAAGAATTTGTTGGGAATTTCTCCATAAACACCGAGGACAAAAGAGTTTGTTACTTGGAATGTCAAGTTTCTTGAGAAGGATTTTTTCCTGAAAAGTTAAGTGGGAGGACAATAGAACTTTGATAAGGTTGTTGAACCTTAGCTATATGTGCTAAGTAGCGCAGCGCCGGAAAGTGTCCCGGTGGCGGCCACAATGCTCATGGCTCCCGTGATTACAAAGGGTGTGATCTCGGAGATTAAATTTCCTATTGAACTGTGTGGGTCGGTAAGAATCAAATAGTGTGATTTGATAAGCAAGTCGTTATTGTTTTGACAATGATGAACTGACTACATGCAAAGAAGCGATGATGGGCACTGACTCCATAAAATGACTAGAAGTCATACAATCCGTGATAGTATCCATACACGAGAAATCAAGTTTCTGAACTTGGAAGACCCTCCGGAAAGGCGTGAAGCCTATCAGTCGTGTTTGGATCTATAAAGAAATAAGACATGGATGTTTAACATCTATGAAATAGTCGACATGTCAGAAAGAAGTTTACGACAATGTTCAAGGAGTTGACTATGACAAGATTTGATCTTTCATAGCGACATTTAGTCTTGACGGATTAATGTAGCAACCACTGATACATTGCAAATGTATCTATAATTTTTTATGCTCCATGCTTGGTTTTATCCACTTCCTTGTGTTTTGTCCACACTTTGGAGTACTTTTCATATGATTTCTTGGACTCACCTATTAACAAGAGCAACAGTGCCAGCTGCCTGTTTTCTGCTGTTTTTGGTTCCAGGAAAGTCAGAAAATGAATATTCTCGAAATTGGACGGGACAAAAGCCAAAGTGCCTATTTTTCCAGAAGACTCACGGAGCCAGAATACGAGACGGAGGAGGGCCAGGGCCTGGCCACACCACCCCCAGGCGCGGGCTGGGCCTGGCCGTGCCAGGGCATGGTGTGGTGGCCCTAGGCACCCCCTCGGTCTCCCTCTTCGCCTATAAGAAGCCTTCTGACCTAAAAACTCCGGGGGGTTCGATGTTTTTCCACAAAAAGTTCCGCTGCGCCGCCACCACCGAAGGGGAGATTTGGGGGACAGAAAGTCTCTGTTCTGGCACCCTGCCGGGACGGGGAAGTGCCCCCGGAGCCATCTCCATCGATCTTCACCATCATCTCCATCGACCATCCATGTTTCCCCCATCTATCAGTGAGTACTACCCCGCTGTAGGCTATGGGGATGGTAGGGATTGGATGAGATTGTTCATGTAATGGCATCAGATTGTTAGGGCATGGTGCCTAGTATCTTTTATTAGTGCTTTATGACTTTGTTGCGACTTGTTGTGCTTAATGCTTGTCACTAGGGCCCGAGTGCCATGATTTCAGATCTAAACATGTTATTGATTCATTATGATAGTATTGTTCTTGGTCTTATCTACAAGTTGTATACACACATTGTTGTCCGAAACTAATGGCCCCGAAGTGACAGAAATCGGGATAACCGGAGGGAATGGCTTTGATGTGAGGATCACATGTGTTCACGGAGTGTTAATGCTTTGCTTCGGTGATCTATTAAAAGGAGCACCTTAATTGCCAGTAGTTCCCTAGAGGCCCCGCTGCAAACGGGCTGGCAGGACAGAAGATGTTGTGCAAGTTCTCATTGCGAGCACGTATGACTATATATGGAACACATGCCTAGGATTGTCTAGTACTTGGATGCTTTATCTTATTTATCTGCAATTTCCCTATGTTCTGATTGCTATGTGAATTTTCTTGTCCATGCAACGCCCGTCCATCCATCCCTATGCCTACCGCACTCGAATCCCACTATTACTGCTTTTGTTACTACAGTCTTTGTTTTACTACTTTTGTTACTTTACTATTCCTACTACAAACTGTTGCTACTGATAAACTGCTATGAGCAAGATTGTTTCCAGGTGCAGCTGAATTGACAACTCAGTTGTTAAGGCTTATAAATATTATTTGGCTCCCCTTGTGTCGAATCAATAAATTGGTTTTCACTTCCCTCGAAAATACTGCGATGCACCCCCTATACTTGTGGGTCATCAACCACTACATATAATTTGATGTATGATAGTTGAACAAACAAAACAATGCTCTTCTAATAGAATGGTTACCTAGGACGTGTACAAGACACGATCCGAAGGGTTTTGTTAATTCAAAGGGTGCTAAAAGGGCATGCAAACTTCAATAGTTGAAGTAAGCATAGCGGAGTTGGAATCTTCACCATGATGAAATTGTTAAAAGAGTTTAAATTCACCAGAGATGATGAAGATGCTTGCATTTGCAAGAAATTAAGTGGGAGCGCTGAGACATATTTCAAATACATTATGTAGAGGACATATTGTTGATTGGAAATGATGTATCTTGTATTGACACAAGTTAAGAATTTCATTAAAATAAGATTTCGATGAAAGACTTGGGCAAACCCAGAATATTTGGCATAAATATCTATATGGATAGATTAAGGCGATAATATGGTTGTGCCCGACATACATATATGAGATATTGAAAGGGTTCAATATGGAAACAACAAGAAAGGTTCTTGCTGCATGGAAAGAATTGTATCAAGATTCAAGTGTTTCAACACTTGGTGAGTAAAATCACATGAAGATTTTGATCGATTATACCATGATATGTATATATCCAAAATGTCCTATGCTCTAAATGTTATGAGCACATACCAGAATGATTCATAAGATGATTATTGGACGATAGTAAATATATTCTTATGAGCTTTGGAAGAACTAAGAATATATCATGTATAAGTGACAAATAGTTAAAGTTAGTTCATTGTAAAGTGTTACATTGATACTATTTTTTGTCACAAGATACAAATTAAATTTATCTCAATTTAGACTATGGGTGGCACAATGTAATGGAAAGGATGTTCCATGATGGATTTAGATGAGTTCCAAAGTTGAGACACTGTGACGGATACTACAACAAAAGGCTAAGTATAACTGCTATAGTAGCAGCAAAGGAGGGCATTTGTGTTATGTAGTTTGTTATCAAACTAGGTGTGGTTCAAAGTGGGCTAATACTATGAAGATATATTGTATGACAATAATATCAACATATTTTAACCCGAACGAACTAAAGGTCTCACCAAAGGACCAAATTTATACAATGCCATCTCATTTGAGAATGAGTGATGCGTAGAGACGCAAAGACATGCAAATACACACGGACCTGAAACTGTAAGATCCAGAGATTATGTTAACCACTAGCAATCGCGTATATGCAACACCAGAAAGCCATAGGTGTTCAATACGCAAAGTTTTTCAAACTAGATTATTGACTCTAGTGCAAGTGGGAGACTGAAGGGAATATGCCCGAGAGGCAATAATAAAGTGATTATTATCTTATTCCATGTTTATGATAAATGTTTATTTTGCATGCTATAATTGTATTGATCGGAAACGTCAATAAATGTGTGTTTAATAAACAAAAAGGGTTCCTAGTTATGCCTCTCTTATAGACTAGCTTGTTGATTAACAAGATGATCAAGGTTTCCTGATCATGCACATTGGATGTTGTTAATAACAAGGTCATAGCATTTGTGAAATGATGTGATGAACATTCATCTGAAGTATAGCATTACGATCAAGTCATTATGTTTATATTGCTATAACATCATACGAAGTAATCTTTATCCTTAGACCATGAGATCATGTTAATTGCTAACACCGGAAGAGTATCTTGATAACATCAAACGTCACACCGTAACAGGGTGACTATAAAGATGGGTTCAGTGCTACGAAGGTGTTATGTTGAGGCTCATGGATTAAGAGTGGAATTTGTCAATCCCCATGACGGATAGATATACACTGGGCCCTTTCGGTGATATCACATTAAGATAGCTTGCAAGCAAGTGATGTGATCACTAGAATGTTATATCACGGGAACAAGAAAAGAGTGCATGTCGGTAACGAGATCAAACTAGGTATTTGGATACCAATGATTGAATATCGGACATGTATTATATCATGAGACAAAGGGATTAAATTACAAGCGTTAAAGGTTCTCACGAGCACATAAGTCATCGTTGAATATGCAGGAGTTAGTATGGATCTCCAGGTCCTGCTTCTGATTATTGATCTGAGAGGAGTCTCAATCATGTCTGAATTATTCGCGAAACCGTAGGGTGACACACTTAAGAGTTACCGGACACCATTTTGGATCACATATGTTTCAGACGAAAGAATTGCAAAGAGCAGGAATTTTTTCGATAGAAACCGGAAATTGTTTCGGGTGAAATTGCAGAAAGTGGTTATGCATGTGATATTGAAATATTGCAAGGGGTTATATGTGAATGTTTGTTAATTAAAGTAATTAACAAAATTCTGAATAAATTTAATAAAAGAGTTTTATTAAATGAGAGAGCATTAAACTTAGAGAATTTTAATGCATTTAAAGTGGGGACTTTAAAAGGGAATGTGAAGAGGCATTTTAATGTGGAGGGGTTACCACCACATGAATGGAGGAGGTGAAGGGGCACCCCCCTTGAGGCACTGGCCATGGGGAGGGGCACCCCCCTCCTCCTATAAAAGGCCACCCTCTTCCTCCTTCTTCCTCACACCTCCTTGTGAAGGATCTCTCTCCCCCTCTAGAATTATTCCCCCATGGTCTCGGATTAGCGAGATACATGTTCCCGGTGGCATTTCGTCTGGAAGGAGTTGCTGCTTCCGCTGGATCACTGGAGCGAGGAGGTGGAGGTTGTCCGGTGGCTTGAACGTGTGTGCGAGTACGGATGCGCTGCAGTTGCGGCGCTCGGACTTCCACACGATCTTGAGATCGGCAAGTGTACGACTACATCAACCACGAGTTCCTACTCGTTAACAAAACTCGTTGTCTTCGAGGGTAAGTTCTCGATGGATGTATGTCCACCCGTTGCTCTGTACCTAGTAGATAGATCTTGGCGTATAGTTCTCATCGTAGGAAATTTTTTGTTTTCTATGCTACGGACCCAACACATCCCCAAGCTTAACTCCTGCTCTTCCTTGAGTAGGTAAGTGATAAAAAGAAATAATAATTTTTGAGGTGACATGCACCATCATAAACTTGATCAAAGTATTTGTAAAACATTCGAAGCTAGGATCATAGTACTTTAATCATAACATGAAAGACAAAGTGTAGCAATAAGACAAAGAAACTATGTTGCAACATGAAAAGGTACAAACAAAAGATTCATGAATAACAATGCTTTGCAAGACGTTTGTTTGTTTCACATAAAGAAAACATAGCATAATAGTATTCAGCTTGTCCCTCATAGAGTAGCAAATATAAATGCATAGGACACCTTGAAAGTTCATAAGAGTGACTAGATACAAATAATTTAAAACAAGCAATATCAATATATGCATCAATCAACTAGTCTTGGGACAGTGCACATAGAACTAAGAATGGCCACTATGCTCTCAAAGTAGGTGCATAAAGAAAGAAGGTGGAGACTCGATATAATGGTGGAAGAAAGGCCTTTATAAAAGGAAGTAGGGATTCAAGTCTCATAAAGAGCTTCCAAAAATTATGGTACTTATAGCTTTCAGCTCTCATTGCCCCTATCATAAGCATCTTGAAGGTGATTAAGGCTAAAGTGACACAACTAAGAGGATATGCTTGACAAGTTATAAGCCGAAATCTCATGCCCCTTACTTACGAAGACCGAACCTCATGCTACTCAACTTTAGTCACGAGTAAGCTCTTGTCATTGTAAGTACATATGTATCATTAAGAACCGCCAATGGGGTACCCCTTGCACATGATACAGGAGCTATCCCATAATCAAAATGACAAGGCAAGCAGACAATGAGCATCTCAGCGATCTTTTTATTTGCTATTTGCATAGGTTTTTATTGAGGATGCTTCATAGAATGCTCATTATGGTGATGCTGCAAGTTTCCACCATGATTAGGCATGGCTTAGGCTAGTAGCCCAGGCGTTTCTCTAACACACATACAAACTTCATGATCTTACAAGTTCCACTTTTATTTCACATCGTCAGGATCCATAAGCAAAAGAACATGACATCAACGTGGTACAAAGTACAAGTGCAATGTTGAAAGCGTTCCCCATGATACATGGTTCTGCTAACTTCAACTTATAAAGCGCAAGCATATACGCAACAAACAAGGACCCAATGGTTCAAGTTTATTAAATGCAAGAAAAGTAAAGTGTGCCATCAAGTTCGTGAGAGCTTTAATAACTACTTTTCTCATAGCAAGTTTAATTTGGAAGGTAGATAAAAACATGAATATACTTGGAATAGCATATGCTAGTAGGTAGGTATGGTGGACTCTTTGGAATAACTTGGTTTAGGGAGTTGGATGCATGAGTGGGACTCATACTTGGTTGTGGAGGCTAGCAAAAGACTGGGAGCGACAAACTAAGAGAGCAATAATGGCCATAATCATGCAGAGCGACAAAACATCATTGATCAAAACAGAAAGTGATACTACAAGTTGAAAACTAAAGGATCATCAAGGCTAATGATGACTTTGGATAGTCATAACATGGTGTGAGCATGCGCCAAGTCAACCCAAATAAAGCATCAAAGGAGAATACCACTATACTATGTTTTAATATGCTAAAACAACGCATGATTCATCCAAGGCACATTAAGCAATCTCAATTGTTTATAACAAGTCATGCTACAGCAAAGAATACTAAGCATAAAGCCAAAACAATATCAATCATGGCATGACAAAGCATAGGCCACAGTCAAAAACAAGCTCTCTTTACCACTTAAGCATGAATTTTCCTACTCTTTTCCAAACCAAACCAAACTATTTGAAAACCAATGTATGAAAGAGGGGGTCCAACCAATTTATTCAGCAAACTAAGCAAACCAAGAAAACGAAAAACCAAAACGAAAATGAAAATAAGACGCTCCAAGAACAACACAACTATGCATGAAACAATAAAAATGAAGCGTTTGAAAGAAACCTGAGATTTTTATTGATGAAGAAGGGGATGCCTTGGGCATACCCAAGCTTTGACGCTTGTACTTCTTGGATATTTCTTGGGGTGACACGCGTGACATCCCCAAGCTTGAGCTTTAGTCCATCCTTCATCTCATTACTCATTCCTTCCATACACCTGAAATTTTTCCTTCATACAAAACTTCACACAATCTTTATTAGCAACATTAGTGCACTCAAGATAATAAGTATTTTAGGTTCAGTTCTAACACCAATAAACTTCCATTAAAACACTATCTACTATAGCACTTCCCTTAAAAAGCTCAATTCTCCAAAAGAACTCAAAAAGCAACCAACAAGAAGCAAATGCAGAAAATGGCAGAAATCTGTCAAAACAGATCAGCAGGTAAAGACGAATATTTTCGAAGACCTTGTGTTGCTCAAATCAAAAAGTGTTGAACTAACGAAAGTTAGATCACAACCTGGGTCATATGCACAAAAATTCGCGCCTCAAAAGGACGTACAGAGATTTTACATGAATTTTTACGGTGAAGCACAGAAATGTGTTTCGGCACAGCAACTTTCCCAATCATTACTTCTCTCTCATTAGAGGTTACTCTTGGCACAAAAAGCAAATAAAAAGGATAAGGAGCGGTTATTACAGAGGTAATAACTTCCAAGACTCATCTAAAACTTTTGGGTTATCTCCCAATAAGTACTTTTCTTTAACGCCTTTAAGTTAGGCATAAGAAGCAAGAAAAAGAATCAAGTATTCTCCAATGAAGAAGCATTAAAACCAAATTTCTTGCCCTTGCCTCTCTTACTTTTATTCTTAACCTTGGGGAAAATATTATTGTTTGGTGGAGAAGCAAGGTGCATGGTACTCCCACATCTATTATTGCTCCAAGGAGTTCTAATAGGAACCTTCCAAGTGTAATTTGTCCTTTTCCTGCACATTCGATAACAAGATAATCAGTAGAAATCATTTTCCAAAGGATCTTTGTAAACACACCTTCAGATATTCCAATAGGTAATATTGTGTCATTATTAGCAAGAGATATTTTTTTTCCTCCTTCGGTAAGCCCCCAAAGATTCAAAGATTCATAAATATCTTTGGGCATAAGACAAAATTCAGACATGATATCACAACGAGCTTGAAAAGTTTCAGTATTTATATCAATCTTCACTGTGGGAAGCCACTTGGATGGTTCAGTATTTATTGGAACATAGTTATGGTGCTCTCTAAGCGTATTATAGCAATCCTTTAAACTAGTAGTGCGGGTCTCAAGAGTGATCAATCTAGCAAATATGTTTATAAATGAAGAATCGGATTTGCTAGGCAGGTTGTAAGTAAAGATCAACTTCTTTATAGCATTAACAACACCATCCTCATTGCATTGGAGGAAATCTCCTCCCACAACAGCATCTAAAGGATATCTATAGCAAAGAGCAATTCCAAGGTAAAAACTGCTAAGGAACCAGCTTTGAGTCATTTTAGGCTCAGTTTTTTCATGTAGATCAGAGATTCTAGACCAAGCTTCTTTGAAACTTTCCTCGATTCCTTGTTTAAAAGTGAAAATCATTTCCTCGGGTGACATAGTGATTGGAGCAAGGCTAGACATAAAGGCAACTTAAGATAGGAACTAATTTTTTTGTGTTTTAATAAAGAAAGCAAACTAGTAAAACTATTTTTGTGTGTTTTTGATAAAGAAACAAGCAAAAAAAACAAAAAAAAACTAAGCAAAACAAAAATAACAAAGTAAAGAGATTGGTTATGAGGGACTCCCCTTGTGAGGATGTCCTTGACTCCCCGGCAACGGCGCCAGAAAAATTTGTTGATGGCCCAAATATATCGAGCTCATTGGGGAACCCCAAGAGGAAGGTATGATGAGCACACCAGCAAGTTTTACCTCAGTATGAAACCAAGTTATCAATCCAGTAGGAGCAAGGAAACAACCCAAAGGTGTTGCTAGTTGAGCCTTGGCTGGGCACACTACCGGTGCTAGTAGCAATGTGGAGACCTGCACAACACAACCACAGAACTTTGCCCCCAACTTGCGATGAGGTTGTCAATCTCACCGGTTTTGCTGAAAACAAAGGATTGAGCGTATCGAATGGAAGCAAGTAATAGTTTGTAGAAAGTAAACACAAAGCAGTAAACAGTTTGTAGATTGAATGTAAAAGAAAGGACCAGGGTCCATAGTTCACTAGAGGTGGCTCTCCTTAAGATAGATAACATGCTGGGTGAACAAATTACAGCGGGGCAATTGACAAACATCGAGAAAGCAATACATGCATATACTAATCACCTTGACTCCTTTGAGACTTGATTGGGCATTACAACATTATACATAGACCATCATCCAACTGCATCTATGACTAATAATCCACCTTCAGGTTATCATTCGAACCCCCTCCAATATTAAGTTGCAAGCAATAGATTATTGCATTATGAATTGCGTGTAAAGTAAACAATACGATTGTTCTATGAACAAAGCATTGTTGTTTTCTCCCTAGTAGCAACAACACATCTAGTACCTTAGAGATTTCTGTCACTTCCCCAGATTACCAGAGGCATGAACCCACTATCGAGCATAAATACTAACTCTTGGAGTTGCTAGCATCTACTTGGCCAAGATAACTACTAACAACAGAAAGCATGCAAGATCACAAATAAAAAATACATGATAGAATCAATAATCAATCTGAAATAGCATCTCAATATCCATCAGATCCCCGCAAACACAACATGCAGAATTACAAATAGATGATCTTGATCATGAACGGAGCTCACAAGATCTAAACATGAAATCACAAAGGAGGAGAACCAACCATCTAGCTACTACATGGACCCATAGTCCAGAGATGAACTACTCACGCATCACACCGGAGGCTTGCATGATGATGAAGAAGGCCTCCAGGGTGAATTCCCCTCTCCGGCAGGGTGCCGGGAAGAGCTTCAGATCCCTCCTGATCTAGGGATGGAGACGACGGTGGCTACAGACTCTTCCGTGGATTTTTGATTGGGTACTTAGGGTTTCCGCATCAGAGGCAATATATAGGCGGAAGGAGAGGCCAAGGGGGTGCTGGGGTCGGCCAGACCACCCCCTGGCGCGGGCCAGGCCTGGCCGCGCGGCCAGGTGGTGTGGCCAGGTCCTGGCCCCTCTCCGTCTCATATTCTGGGTCCAGATGTCTTCCGGTAAAATAGCGACTTTGGCTTTTGTCCCGTCCAATTCCAAAAATATTCATTTTCTGACTTTCCTGGAACCAAAAACAGCAGAAAACAGGCAGCTGGCACTGTGGCTCTTGTTAATAGGTTAGTCCAAGAAATCATATGAAAAGTACTCCAAAGTGTGGACAAAACACAAGAAAGTAGATAAAACCAAGCATGGAACATAAAAAAATTATAGATACATTTGCAATGTATCAGTAGGCTGCATTCTCTCTACTACTATAATGGAGCAGTTTTGAATTGGATCCGTAGCACCAATCCTGACCGTTGGGCTGTTAGATCCAATGGTTTAGAGGAGCTGGATTCATGTTGAATAGTACCTAACCGTCTGACATATCACCACTATATAAAATTTTAATAGGTAAAGCATAAAAATATAAATTTGATCAACATCGATAAAGTATGGGTGTATATTTGGTTCTTGTACTTTGTGTATCATTTAGAAGTCAACGATTATTAGCTATCTAAAACTTGAAAATTTTGGTAACATGGTCTAGAGAAACGACGGAGAAGATTCTAGAATGATGGAGAAGTGTGTTTTGTGTTTTGTGCATACCATTCATTATGATGAATACTATCAACAAAACCTTCTAGATGCTAGAATGGAAAAGAAGATCCAACGGCTAGAAATGTTGGGATTCCTGAGTCTTGATCCAACGGTCAATATTCAAAGTTATTCGTACACATTTCCAGCGTTGGATCAAGACTCTCGAATCCCAATATTGCCAGCAGTTGGATCTTCTTTTCCATTTTAGCATCTAAAAAATACTACTCCCTCCGTCCATAAAATAACTTACTTGGGTTTGTCTAGATTCGAATGTATCTATACACTAAAATGCATTTAAATACATTCAAATCTAGAGAAAACCAACTTAGTTATTTCTAGACGAAGGGAGTACTTTTGATAGTCTTTAGCACAATGTATGCATATTACTACTCCAAGTTACTTACCACTCAGACCAGCCTTAGAGCATCTCTAGCATGGAAAACAAATAGTGTGCTATTTCACGCTATGTAGCGTGATATAGCGTATTTGGAGAGTTCGTGATATTTTTTAAAGATTTTGCTCGCTATGGCACTATTTCTTAAATAGCATGCTATATCATGCTAAAACATCATTGCGTTAGCGCTATTTCAAGTATAGGATGTTGTTTTTTTGTTGGCAGGTATGAAGTAATATAACATATGATGAATGTGTTGAGTAAGCAAACATACAATGAAAATTTGATTGTTAAACTTAAGTGATCGTGTCAAGTTGTCGCCTCCTCCTGCAACACCTGGCGCTGTACCTAGATTCAGCCCTGTCGGTTATCCTCCAACTTGGATAGCGCCGGAATCGATTATGCCTGTACAAGTATTACTCTAGGCAATTCATTACATGCTGAAATCGTTTATATCCATGATATACCTATTATATTTTTAAACTTTTACAAAAATATGTTTTGTAAAATAACGCGTTATTAGCACACTATAACTTTCATATCGTCTGGAGAAAAGCCACGCTAAATTAAATAGCACGCTGGTATTTTTTTTGCCTTGATATCTAGTGGCTTGTATAAATTTGGTAGTCTCTTAGGACTTCCGCAGCGTGTGAAAAAATGCCCAAATCACTTTACAAGAATCAGGCATCGGTGCCCTCCGTTGCCCGAAAAAAAATTCAGGGAACCGGAGCACCTAGGTGCTCCGATGCCCCAAACTCTTCACCCAATAGAATAACAATATATGTGTACTATGCATGCTGTTGAGAGGACCTTCACCAAAGATAAGCCATGGAGATTGTTCTAGTTAATTTGTTTATCACGTTGTGGGCCAGCAATTTATTTCTGGCCAAAGTAATCACATTGTGAGCTCGGTGCCTCCAAAGAATTTCTAGGCATCGATCATGTTGTGGAAGGCCATAGAGCATCTCTAGTGGATTGTCTAAATTTGGTAGTCTACATCTTCACTTTATAGATAATGGTGTAAAAAGATTCCTTTTTACACGACTTTAGTTTTATAGTGGATAGTCTAAATTTGATAGTCTATATGTCCATCTGCACACAAATATTCAATATACATTGCAAATCAGTACAACAAATGCTCTGATTTGGCGCGGGAGCAAGCTCGTGAGCGACCAACTTTGCTTTAGACATGGTGGCTCGATTGTCCAAATATGGACAATGAGTAGCCTGTTTGGAGGATGTCTAAATTTTAGATCACCGGATACACAAGCCACCAGAGGCATTTTTTGGTCCATGGTGGTCTATATTTGGCTTAGACTACCGGATACACTAACCACTAGAGATCCTCTTAGGCTGGTCATAGTGGGAAACATACTACTCTAGTTCATGTTACTATGTACCTTCATGTGTATACGTAAAGACCTTATTTTTGCAGAAATGGCTCCCGGAATATTCCGTACCTAGAAAGGTTAGGACATTACAGTAAGCTAGTTTTTCTAGTCATTGGACTATAGATACTCCTAGGATAGGATAGGATATTATTATTCTATATCTTTTGAACTGTATAGCCAAATTCAAAATCCCAAAGCGGCAAATTCTCCCGCCTCACCTCCATCGAAATATTTCGAGTGGTCACACACCCCAAGTTGTAGCCGTACGAAATTCCTTTTCTACCCCTGACAATGGCCTATCTACTAATGTAGAGGCATGGGTATGGTTCGTAATCCCCCTCCACCCGGGGGGCGGGGGCCCCACAGCTCTGAAGATGGGTAGTCCACCTTCTAGCGACGCCATTTCCCCCATAGCACTCCGAAAAACCCTAACCCCTTTCTCACCTCCGGCTCCTGCACCACCGCACCGGCCCATCCCCGCAGCGCTTCACCGGCCTACACGCCACCTAACCCCCTATCTCACCTCCACCTCCTGCACCACCGCACCGGAACATCACCGCCGCACTTCCCAGCCCACACGCCACCCCAAACCCCCTATCCCACCTGCGGCTCCTGTGGCTCCTGCACCACCGCACTTCGCCGACCTACACTCCATACCTCTATACCATATACTCTTGACCAGTCTACGGGATCAACCGACGTCCACCTTACCGAACCCTAGTTCGCATGACACCCTCTTCCATACAACCATGTTAGTTTTACCGACTCCCTAGTCCACGACACCTGACCTGCTTCAACTATGTTGGTGTGCACTACATTTGATCTGCTTCACAGACTCAACATTCCACTACACCAGATCTACTTCACCGACACTCTTGTGCAGCACCTCGAATCCATAATCGGTCGTAACAGATATGCTTCACTGACGATACCATGCACTACACCAGATCTCCTTCACCGGCCATCTAGTCAAGCAAGCTAGACCCATCAACAACCTCCACAGATCTGCTTCATAGACGTCACTGAGATCTATCTAATTCAGCTCGACTCACCACTACCGGGCACCCTCGGCATCCTTGACGTCACCCACAAATATGTCGTATATGCCTAAACAACGTCGTGGCCTAGGTAAACCAGATCTGCTTGTTCATTCGTTTCAATATAGAAGGTATGAGCATGCGATAGTGAACTGCATTTCTGTATTGGTGGTAAATTCCTACCTCAATACTGGCTTAATTGATATCCCACTCCCCCTTGATAAATTATGTGTAGTCTATGTTAAATCCAGGCGTTAAACTACTCCTTCTGTTTTGAGGTACAAGGCATCCTTGTTATGCATGTTCTTTCTTTGACCAATAATTACTCTTAATATATATAAACAATTTTGGTAGTACAAAACAGACATCATTAGAGTTCATTGGTATTATGCAGTCATGGCAAATGTTAATCCACTGAACATCTGAAGCTGCCTACATATTCAACAAGTTCATAAGTTACGTCATCATAATGTGCACTTGCTTTGTCTATTGCTACAATACCGACTGCATGTAATTTTGGAGTTCATTGGTAGTTTTAAGCCATTGAACATGTAGGTTAACATTCCCTACTCTACAAGTTCAGAATTTATGCTATTTTAATTTCAATCTGGTTGTTCTAAGCAAACACAGTAACCGCCTTCTCTTATGTAATTCATCGCAAATTTTATGTCATTGAACTTGTTGATTTTGCATTCCCTCTGCAAGTTATGCCATTATTATTTTTTCAATGAAGCTCCGACAGTAGCTGCGCCTATTGTGTACTACTCCCTCCATTTCAAAATATAAGATGTTTTAGCTTTCTGATAGGAGTGTATCTAGACACCATTTAGCGAGTAGGTTTACTCCAAACCTACATGAACCTACGCACTAAAAGTGGTCTATATGATGACTTATACTTTTTGAAACGGAGGGAGTACATCCATTCTGTAAAAGAAGGCTTATACAACTTTAAAGTCAAACAATGATGACTTTTACCAAGCTCATAGAAAAATATATTAAGGGTTAATTTGTGGCATTTGCGTCTATGAAAATATGTACCCCAATGTATCGAATGGCGTTGGTTTGGCAAGGTAGATGTTCCTGGTATGTTCTACAAACTTGGTCCAATTTTGCATCGATTGACTTGCGAAAAATTTATACGCCTTATTTACTTTGGATTGGATGTAGTATTACATGGCATGTTTTAAGGCACTTAACATGGTTATCTGCATGCCCTGCTCTATAAATTCAAGTTTCTCAATTATAATTTCTGTAGCAGCAGTATCTACCTTCTATTATGTAGTTCATGGAATTTTAAGTCACTTCACAGATGGGTTAGCATTTCCTGCTCTATAAGTTTACAAGATATACCATTGTAATGTCTATCTTGTTCGTCCAAATGTTAGTACAGTAACTGTCTGCTGATATGTTGCTAACGTATCCATAATTTTTGATGTTCCATGCTTGATTTTATCTACTTTCTTATGTTTTGTTCTAACTTTGGAGTACTTTTCATACACTTTCTTGGACTAACCTATTAACAAGATGCCACAGTGCCAGCTGCCTGTTTTCTGCAGTTTTTGGTTCCAGGAAGTCAGAAAATGAATATTCTCGGAATTGGACGGGACAAAAGCCAAAGTCAGTTTTTCACTGAGGGACACATGGAGCCAGAATACGAGACGGAGAGGAGCCAGAGGGCGGCCACACCACCTGGCCGTGCGGCCAGGCCTGGCCCGTGCCAGGGGGTGGTGAGGCTAGCCCATGCACCCCCTGGGCCTCCCCTTCCGACTATAAGATGCCTCCGATACAGAAACCCTAAGTACCCGATCAAAATTCCACAAAAGAGTCTGTAGCCGCCGTCGTCTCCATCCCTAGATCGGGATGGATCTGAAGCTCTTCCCAGCACCCTGACGGAGAGGGGAATTCACCCTGGAGGCCTTCTTCATCATCATGCAAGTCTCTGGTGTGATGCGTGAGTAGTTCATCTATGGACTATGGGTCCATGTAGTAGCTAGATGGCTGGTTCTCCTCCTTTGTGCTATCATTTTTAGATCTTGTGAGCTCCGTTCATGATCAAGATCATCTTTTTGCAATTCTACATGTTGTTTTTGCGGAGATCCGATGGATATTGAGATGCTATTTCAGATTGATTATTGATTCTATCATGTCTTTGTTATTTGTGATCTGGCATGCTTTCCATTGTTAGTAGCTATCTTGGCCAAGTAGATGCTAGCAACTCCAAGAGTTAGTATTTATGCTCGATAGTGGGTTCATGCCTCTAGTAATCTGGGGAAGTGATAGAAATCTCTAAGGTACTAGATGTGTTGTTGCTACTAGGGAGAAAACAACAATCCTTTGTTCATAGAACAATCGTATTGTTTACTTTACACGCAATTCGTAATGCAATTATATGTTTCTTGCAACTTAATACTGGAGGGGGTTTGGATGATAACCTGAAGGTGGATTATTAGTCATAGATGCAGTTGGATGGCGGTCTATGTATAATGTTGTAATGCCCAATCAAATCTCAAAGGAGTCAAGATGATTAGTATATGCATATTGCTTTCTCGATGTTTGTCAATTGCCCCGCTGTAATTTGTTCACCCAACATGTTATCTATCTTAAGGAGAGCCACCACTAGTGAACTATGGACCCCGGTCCTTTCTTTTACATTCAATCTACAACCAATTGTTTACTGCTTTGTTTTTACTTTCTACAAACTATTACTTTCTTCCACTCGATATATTTAATCCTTTGTTTTCAGCAAAATAGGTGAGATTGACAACCTCATCATAAGTTGGGGGCAAAGTTCTATGGTTGTGTTGTGCAGGTCTCCACGTTGCTGCTAACGCTGGTAGTGTGCCCTGCCAAAGTTCAGCTAGCAACACCTTTGAGGTGTTTCCTTGCTCCTACTAGATTGATAACCTTGGTTTCATAACTGAGGGAAACTTACTGATGTGCTCATCATACCTTCCTCTTGGGGTTCCCCAACAAGCTCGTTAGTATACGAGTTAGCACTTGCTCTGTAGATGGTGACACTTTTTATGGCACTTCTCATATTTGTTTGCAATCCAATTTCACAAGTTAAATCATTGTAATTTCTCTCTTTTTCGTGCTAAGGAGTGACTGCAACTGCATTCTATTTTATCGCCATGGCAATCTTTATGTCATTTAAATGTTTGTTTATATTCTACCATTCCCTGCTCTACATGTTCACAAGTGACTATACTATAATGTCTATCTAGTTCTTTGTAAATAGTTATAGCCACTATCTGATATTATGTCCTCTCACAGGGAACACGGAGAATCGTAGAGTGAATCGCCCCTACAATCTTGTAAGTACCTGTTGCTCTGTATTGCTGAATGCAAATCTGTTTTATGTGAATGAGTGGCATGAACCTATATGCAGAGGAGCAACAATAAAATAGATGGATCGTCTATCCAAGTACTCGATGTGGTGGATGTCTTCAAAGAACGAATAGACAACAGGATGTCCTCCAACAGGACTGCACAAAAAGAAATAGTAAGTCTCTTGTTTTTACTAAGATGTGCTTAGTATCAGATGCTTGTTTGTATGAGGTACCACATGATTCAGCTAATGATTAGAACAAGGTTGACCTTAAACAATACTAGACAAAAACCAAACGTAAATCCCTCGATTTATAATTCAATGTGCTCACTTGATTTTGGTGATGATCTATTCTTTCTATATTTGACTTGTGTTCATCTATCTATCTATTTGTCGGTCTATCTATCTATCTATCTATCTATCTATCTATCTATCTATCTTTCTATCTATCTATATGTTAACTAGACCATGATTAGGTGGTGGTGATTTAAGTATATCCACTTTTATGCTATATTTTTCTGCTATGTAACAAAGACCAATTGTAAATCTCTCGATTTATAATTTATTTTTCTCACACAATCATAGTGATGATCTACTCTTTGCTATATTTAACTCATCATCATATCTATCTATCTATCTATCTACATATGCATCAACTAGACTATGATTATGTGGTGGTAATTTAAGTATATCCACTTTAATGCTAATTTATAGTCTATTATTGTATTTTTCTGCTATAATTAAGAGTTTGTATGCACTCTTGAGGTAGCCACATTGTCTAGTGTCGGCACCACATGAGTTGGCCAATGATTAGAACAAGATGACCTTTAATAGTACTGCACAAAGACTAAACGTAAATCCGTTGATTTATAATTCAATTTGCTCACTCAATCATGGTGGAGATCTCTTTTTGCTATATTTGACTGATGATCTTCTATCTATATATATATACGTTAAATAGACCATGATTAGGTGGTGGTGATTGAAGTATATCCATTTTTATGCTAATCTATATTCTATTATAATATTAGAGATCGCCACCATGATTGAGCTTATATGCACTCTGGAGGTAGTAACATAGTCTAGTGTTATATTTATGAGACTGGTATAAATTACTTGGTCTTGGTGGGGAGTAACTTGGACTAGTAAAAATGCATACAATACTAGTCCAAGTTACTCTACCAACACTAAAGGGTGTCTAGATACATTTATTTCACAAAAGACATAACATCTTATATTTTGAAACGGGGGGAGTCCTATCTAGACTACTCATAGTGAGATTATCATAGCTATTATCATCTAATATGATCCCCAGTTACTATATATATACTATAACCATGTTAATATGATCTGGAAGTCTATCGTGCAGCTGTTGTTTGATTGCTTAATTCATTACCTCAATAGCTACTCTACATGATGCACATATAGAGTCTATTGCCAATTTGATTCTTTAGTTTGCTCATCATTAAAGCAATGTAATGATTTTCTTAACTTAAACGGTCAGAGCACCACCCTGTCAAGGCAGAAGCTGCGGGTTTGAGCCCATTCAGTCCCAAACTAGGGACGACAATTTCTGTGAGAAATACAATGTTTGATTAATAATAAATAAGGGATTTTCATCTATACATGATCAGATGATCTTGCGACTTTAATATTAGCCACCATATGGTTCAATTGGTTATGGTTCCTGTGAATTTTTAGTTGACTTGTGATTGCATCAATGCTATATTCTGACGTGGTTCCCACACATACATTGTTTAAATACTTCATTGACCTTGGAAGGCGCACAATGTATCATTTGCTCGTTTGTCTATAGGATTTTCTTGCCTGGTTATATGTACAATGATACTATCAGCAGTTGGAAATACAATAGTTGTAGGCATTATAAAGAAGGTTTGTGCTACTTTTTGGATGCATCTAACTATTGTTTTGGCAGCAAATGACCCATCTCTTTGTTTCTCTTCTTTTTTTATTTAATGGCCCAACGATCAAATATTTGAATGGTCTGGATATTGAAAAAGGAATGGTTGATATCTTGTTTGTCTGAAATGATTATGGTAGCCTATTTAAGACACTTGATCTATTGCTTGTTTTTCCAAGGTACTATCATAGTTGCCTGATGATTAAAGCAATGCCAACTATGGTTGGAGGTCACTTTTTTGGCTAGTTCATACTATAGACCATTTTAAACGCTATTCTTATATTTTAGGTTAATGCTTTGTTGTCCCGACCAGTTCTAAGTAGCTGAAGGAATCTCATGCACCTCTTTTTGTTATATTTCTATATTTCCGTTATGCAGTGATATGATTAGTTTATGAGGAAAAGAGTCGAGTTGCTTGATTCCCTACATTCATTGTCACACTAGTTCAGTTAGTCTGCATGAGACACACATGTTGATTGCTTGATTTGTTATATTAGGACAATGCCAGTTTTGAAATTCTTTGACAGCAAACATGGTGTTTTTTCACCTACTTTGCTGCTCTAACTAAATATGTCTTAGTTTCAGCATGCAAATAACCTGTAGTGTTTGTTCCAGAGTGGCTATGATACTGGCACATGTATGCATCGGTCTAGGACATCGACAGTTCTTGTTATTCCGGAAAGAGATGTACGAGGCACATCATTGATTGTTCCTGGCCAATTATGAATTTGAATTATTTTACATATAAGATGGCCGCCAGTTAGCTGGTACACTGTGCTGACTTGTTTTCTTTGTTTCAGGCTGCACATGAAGCTATGGGGGTAGAAGGGAGGAATCCTACTTAAGTATTGAGGTCATTTCACAAAGCAGCAGTGATATTGATTATTGCTTGCATCGGCCCATGGTTTCAATTTTTCCAGTAGAAGAGGTGTTACAACTACACTCCAAACAATTTATTTCATTGAACAAGAAACAGAGAAAATAGATGGAATAATCACGATTACACGTAAACAGATACAAGAACTGAAAGATTGACAAGATTTGACGGATCCTCTACTTAATAATCTCTTCTGCAGTTGTCATGGTATGCCAGTTGTTACTTGTATGGGGATGCAAGCTCCGTAGCAGAAACCCTGTTCCAACACATGTCTCGCGATGTCCCTGTAATGCTTCATCTTGTTTTTGTTGAAATTCTGGTCTATAATAAATTTCAAAAAATATATGTTGATGTAATAGGGTGATCCTAGCGCGGCCATTAGCGGGCCAAAATAATAACGCACTGTTTAAAACTAGAATTGTGCCATAGTTATAGAATACGCAAATATGATGGCCAGGAGATTGGCCAAATAAACGATAACATGCCGTAAGTGGCAGGTCAGAATATTGGTGGGCCTCATAAGCGTCCAAGACCCTGAAAACGTACAGGGCTGAACAGCAACAGGCCAGAACAGTAAAAGGCCCGAACTGTAATGGGCCCGAATATTGATATACCCGAACAGTAAAAAGCCTGCGCAGTAGAGGGCCCGCACAACAAAACGGATAGAAGAGTAATCATGCCTGAACAGTAAATGGCCAGAACAGTAGAAGGCCATAAGAGCAAAAGGCCTAAACAGTGAACGGTCGGAACAGTAGAAGGCCAGAACAGTAAAGGATCCTAACACTGGCAACCTAGAAATGTAAAAGAACATAACAGTAAATGGGTAGAACATGAGCGGACCCCGGGCCGCCTGCAGGACTTAATAGTGCCTGACCTTCTGGCACATGCCCCTAATGGGCCGCATATTATTCTACCAAAGTGGGCCTTCTTTAGGAAAAAACTGTAACGGGCTTGAAATCGTACGAGCCCTGGATGAATTCATTAATGGGCCACGTCAAATAGTACACGACGTGTGAGTAAAGGGCCGTAATCTTATTGGGTTCTCCTCGTGGGCCGGCCCACTTAACAATTAGCAGGCCTTGTTTGGGCCAGGTTTCTGCCACGGTTTCTGTGACCGTTAACGGCAGGTTCCATGTGGCATTTTTCATGACATCAGCAGTCAACGTGGCTGGCGAACAGATCTACGACGAAATAAGTTTCCGTGGCTGAAGGGTGCGATCCGCCACAGTCAGAAAAAACCGTGGTAGATTCTTTTGTGACGGGGCTTTTACCACGAGGGGCATCTATCGTAGAAGACTTTTTAGCCACGAATAATGGGCCTTCAACCACGAAAATCGTCCATTGTAAAAGCCAACTCTTTTGTAGTGTTAGGACACATTTTGTGGAACAAGCACGCATATGGGAGTATGAGCTAATGGGAGATTTCCTATCCATTAAGATGGAAGAGAACTCTTCACTTGAAGACCACTTGGACTGCATGCATGATGCGTACATGAGGCCTGCATACTTCCTGGACAGCTGGATGATGAGCTCTTTTGCAAATGGCATTGTGATGTGGTCGCTGCCACCAAGCTACCACGCACATGTCAGGACTTGCATCATGAGAGGCAATGCGGAAACACAGGATTTCCATAGGTTCATATCACATCTCAGTAATGTGAAGGTTGAACCCATTGCAGGAGAGGTCATCGATGACAAAGGTATATATTTGATATACAGATTTATAAATGTTATAATCTTGCAAACACATGTTGCAGTGTTATTTGATACTTGTTCTGTTTTGCTGAAAACAGGTCCTTCTGCATGAGAGGTGCTTGCTGGAGAGGAGGTGACGTTGCGTGTTGATGCCAAACATGATGATGGCCGACCACACTCTCCCTCGACATTTATCACTTAGTTTATATTTTTGGATAGTTATTATAATTAAAAGATTGTGAACTTCTTTAGTGTGTCTCACATTCTGTGAGACGGTTATTCACATAAGTTTGTAACAAAATGTTGTTCCACTTTTATGAATGATTTCTATTCGTGTTCATATCTTGTTTGATTATGTGTGAACTATTCTGGTTTTGAAACTAATTGATAATACATGAACATTTTTAAAATATTGAAATTTCTTGAAAAATACCCAACTTAATGATATATTCATTTCGAATGAAACCATTGTTTAAATTCAAAGTTATGTTGTCAATATGTGAAAGACATTTGATTTCTTGTCACATATAAATCACGCCTCAGTTTGGCAAAATAACTTGAACACCGTGTATTGCAAGAATACAAAGTGTTTGATGAATTGTTAAAAGAGAGTACATATTCGATGTATTGTGGTTTAACAAAATGGTGATTATCATTATATGATTGTTTAAATGTGTAAAGAAGTTTACCGAAGAAACATAAGTATGAAACTATTTGATATGATCAAAATATTTCATCATCCAAGGGTATTAAAGATAAATGAGAATCTAATTACTACGATTTGATCAATAGTAATGAAATTCGAGTTTATAAGAATGGCATAAATGAAATTGTGGAATGCAGTGCGTTTGAAATGTCAAAATGCAAAGCATCACAATATGATATTTGATATCAAGTGGGCGAATAGATGGCGCCAAATAAATCGTTGTAGTATAGATGTAAGAGACCATTAGTTAGAAGTAGTTAGCACTCAATTAGAGTATATAGTGAACCATTTGAATTCGTGAAATTGGCACTATACATTGTATGGATCGTCGTGGAAGTTTTGGGTTATTCAATATAACCAAAACAATAGCGAATAATTCCTTGTAGAGTATTCATTAGAAATTATGAATACGATAAGCCATAGCTAGAACCAAAAGGAAAGCAAAACTAGTATTGCTTGGATTTTGGTGCATTCTCGAGAAAGTTCATATTTAGTGGTATTTCTCGATTACGAAAATTTTGGAAGATAGTGAAATACACGATGAGGATTCAAAACCCTGCATCAGAGTGTTGAGAAGTGCAACGAAAAGTGTTCCTGGACGATATTCTTCACAAAGGAAAGAATCAATGGTAGTGATCATTGTGTTTTCCCCATTGGTGTTTTCACTACATAAAGTAGGATTCAAAATGCAGCCCATATCTTGTATGGAGACATTTGTGAATCATTTGTCATGATTACCGGAATATGACACACCTACGAACTACTAAGGAAATAATGGTAAACTAGAATTATGAGAAATCCTAGAGGCAAAATTCCCTTGAGATTAGAAAGCAATTTGTTGCTGAACCTTAACAAGTAAAAGGGGTTACTTGGATTTTCCCAAAATGACTTCAAAGCCATAGTGGAAAAGGGTGTAAATGACAAAAGCACAATTTGTCAAGTATTGGACAAATTCAAATGAATTTGATTCAAGTGTGCTGAAAGTTTGGTGGATTTAAAACTAGTATGGTACTAGTGTCTCATAGTGAATCTCCAAGTTTGATATTTGATCAAAGGATTTTGAAGTCGCTCAAAATAGCGAGTGGATATGCAATTTGCATGAAATTGAATGGGAGCTATGAAAGTCTTCCTAAAACAATATGTGAATGACATATTTTTGAGTGGGAGCAATGTAAGTCTCGAACTCAAATGTGTCGGGAACACATTTTGAGTGGGAGAAAAATAAGTCTCAGAATCAAATATGTAGGAACATATGTTGAGTAAGAGTAGTGACTCATACCCAAATATGTTAGGAACATATTTTGAGTGGGAGCTTAAAGGAGTGATTCTTAAGTGTGTATACGACACATTAAGAATGAAAGCGCAAGTACCGATAAATAAAGATTTATAGGGAGTAGAAGTTGATAATAAGTATATTATGATATTATGTAGTATTCCTTAAGGGATTCTAAAAAGAGTTTCAGAATAGAAGTTAATTAAGGAACTGTACCTTGATAACTTAAATTAGGAATTGTATTAAGTTTAACATCGATGGTTGAAAGAAAGAAAAGGATGATCATCATCCACTATGTTGAGACATATATTCTATCTTAGAAAACCATGATGAAAACTTAACATAATATATGATCCAAGATGGAACGTTTGAAAAGTGATTAAGTTTGAATCACAGAATATTGAGCTAAGTTTTTCTGGAGT
This sequence comes from Avena eriantha, assembly GCA_910589775.1. NCBI lineage: Eukaryota > Viridiplantae > Streptophyta > Magnoliopsida > Poales > Poaceae > Avena > Avena eriantha. Next base: position 132,985,355 of record OU342744.1, on the reverse strand, counting down.
GTCTAATAGAAAATTGTAGACATGTTTTCCAAATCCATAAAGGATTGCATATCTTAAAGCATAAAGAGTTATGTTATAAGGGAATATGTTGGAAACTCCTGTAATATTGACTAAAGTCAAGTAGGAAGCGAGGTAAACAAAAAACATCGAAAGTTGCACAGAGTGCACTAGTGTTTTGATAATTACATTTATAATAGATAAGGGTACCATATAAGGTAATGTATAATGTTATGGCAGGGCTAGTTCGCTTTTAACATAGAATGATGTGTCCGAGGGCACAGTGCCCATGAGAAATCCCTCGAGGTTGATCTAACGTCACTGTAGGCTCTTGGAATCCGGCCTCGTTCTGCTGCCATAACGACGATGCGTACACAAAGATGTTATCATGTGATGATAAAGTATTAATGTCAATCAAGGTGACATTAGTAAGTTGGAAAGGATTTGGGACTGTAAAGTATAGGCCCAAAACTCAACCTCTTCCATGAGTAAGCATGTTCAGGGTATCGGGATATATGGTGCCAATGATTAAGAACAAATGCAGCTAGCTTATTTGTACTCTAGTGCAAGTGGGATACTGTTGGAAATATGCCCTAGAGACAAATAATAATAAGGATTATTATCATATTTCATAAAGTTTATGATTAAGTTATATATCATGCTATAACTGTATTGAAAGGAAATGTCAATACACATGTGATATATAAACAACCAGGGGTTCCCGGTGAAACTCTAGTCACTGGTTCATTGGTCAACAGATGATCAAGGTTTCCTGATCATGTGGCATTTATGCCAGTTGGAAATGGAATCAACTCGTTATGAGAATGAGATGATGAACCAATACCCAACCTAAACATCGTGACCTGATCATGTCACGTTGTTCAAGTTATGATGATTAGAATAGACCTCGTAGACTATTCCTTAGACCGTGAGAATATATCAGTCACTATCTCCTGAGAATGCTTAGATAGCATCAAACGTCACTTATGACAGAGTGATCATAAAGGTGTGTTCAGGTATTCAGAGGAACCGTAGAGGCAATATATGTTAAGAGCGGGATTTGTCCGTCCACGTGACGAAAAGATACTCAAGGGCCCACTCAGAGAAGTTGCATCCAATAGCTACGCAGCGTGTGATTTGATCACAGGGATATCACTTGTTGAAAACGAGTCAAGTAGCATTGTTCAGTAACGAGATTGAACACGACATGGTGATGTCATTGATCAGATCTCGGGCAATGCAAGTATCGAGAGACAAAAGGAATAAGGCGTGATTGTCCCGGTTCAAACGACGAAAGATCTTCGTGGAATGCGTAGGGGTCACATGGCCATCCAGGTCCCTCTGTCGATCATTGGTCCGGGAGTGTCCCGACCATGTCTGGAGTGTTCTCGAACCGTAGGGTATCACGCTTAAGGGCTTGATGATGCTTAGAGAGTGTTTATAGGATTGGTAGAATCACCGAAGAATAGAAAGAGAGAAAAACTGGAAGGGTTTCTGTAAGTCCGGAGGATGTCCGGAGTGGAGGTGGAAGGTGTTCCATAGCCACAGAGATAATATATAAATGAATGTTAAATATTGATTTAATCATTTATTCATAATTATTTAATAAAATAGAAATCAATTTAATGGTCAAAAGGCTTAATGGGCCAATTCCAGAGGGAGAAGGGCCCATGAGGGAAAGGCAAGAGGAGAGAGGAGGCAAGGGGGTGGCCGACTGGGCCAACCCCCCCCCCCCCCCCCCCCCCCCCCGCGTGGGGCCCACTAGGGCCGGCCGGTGGCTGCCTCCCCCCCTCCTCCTCCTTTAGTCCCACCTCGGGACTTTGCGGGAGGTAGTACCTCCCCTCCCCCTATATATAGTGGGGTATTTTGACCAGAAAATACACAACACAATATTCAATAAAGGTTTCCCCACTTTTGGTTAGACCTCCAATTGATATTTCTCTCTCTCTCTCCCATGACCGTGGTCCCAAGTTCGGACTATGCGAACGAGAGACATCTTCACCACGGAGCGTCATCGCGCTGCGGGATTCGGATCCAGGAGCTCTACTTCCGCAACTACTGCTGGATCGAGGAAGCGGGAGTCATCGCCGGGCACCGTACGTTTGTAACTCCTCGCAAGGTGTCACACTTGGGGCACTAGGAGTCATTGGAGCTGCAGGAGTGTGAGGACTTCAAAACGACCTTGAGGTCGGCTTTAGATGATCTACATCAACCACGCTCTCCTAAGCATTGACAATGTTTTTTGGTCTTCGAGGGTAAGTTCACGAAAGGCTCCTTCTGTTACTATATTACTAATAGATAGGTCCTAGCAACGTCAGGGGTTCAGGGGTGTAGGGTAAAATTTTATTGTTTTCATACGCGAACCCCAACACGTGCTGCCGGTGTCGGAGGACGCGGTCATCACTGGCATGGAGGACCCTAAGCTCACCGAGGACCGGGGAACCTCGTCTACTAGGAACAATTCTTCATCGATCGACAGGAGCAAGAGTTGCCCCCCTACAACAATGTAGGCCCACCGCTGACGAGGAACAACTCCGCAGGACGGCGTCGGTGTGGAGTGCACCTGGCTGCACGCTCGTCATCATGCTCGAGCACATCAGTGCGGGGAACAACCCATGCCTGAGCTATCCCCCGTGCTCGCCGCCAACGATCTCCCAGCATCGTGGGCGAGCAGTTGGATGCCGAGGAGGATGGCGTGTTTAGCAAAACACCTAAGATTTGAGGAATTGTTCCATGTATTTATGTTTCCTAACAAACCATAGGAGTATGAAATGTTCGAGAGATGAAATCAAATCTTGTTTCACATGGTAAGATCAAAAGGTGTCATTTATAAAATTGTCATTATATTTTAAGGATTAAAACTTTAGAAATTATCGCTTTTACACTGAAAAGAGCACCATCGTGATCCATTGAAATGACACCATATGAGTTATGGTTTGGGATAAAACCCGAGTTATCTTTTCTTAAATTTTGGTATGCTAGGCACAAGTAAAAAATTTACAACCAAAGTCGGATAAGCACGTCTTTGTAGGTTATCCCAAAGCAATAGTTGGGTATTCCTCCATAACACTGAAGACAAAAGAGTTTTTCACTTAGAATGTCAAGTTTACTAAGAAGGAATTTTTTGCAAAAAGTTAAGTGGGAGGACAATAGAACTTTGATTAGGTTGATGAATCTAAGCAATATGTGTTAAGTAGCACAGCGCCAGAAAGTGTCCTAGAGGAGGCCACAATGCTCATGGCTCGCGTGACTACAAAGGTTGTGATCTCGGAGATTAGAGTTCCTATTTGAACGAAATGGGTCGGGTAAGAATCAAACAGTAAGATTTGATAAACAAGTCATTATTGTTATAACAATGATGAACCGACTACATGCAAAGAAGCGATGATGGGCCCTGACTCCATAAAGTGACTAGAAGTCATAAAATCCGTGATAGTTTCTATACACGAGAAATCAAGTTTTTGAACTTAGAAGACCCCCCGGAGAGGCATGAAGCCTATCGATCGTATTTGGATCTATAAAGAAATATACATGGATGTTTGACATCTATGAAATAGTCAACATGTCGGAAAAGTGTTTATGACAATGATTCAAGGAGTTGACTACGACAAGATTTGAACTTTCGTAGCGATATTTAGTCTCGATGGATTAATGTAGCAACCACTATATATCTTAATTTCTTGTATATGGAAGTTGAACAAACAAAACAAAGTTCTTATAATATAATAGTTAACTAGGACGTGTATATGACACGGTTCGAAGGGTTTTGTTAATTCAAAGGATGTTAAAAGGGCATGCAAACTTCAATGGTTGAAGTAAGCATAGTGGAGCTGGAATCTTCACCGTGGTGAAACTATTAAAAGAGTTTAATTACATCAGAGACGATGAAGATGCTTGCATTTTCAACAAATTAAGTAGGAGTGCTAAGACATATTTCTAATAATTATGTAGATGACATCTTTTTTTAAATCAATATAAAAGCAAGCAAGCCGCCTCATTAAAAACCTTTCAGTCTCCTTAGGTACCCTGGTAAGGAAAAGAGTGCGTCAGAAACTGGTTGCGACAAGTTTAAATGAACGATTACAACATCTCAATTGAGATCAGCTCCCTAACACAGTCTGGAGCATCATTGCTAAGAGACCCATTAAACCCATCTTTACCTAATTGTGTTAGTACATGCGTTATACCATTGCTCACGCGATCCACTTTCGAGATGACAATATCGCGGAAGACCTTGAGCAATTCTCTATCTTCTAAAATGAGAGCCCAACTAGGTGATTGTTCTTCAGAATCAGACAAAATTGAATTAACAGCATGCAAGCAATCTGACTCCAAGATTGCTGGCCAATGTCGGAGATGCACCAGGTGCCGCAGCCCATCCAGCCATGCAAGTATTTCCGCTTCCTCTGTGCTACCACATGAGGGAATACTTTTCCACTCCGTCAAAAGTACCTTGCCGCTATGGTCTCGAATGATGATTCATATACCTCCTTGCTTTGAAATGGCATCCCACCCGGTGTCAATGTTTGCTTTGATTTTCCCCTCACTCGGTGGCTTTCAGGAGGAAACTTTCATAAGCTTCTCATCACCTCCCGGAGACACCACCGCAAAGGTGGACATGTTGTTGATTGGGAATCGTGTATCTTTTATTGACACGGGTAAAGAATTTTATTAAAATTAGATTTCGATAAAAGACTTGGGCAAAACCAGAATATTAGGCATCAATGTCGATATGGATAGATTCAAGCGCTAATATGGTTGTGTCATACATACATACTCTCTCTATTTCAAATTACTCTGCGCGCACGCTTATCTAGATGGGCTAGTACTCTCTCATTTTTCATCCAAAAAATTCTAGGATTTTTGGTATACGTAGTACACATTTCATACTATCTATTTCAAAAATCCCAGGATCTTTTTGAATGAAAATGAGGGAGTACTAGCCCACCTACATAACTATGGCGGCGAAGTAATTTGAAACGGAGGGAGTACATGAGATATTGAATGAGTTCAATATGGAAACAACAAGAAATGTTCTTACCGCATGGAAAGGATTGGATCAAGATTCAAGTGTAATGACAATTGGTAAGTAATCAAGATTCAAGTATTTTGACACTTTGAAATCACATGAATATTTTGATCAATCATATATACCGTGATATGTACAAATCCAGATATGTCATATACTCTAAATGTTATGAACATATACTAGGATGACACATAAGATGATCATTGGACGATATTAAGGATATTTTTATGATCTTTGGAAGAACTAAAAATATATTTATATAGGGGTGACAAATAGTTACAAATAGTTCATTGTTAAGTGTTACATTGATACTAGCTTTGTCACAAGATACAAATTAAATTTATCTCAATTTAAACTATGGGTGGTACAATGTAATGGAAAAGGAGGTTCCATGATGGATTTGGATGAGTTCCAAAGTTAAGACATTGTGACAGATACTACAACAAAAATCTAAGTATATTATTGCTATAGTAGCAGCAAAGGAGGGAATTTGTGTTAAGTAGTTTGTTATTAAACTAGGTGTGGTTCACAGTGGGCTACTACTATGAAGATATATTGTATGACAATAATATCAACATGTTTTAACCCAAAGGAACTAAAATTCTCACCAAAGGACTCAATTTATACAATGTCATCTCATTTGAGAATGAGTGATGCGTAAAGACTAAAATACATGCAAATACACACGAATCTGAAAGTGTCAGATCTGGAGATGTGTTTACCACTAGCAAACGCGTATATACAACACCAAAAAGCCATAGGGGTTAAATACGCAAGTTTTTCAAAATTAGATTATTGACTCTAGTGCAAGTGGGAGACTCAAGAGAATATGCCCGACACGCAATAATAAAGTGGTTATTATCTTATTCCATGTTTATGATAAAAGTTTATTTCTCATGCTATAATTGTGTTAATTGGAAACGTTAATACATGTGTGTTTAATAAACAAAAAAAGAGTTCCTAGTTATGCCTCTCATATAAACTAGCTCATTTATTAACAAGATGATCAAGGTTTCCTAGTCATGGACATTGGATGTTGTTAATAACGAGGTCACAACATTGGTGGAATGATGTGATGAACATTCATCCGAAGTATAGTAATACGATCAAAATCATTATGTTTAGATTGCTATAACATCATGCGAAATAACTTTAGTCCTTAGACCATGATATCATGTCAATCACTAACACCGGAAGAGTAACATGATAACATCAAATGTCACACCGTAATAGGGTGACAATAAAGGTGGGTTCAAATACTACGAAAGTGTTATGTAGAGGCTCATGGATAAAGAGTAGGATTTATCCATCCCGATGACGGGGAGATATACTCTGGGCCCTCTCGGTGATATCACATTGACATAGCTTGCATGCAAGTGATAAGATCACTAGAATGTTATATCACGGGAACGAGAAAAGAGTACTTGTCGGTAACGAGATCAATCTAGGTATGGGGATACCGATGATCGAATCTCGGACATGTAATATATCACGAGACAAAGGGATTTATTTATGATGTTAAACGTTCACACGATCACTAGAGTCATCGTTGAATGTGTGGGAGTCAGTACGGATCTCCAGGTCCCACTGCTGATTTTTTGATCGGAGAGGGGTCTCGTTCATGTCTACATTATTCGTGAACCGTAGAGTGACACACTTAAGGGATACCGACACCATTTGGAGCAAATATGATAGCAGAGAAAGATTATGAAATCGCTGGAATTATTTCGATGGACACAGGAATTAGTTCGGATCAATTTGCTGAAATTGGTTTTGCATGTGATATCGAAATGTTGCAAGGGGTTTTATGTGAATGTTTCTTAATTAAAGTAATTAACAAAATTCCGAATAAAATAAATAAAAATGTTTTATTTAAAGAGAAAATGCATTTAATTTAGTGGACATTAAATGCAAAGTGAGTGGAGTTAAAATTGATGTGAGTGGGCTTAGTGGAAGCTCCACCCACATTAATGAGGGAAAGGTGGGGGCACCCACCATGGCTGGCCAGCCATGACCATGGGGTTGCGCCCCTCCCCTATAAAAGGAGCCCCATGCCTCCTCTCCTCTTGCACAACCTCCTCGTGAAGGTTCTCTTCCCCCTCTAGCAATTCCCCATGGCTTCGGATTAGAGAAGTACATGTTCCTGGTGGCTTTTTCTGGAAGAATTTGTTGCTTCTCCTGCTTTGCTGGAGCGAGGACTCGGAGGTGGTCGGGGTACCAGACGTGTGTGCGATCACAGATGCATTGCTGCTTTGCGGTGCTGAACTTTATCACGATCTTGAGATCGACAAGTGAACGACTACATCATCCACGAAATCAGATTTCGTTAGCAAAGTTTTTCGGTCTTCAAGGATAAAATCTCTATGGATGTATATGCACCCGTTGATTGTATCTAGGTAGATAGATCTTGATGCTTAGTTGTTCATATCGTAGGAATTTTTTATTTTCTATGTTGCGAACCCAACAACTACCAGCTACTGCCCCTTCTCCGGCCACCTCGACCGCTGGAGAGACTAGATCGACCTCAAGCAGCTTCGGTCGTGCCCGATCCGGCCATCGTAGCCCCAAGTTCAGCAGCCCTCGTGCCAATTATGGTTGTCCTCGTCCGATCTGGCTGCCCCGGCACTACCGCCCCACACAAATTCTAGCAACCACCGTGCCCCACTTCTACCTCGATCTCATATGTGTCGTCCTCCGCTAGGCCGCCTCTGTGTGCCACGTCCCCATCCTGTTCCGCTAGGCCCCGTCATATAGGAGGAGCTGCCTGTCGTGTCCTCCATGAGGCCTCCTCCCCGTCGTGCTCCGCCAGGCCCTGTTGTACGGGAGCCGCCGCCACTTGTGCCCTCCCATCCCCGTTGTGCTCCGCCATACGAGAGCCAGCACCGGTCGTGCCATCCTCTCTGCCAGGACATCACCATTGGCCGTATGGGTCCAGTTGGATTTGGTCAACGCAGGTTGTGGTGGAAAAATAAAAAGGAAAAGAAGGGATAGAAAAAAGAAAAGGAGGGGAGAGTGCACTAGCAAGTGGGGTCCTCAAAGTTTTACAAAAAGATCCAGGATATATTACAATTTATACACTTATCCTGAACTGTCTATCACATGACACGCCAGCGCCCAGGTGGGCCAGCATTGTCAGAAAGACGATCAACTGGTATTAAAATGATGCTTACACAGAGTTGGTAGTTTTCTGAAACAATCAGGCACAAAGTTAGTAGTTTTTTGTAGCAAACCCGAATCATGGTATTTTTTGTTGAAACCCCGTTCGACATTGTGCTAACAAAATGCAATTTTCTCGATCTGAAGAGATCCGCCGAACAATTGACTCCACACGTCCTTTGTTGGCGCTAGACGCACCACTGGAGCGAGAATAGGGCGGGGGGGTCTTATTCTAACTTCAGGATGTAGCTGCCGTCACACTATCCTAAAGAAAACACTGAAAAATGACCAAAACAAAGAACTACAACCCTCCCGCCGGCGTGAGGCAATGATCCGCTACATCTCCAATGCCTTAAGGCCAACGAAGGAGGAGCCGACCACCGGCGTCGTCGGCGAGGGGGGCGGAGAACCCTAGATGGGTCTAGAGGAGCCGCCAACCGATCGCCTCTTTCCTCCTCCGTACCGGTTCAATTGACCATCCAGGGTTCAGAGGAGCCAGCAAGTCATTTACATGTGAATGTTTTTCGTACTCTTCAGATAAGAACAAAATAAATTTTTGAATTGGGGGTCATGTGATCCTGATCCCGACCATTGTTTGCGATCTTTGGCTAAAGCTTAGCCTAGGATGCCACGGGCACCGTTTGGGTTTTTTGGGTGAAGCCTGGCCTACAATACCAGTAGCAGTATACCAATAGTCCGCTACTTTAGTCTTTGGTTCAAGACATTTTTTTACGGGAACCTAGCTCACTACTCCAAACCGGGGATGCTTTATTTCAAGACTTCTTTTTATGGAAACTCGTCAAGAGGTTAGGAATGTCCCGCAAGTTTAGATAAAACCAGCCCAGTGTAGGAAAACTATACGTGAAAACCAAACAGGCAAGGTTGATTTAAGGACAACCGAGCAAAAAAAACACCAACACCACCAAGCAAAGCGGAAGGCACCATATGAGCACGGTCGATTTGGTTCAAGCCTTCTGTCTCAGAGAGAGTGTCTCTGTTAACAGAACTTTGATCTTGGTCGTACATAAATGGACGAATTTAACTAGTACTACAAATACTAACCAAGTAAATGCATTGCAGACCAGGGTTAGTGTCTCACAGTGGTATGTAGCATCTGAGAAAGCGACCACCTGACACGGTCATGCAGTTTTAGTTCGCTTTAGCAGTACACAAAACCTGGTAATACTGATGTTTCTACTTACACTTGCAAATCGAGAGAAACTATCACTGTAGGTTTAGCAACCTGATAGACAATAGACACAGAGTTATTTACATCTGCACAGCTCAGAAAGCAGCCAAACTATTTACAAAAATCGGAGCCATTTCCCCTGACCCCCTCCCCCGACCTTAGGTCAACGCCTAAGCTGAGGAGTTTACAAAACTTCCACCCGAGGTGGAAAAGGTGCGGTGACCCATGGTGTGTATTAATGTACATACTATAGAAGGGCTTTGATGCCGCATATAACCTACGCTACAGACTGTACACCTGCACAGAAACTCCAATAAGAACAAGGCAGATGATGCTGATTGTTAAGGGGTGGGATCTCCAGCAGTACGGAAGCACTTAACTCTCACTTACACTGTACAAGTTTGCCCGTCCCTATCAGACGAAATCCGGGTGCTCTTCAACCAGTCTTCTTCCGGAGAGACAATAGGCATGTGACCATAGCTAACCAACCTCCTCGGCGATGAAGTCTATCATGGAGAAGGCCCGGAATATTTGTACGCAGATTCTTTCTTGTGCTCAGGATCAAGGCTGTGGAAAAAAATCAGCACACAAAGTACCAAGAAGTGAGCTAAACTGTGGGGTGGCATTCGCGTGGGAGAAAAACATGTTTGAAACATATCAATCCTGCAGATGGCCTCAGATTCACTAATGCACTGACCACTTGACCAGCAGAAAAATTCCAGCCCATGATTCTAAATCAATACAGAAGCCAAGGGATTCTTCCCCCAAAATATCACGCAGCTACCCCCGGTAATTACTGGTTTAGTCAGATTACTTAGCAAGACCTAGGTTTCTAAACATTATTAGTTCCCCAGATAAGCATTTCCCAAGATCCATCTTGCCACCCTCATTCATAATTACATCAACAAATTGTTCTTGGTCAAAACATATTTATACACAGCAAATCATAAACAATTAGCTTTGGTCAGTGCAAAACTAGGTAATACTGCAAAGGAACAAATCAGCTGCATTATTTTCTTTGGCCCCAAATATACGGTTAGGGCTAAAAAATGGAAAGTATTCTTTACTTTTGTTCATTGGTCTCTCAAAAAGTCCTATTATATTATCTCTGTTACTGTCGGCAGGTAACTTTTTTTAAAAGAATAACATTGCAGATGGAATGTCCAATATATTACCATCTCGCTTTATAGAATTCAATTGCATAGATCTTGTAGGGTTTATTTTCACCATAGATCAGTGTTTTACCGAAAATACAAATTTTGAGTTTGGTAATTATTAGATACATAAAATATATATCTGTGTGCAGTGTTTAATCATAAGTGCTAACTGCCAAGTGCAAGCTGTGCAGTACTGATAATACATGTGACTAAAGAGCAAATTGCACCTTACCTATGCAAGACTGTTGCGTTTTCGCGAAAAAAAAAAGAGAGCAAATTGCATAATTAACCACTTGACCTACTAGATAGAATAAAGTGATAGGAATCGACAGTCAGTTGAGGACAGACATGAACAAATTTAAGAATTCAGGAAGACAGGAAGCAAACTAAATTGTCCCCTACAATGATTGTAACTAATGATGTATCCATAGACTGTTTTCCAGCAATACTTGAGAATGAGCACAAAAACTCACCTGTTTCTTAGTCCAAGAAGTGCATAATGTACAGCACGAGCGGAAGCTGATACTGGAGCTACTGCAGCAGCTGGAGCTCCACAGATTGCAGTAGCCAGTACTGAACCAGGGCCACCCCCACGATTATAAACCTTGATAGGATTCCCGATCAAAGCAGAAGCTGTCCTTCCAAGGCCATCAGTTAAACTTTCATAGGCCTGGACAAATTTCAGGTTAACCTTAATAAGACTAGGCAAGACATGAAACAATGAAGGTGTATGTCAGGCTTCAGAGCTAGATACAATTCAATGAACTTAACAGGAAGCAATTTCAAGTTCTATTCCAAGCAAACAAAACAAAAGAGAAACAAGGAAATTAGCAATGCAGGTGCTTCCTAAAGATTCAGTTATGTTTTTATTGGCAAACAGGAGATGCTTTATCATGCAATTCAGACAAATTTAATACCTGCTTCAACCCTTGATGTGCACCTTCAGGCTGGTTAGCTCTTATATTATCTTTAGGTTTTTTTGCTTCGCGCGAGGTTGAAGGCGGTGGGACAGCTGTGAGGGCACGCTCTGTCTTCATAAGAATATCATGAGCTCCCCCTGCCAAATGGACACCAAGCCCTACAGCTTCGATGGATACACTTCTGATGAAAGCCACCGCACCTGCCAAACAGCATGTAAGAATCACCATTCTTTGTGGCAATGCATGTCATCATTTATCAATTATTCATTAATACCATCACATATATTATTAACACTTCAACAGATATGTTAGCTTATTATTGATATCAGTGTCATAGTATATTATTTATCTAGCTTACCTCTTTGCATTCCCTTGAGCAACTTCCGATCCTTCTTGTAGCTTTTGATTGGTAAGGAAACCAATTTCTTAGTGCCTGAACCAACAGCAACTAATGATTTTATAGGCGGAAGCCCTTTCAATAGTTTATGGACCTATACAAGCAGCATATTGTCAATTCAGGTGAGAACAGGAATTCTTTTGCAAGACAAAGAAAGTTCACAATTTTCTCTTCATTTTTGCAGATGGTATGCTTTCACATAGAGCACCGCATATTTGATCTGTGTTTCTTTATGATATTTCTTGTATTAACTACTCCCTCTATCCGAAATCAGATGTCGTAGATTTGTCTAGATTCATACCTATGTATACACTAAAACGCGGCATATCTAGACAATTATGTGACATCTAATTCTGGACAGAGAGATTATTAAGTATCAAGTATGTTATATGTGCATGTATACACCAAGCATGTCTAAATGTACAGTTGTGCATGGGTAGATCAGGACCTGATTTTTGGAGATGTCCTCCAGCCACTCCGCAGCAACTGTTTCACATATACTATTCCACCCATAAACACCCATTGCAGAAACATTCTTCAGCTTCAAATCAATTCCCTGCACACAAAAACATTGTCAGGCTCGCCTGTTGATATACTGAAAAATCATCAGTGAACTGACTGCTCTGAAGTATTTCTTTTTCAACAATATATTACCTTCCATGGAAGGATGTTGAGAAGTTCTGCATAATTTCCTTTGCCTAGTGCAATAGGATCAAACTGGCGAGGAATATAATTAATATGCAGAACCAAAGGCTTCACATCAAATTTCTGTCCACAGAAAAAAAAAAGTCAGATTGCGACATAGTTTACTGAAGACAAACAGAGCCCAGCTGGCTGCTGCGTACCAGTGCAAAAAAAATATAGAGAGCAAAATAATTCAATGACTTGTTTGTCACGCATATGCACACAATTTTGAATATGTCAGGTTAGTTACGTGCAAAGAGTTCTCATGTGGCCCCTATCGAGTCCCGTGATTAAGAGGGAAATAAAAATTGGTAAGTTCAAAATACCTGAAAAAAAGGAAGTAATGCCTCATCCACAATTGTAGTACTTGTATACGTTGTGTTGTCCATACAGACAATCTCATTTTCGCAAGGCAAATGAGTGTTGCTGTTACTCGAGTCATTCTGGAAGAAACTGATGAGAAAGTTCAGTTGCCCTTGATCAAGATGTAATTGAAGCGGCAAAATCTCAAGGCATAACCTGAAGAAAGATGCAAGAGAAGAGGGTCAGTCGACACAATGAGAGAGCATAAAAGGTGTCAGAAGGAGAATTTGAAAAATAGCCAGCATTATTCTTGGGGACTAAAATTTAGCATTGAAGTATGTCAGGTGCACAAATTAGTGATCAGGACAAAGGTCTGAAGTGCAACAATGCTGCCATAAACAGCCAACCGTATATGCATGAATAACTGGATCTGCCATATAAAACTTTATTCAGAATTTCCATAGCATTAACAATACAGATAAGCAACAATAATACTGGAATTGGGGGTCAAAACAACTATTGCAGAAGATCGGATCCAATTGCTGCATAAATTTATGTCTGACATTGAACTGTTAAAATGCCATGTTCCATATACCCCTCAAAAAAGCATATTAGGACTTAGTCTCACAATGCTCTGAAACCAACACATATATTACTTTACTACATCTATGAGGTTAAAGGAGGTTTCTACGTATGCATGGATGATGTATCTAGGATACCCATACAGTAATCTTTATCTTTAGGCACTTGAATATGTATAGTATCGAGGGAACACGGTACGGAGTAACAGAAACAAACAGATCTCTATTCCAATAGATTAATTCAAAGTGTACACAACTTAGTGCTACATACCTGTAATCTTCCAAAGGAGCCTGTGGTTCAGGCTTTACAGACTCCAGTTCTAACTTGAATGCAGTGGAGCAAGATTCTCTTGGGTAATCCTTCGAGTCGTAGCATCCAAGAACCTTTTAAGTAGATCATAGGAGTTTAAAAAGCATTAATCGATGATAAAAAACAATTGCTCAATGAAATTTAGCAATAAAAAATTACCATTTTCCATGGAGCGTGTGTATTTTGGTCACAGAGATTTAGGTCCTGAGCAGAGATGGATAACTTAGAAACAGAAACATCCCCATCTGGATACATGTCAAATTGCATACTGAGCCCTGACACGATAAATTCTAAAGAAGAGCTCCTATCTCTTCCATTTGAGCAAGGGTGGCTAGTTGAATCATTCTGAGCTAACAACCAGTCATCTCCAGCATACATTCGCCACTTAACATCTACATCATGAATAAGAACCTTGCCTTTAAGATTGGAAGATTCATCAGAATTCAAGCTGCGAATGGCAGGATTGCCTTCTTGCTGGGTCAAAGGCTCAACATGTGGGCTATTCTTTTTTGATACATGGTTTTCAACTATCGTTAAGGGAGTATTGCTGTACCATCCACCATCATCACAGTCCACAGCTTTACGAGCATCACCAGATGTACACTGATGGATTACATTATAAGGAGATGATGATGATGATGAATTTAGAAGATCAGGCATGTAATAAGAGTCAATGATTTGCTCAGGACAGGAGTTCTGCTTTAGTGGTCTTTGAGTAGTATTGACTTCAGGAGTGGCTAATGATGATCCAAGCGAAACGTGTGAAACACAGAAATTGGTTGCCTCAGGGTTAGCCATATTCATCTCATACTCAACATTCACTTCACTGCTACTCAATGAGTTATGACAATTTCTATCCCAAAAATTGTAGGATGTGCAGGCCTGGTCAGTGTAAAAGGCATTCTCAATTATGTCCTCAAGCAGACCATCAGACTTGTACCCTCCAGAATCAGCCAAGTTGTCAGTGCTGCTCTCTGACATATCTGATGCATCACTGGTCATATTTCGTGTGTTTGCCTGTTGGACAATATTCCACCTAGATTGGAGATGAACTAAAGCATCCCGCATATCCGGAGCATATAGCTTCTGTAGTTGGGAAACCAAACGACCAAGACCATATGTTGTATCACGACAGGTACCAATATCAAATTGTGACTCAGATATTTCAAGCTTCCAGAAGGAAGTATCAATTCGTAGAGCAGCTTCAATGAATGTGTTATGGCCGATCTTAGCATAGCCCATTTGACGGAGGTAATCCACATCATAACCACAAGTGACATTTTTGGAACCAGATGATCCACAAATGAGAAGACCGAGATCTCGTAGTTGTATATCGAAATCAGTAGCTGTAGAGTCTGATGCAGATTTGTTATGAAGTTTAAATGATGATGCAGCTAAAAGGCATGAAAAAACCTTGTCGCCTAGGGCTTCAGCATTGAGTGTAGATTTTTTCAGGTGAGGTTCATAGCTCAGAGCAACATCAACCAGCTCAAGAAAAAAAGATGAGACAAAAGGTTCACCAGCTTGTGAATTATTTGTACTACTGCTATTATTGGATTGTTCAGTTCCGCTTGAACCCGAACTGAACAGCGAAGATATTGCACTGATCCAATCCATTCGCCCACCGGGTGCTACAATTGTCCCAGAACGAACATTGACAGAAGTGTAATTCTCTTGTAGCTCTGGGTTCCTGATGTGTGTCACGGAACAGCCAGCTGTTCCAAAAGATAATACATTGTTGCCTTCACCATCACCACGCCGACTAGCGGAGTCCTTGCAAATAACTAGAAGAAAATCTTTGCTTTCTTCACAGGTTTTATCATTTGGGCCAGTAACCGAACCCCAAAGCTCACCTTCACCATGATTCACCCAAAGAAAACTGGTATTATTGACCCCACCAACATTAGAAAATGAGCAGAGCGACAATTTTGAAACGGACAACTTCAGACGATTCCAAGAACCTTCTAGTTCTGTCTGCAACGAAGGACCAACTTCCACAGTTTCATCCAACTCAGTGCATATATCCAACATGCTGCATTCAAAATGAAAGATGTTTGAATGGCATTTTCGCTGTTTTCTTCTTTGCCATTTTCAGAACTGCCTGTTGCTACATCCGACAGCCCATCAAGTATGAGATCTAACAGCTGATTTAGTAGTCCACAATCCTTCTTATTGAGATGAACTGAAACACGAGGAAGTTGAACATGCAGCAAGAATTCAGTGCTCTGAATGAGCTCCTGGCGTATACTAAAACTCGACTCAACGAGATCTTGTGAAGTTGCAGAAGAGGCAACACCGACCCATTTGTTATTTTCTTTCTGACTAATCTTCTGGTCATGTAGGTTTGGCAAACTCCACACTTTGTTCACCATCTCACGACAAGTTACAGGGTGGCTTTTCCGGATCATTCTAATGCTGGAGTCATGATCATCGGATCTAGTCACAGAAAATATTTTCAGAGCAGAAAAAGCTTGTCTGCTCAAAGAACAGATTCTACCATCCAATACGCTGGCAGGTTTAACAAAGTAGATGTCAAAGTTCCCTGTAGCCAAATGGAGTGAAGTAGATGGTGTGCTCGGATGACCATCATTAGACCTTTCATTTCGAAGTGGGGAGGAGGCTTTCTGAGATGATGTGTGGTCGACGACAAGGAACTTATCCAAGATGGAGGGGCGACTTAAATCCCCCGAAGGTCCATAAGGAAAGCAAACAATAATTCTTGCATGTGATGGGGCTATCTGAACCTTCAGACTCTCGCTTGAGGAAGTATTAGTCAATTTGCTGTTTTTTCCATCACCATCCCCGCAAAGTTCATGCTCTCCATGAAACACGTCAGATTCAACTTTACTGATAAAATTCAGTATCATGTATACCGTATGGAAGTGCACCCACAAAATCAAAGGAGCCAAATAAATTGACAGTGAGGTTGAGCTTCCTGAGTTGCCATCTTGATCCGTGTTACTGACATCATAATGGAATGTGCATTCACCAAATGTTTTTAGCAGCTCAACCTTTATGAATTTATCTGAATGGGAAAAGTGTCCAGCTGTTTCCACCCAGTAATCTTGAGCAGCAAATGGGAATTGAGGGAGGGAAGCTTGAACTTCTCTACAGAAATTATTATTTAAGAAAGCAGTGCCAAGGTGTGAGTGATTTGAATTATGTTTTTCAGTACTGTAGTACTCATCAAGCTTCATGTGGGCAATCGATGCCTTGACACCTAAGTTTCTGGGATATGTCTGCGGACATGACAATAAAATATTAACCATCAAGCTTCATAACACTTCAATAATGCATGAATTGAGAATAAGCGCCGAAGGAGGAAAACAATACCTCAAGTTCAAGATGAATGTTTTGACACTTGGCTTCAAGATGATGCATATTTAAGCTGGAAGCAGTGGCAGGAGACATCATTGATTGCTCTAACTGCCCAGAGGAGAGGCAGCTCGAAAACATTTCGGAATTTCTCATATCATTGAAGATACTGACAGGAACACTGGAATCACCCGCATCCATTTCATCATTTAACAAAAGGATAACAGATATCTCAGCGATGGAAGCCCGTAAGGTTTTCTCAATCGGTGGTTCTGTTAGGAAGGAAAAGAAAAATAAGTCCTGATATTTAGAAGTTCAGATGATTTAATTGTAAAAAAAAAGTACAAAGCTAAGCCACTTGGTATGATTTGATACCAGAATACATGTACTCCCTCCGTCCTAAAATAAGTGACTCAGGTTTGTCTAGATTCGCATGTATCTACACACTAAAATGCATCTAGATACATACAAATCTAGACAAATCCAAGTCAGTTATTTCAGGACGGAGGGAGTAATGTTTTTTACGTGATTGCAATGCTAACCCATGGCCATGGCAACTGGGCAAGGGAATACATAGAAAGCTAGAAGCAGTTATTCAAAGTCACATCTGTTGTAGAACTCAAGGTGTGGATACCAGCTGGACATGCTCTTACAGAGTCACATACATCTGCTGTTATTCATGTCGACATAAAGTAACCATGTTTTTGCCAGGATGTTTCATTTGCGAGCTGACAGTAGGTTGGAATTACTGGATGTCAATCGTTCAGTTCGATCAATTCAGGTTTTAATTCAACTTCGGCTTTAAATTTACCACATTAGTTGCGAAACTGACAAACTAAACACTGTTTTTAGTTATTTCAGAAATATTATTGCTGAACAACAGCACTACATTACAGTGGCTCGCAATTCCCTCATCAAGCTACTCAGGTGCCAACAGCCGGTGTAACATTGTTCCTTAGAAGTGTGAAACACTATCAACTTAATAAGCATGGCATTTACAAGTAAACAGCCAAGTTATCCTAGAAAACATAATCCGCAAGAAAGTGTTTCACAAGTAAAACTCGATCATGGAAGTCAGAATTATTGCATTTATTGCTACTGCACTTTTCATACGAGACAAACAAATAGAATATGAAGCATAAATCCACAAAAAAAAACATTATATACCTTTAGGAACTTGATCTGATCCAGAAGCTAAAGTGGATGCGAAAGTAATTGCATTGAACACTGAACAGGTCCAGTCCCATATGCCACTATTTCCTAAATTAGTCTGGGAGTTCCTCAGTTCTTCAAAACATTCAAAGAACTGATCAATGCTGTCAAAGATAACAACAAATCAGTAATCCAATTAGGCTAGTTCAAATCTCTTTTGCTTAAATGACCTGCTTCTCTTAATAATGGTAAATGCGAAGCAAGAGATAGACTCTTACAGGAAAGAACATAACTAAAGACAAAGTGGAAAAAAGGAAAGGAAAACTATGCAGATATCAAAAAAGAGCTTGAGTATATTTGGTCAATGAAACCCCAGGAAATATAACAAAGCAGCAGAGAGCGATTCTAGTAACTGAAGCCAGGGGGCAGTAAGCTACAATTTTCATGATGACGGCACTTCTATAAGACAGCTGAAACAAAGTACATGACAAGAAGAACAAGTGCATGCTGCAATGACCACTAAGAAAAGGAACGGAAGAAGGAATTAGCTGCAACCCCCAAAGCACGTATTAGAATATAGCGTGAAATTGAGGAGCACAAATTCTGTGAATCATAAATCTGGTCAAACATATATAAACCATACAAATGGATGCAATGTGGCATACCAACAGCATCTTTTAATCTTTCTACAATTATCTGATAACCTTTCTCAAGTGTATATTTGTTTAAGGGGTTAATCATGTGAGATGAGGTAAACTGGAAGATGATAGACGCATGGGTACAACGAATGTCATTAGGAACTTCAATGGATCAAAGAAAGAAACAAACCTTTCGTCACAATCTGAATCAGGGTCGCCTTGATCCTCGTGGACAACTAGCTCTGGGATCCAATCCTGAATTACATGTGCCTTAGTTAGGAAAGAATCCTGATATTTGTCTTGCCTGCTTTGTGAAAGTGCGGTCTGGTTCGAATCTTCCCTGCTGACCATCACTGATTTTGAAGTGCTTAAGGCTGATCTGGAGGTGTTCAAGGACATATTATCTGCTGTATTATGGGCACAATTATGTTCACCTTGATTCCTGTGGAGAGAATCCAACACATGCATGAACCACCGGATACTGCTGATTTGTAACAGCAATTCTAATGAATCAACAGATACATCTGCATCAATTTTCTGAAGATTCAAGCACCCATTACTCCATGGGATGCTCAAGTTCAATGTCCCTGAGAATCCACCAATAGGGCCTGTCAAGACCGCGGTAGTACTATGACCTGATGAGATGTCAGCTGTTTCTCTATCCAAATCATTCTGAAGCAGTACATCGACATCATCCATCTTCAAGAATTCAATCACCGCCTCATGGAACGTTACAAAATTATTCAGCTTCACAAGACCATCTGTTGAAAGATTGGTTCCAAATTCTATCTCTTTAACCCGGAAAACTAGTGATCGATTAAATTCTGGTACCTTGTTATCCAAAATGGTCTGAGGATCAAACACAATATACGTATTTTTAAACTTGATTTTGAAGTTCGTAAGGAACCACTTGACAGCATTGGCTATTCTCTTAACACCCTCATCCACATCTCGAGATGCAGATGTAGAACAGTGCTTACTATCAGATTCGTTTCTTTTGGCGTTGACCGATGTCTGTGTGCCACTACTATTACCAGAAACAGAGCACTCAGAATCTACAGGTGGACCTTCACTAGCAACAGATGGAGCAAGGACAAGCTCCAAATCTTCCACCACAATCTCACAACTCTTTAACTGTAGAGGAAATTTAACCAGCAGGGATTTTATCGATCCTTCTTTCACCATAAAAGGAAATCTTGATAGCTGAGATAAAAAAAGGAAATTAGCTAAAAAAGTTTGTATCAAAAAGGCAATTGAACTGTTCGAAACCTAAAAAACCACAAGTTCGGATACATCTGTTTCTACAGCCCCTATGAGTTGAGCGAATATAGCATACCAGCAGTTTTATGATCCTTGTGAATCAGAAGTTGAAAATGCAAGTTTTTTCACAGCAGGAGAACATACACATAAGATAGCACTACAGTTTGCTAAGGTAGTAAGTACCACAACGAATCGGGTGTCAGGTTGATACGAAGGGATTGAAAACTGAACTACAAGCTAGAAGAACATCATCCAGCTTCATGCCCTAACTAACAGTTATGCTTATATCCACGACTAGTGCTCAGCGTGTGATCACAAACTGTCCATTGTAACAATATTTCAAGTTAGATCGATTCGAATGAAGGAGCTGCAGACCCTCCTGCTTCTCCCAAACCCTAATACTCCAGCCTAGACATACACTTCTAGATACAAACTGCACTCCACGAATCCTACTAAACTACAATGAGACCGCAGCTGCCGCTTGGTCACAATGCACAGCCACCTGAGGTTGCCGGTTCCACGCGACAGAAAAAATTTGCCGGGCTGATTTGTGAAAACAACGAGTTCCATCGCCAATCCTTTGCCACTGATATTCAAACAAAAAATTGACCTAAGAAAATAAATCCTGCTACCAAAATTGACCTTATACCAATCATTCTAGTGTCCAATTTCAGAACCAAAACCAGAGGATATGATACTGAGTTAGTTCTCCAATCCCCCACCACCCTACCAGTCAACCTGTCTATTCCACCACCGTAGCAATTCGATTCTCCTCAGTACGCGGGGCCTAATCGCGATGGGGATTGCGCATCCGAAAACCGAACCCGCCGCGTCTAATCGAACGCGGAAATCGGCGCTCTAACTAAACCCACGCGGGAGAGGGGAAAATCGGGACGCCGCGGACGCACCTGGGCGTTGATGAAGTCGGCGTTGAGGGCGAGGTCGGTGAGCTCGAGCGTGCCGCGGGTGAGCTGGAGATCGAGCTGGTCGAGATCGATCTCGCCGAGGAAGAACTCCCCGAGCCCCTTCTTCAGCACCGCCTTGCACATCCGCTTCATCACGGCCCCCACCGAGAACCCCCGCAGCAGCCCCATCCTTGCCTCTCCGCCAGGAAGATACGAATCGGAGGATGCAGCCGCGGCGGCGCCCGGCGGGCGCGAGGGGGAGAAGTCGCCGGAGACGGCGGGGAGGAGGCGAGAGGGAGAGGGGTTGCTTCGATGGTGTGGCAAGTTTTTCCGAATTAAACCTTGCGGGAGGGCGAGTTGTTGCGTCCGGAGCCCCGGGAAGGTTGAGTAATTACGGTTTTATACGCCGCCGCCAGGTTCGTGTCTGAGTCGGGCATATTTTTTTCGAATTGTGTCTCAGTCGGTTTTATTCGACTTGTTTACTCGGCCTCTGTTTTCAAACGTGTCCCGTGCTAGCCTTCCGGTTTATTAATGGTCTCAACTTTAAATCTAGTTTAAATAATTAACTAGACATATATAAATTTAGATAAAATTGAGATCATTAATATGAAACGGAGAAAGTACTAGATTACTTATTTTAGTTAAACATATTGAAATTTGGATACTTCTGAATTAGATGCTGCACATTTTTTAAATCCGCATGTATCTATTAACTAGAACATGTTTAGACACATATGTATCTAGCCTAATCCGTGACAAGCTTTTTTTTGAATGGGTGAGGCCGATAAGGGCCCGGAAACTGCATCAAATCGGCGTTGGGATACAATTACAATAAGGACCTCAAAAAATGGAAATTGCAACAAAGCCCTTCTCTTTTACATCTAGCACCCAGAGAAAATCGTGAAAACGTGATCTAAGTTCCATGTCACCGATGAAGAACCTCGAGACGCGGACGCCATCACCTCCACCAGGGCCAAAACAATACCATTAGGGCTGAAACGGATAGTGTCTTTCCCTTCCATGTTCCCAAAACAAATTTGAATACAAATGTCATCGAATATGAACACGGAGCATATACACATATGCAGATCAGATGTTTACCCAATACGATGTGGATACTAGTATCCGACATTCTAAGTAAGATAGATAAGTCACTAACTGCATGCCAAGACATTGTAGGCTAATGTCATACAAAAGGTTAACTATATACATGTTGACAGAAAGATGCATACTATCATATAATGTATAGTAATATTTTAGCTTAAAAAAATTAAATAATACATTATTTTTAATTAATTTCAAGAATATTACGCCAAAAATGAATTTACGGATATAATACACCGTCGTTTTTTGAAAAAACGACCAGCTCTAAGTCGTTTTTTGAGAAAACGACAGCTAGTGTCGTTTTTTGAAAAAACGCCTGCATGACAAGATCGGTTGGCAGCTGGTCGTTTTTTGGAAAAACGACAGACCCAAATCGTTTTTTGAAAAGATGACGATTGCATGGATCATGCACACTACGTTAGACTAATCCCGCCACTATTTTGCGCCGTTATTTTCGCCGCTAGTATTTCTCCTACCACTTTTTTGCGCCGTTTATCTCCCGCCACCTCTTCCCGCCAGTATTTATGCCGCCACATTTTTCGCGCCGTTTCTGTCCCGCCACTTCTTTCCGCTGTTTTCTCCCGCCAATTCTTCCCGCCGTTTATCTCCCGCCACTTCTTTCCGCCGTTTTCTCCCGCCCCTTGTTCCAGCTGTTATCCCCCGCCAATTTCTACTAGTTGCCTCTATAAATACTGGCACCGAGATGGTAGCTCTCCATCCTGTTATTCCTCTATTTCTTCCATTTCCTTCCCCTTTCCATCATGAATGTGCCATGTTCGGACCCCGAGTATAGGCCTACGAAGACGAAAGCTGCGAGGTTGCCGCAAGGGGTGACACACGAGCGTTGTTGGTGCGGCCATCTCGCGAAGGTCAAGGAGTCGATCGATTTCTCCACCTGCATGGGCATGAAGTTTTTCATGTGTCCCAACTACGACGCAAGCCCGCCCCGGCAAGCAAGTTCGTCGTACGAGAGGCCTCCGGTATGTTCCCAGAGCATGGTTAATATTAATCATTCATGTTATCATGTGTTGTTTTATTCATTCCATTGATTTACTTGCGGTCTCCTCCTCCACTTTGCCAGTGGTACCATTGGATCGACACCGAGCAGCCAGCCTGGGCCATGCAGGAGATTGCGGACAGGAGCCGACGTGCAAGGGAGATCTTTCTTGATGAGGAACATGCTGAAAGGAAGGCCGCGAACGGGAAGAAGGAACGGGAGAGACAAATGAAAGAATTCCGAGCAGAGCAAGCTCGAAACCGCGAGCTGAACAGGAAGAGAATGCAATCCTCGAGCGCCAGGAAGAGGTGCGCAAGGAGGCCCGTGAGGCGGAAAGGAAGAGATTAAGAGAAAGAGCTGCCGAGGCGCGGGCGGCAGAGGAACGTGGGGACAAGACCGGGAAGTACCCGCGCTGGACTCAGGGAAGGTAGACGTATGTCTCAGTACCGATGTATCTTAATTCCTGTTGTAGTGTCCCGATGTATCTTAATTTTAGTTGTAGTGTCTTGATGTAACTTCCTTTCAGTTGTAGTGTCTTGATGTATCTTCATTTCATGTGATGTATCTATAATTTCAACATGCCAGATTTATTCCCACCAGAATGTTTCCCGCCACAATTTTTCCCGCCAAAATATCTCCCGCCAAAATGCTTCCCGCCATAATGTTTCCCGGCAGATTACTAGACCGATACAAGATTCAAGTGTCATACATAGACAGATAACTAGACTGATACAAGATACAAGTCTGATACATAGACAGATAACTAGACCGATACAAGATACAAGTCTGATACATAGACAGATAACTAGACCGATACAAGATACAAGTCTGATACATAGACAGATAACTAGACCGATACAAGATTCAAGTCTCATACATAGACAGATACGCAGACAGATACATAGATCGATATCACTGCCACCGGTAACGAGGTAGCCCTGGCGTCGGTGTAGTCCATCCGTACCTTCTAGGAGGCACCACATTGCGGGGAGGTAGAGTTGATCCGTCATCCTGCGTCTGTGTATCCTGTGTGGGGATAGGTGGTGGAGTCTGATGCGTCTCCTGAGTCTGCTGCGTCTGATACAGTCCAAACCAGTCAACCTGATCCTGATGAGTCTGCTGATCCTCCTCATTAGACGCCCACGAACCCATTGAGGACATGCTTGGGTCTCCATATCCTCCTGCCATGTAAAAATATTAAGTACTTAACGATTATACACTACATGTAACCAAAATAGATAGGAAGATGCGTACCCTCAGGACGATAGCGCATGAATGGGACTTGCGGCTGCTGCTGGTGCCACTGGTCGAATGTAAGATGCGGCTGCTGCTGCCACTGGTCGAAATCAAACTACGGCTGATGCTGCCACACCGATCCTCCAGCCTGGTCTGGGGGTGGTGCTCTCGGTGTCTCCTGCTGCTGCTGCCACGCCGATCCTCCAGCCTGGTCTGGGGGTGGTGCTCTCGGTGTCTCCTGCTGCTGCTGCCACGCCGATCCTCTAGCCTGGTCTGGGGGTGGTGCTCTCGGTCTCCTGATGTGAGATCCGTGGACAAGGCCCGTGGCGGGTAGGTGTAGTGGGTGTCTCCTGCTGTGAGTCTCGGAGAAGTGTCTGGTCCGCACGCGGGGTGCGCTCCTGCGTCGAGTGACGTGGATGGCGAGCCTGCGTGGAGCGACGCGGCTGGCCCTCCCCCACGGAGTGACGAGGTGGACGTTGTGCTGCTCGGTGCTGAACGACGTCTGAAACGTTCGTGCACGTGATGGTCGCATAGATACTCTGGAGTCTTTCCTGGACACGCTTTACGAAGGAATGAACTCCTTGGCATGGTAGTAGAAGAGGAGCGGACGAGAGCGAACGTCCCCACTGATTCACTTCATTCTGTAGCTCCCATGTCATATCGGCTTGCATTTGTATAGTGGATAAGTACACATTATATAGGCTACCAGGTGCAATGACGAAGAAAAATGTATTTACCGCTGACTGTCTGGGCTCCATAGTCGACTGGCTAGGGTATCTTTCATCATCATGTGCGTGGTGGATGGGACGCAACCGTGTCATGCTCATGTACCTCTGTAAGTATGCACGGAATAGGTCCATATCAAACGCAGGAGCGGTCCACACGTCATCTGTTGCATTCTGCCAACCATTGATATAAGTATTAACCCGTTGAAGCCACTGATTTGCACTTCTTTTAGTACCCTTCCGAGAGTACCTGCAGTTAGATTTTGTAAGTACACATTCGGTGTAAAATTATAGATACATAATATATTAACTTACATATGCACGTCCGATGAAAGGGGCGCCTCCGGAGATGGAGGATCTACCATCTGGCGAAGACCGAATTGCCTCATGACCCTCTGTTGAGACATCTCCTCCACCTGACAATCGAAGATGATCTTCGATTTAGTGAGCCAGTAGTCCTCATCCCTACGACACATAATAGATAACCCGCCAGGATATCTTGCTCTTGCTTCAGCTGTGGTGTACGGCTCCCAAATCACCGATTCCTCCTTCAACGTGTCGAACTGCTCACTGAACGCCGGGTAGCAGCGGGTTACTTGTTCTCCCGCGAAACGACACTGTTGAAGGAAATAGTTGTTAGTTTCCTTCCTAGTGCAATATAGACCATGCAATTAACAGAACCTTTTAAATTACCTTGCGGCGTGTCCAATGTGTACCGAATGTAGGCATGTCAATTCTCTCGTGGTCAAACAGCATATCAGACTCATAGACAACAGGGCCCTCTCCCTAGACGATAACCGCCTGATTTTTTGCTACCTCCGGGCGGCCAATAGGGAACCTCTCCCATGACCACAACTGCAGCAACAATGGGCATCTTAGCAAGACAGATTTTTCCTTGGTTAGCGTACAGCTCGTGCACATACCTTGGTACGTTGCTGCTAAGACAGCAGACCCCCAACTCCATTGGGTGATGTCGTTCTGGCACGTTGTCTCCGCGATCTCTCTAGCATAGCGGATGTAGCGTGCACTGATGGTTGAGACGTGGTTCTTGGTGAACATCACCTTCCCAAGTAGCCACAATAAGTACGCCTCAAGGCTGCGCGTAATTTGTGGCTCAGTCATCAGAACATCTGGGTACCCGAACCTCTGTATCTGCATTGGTTAATAGAACAAGTTTTAGCATCGTGTGATATGAAACTAGTTGGATCAAATACGAAGATACTTAGGAACAAACTAACCTGATAGTTCTACAACCAATCAAATTTGGGCCCATGATTTTCATACGTGAACTCCGGAACTCCTTCACGAATGCCATAGAATCGTTGGGCCATTTCTTGGGTCCAATTCTCCGGTGCATCCACCGGGCCTATTGGCACTCCAGCCAATGGCAGGCCCAGCAAGTACGAGACATCCTGTAGTGTAGGAGCCATCTCCCCCCACCGAAAGTGGAAAGTGTGAGTCTCGGGCCTCCATCGATCCACTAAGCAGGTGAGCAACGACCCGTCGTAGGCCATGCGCGTGGTCTGGAATCCATGGTGTCGTCCTTCTATCTCCTGCGTATGAGTGGCCTCAATCAGACGCACAAATGGTAGTAGCCCGGCCCACTTCAACCTGCATACCGAGATAGAATTACAATTTGTTTACTATGGTCCTAAAATATTTATAACATAGTTCCATACGAATTAGGAATAAATGTCTCATACCTCTGCAGCCAATAAGGGTGTATCATCCAGTTACACATGGGAGTGCGAGTGATAAGGTGCTTTAAACTCCCTGGTTCTGCATCCAATAAAGTTGACCGGTGCTTTCTATCAATATCAGCATTAAGCAAAGATCCCGCCATCTGCATAATTTAGAATATGGTTCCATACGAATTATAAACTTACAAATATAGAATATGGTTCCATACGAATTACAAATTTAAAACATGGTTCCATACGAATTACAAACTTACAACATAGTTCCATACGGATTACAAATTTAAAACATAGTTCCATACGAATTACAAATTTAAAACATAGTTCCATACGAATTACAAATTTAAAACATAGTTCCATACGAATTACAAATTTAAAACATGGTTCCATACGAATTACAAATTCAAAACTAGTTTCTGCCTCTACCTCTTGTTCCTCGCCTGCCACGTCTGCCACGTCCACGAGGAGCCGCTCCTCCAGTCCCGAAGATATGACAATTGGTGTCTCTATGACCAAAACAATTACATAGAAAACATTATCTAGTAGGGCCCCCGACTTCAGATTCATCCATGTCATTACGGATCCGAACACATTGTCGCCTTCCTCGGCCTGTCCGCATTAGTTCAGGATTTGGGATGTAAATCCTTTCACCGAGGTTTACTTTGTTAAAATTGCCCCATGCTCTATATCCCATCATCTCGCCAGTCCATGTATTGATCACCGACTCCTTAAGAAAATAAGGAGACACAAACGATCTCGCATCCATACCTAACCGCCTACACGCAGCAAGTACATGAGAGCAAGGCAGATGTAGCAGCTTGGGTTTGTTGCAGGTACACTCACACGTCGGCCAAGCCTCATTGCCTATCCTCACCTCTTGTGTCTTTACCTCTTCTCCAGATCCGATCCTGTTGGAAGGGAGGCGAACCTCAAATCTTCGTTCTTGATTACCGATGGCGACGACTTGCATAGACCGAGCCTTTTCCATTTTGGCATTCATGTAATCCATTATCTTTGAACAGTACCTCGTGTTTGGGTTGTTCATGATATGCATCTGAGCAAGCTGGAGTCTGTCTCTGAAGTACTTCAACGTTCCGGTGAAAATACACTCCACAATAGCTGTTAATGGCAGAGCCCTGCTTCCTCTCAAGACAAAGTTGTAAGTTTCGGCAAGATTTGTAGTCATGACGCCAAACCCGCTGGGATGACACCTTTGTTTTGAAAACCCGTTGCGTGGACAATGCCCACTCAACGATTGCTTCCTGTAGATGCCTCTTGCTAGGATATAATGCACCAATGGAGATGTTGTTGGCGTGATAGTGCCACGAGGAATCGTGGCACTCGTTCACATTCATTGCTGCTGTGTGGTCTTGATTCCATGATGCCGGAATAGGTTGGTCCTCCTGATCAGACTCAGCGGAATCATAAGAGCTATCACTGTACCCTTCTGAATCTTCGGCTTCCATCTGATCTTACAACCAACCGTCGTGTATCTCGTCCTCATCGACCTCACCACTGAAAATATCTTCTGCTGTCCCTTGACTACCTTCAGCTGATTCATGTCCAGTGTGTGCAAAACTACTCTGACCAGGTTCATAACTACCTCCATCGGTGTGTGCATAACTACTCTGCCCAGGTTCATAATAACCACCGCCATCTTGGCCTTGACTGCTCTGGTCATTATAGTACCCACCACCACCTCCGTCTTCGGCTTGACTGCTCTGCTCATCATCATAACCACCACCAGCATGGTGTGTCTGACTACTCTGGCTCTGATCATAAACAGGCTCTTTCGCCACAAGAAGCACTAAGACACTGGGGTTAACTACTCTATGCCGACAGGCTTTCACCCATTTGACCCATTTAGCTTGCTCTTCTATCGGTCTCAAATAAAAATCAGGTTTAATCCTTGACTTTGTCCATAATACATGCACACCGATAGTATGGGTGGGAGGGAGCCCTAAACGAGCACATAACCAATCTTTCAGCTCAATAATGGGGATGGTTTCAGGATCCTGGAGCACTTCATCAATACAATTGAAATCGCTCAAATCAACTCCATTCTTGTTTGTTTTGACGACACCGTCACCATAGTAGAACATAAACACTACATTATTGGACATAACTTCAGACCTAAAAAATACCACAATTTATCAAATGCCCGCACAATGGAAGCTTCTAGCCCGCAAATATACTAATAATCATATAGCCGAATAATATTGCATAGCCCACAGATATAATTATAATCCTATAGCCGAATAATCTGGCATAGCCCACAAATATACTTATAATCCTATAGTCGAATAATCTGGCAGTTCATCGCGGAGCGCTAACATACAACATCCAGAACTACCGAGTAGATAAACAAACACAAATGATTGTAGTTAGCAAGAAATTAGGGTTTACCGTTGAAGCGTGCGAAATCCTGCCGTGTAGCTGCCTCCACTCAACCGTGCAGCTGCCTCAAGCCCTAGCCCGAGACTCCACCGTGTAGCTGCCTCAAGCCCCCGCCCCAGACTCCACCATAGCCATTGCACCTCAAGAACTCCAAAAAAATGCTCCACGAAAACGCCTCAAATCGCTACACCAGACTATCCCACAAGTAGACCGGGAATCTACTAGCTTCAACAACAAATTTAGTGGAAAACGGAGCAAACTGTAGCAGCAAATGGAAGCAGCTCCATGGGAGAAGAAGCGGCAGGGGAGAAGAGCTAGCAGCAGGGCTGAGGGAGAGGAAGAAGGAGGCGTGCGGGGTGGTCTGGCGGGGGGCTGGGCGCGGCGCGCGTGTATATGGGCGAACTCGTCGTTCCACCATAAAATGACGCAGCAGGTCGTCCTATCACACAACGACGCGGGCTCGTCGTTCCACCCTAAAATGACGCGCGGCTGTGTCGCCTTTTCACGCAACGGCGGGAGCGTCTGTCGCGCTGCAGCCCGGCAGGGTGGGGCCCCGGCGCTGCTTTCGGTGCCTCAAAAGACGGCGTGGTCGGGTCGTGTCCTCAAAAAACGACGAGCCCGAGTCGTTTTTTGAAAAAACGACATTGCACTACATCCGTAAATTACTTAATTTGCGTAATATTCGTGAAATTGATTAAAAAAACATATTATTTAAAAAAAATTAGCAATATTTTACACGATTTGATCACACAATTTGGTACTTATGGACTTTTTTTAGATAACACATGGGACCTTTGGTTTGGACAATTGACATATAAGACTAGGATTTTTGAAATTCACTGAAGTGATTTTTATCCGGACATAGATATATTCACTTCCATATCCACATTTGCTTTAAAATGGGTGACCACATTTGTATTTGTATTTGATAAATAACTATAGACATGTTGACATAAAGATGCATACTATCATAATGTATAATAGTTTACACGATTTGATCACACAATTTGGTACGTATGGACTTTTTTTAGATAACAGGTTGGACCTTTGGTTTGGACAATTGACATATAAGACTTGGATTTCTGAAATTCACTAAAGTGATTTTTATTCGGACACAGATATATCCACATCTGCTTTAAAATGGGTGACCACATTTGTATTTGTATTTGATAAATAATACTCCCTCCGTCCCAAAATAAGTGACGTGGATTGTCTAGATTCGGATGTATCTAGACATGTTTAGTATAGAGATACATCCGAATCTAGACAAACTCACGTCACTTATTTTGGGACGGAGGGAGTATGTATATTTTCCATGTCCATTATAAATAATATGTATATTTTTTTCATAATTTGATCCGACTCTCACACTTTCTCGCCATGTCTCGTTACAAATATGAGAAAATGCATGTTTGTATCATCGGGGTAAGAGCTTTCTGGTTTGCGAGATAAGCAAAGAAACTGAAGTAGATGGGATATTTTTAAGTACTAGAAAATATTTGTTGAGACCACTAAAAACTTGTTTGATGAAAGCAAGTTTGGAAGTTTTGAAAAAAAAAATCAAAAAGAAATTGAACGGTTTGTTTGGAGGACGTGATGCTTTACAAACATATAAAATGTTAAATTCGAAATCAAAGCTCCTCCGGGGAATCAAAACGTTAGATTCAGCAATAAAATGTTGACAAACCCAGTGTGATGCATGCATAATGTTAAACTTCAAACTTCACATGTTTGTAATAAAATGTCTTAAGAACTTCAGAATCTGGTTGGAAGTTTTATTGTACTGTACAGTAACTCGTTCCGTCAGATTATTTTCTCTACTTTCAGCTCAGGGCCCTCTCTTCAGCAGCAGTAGTCGCAAGGTGCCAGGCGAATAAAACGGTCGCCTTTTTTTTTGGCGCAAAGCTGAGGTGGACCTGATACCGTGCGGGCGAAGTATTCCGCGTCGCACTCGCACTCCCATCGGCAGCCGCCTCGCTCCGCCCCGCCCCACGCTACACGGCCGGGCGTTCCTTTGTTTATTAGTTCGAGAAGACGTGCACCGTCACGGGCTGCTGGGCGTGGGCCCGATCGACCCTGGTCCCACCAGGGTATTCGCGTTCACGATTGCCGGCACGTACGCCGTACGCGCGACGCGACAGGAGAACGCCGAAGATGGAAAATCTGTACCGACATAGATTGATCGAGATAGGCTACAAAATGGAGTGTCGCTACGCTACAGCACAGCCTATAGGCGATTGGTTTAGCAACTGACAAAAAAGTTACGCACAAATCTTGTACTAGTGTAATATTTAAACGTGGTAGTGTCGGCCGGCACACAATGATGTCACTAAGTACTAGAGAGCCATACGTTTCCCGATTATTAAGATATTGCTCACGTTGTTTCCTGGCAATCCTCCTTAAGTTGAGAAGAAGTAATCTGAAACATTTGAACTATTCCTGCCTTATATACAAGTAACTTCCCAAGAATTTTCACTAGATACGCCACATAAAGTGCTACTCCGTATCTTATTTTTATTTATATATTTGCTTATCCCAAATTTGTCTAGATTTCTTATATCTATATGAAAGAGTATGAGTTTGACGGAATATAATGGATATAGATCAAAAAATATAATGTACGAAAAGTCACCACATCGCTCCTCTCGCGACTCGCGTCGTCCCCCGCGGACGACCGGGTCGCGCCGCCACTCCCTGCCTCCTCCTCTCCCCCGTGCTCCTCTCTCCCCGCCGTCGCCGGCGGTCGTTGCAGGGCTAGGCTCGGACGGCGCCGGCGACGGCGGCCCCTCGACTTTCCCCTCTCGGCGGAGCTCTGCGCGGGGCGGGGCGACTCCGGGCGGTGTTCCCAGGCGGCAGCGGGTCCAGCTCGGCGGTGGGGCTTCCCGGCGCGGACCAGGGCGGACAGCAGAGCGGTGGGGTTGTCGTTGGCGGCGGAGCCTTGCAGCGGCGCAGGCAGGCGGCGGTGGTGCCCGCTCGGCCCAGATCTGGGCCCATTTGGGCCCCATCTGGGTCTGGGCGGGCCAGCAGCCCTCCTGGCGGCGGCTTGGTTTCTTGGAGGTGGAGGTGGATCGTGGGCAGCCACTGAGGATGGCGGGGCTGCTCGTTGGCTTGTTGCAGCGGGGCGACAGGGGCTTCACAGGCCCGATTTGGGCTCGGCCGGGCCCGACGGGGCCTGGTGTGCCCTTGTTGCCACGTCCGGTCGGCTACCGTGAAAGCGGTGGAGGTAGTTCCCTCCCGCTCGACGGCGGCTTGCCGTCCCCGACTACTGCTCCACTATCCTATTCCGCCTCCAGACCTTGTGATGGTGTCCGCAGGGAGACGGCGAGGGTGACTACGTGACTGTGGTGGCGCACGTTGGTGGATGGCAAGTTGGAGGGAGTGCTACGGAGCGATCGGGACTGTGGTTTAGGGGTCGGGCGAAATCCCTGCTAGCTTGTTTGGCACCGACGTGGTGACGCCTGCGGGTGCCGCCGTACCTTCCTAAAGGGCGTCGGGTGTACCCCTCCCCACTCCCTCCAAGTACCGGGGAAACCCTAGGACTAGTCCGGGCAACAATGTCGTCGACGTCGCATTCCCTCTTGAGGGTGTTGCTTGGTACGCGGCGACTCGGAGCACTAGGTCTGTGGTGGGAGAAATTCAGAGGGCGCAGCGGTTGCGGGTCATCTTCGCTTAGTCGATCTACCGTTGTTGGCATTGTTTTCTTTTTGTTTCTCTTTGTTTTCATTTGGGTGTGCTTGTGCTGTGGCCCCAACAGCAATATCGGTGTATCGTGTGGTTGCTATATTAATATAGCGGGACGAAAGCCTGATTCGAAGAAGAATATAATGAATATATTATTGAGCCTCATAGGCGAGTATATATAGGCGTACAGAGGATTATCTAGGAGTACGAGTCAAGTTAGGATTGTACGTAAACAGATCCTAACTCTATGTAAACTACCATAACAATCGTATATACCTAATACTCTAACACTCCTCCGCAGTCGTAGCGATAGCGTCGTGAACAACTGGAACATCGCGGATGGTCAGACTAGAGATAAACCGAAGTAACATCTAGTAGGCTAACATCCACCCGCAATTCGAGCGGGAACGTCGTGGACGGTGTCGCATCACGGCAAGGGGTGGGCCCAGCTCAATTCAAAGGTATTCAGATGAATACCTATTATTTTTGACAAAATACTTCATATACATAGTGTACGTATGAGGTACTTTAGGTATTCGGCTAATTTTCAGCTCGTGTATGCACGATTCATCTGCTCGTCATGCGCAGGGGACTCCTGCAATCAAACCCATCCCCTACCTCGCGCCAAACACCCAACGGCCCATGGCCCAATCCTGGAACTCAACACCTATCAGAATTCAGGAGTAGCCCAACTAGTACACACGGAGCAACAACGACCGAGGAATAACTCAAAAGAGGCGTCAAAGACTCCGAGCTAGCGATGCACACCATCTACTGCCTATAGCTCGCCAGATTCCACTAAAAAAAACTTCTCGCCTAGTCGCCTGAAGGTTTCCGCGCTAAGCAGAAAGAAGCCTCAGAGTTGAGGTAAGTAAGATAAAAGAAACCTTCCAAACAACAAATAATTACTCAGTGTTTTAAAATATAAAATGTTTTAGCTTTTGTATCTAGATGCCTTTTAGTCAGAGTGAACCTGCACACTAAAAAAGGCCTAGATACATTCGTTTCAAAAAAACTAAAACATCTTATATTTTAAAATGGATGCCTTAATATTCAGGATCTTTTTATCGTATTTTGGCGAGCAAGATAATCAATTTTGAATACACATTGTTGAAATCTTGCGCCCGCCGCTGCGTCACGGTAGCTTGAACTATAGAGAAAGCTGGTGAGATTCTCAGGCGAGGTGATAGCCCTTGTGCCGATGTCGAGGGAGCCGAGAGTGTGAGGCGGTGCCATGGTCGAGGTAGCCGTGCGATGGGTCGTCGTGGTCGATGTCGTGGTCGGAGATGTCGGTGTCGAGGTAGCCGCACGTGAAGCCGCATGCGCATAGCGCGCAAGGAGGATGACGGAGATGCGTCGAGGCAGTCGTTGAGGGTGTCGATGCCGAAGTCGATGCAGTCCGAGCCGTCGAGGACGAGGTGTGGCCATAGTTTTGCCAGAACTAGGCGCACGTCAGGGACGAACGCACACTCCAGTTTTGCCAGAACCGAGTATGCAAAGAAGAACTCGTCCGTGACGCAGTCGAGGCAGTCGTAGAGGGGTCGGTGCCGAAGAAGAGGTTGTCGAAGCCGATGAAGACGAGACACCGATCCGAATTTGCCAGACTCGGAAACGCGCCGGGGACGAAGGCACTCCCGGTGTTGCTAGTACCAGGCGTGCGGGGCAGGGACCATCATGAACTTGTCGCCATGTTAGAAAGACTAGCAGAGGGAGCCTCTAGAGCGGTTGCGACGCGCAGAGCGGCAAAGGGAGAGATGTCGGCGCTGTACGCGGTTGTCGGAGTAGAGTAGCAGGTGGTGTAGTCGGGATGAGAAGATGACGCTGGCGGCGAAGTTGTAGTGGACGAAGACGTAGAAGGCGGCGAAAACAGCGGCGACCTAGGGTAGTCATGCTGGATGACCGGAGTGGCGATGGGGTAGTCGGCGGGACCTGCGATGGCGAGAGGGCGCCCTGCAGGTTACCTTGTGAAGCGCGGCGGCGGTGCTCGAAGTAGGCGAGGAAGACCCGGCGACGTGACGAAGACCATGTGCAGACGGCGGCGATCCGCGCAGTAGAAGATGGCGTGGTGAAAGCCGAGGGCGTCGATGCACGAGGACGATGAAGTAGACTGTGTGCAGCCACGCTACGACCCAAGGGGACATCATAGCTGCAGGGCGCAAGTCGGTGCAGCGGCTGGGAGACCACCAGCGACGTACACGCCAAGAAAGACGCGTTGGAAGCCGGTAGCATGGACCAAGGGTGGCGGCGCTATGGCCCGACGGGGCGACACAGCGGCAGCCCGTAGATCGATCGATGATAGGCGCGTGCTTGGGGACGTGCTTGGCGTAGACATGCGCGAGATCGGTTGATCAGGCCGACAGTGCACCCTATGCGCCATGGCGTGGACGACGCGTAGATCGGATTCGATGGCGGCGTTATCGATGAAGTCCCGAACGATGACGATAAAGACGATCCGAGGGGGGCGGCCGCGACAGCCGTCCAAGGAAGGCGTAGCAGCCGTCCGCGGTGCACGGCAGCCTGCTCTGAGGCCGCGACAGCTTGCCGAGGCAGGCGCAACAGCGGAGGAGGCAGGCGCACGGGCGTGGTGTAGATCCTCGATGCCGATGGTCAGAGTAGAGGTGCGGCGATGACGACGGTGGTGGACGACTCAATCCGATCTAAGATCGGTAAACAAAAAAGAAAATCGATCAAGAGATCGGAAAAAAGACTTACAGGGCAGCCGATCACGGATCGGCGGACGAACCCTGCGTACGGATCGCGCGGCCCCCGGCGGAGATCATGGAGATCGATCCCATGGGGACGGCACGACGGAAGCGTGCGGACAGGGTTTGGACCGATTAGGCTGATACCATGAAAGAGTATGAGTTTGGCGGAATATGATGGATATATTATTAAGCCTCATGGGCGAGTATATATACACGTACAGAGAATTATCTTGGAGTAAGAGTCAAGTTAGGATTGTACGTAAACAGATCCTAACTCTATCTAAACTACCATAACAACCGTATATACCTAATACTCTAACACTATACATGAAATGCGCCGAGATACATACGAATCCAATTTTGCGACATGCTTTTTAGGACGGAAGGATTAAATTTGACTGCTTTTACATGTAAAATACTCTATCCTAAAAAAGATATCGTACTCCCTCCGTCCAGAAATAATTGCCTTGAGTTTGTCTAGATTCGAATGTATCTGTACACTACAATGCGGATGGATATATTTAAATTTCGACAAAACCAAATCAGTTAGTTCTAGACGGATAGTATGTATAAAGATAAGTTTTAGTATATACTCCCTCAGTTTCTAATTATAAGATGTTTTAGTCTTTTTTGTAGCAATATATGTATCTAAACGTTTTTTTGGTGTGTATGTTCGAAACGAAATGAGTGAACCTACGTACTAAAAGATCGCTTAGATACATATTTCAGAAGGGCTAGTGACATAGATATGTTTTGCAAGAAAAAAAAGTTGATACGAATACTATTCTTGGATGCCCAACATATGTATTTTTTGCATATAATACTGCAGAAGTATTTAAACGTCGATCACATGTACTTATATGTTCTCTTTATATATGTTACATCCAATCCACTCGAACCTCTACAGTGACTCCACACGAAGCTAGTAGATACCGGGAGTTGAAAAAACTGTGGTTGGTTTCCATCGCATCCCTATCTTGCGATAATTAACGGACCAGACCAGTCTTACACTAAATTCTCAGTCTACCTTCACAAGTACCATCACCCCTAACGTTACATCCAGCACATGAAAACGATTTTTACCATTTAATAGGCAAGTAGGAGTACCATCCACACCTAACGTTGCCAACGCCAACATCACTAATCCATTCAGCCATCCATAACGGAACAAAAAGCTGATCTGTACATTGAGCATCTCCAATCAATCATCCACTATTCAAGATTCCCAAACCAAAATGAGGCAGTTATTCGTTACTTACAAACACATGCTGCTAGACCAAAGCTAGTTCCAGCTGCTGAGCAGTCACCAGTGCACAGCATGAACACCTGTCACCCGTCTTCCTAATTTACACTTTGTAATGCATGAGAGCAAGTCATGGTGTCTAAACTCGCCGCGCGTATACAGCCGGCAGTTTAGGTTACAACTCAGATTCACCGAGACAAAATAACCACCTCGTCGCGTAGCTTGCTCAGATGATGCTTGCTGCACATCACTCTACTACTGTCTCGCGAAAAAGGCTTCAGGTGTTTCTTCATGCTAAGAGTGCCCAGTGCTGCAGTGCACCGGAGGTACGTCAGTCATTCGTCTTGCCACCAACCCATGCCGTAAAGCTGTCCTGTGAAAATTCCTGGAAGTAATAAGGCACAGATTAGCAAACAGAGGGTGGCAATGGAAAGCTGAACACATCATTGACAGGTCAGGGTTAAGGGTACGGAAGTCGTACGATTTGGCTCAACCGAAATTCAGCTGCGTTTTCAAGCTCGGGATTAGAAGCATCATCTGAGGGGCCCAAGTCCTTGTATTCCTCCAGATCTTTCTTCAAGTCCTCTACTGGCAACTGGGCATAAACGGACAGGCGAGGCTTGATCACACCTGGTTCATCCCCATCGCCACATGAGGTCTGACTCTGAAGGAACTCATCACAAATCGCTAAGTTTTCTGCAAGCTGTTGAGAATCTAACAGAAACTGCGAGTCACCCTCCCACAAAATTGGATCTTGTGATGAGGGATTATCTCCATTCTCAGGTTTTTCCGAGGATGGATAGGCGGCATTCTCTTCAGCAGCCTTTTCCTCCATGTTTATTTCATGATTCCCGTTTTCCTGCATTTCAAAGAAAAACTAGTTACATTTATTGGTTTCTTCATTCAGCTACCATAAACAACCAATTTTGTGTTGCTAACTCAATTTGACTAGGAACATATGATGCACATACAGAAAATGGGAAGATATAGGAACAGAAACAAAGAGAACATAAATGAGCAACTACCTGATAAGTATTGTTTTCGTTGCCCTGGTCTGCGTTATATTCATCATTATGAAGAACTTCTTGGTTAGAAATACTACTAATATGTTCGTCGTCATCTTCTTCCATGGTTGGTTCAGGGAGGGGCGGAAGATCTGCTTCAGCAACTATAGTTTCCAAAGCATCTATGTTGGTTGACTCTTCTGCATTCGTTTCCTCAAGTTTAAATTGTTGCTGAAAAAATAATTTGGAGACAACATATTCCCCATTCTTCTCATCCTCCCCAGTGCCTAGATGATACTGATGCATCACCCAATTAGTCTTCTTGGGCTTACCACCCTTCTCAGTACTCACATACAGAACCATTATCTTCTTACAGCCAAGGTGCTTTCCATTTACTATTACTGGCTTTGTCTTGCCCGTCTTGTGCCAGCGAACATCGGCATTGCCAGTGTTTATCTTTCGACGCTTCCTAGTCCCAGTGTTATAAGCTTTAAATGTTCTATGGAAGAAATGTGATACACTTCCATCTTGCTTAACACCTGAAATGATGGGGTTGATTCAACAGTATCGCAAAGGAACAAAGCAGAGTTGAGAGAAGAAAAAATAGTGAACTGCTCAAAAGCACACTTCTCTTGGTAATTGCCAAAGTTACAAAAAAACTATGCTTTAAAAATGCATTAACAGAAAGATGCTTTCTTTAACATGCATTTTACAAAAGTCACTTATAAAAGAAGAAAGTGGAGTCTCTTTAAAAGGAGTAGAATGTCATATTTGAACCAGTTCAGAGATATAAGCAGTCAACATAGAGTTGTATAACGTTCCTG
The DNA here is from genome assembly GCA_910589775.1 of Avena eriantha. Lineage (NCBI taxonomy): Eukaryota > Viridiplantae > Streptophyta > Magnoliopsida > Poales > Poaceae > Avena > Avena eriantha. The sequence goes on along the minus strand of OU342744.1, from coordinate 132,946,749 downwards.
GGCAGCATAGAATCAAGGGAATAAAAAGAAGTAAAATAAAAAATTATTGCCAATATCTGATACTGCTAGACGTAATAAATTTCGGACCTTGGGTTTGAAGAAAAGACCAGGTAGCAATTAAAATTAACACAGGAAAGCATTTTACAAAATGTAGACAAATTATGCCAGGAAAAGGAAAAAGGTATTCTTTTACTGTATGCAAGATATCTATTTTTCCCAGAGATATCAGGGTACTTTGAACTTTAAATTGAAGGTGAACCTGGAAGCTTCTGCGGATGGGTGTAGCAGATACCATCAGCTTCCTCAACTGTTGGAATAAATTCATCAATGAATGGGTGCGATTCAGCACCTAATTCATCATGTTTTGCAAGCAAATGCCAAAGCAATTCCTGGTCAGATGGATCGAATTTGACTCCTTTAGGCAAACCAGGCCACTGGTGAACCACCTGTAGTGAAACCTTAATTCATCAGAGGGTTGCAGCTACATAATACCTTAGAACCTTAACGGACATGCTAGCTAATATTTATCTCCCATTATAAAAGTGTCAGCAAATGAAACTACAAAAACTCTAGAAACAATACATTCACATATCACTTGATTTGGAACACGGAAATCACAGGAAGTCACAACGTAGTAAATTGTAAGAATCTATTCCAGCTTTAGGAAGAAGTGACTGCCTTACTAACATGGACCAATGTATATATGGAAAAAAAAGTTGGATGACAACACGTTCATCTGTTAAAAGTTAACTATGCCATTTGTTTATCTAATCTTTTATTCATAAACTGAAGCTAGTTTAACTTTGCATAATAGAAATCCACATGCACAGCTCTTACATCACTGTTATCAATGATGTGGCTGCACCTTGGGCACTCCTTACTTGGGTTGCTCCTCCATTTTTGTTTACTGATATCCACTGGACCAGAAACGTTTTTAATTTTTGAAGCAATTCTTTTGCTATCAATTAGCCAGGATGTCCTGCATAAGTTATTTATAGGAGTTAAAGACGGATGAATACAGAAAAGTAGATCTAAACCTTTACCAAGATTATCTGAACTTCAATCCATATATGCACATATCAAGAGCATTTAATCAAACAAGAACCAAAGGCAAGCACAAAAAGGGAATAACTTCGTTAAACAGATTCTGTCAATTTTGTAAGCTAAACTGAATTTCCAATCCAGCTAAGCACACCAGATTATAGTCAATATGTACAAAATATGTTTCATGCTACTACTGATCAAGAACCCCGTTTGCACAGTTTAGGGCCAAATTCCACTCTGTTGCTTTGGCCTGTGGCTACAGAGTAATTCCAAAAAAAGCTCAGCTAACCTGAAGAGTCCAAAAGCAATTGTTTTTTTAACAAGGAACAATGACACTTGTAAACTAACGACCAAAACAAAGGCTGAAGTCAGATTTACACGCAATGCTGATCGTATTAATAATACTCCCTCCATCTCAAAATAGATGTCGCAAGTTTGTCAAAATTTGGATGAATCTAAATACTAAAGAGTGTCTAGATTCATCCAAATTTTGACAAATCTACGACATCTATTTTGAGACGGAGGGAGTATAAACGTTATGCAGTGATGCACTGATCTCTCGTTAATCAAGGAGAAACGCCGGCTCCTAAAACGTCCAAGAAGCAGAGTCAAGGGTGACACAGTTGAGGCTCCTTCAAGTAACGCTTCAACTCTTCCTACATGAAGCTTTAAATGCTCTAGAACAAAGTGCATATATAGTGCTACCCCGAAACAGAAAAAAACGTATCCTTTCATCAACTAAAAAACAGAGAAACGTCATATTTCTGCCACCCGTGTCAAACTGACTTGCAAAACTACAAGTGAACTGACGCAATCCAACCATTGATGCTGCAACAACCAAACATACTCCTCATTTCGTGGAAATCCGAAGCAGGAATGCGCTACTTCCACGAAATTAAGCCGGGACACCAAAATCGAGCCTCGTAAGCACGAAAAGACGGAGGCTTTCGATCCAAAACCTTCACTGAAAGATCGTGCAATGCAATCCCTCTTTTTTTTCAACCGTACGAAATCCCACGCCCAAATCGTGCATCCATCGAATAGCAAAAATTAGTGGCGATAAGGGGGTATCGATCCTAGTCTGCTCCCAACCCCGAAGGAGCGCCTCCTCCGAGTCCCGCCCGAGCTCAGCCCTGTAAAAGGGGCGAGGGGAGAAAGAGTGCGGCGCCGACCCAGGCAGATCGCACTCCCCCACGGCGAGTCGGACCATAGGAGGAGCGCGGCGCGGGCGAAGGTCCATACGATCGAATCGAGGAGGGGCAACGCACCCGGTCATGGCGGCTGCCGTCAACGGTCGGCCAAGTCCTAGGGTTCCGGCGGTGCGGGGGGCGGCGGAAGTTGGGGCGGAGAGTGGTGGGATTATGTTTTTTTGAATCGGAGTTGACTGACCATAGGAGGAGCACGCGGTGGTAAGGTCCACCCTGGGACGACGCGGTGCGTGGACGCGTGGGTTGAATGGTCGATGCAGACCGTCCGTTGGAAAGGTGGACGGTTTGGATGGCTAGTGGTACGTGGTCTAGGCCCACGGAGATGGGTGTTGCCTCTGGGTGGTGATTGGCTGTTGCTGTCGGGGTTGACTTGGTCGTCGGCCCGTAGGACTATAGGGAGTGTATAAGGAGACACGTGGATTGCGCGTCGCAGATCCTAGGTGGGCTGTGGGCGTGGTGACTTCTCGCAAATACTAAATGCCGCCCGCTGCAGCACGCGCAGCTCGCGCCGCACAGGGGCTCCCCGTTGGGCCGGGCCAGTTCGCAGCGGCTTTTCTTTTTTCTTTTTTTTTCTTTTTTACATTTTTCAAAAAAATGTTCCTTCTTTTTGGAAAAAAAACTCGTCTTTCAGAATTCGATTCATGATTTTGAAATTGGTTCATGAATTTTAAAAATTAGTTCACGATTTTTGATAATTTATCTATAGCTTAAGCGTGGTGAGTTTTGACTGATCTGAGGGTACTTGAGGCGCCGGAGAAGGTCGCCGCAACCACCACATGACGACGCTCCTTCCTTCGCCGACATCGCCCGTCCATCCTCTGCCCCATCCACGTCGCTCTCGTTGATGCCCGCTCCCCTCGGAGGTCCCTTCCTCCACCTCCCCAACATCCATGTCTCAGTACCAACGTCAACTGCCTTCGATCTAAGGTACCAGCTCGGCTGGATAGGTAGGCTTCAGTGGCTCACTCTCGCCATCGATGAGTACCTTCTAGTCGTTGCTACTATCTCTATTGTAAGTTTCAAACCTTTATTTTTAGAGCATCAATGGTAGTATGTTGTACACCAATAATTATACATGAACTTCCTTTGTGATGTATGTACAGGCAGAACAATCGAACTTCATGCTGCAATTATTAAATAGAACAGAGTCAATAAGTAAATAAATAAATAATCATATGTTGGCAGTATGGTGTAGCGTTGGACTGTTGGTAAGTGCATCTTGGCTCTTGTCTTGGTTATTTGTTTCCTAAATATGGGGTACCTACACACTGAGGTCATTTAGTTCACTAGCTAATACTAAATTAGTGGTTTGTGTGCTTTTTTATTTGTAGAACAGATGGATGTGTGGTCTTGGGCTTCCTCTCTGGAGAAAAGTCCTGACAATGCCACATTTGAGAGAGAATATTTATTAAATTCTACTTGTGCCACAATCTTACTGCATCTGAGCTAGTGTCATACCTTAAGCCCATTAGGTCGTATGTTATCGTGTAAATTATACTTGTGGTAGTGCTTATGAATAATTGAACTTGTGTGATTTCTAACCTTGTCCAACGAATAGTATAATAATAAGGTATTATTGGCGTACTAAAATGAGTGCATCTTTTAGTTTCTCTAACTCTTTTGTATCAATTGAAACTTGCATCCTGTCATAAGATCAGATATGTAGTTTCTTCATTATACAATTTTCTATTGTTAAATATTAATATAGTTGTCTCTTTTACACTTAAAGTAAAATATATTTTCCCCTATCTAAATAAATGGAATGCCCATCTTAGTACATTAGTAGTATTATATGTTAAGCATGACCAATAAATCTATGTGATCACATACTCTGATGGTGTCTTTGTAATTGAAGTTAATCAGAGTTCTGCATGATGCACCTCCACTTTCTTGATTCCCCAACTTACATGCAGTTTATTCTATTTTCATGCATTGTTTTTCAAATTGTGAGTTATAAAATTGGCATATCATTCTGCCTTTCTAGGCTCTTTTGTATGCTATCCTTTTGATGATCCCCCTTTCTCCTTTTGATATGTTCTACCATCAATCACCTTATGTATTATTGTGATATTTTTTGGCAGGGTTGAGTGCCCGTGAGGTTAAACATCAACCTAGAGACTACACCTTTTGTGGTAGTAGGGATGTTTGATCCAGTTTTCCTTAGTATTATCTAATAGATTAAGCGTGGTGATTAGTCGGCGTTCTGAAGCCACTTGCGGGATGTTTTGCCGATTTTATTACTGTAGGTGTGTTGCCGACTTATCGTCATCATCATCCCAACCGCACCAACCAAAAAATAGTCCTATGTCCAGAAGGAGAAAAAAGACCGCCCCTGTCTATTCTCCTCCCATGGCTCCCTGGTTCTAGGGTTTCTGGCATGCGGCCGCCGCGCAACTCTCCCTTCCGGCGGCACCCCTAACTTTTTCCTTCCATTCCTCCAAAGGGGAGACAGGTGTTGGTCCTGCCCCATGGCGAGCAGGGCTAGGATGACATAGACGTGCAGAGGAGGCGGCTCCTCCTCCATGCGGCGGCTGCCAAACTAGAGCAGAGCAGCTGATCCGTGGCATGTGGATTTAGTTCGTGAAGATGGAGCACCAAAATTGCAACATAGGCTGATCCAGTAGCTATCCTAACCGGCGACTTGGAGCGGCCGATGCCGAGGCTGCGAGCACCGTGACGAAGGTTACCACCGGAGGCCATCGAAGACGTCTTGATAAACCACTGAATCCATTCTACAATGTCTCCTATCGAGGTATTAAAATCGTTCCCAAACCCTAAATTAGTTTAGCCTCTTAGTCCATGCCCAGATTTGATTCATGAAAGTAGTTTTTGGTGATATTTTAGATGGAGATTTTGCTCAAATTGGTTGGGGAGAGGAGATATGTAAGTACTTGCAAGGCCTCTCGCTAGCAACTTTATGTGATTGTCTGTCCTACAGATTGTCCAATTATGCATAGATAAGTACTTGATTTGTGAGGGTATGAGAGTTCATGATAGTTTCAGCGTAGATAAGTACTACTATAAGAAATCTCTTGTGCTCTTTTTCCTATGTTTTTATATATCTCGACAACCAAGCACTTAATTTTTAATGAGCGGGACAATTATGCATCCATATTATTGTTTAACTTTGCCTTTTGTCTGACTATTGGATATGTGATTGCCCAAATTTAGATTTTGTTTGGGTGGGGGAGTACATGGCTATAGTGTAATGGATGTGCTTTTGGTTGTCTTGGAAAAGGACGGATGACAGAACATGATCTGCATGAATGCACGTATTATGTGTGCCCAGTTTTATTTCATTCATATCATCATCTGTTAGAATGACTAATCTAAATTATACCATAACTGTAGCAGTGTAAGCAAACACTGAGTGGAATGAGAAAAACACTTGCTTGGTTTGTCAATCACTTAGAGAATATGCGCATGCCCCATGGATGGAACCTCTTAGATCGGAGGAGATGGAAGGATCCAAGGCAGGAGCGGAGCCGCCAGTGGGCGAGCAGCTGCAATCGGCTCTACACCACATCATGTAGCAACACCACAACCAATCCATGTGCGAGCGCCAGTGAACCGGTAAGAATCAACTAACAATCTCTTCAAAATTCTCAATCTCCTCCAACTACGTGCATGTGATGGTCCGCAAATTAGTCTTCTCTTGCTAAGTACTTCACGCACATCACACATACATACACATGGTGAAGAAGAATATCGTAGGGAGCGTGTTGCTAGTCGTAGGCCACCTTGTGGACACCGTTGATGGCATGTGGAAGAGCTCTTTATCCACCAGAAGCACAGTGAGCTCGAGGCCCGCACACTACTAGGGACCATCTCGCAGCACAGGAAGCATACTGACCGGTGACATGCTGCCACCAACGTGATAAACTAGGTTATAAAAGTGTGTATACTCTGCTGCTTCCCTCCATATTACTTTCCAATTCACATACTTTTACGTTCTTGTTTCGTTTGTCTAATTAATTATTGGGTTATTGTAAAGGTTAAGTGTAGAACATCGGCATGTGAGTGGCATTACGAGGCAAGTGAATTGCATGTATTACACTATGAGTAAAGAGTTCTTTAGCGAATTCTATTTTTTCGGGAAAACCGTAGGATAATATGGTATTGCAAATATATTTAAAAACTACTACACTAATCCTTTGCCTGAAGTAGATCGGAATCCTACATTAAACTTATTAGTGCATGGATTTTGTGCATATGATGTGTTCTTCTTACATAGATGTGTTCTTTGTGTAAAGATCCAACCATCATCTGATGTTCAAAAGCTAAAATGATCTTTATTCTGGTGCAATGGCCGAACTAAATCTGGATCTTTTGCTCTTTTTTCGGACACATTGATTTTTATCGCTTTGCAATTTCGTTTGAAACAATACAAGGATTCACCTTAGATGTCTTGTAGTAGAGGCTAGAATCCAACATGAAACTTACCCTTTTTTACAGAAAATTGAGTAGTATGTGCGTGCCAACTAAATGTTTTTGGGAATTACCTAATCCAAGTTTTGCTCGATCGATTTTTTGGTCACATGTGTGTTTAGTGGATGACAAGTAACGATAGGTTAGCTACATATGTCCTATCTAGATTGGATGTTAGATGTGACCTCATATTAGCTATAATTGTTAGGACTCATATTGCACCGAGAGGACTGATGAAAGAGCATGTGAGCCCCCATGTGTGGTTTTGATAATTAATGACAATCTTTATGGACTAATGTGTGTATTAAGTTCCACTTGTAGGAATTGTCTTTTGGCATCACTTGGAGCATGAGTTGGCTTCAAGGTAGAAATAAAGAAGAAGAAGCTTTGTCCGGGGGCTTTGGGCCTATTGGAATCTTATAGAATAAGAAGTGTTGTGCAAGATCAAGATGCGCCATCTCTAGAAAATCTCATGCTTGATGCTTGCCATTCTCGGTGGTCATGGATCTATGAAGACAAGGTCAAAGTAAAGGTTTCCCCATGGTGTATGGGGGAGCAAAGTGCAAGTCTTCATCTAGCAAGAGCAATGAAGAGGAATCAAGAAAGGTGTCCATCTTGAGAAGGACAAGATCGTCTACATCGAGCTCATGTGGATTGTTCAAGGCAAAGATATTATCTTGATAGCTTTTTCCCTTTTGCTGGTCTCTTGTTGGTTGTTGGGAGACCGGGTTTAGGATAGATAACTGTACTATCAAGAGGGGCTCTCGAGTGAGTAGCTCGATCATATCATTTGGAGAGAGCTCAAACCATTGCATTCATAGCATCGTTGTTCTTGGTTGTTCTTTGGGTCTTATCCATGTTTGGTTCTAGATCTTGTGGTCAATACAAGCTCTAGTGCATCAAAAACGGATCTCCCCTTCATATCTTATTGCGTTTTTGATCTTGGAGGTTTTTGATGACCCATAAGTATAGGGGGTGTATCGCAGTATTTTCGAGGGAAGTGAAACTCAATTTATTGATTCGACACAAGGGGAGCCAAAGAATATTTATAAGCCTTAACAACTGAGTTGTCAACTCAGTTGCACCTGGAAACAATCTTGCTCACAACAGTTTATCAGTAGCAACAGTTTTGTAATAGCAATAGTAAAGTAATAGCAGTAGTAAAAGTAAAGACAATAGCAATAAACAGTAGGATTAAAGCGTGGTAGGCATAGGGATGTATGGACGGGTGTTGCATGGATAAGACAATTCATATAGCAATCAAGACATAGGGCATTTGCAGATAAATAAGATAAAGCATCCAAGTACTAAATAATCATAGGCATGTGTTCCATATATAGTCATACGTGCTCGCAATGAGAACTTGCACAACATCTTTTGTCTAGCCAGCCCGTTTGTAGCGGGGCCTCGACGGAACTACTGGCAATTAAAGTGCTCCTTTTAATAGAGCACCGGAGCAAAGCATTAACACTCTGTGAACACATCTGATCCTCACATCAAAGCCATTCTGTCCGGTTATCCCGATTGCCGTCACTTCAGGGCCTTTGGTTCCGGACAACAATATGTGTATACAACTTGCAGGTAATACCATAAACAATACTATCATAATGAATCAATAACATGTTCAGATCTGAAATCATGGCACTCGGGCCCTAGTAACAAGCATTAAGCATAACAAGTTGCAACAAAGTCAAAAAGCACTAATAATAGATACTAGGCACCATGCCCTAACAATCTGATGCCATTACATGAACGATCTCATCCAATCCCCTATTGGAAATATGCCCTAGAGACAAATAGTAGTAAGGACTATTATCATATTTCATATAGTTTATGATTAAGTTTTATATCATGCTATAATTGTATTGAGTGGAAACATCAATACATGTGTGATATATAAACAACCAGGGGTTCCTAGTGAAACTCTAGTCACTGGTTCATTGGTCAACAGATGATCAAGTTTCCTAATCATGTGGCATTTATGCCAGTTGGAAATGGAGTCAAATCATTCTGTGAATGAGATGATGAACCAATACCCAACCTAAACATCATGACCCGATCACGTCACAAAGTTCAAGTTACGATGATTAGAAATGGATCCTCGTAGACTATTCCTTAGACCGTGAGGCTATATCAATCACTGTCTCTCGAGAGTGCTTTGATATCATCAAGCGCCACTTGGTAATACATTGGTTATAAAGGTGTGTTCAGGTACTCGGAGGAAACATGTCAAGAGCGGGATTTGTCCGTCCATGTGACGGAAACATACTCAAGGGCCCACTCGGAGAGGTTATATCCAATAGTTGCATAACGTGTGATTTGATCACAGGGATATCACTTGTCGGAATGAGTCAAGTAGCATTGTTCGGTAACGAGATTGAACACGACATGGTAATGTCATTGATCAGATCTCGGGCAATGCAAGTATCAAGAGACAAAGGGAATAAGACACGACTGTCCCGGTTCAAACGACGAAAGATCTTCGTGGAACGCATAGGGGTCACATTGTGGCATCCCGCAAAAACCACTACCAGAAAATCGCTCGTTGTTTCTACTTGGTGCATCATCATGACATCATCATGCATGTTTGTTCATAAAAGTACTTTGCAAAAAAAAACCTATTTTGTTTTCTAATTAGCCCTCCCTTAATTTCAAATCATAAAACCAGGTCTTCCTGGATATTTTATTTGTCTAAAAACTAATTATAAAATATTTTAAAAGTTAAATAAAAATAAAAATATTTTTCTGTGGGGGAGGCAGCCACCGGCCAGGCCCAAAAGGCCCAACCGGCAGCCACCTACCACCCCATTGCCCTAACCCTAATCCCCAGCTGCCCATCCCTCCACCCGCCGCCGAACACCACCACCCCACCTACTTCCCACCCCGCCGCCGCACTCTCTCTCCCACCCCACCTGGTCACCTCCTGCCAGCACCTGACCCCGCTCCCATCCCTCCACCTATCCCACCATGCGCCGCACCAACCGGCCGCGCCCCCCACCTGGAACCAAACCGACCCACACCTCCTCTGCACAACCGCCCACCACCCAACTCGCCACCACCCCGCTCCCACTCCTTGTCAACCGGTCCCACCTCCCTGGTCCCACCACTTGGGCGCGCAGCCCCAGGCCCCCCACATGCCGCTCGCCCCGCGCCCAAGCCCGCATCGCGTCGCCCAACCCCGTCGAGACAGCCTCGGGACCTCCGCCCGCGTCCGGCCCCACCACCCGCTTGTCCCTATCGCCACGCTCCCCTCGCACCGATTCCACCAACCCCACGTGCCCCGCGTCGCATAGTGGGCCCACCCTCATGCACCCGCTGACCCCGTCCCTCTCTCCCTCATCCCCGTTCGCGTCCTCTCCTCCCTCTCCGCGCGAGCTCCATCATCGCCTGTGCTAGCCCCAGCCCCACGCCTCACCTTGCCTCTCCTGCGACCTGGCCCTCAAGCTCGCCGGCCACCATCCTTCGTTCCCATTGGCCGTGACGACCTCCTCGCCGGCCACTCGTCACTCGGCCCTAGGCCCGCCAGCGCCCCGCCTCCTCGCCCTCCGGCCTTTCTCCCGCGTGCCGCTGCCGCCGGCGGGACCGTCTCTGGTCGCCCTCGTCTCCACCACCAGCGACTCGGCTCGAGCCCTGCCGTGGGAGCCCCTCCGTCCAGCCGCCGTCACTGCTTCCCGCGAGCGCACATCACCCTACCTGCGTGAGATCTTGCATCGATCGTGTCACCTCTGCTCCGAGCCGCCGCCATGCGCCTCCGTCGTTGGCGTTCCCCTGCGTGCCTGCCGCGAGCCTCCGCTGCTCTACTGCTTCCATGGGTGAAGGAGTCAGTGAGGAGTTGGTGTGTTCGCTTGCTTCTGCCTCTGCCCGTGTTGGTGTTCTGTTGATAGGGGTGTGTCCCTAATAACCGATGAGCTTCTACCTCTGTTCCGGTACCGGAAGATCTGCGAGATGGATTCGACGATCTGGAGAAGGTCCACATGGAACCCGAAGGCAAACTGCGAGGTCTTCATCCCGGAACGCCAAGTACTCCTTCACGGGCCGCAAGACCGATCCCCGTCGAACCTCGAGACCCCGGATCCAAACCTCGGCATCGGCTTCATGCTCTCCTTCCTGGACGCCAAGACCCCGTTCCCGGAGGCGAAGTCCGAACACGAAGACCACCAAGATCTTCTTCCCGGAACGACAAGTGCTTCGACATGGATCCGATGTTCGAGACCCTAAACCAAGATTCGAAGGCCGATCCCCGACCCCGGAACCGAAGGGCGGACCCAAAGACCACGAGTCCTCCTTCAAGGATCCGACGGCCGAGCCCCTGAGTCCGAACCCCAAACCCTCGGAACCCAAGATCTTCCGAACCCAGATGTGTGACCCTAAGCCCCTATTTTTATAATATGACATTATCATCTGTGGCATATAAATTGATCATGTTGCATGCATATCTGTCTGTGGTTTGGGGGCATTATGCCGATTCACCTCCTAATTAAATATGGAGTCCATATGCGGGATACTTTTGTATTATTCCGGACTCCATTTAAATTGCGTAGCGAACCGATGCCATGTTTTGTCTTGTTAAGACAACATTTAAATTGCGGGGTAGCTAAACAACATGAATCATTTAATTAATTGTCGGGACCTCGGTTCCGCTTAATACTGCCTAATTGCACCGCAGCTGTGCCATGCCATGCATCATATCATAAGCATGCCGGATCTTCTATCGTAGTATTAAATATTGGATCCGGTGCTTCCTCTAGTGTTTGCTTCTTCGCAGATTAGGCCGATGAGTTGATGCGAGTATCGACAAGTTCTCCGGATATGAATCGCCGGCAGTGTTTCCTAGGCGAGCATCTCTCCCCCTTCTACCTATTTTGCAATTATAGTCTTTATTTCCTCCTGTTGATCTATTGCTATCCGTGTCACGATGCTTTAGTTTCCGTGCACCAGTTATATCCCGTGCAGCCTCTATATTGCCTTGGACACGTCCTATTGTCTGTTGTTTGATAGACAGTCGGCCTTGCGAGTCGTAGTTGCTTGCTCAGGTGCTGTTTTGCGTCGTTGTTCTTCCACCGTTGTTGGAAGGTGGGCACATGCTTTATGGTGGAGATGCTTAATGGTGGAGATGATCATGACTTTAAATACAACTATTAAAATGCTAGATATAACTAATGCAGAGGCATCGGTGGGCAATAGATGTTATTTGGTTCTTCCACGCTCACTTGTGTCCCGTAGGACCGCGAGTACGTGATACATGTTCCTTGACTATTTGCACTATCCACATCCGGGAGGCCTTATGGACCCCCCTTAGCTAGAGCTTGATTCATTTCTTATTTCTTGGGGCCACAAACTAGTTTGGGGTTTTATTACTATCCTGTACCTATGCCATGCTTTACTTCTTTATTTACGATTGTGCGTGGAGCACCTGTACTGTTTTGGATCCCAGCACGATTTCGCGGTATCGACAAGCCCAGTCACACTTTCGGGTTCCCAGTCGTTTACAGTCGTTCTCGCAAACCCTGGGTCCATTCCGGAGCCAGCCAACTTCGTTGCGGGTAGCTTAGTGGGGTGGCCCCCTGAGATATTTTATGAATCCTGTGATTGCTTTATCGTGAAAGCCTCGTTGGGTTTTGATTTGGTTTTTCCGAGGTCGATCGTGTGTGTGTTGCTATTTGTGCACCCATGCAGGGTTAATCTTTCTGAAAGCCGTGTCCGCGGTTATGGACGACTTGGAGCACAGTATCTCGATCATAGACAAGCATAACTAAAGTAGTGTTATAAATTTGACTTAATATGTGACTAGTAATCAGCTTCACTACAACGGAATGGATAATAAAAATGCCAACAACTGGTGGATCTGTGGTGATTTGTGTCATACTATACCTGCCTAGTAAGTATTGCAACTCCAATGGAATGTGATAAAAGTGCTAACAACTACTGGGTTTTGGGATTCCTCAGGACAATTATATCTGACTAGTAAATGTTCCAACTACAACGGAATGTTAACTAAAACTGCCCACTACTTATGCTATCAGGATGACTCATGCTATCTATATCTGATGAGTAAGTGCTGCAACTATAACGGAATGAATAAAACTGCCAACTGTGTGAGTTCCTCGGTTTGACTTCCTCGTTTGGTCTCGAGGGGGAATACCAGGATGGGTATGATTGGTGTTAGTCTCAGGTTGGATTCGAATAGGTCTTTCTTACCCCTCTCTAATAGCCAACCGATGTATCGAGTCTCTATAGGTTGTTTAGTGCATGCTGCGCTGCCGCTTCAGTCCACCATACCTATGTAGGCGAGAGCCGCCGAATTATAGTCTCGCCGTGTACTGGCCTCAGTACTGACGCTCCTCTTTTTCCCTTCGCCCTTTGTCGACACCCCTTTTGTTTAGTAGGTACGAGTTTGACGTCATTAGCAGGGTTACCCTTCCGGCTTGGCCTAGGCAGGGTTATAGACGCCATTGGTTATTCTTCAGGGCTCTTAGCCCCATTTGCACCTTGTCCGTAGTCAGATGCTCTATCGCTTTCAAGGTGATTTGGATCTTTGTATTGTATATCTGTATTCTTGACTCGATGAGTCATTGTTGTATATATATATGTTCTGTGGGTCCCATCGAGGACTATTGTGTAATGGTATTACTTCGGTTTTCCACCCGCACGAAAGTGCCTGGTGGGCGTCCTTGAATCGTTTCTATGCGGGTTTGGCGGAAAGGGCTAAAACTTGCATAGGGCCGATTCGAGGGTGTTACAGAGTGGTATCAGAGCTCAGCAGTTGTGATACCCCACAAGTCCAGCATGTAGGATAACCCAGCTAACAGCCGAAGTAGAGAGTCAAAACTATTTTTGCAAAATCGGTTGGATAGATCTGATTAGGTCTGTTTTACTCCTTACCCCTCTGCTATTCTCCTCTTACCTCTGCGTGTTTTGAATTCTACTCTCTTATCTCTTCTTCAAGTCCAGGAATTCTCGTGGTTGGGTTTCCGTCGTACCTTCAGGGTTTCGCTTCCTCCTTTGGTAACGGTGCTTCTACATCCGGGCTACATGCTATCTGAGTGATCCTTTATCTGTGGTACCATTCTTTGTTCCTTGTTTGTGCCTTCTGGAGTTTTCCGACGCGACGAAATCATCTATGCCAGATCCGATGCAGAGTATGCATCCCTCCTTGTTTCCGAACCTCGCTTGTCGAGATCTTCAGTCTAATTCCGAGAGTTGGTTGCATAATTCTCCGATTTGTGTGTAGAGTAATGGTTTGAGTGCGCGATGGACTGATCACCATCCGACTACTCTTATCATTCGCTTTTGTATATTGAATCGGTGGATCCAGCAATTTTACTCCGTCCACGGAAGCTAGAGGTGGTTTTATCTTCTGATGCCTTTACCTCCGTCCTTTGTTCCCGGAGTGTTCTCTCGACGATCACGGACAACGACCTCTTGTTAGTGGTGTCGCGAGGATCGACACGAAACGAGAAGATTCAGATCGCCGACCTTCTTCCAGGTACCATGAGGCGGATCTCGAGGGCGATATCCCTTGTTAGTGGTGTCGAATTGTGGCATCCCGCAAAAACCACTACCAGAAAACCGCTCGTTGTTTCTACTTGGTGCATCATTATGACAACATCATGCGTGTTTGTTCATAAAAGTACTTTGCAAAAAAAAACCTATTTTGTTTTCTAATTAGCCCTCCCTTAATTTCAAATCATAAAACCAGGTCTTCCTGGATATTTTATTTGTCTAAAAACTAATTATAAAATATTTTAAAAGTTAAAGAAAAATAAAAATATTTTTCAGTGGGGGAGGCAGCCACCGGCCAGGCCCAAAAGGCCCAACCGGCAGCCACCTACCACCCCACTGCCCTAACCCTAATCCCTAGCTGCCCATCCCTCCACCCGCTGCCGAACACGACCACCCACCTACTTACCACCCCGCCGCCGCACTCTCTCTCTCCCACCCCACCTGGTCACCTCCTGCCAGCACCTGACCCCGCTCCCATCCCTCCACATGTCCCACCATGCGCCACACCAACCGGCCGCACCCCCCACCTGGAACCAAACCGACCCACACCTCCTCTGCACAACCGCCCACCACCCAACTCGCCACCACCCCGCTCCCGCTCCCTGTCAACCGGTCCCACCTCCCTGGTCCCACCACCTGGGTGCGCAGCCCCAGGCCCCCCCACCTGCCGCTCGCCCCGCGCCCAAGCCCTCATCGCGTCGCCCAACCCCGCCGCGATAGCCTCGGGACCTCCGCCCGTGTCCGGCCCCACCACCCCGCTCGTCCCTATCGCCACGCTCCCCCTCGCACCGATGCCACCAACCCCACGTGCCCCGCGTCGCGAAGTGGGCCCACCCTCACGTACCCGCTGACCCCGTCCCTCTCTCCCTCATCCCCGTTCGCGTCCTCTCCTCCCTCTCCGCGCGAGCTCCATCGTCACCTGTGCCAGCCCCGGCCCCATGCCTCACCTTGCCTCTCCTGCGACCTGGCCCTCAAGCTTGCCGGCCACCATCCTTCGTTCCCACTAGCCGTGACGACCTCCTCGCCGGCCGCTCGTCACTCGGCCCTAGGCCTGCCAGCGCCCCGCCTCCTCGCCCTCCGGCCTTTCTCCCGCGTGCCGCTACCGCCGGCGGGCCCGTCTCTGGTCACCCTCGTCTCCACCACCAGCAACCACCGCCAGCGCCTCGGCTCGAGCCCTGCCGCGGGAGCCCCTCCGTCCAGCCGCCGTCACTGCTTCCCGCGAGCGCGCGTCACCCTGCCTGCGTGAGATCTTGCCTCGACCGCGTCGCCTCTGCTCTGAGCCGCCACCATGCGCCTCCGTCGTTGGCATTCCCCTGCGTGCCTGCCGCGAGCCTCCGCTGCTCTACTGCTTCCATGGGTGAAGGAGTCAGTGAGGAGTTGGTGTGTTCGCTTGCTTCTGCCTCTGCCCGTGTTGGTGTTCTGTTGATAGGGGTGTGTCCCTAATAACCGACAAGCTTCTACCCCCGTTCCGGTACCGGAAGATCTGCGAGATGGATTTGACGATCTGGAGAAGGTCCACATGGAACCCAAAGGCAAACTGCGAGGTCTTCATCCCGGAACGCCAAGTACTCCTTCAAGGGCCGCAAGACCGATCCCCGTCGAACCTCGAGACCCCGGATCCAAACCCCGGCATCAGCTTCATGCTCTCCTTCCCGGACGCCAAGACCCTATTCCCGGAGGCGAAGCCCGAACACGAAGACCACCAAGCTCTTCTTCTTGGAACGACAAGTGCTTCGACACGGATCCGATGTTCGAGACCCTAAACCAAGATTCGAAGGCCGATCCTCGACCCAGGAACCAAAGGGCGGACTCGAAGACCATGAGTCCTCCTTCAAGGATCCGACGGCCGAGCCTCTGAGTCCGAACCCCGAACCCTCGGAACCCAAGATCTTCCGAACCCAGATGTGTGACCCTAAGCCCCTATTTTTATAATATGACATTATCATCTGTGGCATATAAATTGATCATGTTGCATGCATATTTGTCTATGGTTTGGTTGCATTATACCGATTCACCTCCTAATTAAATATGGAGTCCACATGCAGGATACTTTTGTCTTATTCCGGACTCCATTTAAATTGCGTAGCGAACCGATGCCATGTTTTGTCTTGTTAAGACAACATTTAAATTGCGGGGTAGCTAAACAACATGAATCATTTAATTAATTGTCGGGACCTCGGTTCCGCTTAATACTGCCTAATTGCACCGCAGCTGTGCCATGCCATGCATCATATCATAAGCATGCCGGATCTTCTGCCGTAGTATTAAATATTGCATCCGGTGTTTCCTCTAGTGTTTGCTTCTTCGCGGATTAGGCTGATGAGTTGATGCGAGTATCGACAAGTTCTCCGGATATGAATCGCCGGCAGTGTTTCCCAGGCAAGCATCTCTCCCCCTTCTACCTATTTTGCAATTATAGTCTTTATTTCCTCCTGTTGATCTATTGCTATCCGTGTCGCGATGCTTTAGTTTCCGTGCACCAGTTATATCCCGTGCAGCCTCTATATTGCCTTGGACACGTCCTATTGCCTGTTGTTTGATAGACAGTCGGCCTTGCGAGTCGTAGTTGCTTGCTCAGGTGCTGTTTTGCGTCGTTGTTGTTCCACCGTTGTTGGAAGGTGGGCACATGCTTTATGATGGAGATGCTTAATGGTGGAGATGATCATGACTTTAAATACAACTATTAAAATGCTAGATATAACTAATGCAGAGGCATCGGTGGGCAATAGATGTTATTTGGTTCTTCCATGCTCACTTGTGTCCCGTAGGACCCCGAGTACTTGATACTTGTTCCTTGACTATTCGCACTATCCACATCCGGGAGGCCTTATGGACCCCCCTTAGCCAGAGCTTCATTCATTTCTTATTTCTTGGGGCCACAAACTAGTTTGGGGTTTTATTACTATCCTGTACCTATGCCATGCTTTACTTCTTTATTTACGATTGTGCGTGGAGCACCTGTACTGTTTTGGATCGCGGCACGATTTCGCGGTATCGACAAGCTCAGTCACACTTTCGGGTTCCCAGTCGTTTACAGCCGTTCTCGCAAACCCTGGGTCCATTCCGGAGCCGGCTAACTTCGTTGCGGGTAGCTTAGTGGGGTGGCCCCCTGAAATATTTTATGAATCCTGTGATTGCTTTATCGTGAAAGCCTCGTTGGGTTTTGATTTGGTTTTTCCGAGGTCGATCGTGTGTGTGTTGCTATTTGTGCACCCCTGCAGGGTAAATCTTTCTGAAAGCCGTGTCCGCGGTTATGGACGACTTGGAGCACACTATCTCGATCATAAACAAGCATAACTAAAGTAGTGTTATAAATTTGACTTAATATGTGACTAGTAATCAGCCTCACTACAACGGAATGGATAATAAAAATGCCAACAACTGGTGGATCTGTGGTGATCTGTGTCATACTATACCTGCCTAGTAAGTATTGCAACTCCAATGGAATGTGATAAAAGTGCTAACAACTGCTGGGTTTTGGGATTCCTCAGGACAATTATATCTGACTAGTAAATGTTCCAACTACAACGGAATGTTAATTAAAACTGCCCATTACTTATGCTATCAGGATGACTCATGCTATCTATATCTGATGAGTAAGTGCTGCAACTATAACGGAATGAATAAAACTGCCAACGGTGTGAGTTCCTCAGTTTGACTTCCTCGTTTGGTCTCGAGGGGGAATACCAGGATGGGTATGATTGGTGTTAGTCTCAGGTTGGATTCGAATAGGTCTTTCTTACCCCTCTCTAATAGCCGACCGATGTATCGAGTCTCTATAGGTTGTTTAGTGCATGCTGCGCTGCCGCTTCAGTCCACCATACCTATGTAGGCGAGAGCCGCCGAATTCTAGTCTCGTCGTGTACTGGCCTCAGTACTGACACTCCTCTTTTTCCCTTCGCCCTTTGTTGGCACCCCTTTTGTTTAGCAGGTACGAGTTCGACGTCGTTAGCAGGGTTACCCTTCCGGCTTGGCCTGGGCAGGGTTATGGATGCCAATGGTTATTCTTCAGGGCTCTTAGCCCCATTTGCACCTTGTCCGTAGTCGGATGGTCTATCGCTTTCAAGGTGATTTGGATCTTTGTATTGTATATCTGTATTCTTGACTCGATGAGTCGTTGTTGTATATATATATCTGTTTTGTGGGTCCCATCGAGGACTGTTGTGTAATGGTATTACTTTGGTTTTCCACCCGCACGAAAGTGCCTGGTGGGCGTCCTTGAATCGTTTCTATGCGGGTTTGGCGGAAAGGGCTAAAACTTGCATAGGGCCGATTCGAGGGTTATACACACATGGCCATCCAGGTCCCTCTGTCGATCATTGGTGCGGGAGTGTCCCGACCATGTCAGGAGTGTTCCTGAACCGTGGGGTATCACGCTTAAGGGCTTGATGATGCTTAGAGAGTGTTTATAGGATCGGTAGAATCGCCGAAGAATTGTAGAGAGAAAATCGGAAGGGTTTCGCTAAGTCCGGAGGATGTCCAGAGTGGAAGTGTTCCACAACCATAGAGGTTGAGTACTATGTGAATGAATATTAAATATTGATTTAATCATTTATTCATAATTATTTAATAAAGAGAAAATCAATTTAAATTGTCAAAGGCTTAATGGGCCAATTCCTGGAGGGGAGAGGGCCCATTAGGGAAGGGAGAGAGGGAGAAGGGGCAAGGGGGTTGGCCGGCTGGGCCAAGCCCCCCGCACGGGGCCCACTAGGGCTGGCCGGTGGCCTCCCCTCCCCCTCCTCTCCTTTAGTCCCACCAGGGACTTTGAGGGAGGTAGTACCTCCCCTCCCTCTATATATAGTGGGGGTATTTGGCCAGATAAATACACCCAATAATCAATAAAGGTCTTCTCACTTTTGGGAGGACGTCCAATTGATATTTTCTCTCTCTCCCTCTCTCTCTTGTGACCGTGGTCCCAAGTTCGGACTGCGCGAACGAGAGATATCTTCACCGCGGAGCGCCGTCGCGCTACGGGATTCGGATCCAGGAGCTCTACTTCCGCAACTGCTGCTAGATCGGGGAAGCGGGAGTCATCGTCAAGCACTGAACTTGTGTAACTCCCCGCGAGGTGTCGCACTTGAGGTGAAGGAAATATGCCCTGAGAGGCAATAATAAAGTTGTTATTATGTATTCCTTGTATATGATAGATGTTTATTTTGCATGCTATAATTGTATTGATAGGAAACGTCAATACATGTGTGTTTAATAAACAAAAAGGGTTCCTAGTTATGCCTCTCTTATAGACTAGCTTGTTGATTAACAAGATGATAAGGTTTCCTAATCATGGACATTGGATGTTGTTAATAACAAGGTCACATCATTTGTGAAATGATGTGATGAACATTCATCCGAAGTATAGCATTATGATCAAGTCATTATGTTTACATTGCTATAACATCATACGAAGTAATCTTTATCCTTAGACCATGAGATCATATTAATTGCTAACACCGGAAGAGTATCTTGATAACATCAAACGTCACACCGTAACAGGGTGACTATAAAGGTGGGTTCATTGCTACGAAGGTGTTATGTTGAGGCTCATGGATCAAGAGTGGAATTTGTCAATCCCGATGACTGATAGATATACTCTGGACCCCCTCGGTGATATCACATTAAGATAGCTTGCAAGCAAGTGATGTGATCACTAGAATGTTATATCACGGGAACGAGAAAAGAGTGCATGTCGGTAACGAGATCAAACTAGGTATTTGTATACCGATGATCGAATCTCGGACATGTATTATATCGCGAGACAAAGGGATTTAGTTACAAGCGTTAAAGGTTCTCACGATCACAGAGGTCATCGTCGAATGTGCAGGAGTCAGTATGGATCTCCAGGTCCCGCTTCTGATTATTGATCTGAGAGGAGTCTCAACCATGTCTGCATTATTTGCGAACCGTAGGGTGACACACTTAAGGGTTACCAGACACCATTTTGGAGCACATATGTTTCATACGAAAGGATTGCAAAGCGCAGGAATTGTTTCGATAGAAACCGGAATTGTTTCGGGTGAAATTGCAGAAAGTGGTTCTGCATGTGATATTAAAATGTTGCAAGGGGTTTTATGTGAATGTTTGTTAATTAAAGTAATTAACAAAATTCTGAATAAATTTAATAAAAGAGTTTTATTAAATGAGAGAGCATTAAACTTAGAGAATTTTAATGCATTTAAAGTGGAGACTTTAGAAGAGAATGTGAAGGGGCATTTTAATGTGGATGAGTTACCACCACATGAATGGGGGAGGTGAGGGGTCACCCCCCATGGGGATGGGTACCCCCTCCTCCTATAAAAGGCCACCCCTCTCACCCTTCTTCCTCACACCTCCTCGTGAAGGATCTCTCTCCCCCTCTAGAATTATTCCCCCATGGTCTCGGATTAGCGAGATACATGTTCCCGGTGGCCTTGCGTCTGGAAGGAGTTGCTTGTTCTGCTGATTCACTGGAGTGAGGAGGTGGAGGTTGTCCGGTGGCTTGAACGTGTGTGCGAGGATGGATGCGCTGCTGATTTGCGGCGCTCGGACTTCCACACGATCTTGAGATCGGCAAGTGTACGACTACATCAACCACGAGTTCCTACTCGTTAACAAAACTCGTTGTCTTCGAGGGTAAGTTCTCCATGGATGTATGTCCACCCATTGCTCTATATCTAGTAGATAGATCTTGGCGTATAGTTCTCATCGTAGGAATTTTTTTGTTTTCTATGTTGCGGACCCAACAATGGTAGCAGAGCCTGATCTATGCGTAGGTGCTTTGCACAGGTAGTACACATATGTTTATATGTGGGCGATGATGATCATGTTATTGCATCTTCTATGTATTTTGGATATTGGTGGCATAGTGGGATGAAGCGGCCTAGACCAACCTTACATGTCATCGTACATGAGACTGGTTCCACGACTGACATGCAACTAGTTTTGCGTAAGTGGCTAGCGGGTGTCTGTCTCTCCTACTATAGTCAATATCTGATTTACAATGAATTGCTAATAACTTGGTTATCCTCGTTGTGGTTCATGTTCGTAGGTAAGACCGGTTCTATCTCCGAATGCCCTAAGCCACGTAAAACTTGCAATATATAAAGTAGAGGCGTCTACTTTGGATCGTTGTTGGGCTAGTGTCTTGA
The DNA here is from genome assembly GCA_910589775.1 of Avena eriantha. NCBI lineage: Eukaryota > Viridiplantae > Streptophyta > Magnoliopsida > Poales > Poaceae > Avena > Avena eriantha. The sequence continues at coordinate 132,925,442 of OU342744.1, read as the reverse complement.
TATGGTATTGTTGTAAGTAGATGTATGATAGATACTCTTACAACACACTTAACATGTAAGTTCCATAGACCTTGGCCTTACACTCAAAGGAATGATAGAGATCATACCACGATGCAAATGATAGAGATCAAATGCATGGACCATATGATCTCACTTTACACATTAGATGTTAGCATCTTATACTGCTAGTTTGGCGCTTTTGGTAGCATTATAAGATGATCCCTCATTTAGATATCAAGATAAAATATGTTCTTCCTTCAGTATGCACCATTCTATGGATCGTGTTTTGAGACATCATGTGATGATCGGGTGTACTCGACTCCACGCTTTCATACAACGGGTGTAAGACAGTTTTACACACGCGGAATACTAAGGTTCTTACTTGACGAGTCTGGCATGTACAAACATGGCCTCGGAACACGGACCGAAAGGTTAAGCATGAGTCATATAGTTGATATGATGCCCATATTGATGCTCACCTTTGAGGCTACACCGACTCACGTGATGATCGGACTTGGTGTAGTGGATTTGGTTCATGTAATCACCAAAAAGACACGAGGGATGTCGTTTTTGAGTGGGAGTTCATTAGTAATTTGGATTAGTTGAACTCAATCTATCATAAACTTAGTCTAAATAAACTTTACAAATTCTGTTGTAGATGGCACCACCTGCTTTTAATTTCAATGTGTTCATGGAGAAAGAGAAGCTTGTTGTGAATGGTAGCAACTTCACCAACTGGGCGATGAATTTTAGGATTCTCCTCACTGCTGCACAAAAGCAATATGTGCTAGAGGCGCCGCTAGGCCCCCCACCAGCTCCTAATGCCCCTGACGAGGAAAAGAATGTCTATATAACTCGTCAGGAGTGTTGGAGATATGCCCAAGAGGCAATAATAAAAGTGGTTATTATTATATCTTTGTGTTTATGATGAATGTTTACATCCCATGCTATAATTGTATTATTAGGAAACACTAACATGTGTGTTTTGTAAACATAAGAGAGTCCCTAGTAAGCCTCTTGTTGAACTAGCTTGTTGATTAATTGATGATTATGGTTTCCTGATCATGGACATTAGGATGTGATTAATAACAAGGTCATATCATTAGGAGAATGATGTGATGGACACACACACCCATAGTAAGTGTAGCATAAGATCAAGTCATTAAGTTCGTATTGCTGTAAGCTTTCAGTTACATAGTAACCTATTCCTTCGACCATGAGGTTATGTTAATCACCATCACCGGATGAATACTTTGATGACATCAAACGCCGCTTCGTAACTGGGTGGTTATAAAAGTGTCATTGGGTATTCTGAAAGTATGTGTTGAAGCGCATGAACCAAGATTGGGATTTGTCCATCCATATGACGGATAGATATGCTCTGGGCCCTCTCGGTGGAATGTCATCTAGTTAGCTTGCAAGCATGTGACTAGGTCACAAGGGATGACATATCACGGAACGAGTAAAGAGTACTTATCAGTAACGAGGTAGAACTAGGTATGGAGATACCGATGATCAAACCTCGGATAAGTATAGTATCGCGAGACAAAGGGGATTAGTTTCGTATGTAAATGGTTCAATCGATCGCGAAGTCATCGTTGAGTATGTGGGAGCCATTATGGATCTCCAGGTCCCGCTGATGGTTATTGATATGAGATGTGTCTCTATCATGTCTACATATTCACGAACCGTAGGGTGACACACTTAAGGTTCGAAGTTGTTTTAAGTAGATATGGAATGTGCGTTGGAGACCGAATGTTGTTCGGAGTCTCGGATTGGATTCGGGACATCACGAGGAGATCCGGAATGGTCCGGAGAATAAGATTCATATATAGGAGATCATTTTATGAGATAGGAAATGTTCTGGAGTGTTTGTATGAGAGTTCTAGAAGGTTTCGGAATGTTCCGGAAGGTTCTGGAAGATATCTTGGAGTTTGCTTGAAAATCAAGATAGGGATCAAGGAGTCCTGGTGGGTCAAGATACGGATTCGTGGGGGAGGAGGACTCCTTCCCCCCACCTCCAACCCGCCGGCCTAGGGAGGAGAGGAGTCCTACAAGGACTCCCCTCCCCATGGCGCCATCCCCTCTTTAAATAGAGGGGCAGGGGGCGCCCCCTCCTCCCACGCTCTCATAACGTCCAATCTCTGCCGCCTCTCTCCTCCACCATATTCTGCACAGGCATAGGCGAAGCCCTGCAGAATTCTCTACTCCACCACCACCACCACGCCGTCGTGCTGCTGGGATTCCGTGGAGAAGATCTACTACCTCCGCTGCTCGCTGGAACGGGGAGAGGAAGGTCTGCTTCGACTCCGCACGTGTGACCGACTGCGGAAGCGCTGCCGAATTGCGGCGCCGGAAGGATCGTCAACTTGACCAAGGGCGGAAGCGCTGCTGGAACGCGACGCCGGAAGGATCGTCTACTTGACCGAAGGCGGAAGCGCTGCTAGAACGCGACGCCGGAAGGATCGTCCACACGATCTTGAGATCGGCAAGTGATCGACTACATCAACCACGAGATCTAATCTCGTTAACGCTTTCGGATCTACGAGGGTTAGTTCCCATCTATCTCGTTGCTCATGTCTAATAGATTAGATCTTGGCTTTTATCTAGATTAGATCTAGGTTTTGTTCGTTCTTGCGGTAGAATTTTTTTGTTTTCCATGCTACGAACCCATCAGTGGTATCAGAGCCGTATCTATGCGTAGATCTGTTGCACGAGTAGAACACAATGTTTTGTGGGCGTTGATGCTTTTGTTGTCGGTGTCTTAGCGTGTACTTTGCATCTTGCGGCATGGTGGGATGAAGCGGCTCGGGCTAACATTACATGTCATCGCACATGAGACTTGCTCCACGCTTGACGTGCAACTTGCTTTGCACAAGTGGCTTTGCGGGTGTCTGTCTCTCCCACCATAGTTAAGATTCAATTTACAATGAGCATCTTGACAACACTTGTATCAACGTTGTGGTTCATGTTCGTAGGTAAGATCGGTCTTATGCGAAAGCCCCAAGCCACGTAAAACATGCAAAGAAAATTAGAGGCGTCTAACTTGTTTTTGCAGGGGTTTTGTGATGTGATATGGCCAACATGTGATTGTGATTGTATTTGATGTATGCAATGATCCTTGTTGTAATATGGCAACCGGCAGGAGCCTAATGGTTGCCTTTAATTCTGTTAAGACCTGCGTGTCTATTCATCTTGTAATAGCTTTATTCCAAGTAGTTGTAATAGTTGCTGGTGATGATGGACAACCATGAGGCGGCGCCACTGACCTTGACGCAATGCTGGTGATGATGGAGATCATGTTCGTGCTTTGGAGATGGAGATCAAAGGCGCAAGAAGAAAAGGCCATATCATATCACACTAATTATGAATTGCCTGTGATGTTAATCCTTTATGCATCTTGTATTGCTTAGATCGCGACGGTAGCATTATAAGATGATCCCTCTCACTAAATATCAAGTAATAAAGTGTTCACCCTTAGTTGGCACCATAGCTAAGACTCGTCGTTTCGAAGCATCTCGTGATGATCGGATGTGATAGATTCTACGTGTGCATACAACGGGTGCAAGCCAGATTTGCACATGCGGAAACTAAGGTTATCATGACGAGCCTAGCATGTACAGACATGGTCTCGGAACACGGAATACCGAAAGGTAGAGCATGAATCATATAATCGATATGATGAACATGAAGATTGTTCGCCGATGAAACTACATCTTCTCTCGTGAAGATCGGACTTGGTGTAGTGGACTTGGTTCGTGTAATCACTAAGACAATGTGAGGGATGTTGTTTTGAGTGGGAGTTCACCTAGTTAATTTAAGAATTAAATTTGAACTTAATTTATCGTAAACTTAGTCTAAACTACTTGCAAATTTGTTGTAGATTATGGCGACCCCCTCCATCAATTTCAATGCGTTCCTAGAGAAAGAAAAGCTTAAGAACAATGGAAGTAATTTCACGGACTGGTTCTGTGGACTGAAGATCGTCCTCAGGGCTGGTCAGTTGACCTATGTGCTCGAAGCACCGCTAGGTGACCCACCTGCAGAAGATGCCACCGATGACGTAAAGAATGTTTACGCCACTCGGAAGAATCATTACTCCACAGTTCAGTGTGCCATCCTGTACGGTTTAGAAGCGGAGCTCCAACAGCGTTTTGAGCACCACGACCCGTTCGAGATCATTAAGGAGCTCAGGCTAATTTTTGAGACTCGCGCGGCCATGGAGAGCTATGAGGCCTCCGAGAAATTCTTTAACTGTAAGATGGAAGAAGGAAGCTCCGTTAGCGAGCACGTGCTCACCATGTCTGGGTACGCTAAGAAGCTCCAAGAGTTGGGAATATCGATTCCTAATGAATTGGGGATTCACCGTCTCCTTCAATCACTGCCACCAAGTTACAAGAACTTTGTGATGAACTACAACATGCACTGCAGGAACAAGACGTTGCCTGAACTGTCGTCCATGCTGAAAACTGCTGAAGTGGAGATCAAGAAGGAGCAACAAGTGTTGATGGTCAATAAGACCACCAATTTCAAGAAACGGGGCAAGCCTAAGAACAAGGGCAACTTCAAGAAGGACGGCAAGAAAGTTGCCGCACCTGCTAAGAAGCCCAAGGCTGGTCCTAAACCTGAAACCGAGTGCTTCTACTGCAAGGGAGCTGGTCACTGGAAGCGTAACTGCCCCAAGTACCTAGCGGATCTGAAGAACGGCAACATCAAGAAGAAAGGTATATTTGATATATATGTTATAGATGTGTATCTTACTAGTAATCGTAGTAGTGCCTGGGTATTTGATACTGGTTCGGTTGCTCATATATGTAACTCGAAACAGGAGCTGCGGAATAAACGAAGACTGGCAAGAGATGAGGTGACGATGCGCGTTGGAAATGGCTCCAAGGTTGATGTGATCGCCGTCGGCACGCTCCCTCTACATCTATCTTCGGGATTAGTTTTAAATTCAAATAATTGTTATTTGGTGCCTGCGTTAAGCATGAACATTATATCTGGATCCTGTTTATTGCGAGACGGTTACTCTTTTAAGTCTGAGAATAAAGGTTGTTTGATTTATATGAGTAATATCTTTTATGGTAATGCACCTGAGATGAATGGTTTATTCTTACTGAATCTCGATAGTAGTGATACACATGTTCACAACATAGATGCCAAACGAATTAAATTGAATGATAATTCTACATACATGTGGCACTGTCGTCTTGGTCACATTGGAGTAAAGAGTATGAAGAAACTCCATTCAGATGGACTTCTTGAATTACTTGATTTTGAATCACTTGAAAGATGCGAAGCATGTCTAATGGGAAAAATGACTAAGACTCCATTCTCTGGTACAATGGAGCGAGCTACAGACTTATTGGAAATAATACATACCGATGTGTGCGGTCCAATGAGTGTAACATCGCGTGGTGGATATCGTTATGTTCTCACTTTCACGGATGACTTGAGTAGATATGGGTATGTCTACTTCATGAAACATAAGTCCGAAACTTTCGAGAAGTTTAAGGAATTTCAAAGTGAAGTGGAGAATCATCGTAACAAGAAGATTAAGTTTCTACGTTCTGATCGCGGGGGTGAATATCTAAGTTACGAGTTTGGCATGCATTTAAAGAAATGTGGAATACTTTCACAGTTGACACTGCCGGGAACACCACAGCGTAATGGTGTGTCCGAACGTCGTAATCGAACTCTCTTAGATATGGTTCGGTCTATGATGTCTCTTACAGATTTACCGTTATCATTTTGGGGCTATGCATTAGAGACAGTCGCATTCACTTTAAATAGGGCACCATCTAAATCCGTTGAAACGACACCGTACGAATTGTGGTTTGGTAAGAAACCTAAGTTGTCGTTCCTTAAAGTTTGGGGTTGCGAAGCATACGTAAAGAAGTTACAACCTGATAAGCTAGAACCCAAAGCGGAGAAATGCGTCTTCATAGGATACCCTAAAGAAACAATTGGGTATACCTTCTATCATAGATCCGAAGGCAAAGTTTTTGTTGCAAAGAATGGATCCTTTCTTGAGAAGGAGTTTCTCTCGAAAGAAGTGACTGGAAGGAAAGTAGAACTCGATGAGGTTATTGAACCTTCTCTCGGATTTGAGAGTAGCGCAGCACCGGAAGATGTTTTGCTGCCGCCTGCACCAATTGAAGAGGAAGCTAATGATAATGATCATGAAACTTCGAACGAAGTTACTACTGAACCTCGCAGGTCAACGAGGGTTCGTGCCACTCCTGATTGGTATGACTCTGCCTTGAACGTCATGTTGGTGGACAACGATGATGACCCTGCGACGTATGAAGAAGCTATGGTGAGCCCAGATTCTGACAAATGGCTAGAAGCCATGAAATCTGAAATGGGATCCATGTACGAAAACCAAGTGTGGACTTTGGTGGACTTACCGGATGGCCGTAAGGCTGTCGAGAACAAATGGATTTTCAAGAGAAAAATAGATGCTGATGGTAATGTTACCGTCTATAAAGCTCGACTTGTCGCGAAAGGGTTCCGACAAATTCAAGGAGTTGACTATGATGAGACATTCTCACCAGTAGCGAAGCTGAAATCTATGAGGATTTTGTTAGCAATTGCTGCACATTTCGATTATGAGATTTGGCAGATGGATGTCAAAACGGCGTTCCTTAATGGTAACATTGAGGAAGAGTTGTATATGGTACAACCCAAGGGTTTTGTCGATCCTAAAGATGCTAACAAGGTATGCAAACTTCAGCGCTCCATTTATGGACTGAAGCAAGCATCCCGTAGTTGGAATCAACGTTTTGATAAAGTAATTAAAAACTTTGGATTTATACAAACTTATGGAGAAGCTTGTATTTACAAGAAAGTGAGTGGGAGCTCTGTAGCATTCCTAGTACTGTATGTAGATGACATATTGTTGATTGGCAATGATATAGAACTTCTTAATAGCATCAAAACCTATTTGAATAATAGTTTTTCAATGAAGGATCTTGGTGAAGCGGCATACATTCTAGGCATCAAGATTTATAGAGATAGATCAAGACACCTAATAGGGCTTTCACAAAGTACATACTTGGACAAAATTCTAAAGAAGTTTAGAATGGAAGATAGCAAGAAAGGGTTCGTGCCCATATTGTTAGGTAAGACCTTGAGTAAAACTCAAAGTCCAGCTACGGCAGAAGATAGAGAGAAAATGAATAAAATTCCCTATGCCTCGGCCATAGGTTCTATCATGTATGCCATGCTGTGTACAAGACCGGATATAGCACATGTTGTTAGTTTGACTAGCAGATATCAAAGTGATCCTGGAGAGGAACACTGGACAGCGGTCAAGAATATCCTAAAGTACCTAAATAGGACTAAGGATATGGTTCTTTCTTATGGAGGTGATGAACAGCTTGTTGTAAACGGTTACACCGATGCTAGTTGGAACACCGATCCGGATGACTCAAAGTCACAGTCGGGTTACGTATTTATTTTGAATGGTGCTGCAGTGAGCTGGAGGAGTGCGAAGCAAAGCGTTGTGGCGAAATCTTCAACTGAATCGGAATACATAGCTGCTTCGGAGGCTGCACAAGAAGCCGTTTGGATGAAGGAATTCATTACTGAACTCGGCGTGGTTCCCAGTGCGTTGGACCCGATGGCCATCTACTGTGACAACACAGGTGCCATAGCTAATGCGCAGGAGCCAAGGTCACATAGCAAGCTGAAGCACATCAAGCTACGTTTCCACGCTATTCGCGAGTATGTCCGAGATGGTGACATAAAGATTTGCAAAGTACACACAGATCTGAATGTGGCAGATCCGTTGACTAAACCTCTCCCTAGGTCAAAGCATGACCAACACCAGAACGCCATGGGTGTTCGGTATATTACCATGTAATCTAGATTATTGACTCTAGTGCAAGTGGGAGACTGTTGGAGATATGCCCAAGAGGCAATAATAAAAGTGGTTATTATTATATCTTTGTGTTTATGATGAATGTTTACATCCCATGCTATAATTGTATTATTAGGAAACACTAATACATGTGTGTTTTGTAAACATAAGAGAGTCCCTAGTAAGCCTCTTGTTGAACTAGCTTGTTGATTAATTGATGATTATGGTTTCCTGATCATGGACATTAGGATGTGATTAATAACAAGGTCATATCATTAGGAGAATGATGTGATGGACACACACACCCATAGTAAGCGTAGCATAAGATCAAGTCATTAAGTTCGTATTGCTGTAAGCTTTCAATCACATAGTAACCTATTCCTTCGACCATGAGGTTATGTTAATCACCATTACCGGATGAATACTTTGATGACATCAAACGTCGCTTCGTAACTGGGTGGTTATAAAAGTGTCATTGGGTATTCTGAAAGTATGTGTTGAAGCGCATGAACCAAGATTGGGATTTGTCCATCCATATGACGGATAGATATGCTCTGGGCCCTCTCGGTGGAATGTCATCTAGTTAGCTTGCAAGCATGTGACTAGGTCACAAGGGATGACATATCACGGAACGAGTAAAGAGTACTTATCAGTAACGAGGTAGAACTAGGTATGGAGATACCGACGATCAAACCTCGGATAAGTATAGTATCGCGAGACAAAGGGAATTAGTTTCGTATGTAAATGGTTCAATCGATCGCGAAGTCATCGTTGAGTATGTGGGAGCCATTATGGATCTCCAGGTCCCGCTGATGGTTATTGATATGAGATGTGTCTCTATCATGTCTACATATTCACGAACCGTAGGCTGACACACTTAAGGTTTGAAGTTGTTTTAAGTAGATATGGAATGTGCGTTGGAGACCGAATGTTGTTCGGAGTCTCGGATTGGATTCGGGACATCACGAGGAGATCTGGAATGGTCCGGAGAATAAGATTCATATATAGGAGATCATTTTATGAGATAGGAAATGTTCTGGAGTGTTTGTATGAGAGTTCTAGAAGGTTTCGGAATGTTCCGGAAGGTTCTGGAAGATATCTTGGAGTTTGCTTGAAAATCAAAATAGGGATCAAGGAGTCCTGGTGGGTCAAGATACGGATTCGTGGGGGAGGAGGACTCCTTCCCCCCACCTCCAACCCGCCGGCCTAGGGAGGAGAGGAGTCCTACAAGGACTCCCCTCCCCATGGCGCCATCCCCTCTTTAAATAGAGGGGCAGGGGGCGCCCCCTCCTCCCACGCTCTCATAATGTCCAATCTCTGCCGCCTCTCTCCTCCACCATATTCTGCACAGGCATAGGCGAAGCCCTGCAGAATTCTCTACTCCACCACCACCACCACGTCGTCGTGCTGCTGGGATTCCGTGGAGAAGATCTACTACCTCCGCTGCTCGCTGGAACGGGGAGAGGAAGGTCTGCTTCGACTCCGCACGTGTGACCGACTACGGAAGCGCTGCCGAATTGCGGCGCCGGAAGGATCGTCAACTTGACCAAGGGCGGAAGCGCTGCTGGAACGCGACGCCGGAAGGATCGTCTACTTGACCGAAGGCGGAAGCGCTGCTAGAACGCGACGCCGGAAGGATCGTCCACACGATCTTGAGATCGGCAAGTGATCGACTACATCAACCACGAGATCTAATCTCGTTAACGCTTTCGGATCTACGAGGGTTAGTTCCCATCTATCTCGTTGCTCATGTCTAATAGATTAGATCTTGGCTTTTATCTAGATTAGATCTAGGTTTTGTTCGTTCTTGCGGTAGAAATTTTTTGTTTTCCATGCTACGAACCCATCAAGGAGGACCACAACTTAGTTCATTGCGGCATACTGTATGGGCTAGAGCCAGAACTTCGAAAGCGTTTCGAAAATGGCAATGCCTTTGATACCATGGGAGAATTGAAAATGATTTTTGATACCCATGCTGCCATAGAGAGTTATAATGCTTATGAAAAGTTCTTTAGCTGCATGATGGAAGAGAACAGCTCCGTTAGTGAGCACGTACTCAAAATGTCTGGGTACGCCAATAAGCTTGTGTCCTTGGGAATAATGATTCCCATTGACTTAGGCATACATCGTGTTCTCCAATCTCTGCCACCTAGCTACAAGAGCTTCGTGATGAACTATAATATGCAGGGCATGAAGAAGTCTCTTCCCGAGCTTATGTCAATGCTTAAGACCGCAGAAGTGGATATTAGGAAAGAACATCAAGTGTTGATGATCAATAAGACCACCGGTTTCAAGAAGGACAAGAAAGGCAAGCAGAAGGGAAAGAAGGGTGGCAAATCTATTGCCGCACCTGAAAAGAAACCCTGAGCTGGCCCTAAGTCTGATACCGAGTTCTATTATTGCAAGGGGACTGGCCATTGGAAGCGCAATTGCCCCAAAGTATTTGGCGGACAAGAAGGTCGGCAAGGCAAACAAAGGTATATGTGATATACATGTTATTGATGTGTACTTGACTAGTACTCGCAGTAGCACCTGGGTATTTGATACAAGATCGGTTGCTAATATATGTAACTCGATTCAGGGGCTGCGCAACAAGCAATAGCTATCAAGGAATGAGGTCACGATGCGGGTCGGAAATGGATCAAGAGTTGATGTGATCGCCGTCAGAATGCTGCCTCTCCATATGCCATCGGGATTAGTGATAAATCTAAATAATTTTTATTTTGTGCCTGCACTGAGCATGAACATTATATCCGGATCGTGTTTGATGCGAAGTGGTTATTCCTTTAAATCTGAAAACAATGGTTGTTCGATTTATATGGATAATATCTTTTATGGTCATGCACCTATGTTGAATGGTTTATTTCTATTGGATCTCGATAGTAGTATTATGCATATTCATTGTGTTGATGCTAGAAGGGTTAAACTTGATGATGATATATCTACATATATGAAGCACTGCCGTCTAGGTCATATTGGCGTTAAACGCATGAAGAAACTCCATTCTGATGGACTTTTGGAATCACTTGATTTTGAATCATTTGATACATGTGAGCCATGCCTTATGGGAAAGATGACTAGAACACCGTTTTCCGGTTCAATGGAACGGGCGACAGATTTATTGGAAATCATACATACTGATGTGTGTGGACCAATGAGTGTGTCGGCGCGAGGTGGATATCGTTATTTTGTTACTTTCACAGATGATTTGAGTAGATATGGGTGTATCTATTTGATGAAACATAAATCTGAAACTTTTGAAAAGTTCAAGGAATTTCAAAATGAAGTGGAAAATCATCATAACAGAAAGATCAAATTTATGCGGTCTGACCGTGGAGGAGAGTATCTTAGTTACGAGTTTAGCACACATATGAAAAATTGTGGAATAGTTTCACAACTCACGCCTGCCGGAACACCACAACGTAATGGTGTGTCGGAACATCATAATCGTACTTTATTGGATATGGTTCAATCTATGATGTCTCTGGCTAAGTTGCCACTGTCATTTTGGGGTTATGCACTGGAAACCGCTTCATTCACTTTAAATCGGGCACCATCCAAATCTGTTGAAACGACACCGTATGAATTATGGTTTGGAGACAAACCTAAGCTGTCATTTCTTAAAGTTTGGGGATGCGATGTTTATGTGAAGAAACTTCAGCCAGATAAACTCGAACCCAAAGCGGAAAAATGTGTCATCATACGATACCCTAAGGAAACGATTGGGTATACCTTCAATCACAGATCCGAGGGCAAGGTTTTTGTTGCCAAGAATGGATCCTTTTCGAGAAGGAGTTTCTCACGAAAGGTGTGAGTAGTCGGAAGGTAGAACTCGAAGAGGTTATTGAACCTTCTCTTCATGAAATGGCGAGTAGCACAGCACCGAAAGTTGTTTCGGAGTTGAGTTCACCTAATGAAGAGAGAGCTAATGATATTGATCATGAAACACCGGAAGAGGACACTACCGAACCTCGCAGGTCAAGCAGGACACGTGCAGCTCCTGAACTGTACGGCAATACTGTTATGAATTTCATGATTGATGAAATAGATGATCCTGTGACGTATGAAGAAGCGATGATGAGCCCGGATTCCAACAAATAGCTAGAAGCCATGAAATTTGTGATGGAATCCATGTACAAAAACCAGGTTTGGACCTTGGTGGACTTACCTCACGATCGAAAGACCGTTGAGAATAAATGGATTTTCAAAAGAAAAACTAATGATGATGGTAATGTGACCATCTATAAGGCTCGACTTGTCGCAAAGGGGTTTCGACAAATTCAGGGAGTTGACTACGATGAGACATTCTCTCTGTAGCGATGCGTAAGTCGGTTAGGATTATGTTAGAAATTGCTGCATATTTCGATTATGAAATATGCCAGATGGATGTCAAAATTGCGTTCCTCAATGGTAATATTGAAGAAGAGTTGTATATGATACAACCTAAGGGTTTTTTCAATCCTAAGGATGCTAATAGGTATGCAAACTTCAGCGATCCATCTATGGACTGAAGCAAGCATCCCGAAGTTGGAATCTCCGCTTTGATGAGGTGATCAAAGAGTTTGGATTTGTCCAAACTTATGGAGAGGCTTGTATTTACAAGAAAGTGAGTGGGAGCAATGTGGCATTTCTGATATTATATGTGGATGACATATTATTGATTTGAAATGATATAGATCTTTTAAACAGTGTTAAAAGTTATCTAAACATCAAATTTTCGATGAAAGACCTTGGTGAAGCGTCATATATATTAGGCATTAAAATCTATAGAGATAGATCAAGGCGCCTAATTGGTCTATCGCAGAGTACATACCTTGATAAGATATTAAAGAAGTTTAATATGGACGAAAGTAAGAAGGGGTTCTTACCTATGTTGCAAGGCAAGACATTGAGTAAGACTCAAAGTCCGGCTACAGCGGAAGAAAGAGAGATAATGGATAAGATCCCCTATGCCTCAGCCATAGGCTCTATAATGTATGCCATGCTATGTACAAGACCGGATGTGGCACATGCTATTAGTTTGACTAGTAGGTACCAATCTGATCCAGGTTCGGAACACTGGATAGCGGTCAAGAATATCCTTAAGTACTTGAGAAGAACTAAGGATATGTTTCTTGTATACGGAGGTGAAGAAGAGTTAGTCGCTAAGTGTTATGTCGATGCTAGCTTTGACACCGATCCGGATGACTCTAAGTCTCAATCCGGATACGTATTTCTCTTGAACGGAGCAGCAGTTAGTTGGAGGAGTTCCAAACAACCTGTGGTGGCTGGATCATCGACGGCGGCGGAATATGTTGCTGCTTCAGAAGCGGCGCAGGAAGCGGTTTGGATGAAGGAGTTCATAACAGAACTAGGTGTGGTTCCTAGTGCATTGGACCCAATTGTAATCTATTGTGACAACAATGGAGCCATAGCCAATGCCAAGGAACCAAGGTCTCACAAGAATTCCAAGCATATTAAGCGCCGGTTTCACTCCATCCGCGAGCATGTCAAGGATGGAGATATAAAGATTTGTAAAGTGCACACGGACCTGAATGTAGCAGATCCGTTGACTAAAGTTCTCCCTAGGGCAAAACATGATCAACACTAGAACTCCATGGGTGTTACATTTATCACTATGTAAACTAGATTATTGTCTCTAGTGAAAGTGAGAGACTGAAGGAAATATGCCCTGAGAGGCAATAATAAAGTTGTTATTATGTATTACTTGTATATGATAGATGTTTATTTTGCATTCTATAATTGTATTGATAGGTAACATTAATACATGTGTGTTTAATAAACAAAAAGGGTTCCTAGTTATGCCTCTCTTATAGACTAGCTTGTTGATTAACAAGATGATCAAGGTTTCCTGATCATGGACATTGGATGTTGTTAATAACAAGGTCACATCATTTGTGAAATGATGTGATGAACATTCATCCGAAGTATAGCATTACGATCAAGTCATTATGTTTACATTGCTATAACATCATACGAAGTAATCTTTATCCTTAGACCATGAGATCATGTTAATTGCTAACACCAGAGAGTATCTTGATAACATCAAACATCACACCGTAACAGGGTGACTATAAAGGTGGGTTCAGTGCTACGAAGGTGTTATGTTGAGGCTCATGGATCAAGAGTGGAATTTGTCAATCCCGATGACGGATATATATACTCTGGGCCCTCTTGGTGATATCACATTAAGATAGATTGCAAGCAAGTGATGTGATCACTAGAATGTTATATCACAGGAACGAGAAAAGAGTGCATGTCGGTAACAAGATCAAACTAGGTATTTGGATACCGATGATCGAATCTCGGACATGTATTATATCATGAGACATAGGGATTAAATTACTAGCATTAAAGGTTCTCACGATCACAGAAGTCATCATTGAATGTGTAGGAGTCAGTATGGATCTCCAGGTCCCGCTTCTGATTATTGATCTGAGAGGAGTCTCAATCATGTCTGCATTATTCGTGAACCGTAGGGTGACACACTTAAGGGTTACCAGACACCATTTTGGAGCACATATGTTTCAGACGAAAGGATTGCAAAGCGCAGGAATTGTTTCGATAGAAACCGGAATTGTTTCAGGTGAAATTGCAGAAAGTGGTTCTCCATGTGATATTGAAATGTTGCAAGGGGTTTTATGTGAATGTTTGTTAATTAAAGTAATTAAAAAAATTCTGAATAAATTTAATAAAAGAGTTTTATTAAATGAGAGAGCATTAAACTTAGAGAATTTTAATGCATTTAAAGTGGGGACTTTAAAAGAGAATGTGAAGGGGCATTTTAATGTGGAGGAGTTACCACCACATGAATGGGGAAGGTGAGGGGTCACCCCCAAGGGGCGCCGGCCATGGGGAGGGGTACCCCCTCCTCCTATAAAAGGCCACCCCTCTCACCCTTCTTCCTCACACCTCCTCGTGAAGGATCTCTGTCCCCCTCTAGAATTATTCCCCCATGGTCTTGGATTAGCGAGATACATGTTCCCGGTGGCCTTGCGTCTGGAAGGAGTTGCTTCTTCCACTGATTCGCTGGAGCGAGGAGGTGGAGGTTGTCCGGTGGCTTGAACGTGTGTGCGAGGACGGATGCGCTGCTGATTTGCGGCGCTCAGACTTCCACACGATCTTGAGATCGGCAAGTGTCCGACTACATCAACCACGAGTTCCTACTCGTTAACAAAACTCGTTGTCTTCGAGGGTAAGTTCTTCATGGATGTATGTCCACCCGTTGCTCTGTATATAGTAGATAGATCTTGGCGTACAGTTCTCATCGTAGGAATTTTTTTGTTTTCTATGCTGCGGAGCCAACATGAGGCACTCAAGTCGTTGGAGCCATTGGAGTGCAAGGACTTCATCATGACCTTAGGTCGGGTTCGGCTCGTCTACATCAACCATGCTCTCCTGAGCGTTGACAACGCTTTTCGATATTCAAGGGTAAGTTTGCGAAAAGCCCCTCCCGTTACTGTATTACTAATAGATAGGTCCTGGCAGCATCAGGGGTTCAGGGGCGTATGGTAAAAAATTATTGTTTTCATGCGCGGAACCCCTACAGTGGTATCAGAGCTATATCTAGGCGTAGTAATGCTAGTACGGGTAGAACACACGACATGTAGCGTGTGGGCATTGATCTTTTAGTTGTTACCCTCCCACGTGTACTTGTGTATACCGAAGTAATGCTTGATGAAGCGGCCCCCAACCGACTTTACGCGTTCATTCGTGAGACTGGTCCACGCTTGACATACGGCTTGTACCGTATAAAGTGGCTTAGGGGGGTGTATGTCTCTCTCACATTAGTTGGTATACCATTTGCAATGGAGGGCCCCGAAAGGGGTGTAGTAGAGACAACTACTTGATCAGTGTTGTGCTGAAAGTTCGTAGGTAAGATTGGTTCTTGTGCGAAAGCCCATTCAGCCACGTAAAACATGCAAAGATAAAGTAGAGGCGTCTAACTTTGTTTTGCAGGGGGCGTTGGTTTGTGATATGGTTGTGGCAAAGGTAAAGTGATTACCTTATGTTACTTAGTAGTAGATAGTCACGGAGGTGACAGACTACCACGCCAAAAAGACACCGGTACCCTGGTGTCTATGGTGCCGGAACCCTGGCGCCGGAATCCGGTGACGACAGATGGAGATCACGACGTGAAGGACCATATCACATCGCATTTACATTCAATGTTATTGTTTGTATATCTTATTGTGTGCTAGTATTAGATACTCGACGGTAGCCTAATAAGATGATCCCTGTTAAAATTACCAACGATTGTGTTCCCCCTTAGTGTGCACCACCAAGAAAGTTCTTCGGTATGACGCGATCCAGGGTATAGGCATGGGTGTCAGACATATCTACGTTCACATACAGTGGGTGTAAGCCATGTTGCACAACGAATACACTAAGGTTGAGTTGGCGAGCCTAGCACGCCATAGAAGCGTGGCCTCGGATCACGGATGGTTGAAAGATTGAGCACGAGTCGCATGAATGATGTGACCGATGTTTAGCGTCCACCCTTGAACCCACATTGATGGCCATGTTAATCGGGGGAGATTTTGCTGGTAAGGGTCGTGTTATCACTAGGAAGCCTTATAGGGGTAGGTGTTTCTGAGTGGACTTATTATTAACTCATTTAATTATAAACTTAGTCTAAATTCCTTTTTGCAATTATAAATGTAGAAAATGGTTCTCCCTGAGATTACCTTCGATATTGACGATTGGTTAAAAGGAGAAAAGCTCAAGTTAGATGGATCCAACTTTTCTGCATGGGTCATGCGCCTTTTTGATCTCCTTGGTGAGAACAAAGTGGCTGACTACATGATCTACGAGATGTACTTGGAGCCACCCTATTCTCATGAGACCCAGGAGCAGCGGGATCTCCGCTGCCGTCGTCGTGTGATGGCCACATTCATATCAGTAACGATGCACCAATGGAAGATGGGCTATGGACAATGGTGGGAAGTCTTAATCCCCGGATGGCTATGACACATCTGATATCGCATTTCGTGGAACAAGTGCGCATATGGGAGTATGAGCTGATGGGGGACTTCCTCTCCATAAAGATGGAAGAAGGCTCCTCACTGGATGATTGCTTGTTGAGCATATATGATGCATACATGAGTCTGGCATACTTTCTAGACAACTATTTCACAAACTCTTTTGCAATAGGAGTTGTGAAGCGGTCGCTACCACCAAGCTTCCAAGCACAAGTCAGGATTTGCATTATGAGAGGCGACGCGGAAACACAGGATTTCCACGAGTTCATATCACATTTCAGAGATGTGGTGGTTGAACCAGATGTCACTAAGGTCATCAATGACAAAGGTATATAGTTGATATACAATTTTATAATCTTGCAAACACATTTGCAGTGTTAAGTATATTTGATACTTGTTCTGTTTTGCTAAAAATAGGTCCTTCTGCATGAGAGGTGCTTGCTGGAGAGGAGGTGATGCTGCGTGTTGATGGCGAGCATGATGATGATGGCCAATGACGCTCTCCCTCGACATTTATTACTTAGTTTATGGTTTTGGATAGTTATTGTAATCAAAATATTATGAACTTCTTTAGTGTGTCTCACACTTTGTGAGACGGTTATTCATATGAGTTTGTAACAAACAGTTGTTCTACATTTATGAATGATTTCTATTTGTGTTCATTGTTGGGTCCACAGCATAGGAAACAAAAAAATTCCTACGGTGTGAACTACACGCCAAGATCTATCTACTTGGTACAAAGCAACGGGAGGACATACATCCAACGAGAACTTACCCTCGAAGACAACGAGTTTTGTTAACGAGTAGGAACTCGTGGTTGATGTAGTCGTACAATTGCCGATCTCAAGATCGCGAGGAAGTTCGAACACCGCAACTCAGCAGCGCATCCTCACTCGCACACACGTTCAAGCCACCGGACAACCTCCACCTCCTCGCTCCAGCGATCCAGCGGAAGCAGCAACTCCTTCCAGACGAAATGCCACCGGGAACATGTATCTCGCTAATCCGAGACCATGGGGGAATAATTCTAGAGGGGGTGAGAGATCCTTCACAAGGAGGTGTGAGGATGAAGGAGGGAATGGGTGGCCTTTTATAGGAGGAGGGGGGGTACCCCCTCTCTCCATGGCCGGCGCATGGGGGGTGACCCCTCACCTCCCCATTCATGTGGTGGTAACCCCTCCACATTAAAATGCCTCTTCACATTCCCTTTTAAAGTCTCCACTTTAAATGCATTAAAATTCTCCAAGTTTAATGCTCTCTCATTTAATAAAACTCTTTTATTAAATTTATTCAGAATTTTGTTAATTACTTTAATTAACAAACATTCACATATAGCCCCTTGCAATATTTCAATATCACATGCAGAACCACTTTCTGCAATTTCACCCGAAACAATTTCCGGTTTCTATTGAAACAATTCCTGCGCTTTGCAATTCTTTCGTATGAAACATATGTGCTCCAAAATGGTGTTCGGTAACTCTTAAGTGTGTCACCCTACGGTTTGCGAATAATGCAGACATAATCGAGACCCTTCTCCAATCAATAATCAGCAGCGGGACCTGGAGATCCGTACTGACTCCTACACATTCAACGATGACTTCTATGATCGTGAGAACCTTTAACGCTTGTAACTAAATCCCTTTGTCTCGCGATATATTACATGTCCGAGATTCGATCATCGGTATCTCCATACCTAGTTTGATCTCGTTACCGACATGCACTCTTTTCTCGTTCCTGTGATATAACATTCTAGTGATCACATCACTTGCTTGCAAGCTATCTCAATGTGATATCACCGAGAGGGCCCATAGTATATCTATCCGTCATCGAGATTTACAAATTCCACTCTTGATCCATGAGCCTCAACATAACACCTTCGTAGTACTGAACCCACTTTATAGCCACCCTGTTACGGTGTGACGTTTGATGTTATCAAGATACTCTTCAGGTGTTAGCAATTAACATGATTTCATGGTCTAAGGATAAATATTACTTCGTATGATGTTATAGCAATATAAACATAATGACTTGATCTTAATGCTATACTTCGGATGAATGTTCATCACATCATTCCACCAATGGTGTGATCTTGTTATTAACAACATCCAATGTCCATGATCAGGAAACCTTGATCATCTTGTTAATCAACAAGCTAGTATATAAGAGAGGCATAACTAGGAACCATTTTTGTTTATTAAACACACATGTATTGATGTTTCCGATTAATACAATTCTAGGATGCAAAATAAACATCTATCATATATAAGGAATACAAAATAACAACTTTATCATTGCCTCTCAGGGCATATTTCCTTCAGTCTCCCACTTGCACTAGAGACAATAATCTAGTTCACAAGGTGATAAATCTAACACCCATGGAGTTCTGGTGTTGATCATGTTTTGCCCTAGGGAGAGCTTTAGTCAACGGATCTGCTACATTTAGGTCCGTGTGTACTTTACAAATCTTTATATATCCATCCTTGACATGCTCGCGGATGGAGTGAAACCGGTGCTTAATATGCTTGGAATTCTTGTGAGACCTCGGTTCCTTTGCGTTGGCTATGGCTCCATTGTTGTCACAATAGATCACCATTGGGTCCAATGCACTAGGAACCACACCTAGTTCCGTAATGTACTCTTTCATCCAAACCGCTTCCTGCACCGCTTCTGAAGCAGCAACATATTCCGCCTCCGTCGTTGATCCAGCCACCACAGGTTGTTTGGAACTCCTCCAACTAACTGCTGCTCCGTTCAAGAGAAATACGTATCCGGATTGAGACTTAGAGTCATCTGGATCGGTGTCAAAGCTAGCATCAACATAACACTTAGCGACTAGCTCTTCTTCACCTCCGTATATAAGAAACATATCCCTAGTTCTTCTCAAGTACTTGAGGATGTTCTTTACTGCTATCCAGTGTTCCGAACCTGGATTAGATTGGTACCTACTAGTCAAAATAATAGCATGTGCCACATCCGGTCTTGTACATAGCATGGCATACATAATAGAGCCTATGGCCGAGGCATAGGGGATCTTATCCATCATCTCTCTTTCTTCCACCGTAGCCGGACTTTGAGTCTTACTCAATGTCTTGCCTTGCAACATAGGTAAGAACCCCTTCTTACTTTCGTCCATATTAAACTTCTTTAATATCTTATCAAGGTATGTACTCTGCGATAGACCAATTAGGCGCCTTGATCTATCTCTATAGATTTTAATGCCTAATATATATGACGCTTCACCAAGGTCTTTCATCGAAAATTTGCTATTTAGATAACTTTTAACACTGTTTAAAAGATCTATATCATTTCCAATCAATAATATGTCATCCACATATAATATCAGAAATGCCACATTGCTCCCACTCACTTTCTTGTAAATACAAGCCTCTCCATAAGTTTGGACAAATCCAAACTCTTTGATCACCTCATCAAAGCGGAGATTCCAACTCTAGGATGCTTGCTTCAGTCCATAGATGGATCGCTGAAGTTTGCATACCTTATTAGCATCCCTATGATCGACAAAACCCTTAGGTTGTATCATATACAACTCTTCTTCAATATTACCATTGAGGAACGCAGTTTTAACATCCATCTGCCATATTTCATAATCGAAATATGTAGCAATTGCTAACATAATCCTAACTGACTTAAGCATCGCTACGGGAGAGAATGTCTCATCATAGTCAACTCCTTGAATTTGTCGAAACCCCTTTGCGACAAGTCGAGCCTTATAGATGGTCACATTACCATCAGCATCCGTTTTTCTTTTGAAAATCCATTTATTCTCAACGGCCTTTCGATCGTGAGGTAAGTCCACCAAGGTCCAAACTTGGTTCTCATACATGGATTCCATCTCAGATTTCATGGCTTCTAGCCATTTGTTGGAATCCAGGCTCATCATCGTTCTTCATACGTCGCAGGGTCATCCATTTCATCAACCATGAAATTCACAACAGGATTGCCGTACAGTTCAGGAGCTGCACGTGTCCTGCTTGACCTGCGAGGTTTGGTAGTTTCCTTTTTCGGAGTTTCATGATCAATATCATTAGCTCTCTCTTCATTAGGTGAAGTCAACTCCGAAACAACTTCCGGTGCTGCGCCACTCTCCTTTTCATGAAGAGAAGGTTCAATAACCTCTTCGAGTTCTACCTTCCGACTACTCACACCTTTCACGAGAAACTCCTTGTCAAGAAAGGATCCATTCTTGGCAACAAAAACCTTGCCCTCGGATCTGTGATAGAAGGTATACCCAGTCGTTTCCTTAAGTATCCTATGAAGACGCATTTTTCCGCTTTGGGTTCGAGTTTATCCGGTTGAAGTTTCTTCACATAAACATCGCATCCCCAAACTTTAAGAAATGACAACTTAGGTTTGTTTCCAAACCATAATTCATACGGTGTCGTTTCAACGGAATTAGATGGTGCCCGATTTAAAGTGAATGCAGCTGTTTCCAGTGCATAACCCCAAAATGACAATGGCAAGTCAGTCAGAGACATCATAGATCGAACCATATCCAATAAGGTACGATTACGACGTTCCGACACACCATTACGTTGTGGTGTTCCGGCAGGCGTGAGTTGTGAAACTATTCCACACTCTTTCATGTGTGTGCTAAACTCGTAACTTAGATACTCTCATCCACAGTCATACCGTAGAAATTTGATCTTTCTATTACGATGATTTTCCACTTCATTCTGAAATTCCTTGAACTTTTCAAAAGTTTCAGACTTGTGTTTCATCAAATAGATATACCCGTATCTACTCAAATCATCCGTGAAAGTAACAAAATAACGATATCCACCTCACGCCGACACACTCATTGGTCCACACACATCAGTATGTATGATTTCCAATAGATCTGTCGCATGTTCCATTGAACCAGAAAGGCGTTCTAGTCATCTTGCCCATAAGGCATGGCTCACATGTATCAAATGATTCAAAATCAAGTGATTCCAAAAGTCCATCAGAATGGAGTTTCTTAATGCGTTTAACGCCAATATGACCTAGACGGCAGTGCCACATATATGCAGATATATCATCATCGTGTTTAATCTTTTTAGCATTAACATTATGAATGTGCGTAATATTACTATCGAGATCCATCAGAAATAAACCATTCAACATAGGTGCATGACCATAAAAGATATTATCCATATAAATCGAACAACCATTGTTTTCAGATTTAAACGAATAACCACTTTGCATCAAACATGATCCAGATACAATGTTCATGCTAAGTGCAGGCACCAAATAACAATTATTTAGGTTTATGACTAATCCCGGTGGCATATGGAGAGGCAGCGTTCCGACGGCGATCACATCAACTCTTGATCCATTGCCGACCCGCATTGTGACCTCATCCCTTGCTAGTTGTCACTTGTTCCACAGCCCCTGAAAGTTACATATATTAGCAACTGATCCCGTATCAAATACCCAGGTGCTACTGCGAGTACTAGTGAAGTACACATCAATAACATGTATCTCACATATACCTTTGTTTGCCTTGCCGGACTTCTTGTCCGCCAAATACTTGGGGCAGTTGTGCTTCCAATGGCCAGTCCCCTTGCAATAGTAGCACTCGGTATCAGACTTAGGGCCAGCTCGGGGTTTCTTTTCAGGCGCGGCAACAGATTTTCCACCCTTCTTTCTCTTGTGATTGCCTTTATTGTCCTTCTTGAAACCGGTGGTCCTATTGATAATCAACACTTGATGTTCTTTCCTAATCTCCACTTCTGCGGTCTTAAGCATTGACAGAAGCTCGGGAAGAGTCTTCTTCATGCCCTGCATATTATAGTTCATCACGAAGCTCTTGTAGCTAGGTGGCAGAGATTGGAGAACACGATGTATGCCTAAGTCATTGGGAATCATTATTCCCAAGGACACAAGCTTATCGGCGTACCCAGACATTTTGAGTACATGCTCACTAATGGAGCTGTTCTCCTCCATCATGCAGCTAAAGAACTTTTCGGTAGCATTATAACTCTCTATGACAGCATGGGTATCGAAAATCATTTTCAATTCTCCCATGGTATCAAAGGCATTGCCATTTTCGAAACACTTTCGAAGTTCTGGCTCTAGCCCATACAGTATGCCGCAATGAACTAAGTTGTGGTCCTCCTGACGAGTTATATAGACATTCTTTTCCTCGTCAGGGGCATTAGGAGCTGGTGGGGGGCCTAGCGGCGCCTCTAGCACATATTGCTTTTGTGCAGCAGTGAGGAGAATCCTAAAATTCATCGCCCAGTTGGTGAAGTTGCTACCATTCGCAACAATCTTCTCTTTCTCCATGAACACATTGAAATTAAAAGCAGGTGGTGCCATCTACAACAGAATTTGTAAAGTTTATTTAGACTAAGTTTATGATAGATTGAGTTCAACTAATCCAAATTACTAATGAACTCCCACTCAAAAACGACATCCCTCGTGTCTTTTTGGTGATTACATGAACCAAATCCACTACACCAAGTCCGATCATCACGTGAGTCGGTGTAGCCTGAAAGGTGAGCATCAATATGGGCATCATATCAACTATATGACTCATGCTTAACCTTTCGGTCCGTGTTCCGAGGCCATGTTTGTACATGCTAGGCTCGTCAAGTAAGAACCTTAGTATTCCGCGTGTGTAAAACTGTCTTACACCCGTTGTATGAAAGCGTAGAGTTGAATACACCCGATCATCACGTGATGTCTCGAAACACGATCAATAGAACGGTGCATACTCAAGGAAGAACACATTTTATCTTGATATCTAAATGAGGGATCATCTTACAATGCTACCAAAAGCGCCAAACTAGCAGTATAAGATGCTAACATCTAATGTGTAAAGTGAGATGATATGGTCCATGCATTTGATCTCTATCATTTGCATCGTGGTATGATCTCTATCATTCCTTTGTGTGTAAGGCCAAGGTCTATGGAACTTACATGTTGAATGTGTTGTAAGAGTATCTATCATACATCTACTTACAACAATACCATCAATACACTAGCCCAGCAACGATCTAAACTAGACGCCTCTAATTTATCAATTGCAAGTTTTACATGGCTTAGGGCTTTCGGAGATAGAACCTTTCTCAACTACGAACATGAACCACAATGAGGATAACTAAGTTATTAGCAACTCGTTGTAAATCATATATTGACTATAGTAGGAGAGACAGACACCTGCCAACCACTTATGCAAAACAAGTTGCATGTCAGTCGTGGAACCGGTCTCATGTACGATGACATGTAAGGTTGGCCCGGGCCGCTTCATCCCACTATGCCACCAATATCCAAAATACATAGAAGATGCAATAACATGATCATCATCGCCCACATATAAACATATGTGTACTACCCGTGCAAAGCACCTACGCATAGATCAGGCTCTGATACCACTGTTGGGTCTGCAGCATAGAAAACAAAAAATTCCTACGGTGTGAACTACACGCCAAGACCTATCTACTAGGTATAAAGCAACGGGTGGACATCCATCCAACGAGAACTTACCCTTGAAGACAACGAGTTTTGTTAACGAGTAGGAACTCGTGGTTGATGTAGTCATACACTTGCCGGTCTTAAGATCGTGAGGAAGTCCGAGCGCCGCAACTCAGCAGCGCATCCGCACTCGCACACACGTTCAAGCCACCAGACAACCTCCACCTCCTCGCTCCAGCGATCCAGCGGAAGCAACAACTCCTTCCAGACGAAATGCCACCGGGAACATGTATCTCACTAATCCGAGACCAAGGCAGAATAATTCTAGAGGGGGAGAGAGATCCTTCACAAGGAGGTGTGAGGATGAAGGAGGGAATGGGTTGCCTTTATAGGAGGAGGGGGTCCATGGCCGGCGCATGGGGGGTGACCCCTCACCTCCCCATTCATGTGGTGGTAACCCCTCCACATTAAAATGCCTCTTCACATTCCCTTTTAAAGTCTCCACTTTAAATGCATTAAAATTCTCCAAGTTTAATGCTCTCTCATTTAATAAAACTCTTTTATTAAATTTATTCAGAATTTTGTTAATTACTTTAATTAACAAACATTCACATATAGCCCCTTGCAATATTTCAATATCACATGCAGAACCACTTTCTGCAATTTCACCCGAAACAATTTCCGGTTTCTATTGAAACAATTCCTGCGCTTTGCAATTCTTTCGTATGAAACATATGTGCTCCAAAATGGTGTTCGGTAACTCTTAAGTGTGTCACCCTATGGTTTGCGAATAATGCAGACATAATCGAGACCCTTCTCCAATCAATAATCAGCAGCGGGACCTGGAGATCCGTACTGACTCCTACACATTCAACGATGACTTCTATGATCGTGAGAACCTTTAACGCTTGTAACTAAATCCCTTTGTCTCGCGATATATTACATGTCCGAGATTCGATCATCGGTATCTCCATACCTAGTTTGATCTCGTTACCGACATGCACTCTTTTCTCGTTCCCGTGAAACATTCTAGTGATCACATCACTTGCTTGCAAGCTATCTCAATGTGATATCACCGAGAGGGCCCAGAGTATATCTATCCGTCATCGGGATTGACAAATTCCACTCTTGATCCATGAGCCTCAACATAACACCTTCGTAGTACTGAACCCATCTTTATAGTCACCCTGTTACGGTGTGACGTTTGATGTTATCAAGATACTCTTCAGGTGTTAGCAATTAACATGATCTCATGGTCTAAGGATAAAGATTACTTTGTATGATGTTATAGCAATATAAACATAATGACTTGATCGTAATGCTATACTTCGGATGAATGTTCATCACATCATTCCACCAATGGTGTGATCTTGTTATTAATAACATCCAATGTCCATGATCAGGAAACCTTGATCATCTTGTTAATCAACAAGCTAGTCTATAAGAGAGGCATAACTAGGAACCCTTTTTGTTTATTAAACACACATGTATTGATGTTTCCGATCAATACAATTCTAGCATGCAAAATAAACATCTATCATATATAAGGAATACATAATAACAACTTTATTATTGCCTCTCAGGGCATATTTCCTTCATTCATATCCTGTTTGATTATATGTGAATTATCCTTGTTGTTTGAAAATAATTGATAATGCATGAACATTTGTAAAATATCGAAATGCCTTAAAATACCCAACTTAAATGATATTCATTACTGAATGAAAAAACATTGTTTAAATTCAAAGTTATGTTGATAATATGTGAAAGTCATTGGATTTCTTATCACATATAAATCATGCCTAAGTTCGGAAAAATAACTTGAACACCGTGTATTACTAGAATACAAAGTGTTTAATGAATTGTTAAAAGTAAATACATATTCGATGTATTGTGTTTTAACAGAATGGTAGTTATCATTATATGATTGTTTAAATGTGTAAATAAGTTTACCAAAGGAAAACATAAGTATGAAACTGTTTGATTTGATCAAAGTGTTTCATCAACAAAGGGTATAAATATAAATGAGAATCTAATTACTATGATTTGATCAATAGTAATGAAATTTGACTTTATAAGAATGGCATAAAGAAATTGTGGAATGCAAAGTGTTTTGAAACGTCAAAATGCAAAGCATCACAATATGATATTAGATATCAAAATGGGTAAATAAATGGCACCAAATAAATCGTTGTAGTGTAGATGTAGAGACCATTAGTTAGAAATAGTTAGCACTCAATTAGAATATATAGTAAACCATATGGATTCGTGGAAGCGACTCCATATCTAGTAAGGATCGTCGTAAAAGTTTTGGGGTTATTCGATATAACCAAAACAATAGCGAATAAGTCCTTGTAGAGTATTCATTGGAAACTTTGAATACGAAATCCATAGCTGAAACCAAAAGAGAAGCAAAACTTGTATTGCTTGGATTTTGGTACATTCTTGAGAAAGCTCATTTTTAGTGATATTTCTCGATTATGGAGCAAATGGAAGATAGTGAAAAACACAATGAGGATTCAAAACCCTACATTAGAGTGTTGAGAAGCTCAATGGAAAATGTTCCTGAATGATTCTCTTCACAAAAGGAAAGAATCAATGATAATGATCATTGTGTTTTCCCCACTGGTGTTTTCACTACGTGAAGTAGGATTCAAAATGTAATCCATATCTTGTATGGAGACATTTGTGAATCATTTGTCATGATTCTTGGAATATGACATACCTACGAACTACTAAGGAAATAATGGTAAACTAGAATTATGAGAAATCTCAAAGCAAAATTCCCTTGAGATTAGAAACCAATTCGTTTCTAAATCTCATAAGTAAAAGGGGTTACTTGAATTTTCCCAAATGACTGCAAAGCCATAGTGGAAAAGGGGGTGAATGACAAAAGCACAATTTGTCTAGTATTGGACGAATTCAAATGAATTTGATTCAAGTGTGCTAAATGTCTAGTGGATTTAAAACTAGTAAAAGTACTAATACCTCATAGTAAATCTCCAGGTTTGATATTTGATCAAAAGTTTTTGAAGTTGTTCAAAATAGTGAGTTGATATGCAATTTGTATAAAATTGAGTGGGAGTTATGAAAGTCTTCCTAAAACAATATGTGAATGACATATTTTTGAGTGGGAGCAATATAAGTCTCAAATTCAAATATGTAGGAACATAATTTGAGTAAGAGTACTGACTCATACCCAAATATGGCAGGAACATATTTTGAGTGGGAGCTTGTAGGAGTAATTCTTAAGTATGTTAAGAATAAAAGCGCAAGTACCAATAAATAGTGATTTATGAGGTGTAGAAGTTGATAATAGGTGTATTATGATATTATGTAGTATTCCTTAAGGGATTCTGAAAAGGGTTTCAGAATAGAAGTTAATTAAGGAACTGGTCCTTAATAACTCAAATTAGGAATAGTATTAAGTTAAACATCAATGGTTGAAAGAAGGAAAAGGATGATCATCATCCACTATGTTGAGACATAGGTTCTATCTTAGAAAACCATGATGATAACTTAACATAATATATGATCCAATAAGGAATGTTTGAAAGTGATTAAGTTCGAATCACAGAACGTTGAGCTAATTTTGTCCGCAGTGTCTAATAGAGAACTGTAGACATGTTTTCCAAATCCAAAAAAGATGACATATCTTAAAACATAAAGAGTTATGTTATAAGGGAATATGTTGGAAACTCTCGTAAATATCGATTGAAGTCAAGTAGGAAGCGACGTGAACAAAACATTGACAGTTGCACAGAGTGCACTAGTGTTTCGATGGTTACATTTATAATAATAGATAAGGGTACCATCTAAAGTGATATATAATGTTATGGCGGGGCTAGTTCGCTTTTAACGTAGAATGATGTGTCCCGGGGCATAGTTCCCATGAGAAAGCCCTCGAGGTTGATCTAAAGTCACTGTAGGCTCCTGGAATCAGGCCTCGTTCTGCTGCCATAGCGACGATGCATACACACATATGTTATCATGTGATGATAAAGTATTAATGTCAATCAAGGTGACATTGGTAAGTTGCAAAGGATTTGGGACTGTAAACTACATACCCAAGACTCAACCTCTTCCATGAGCAAGCATGTTCAGGGTACCGGATATATGCTGCCAATGATTAAGAACAAATGCAGCTAGTGTATTTGTACTCTAGTGCAAGTGGGAGACTGTTGGAAATATGCCCTAGAGATAAATAGTAGTAAGGACTATTATCATATGTCATATAGTTTATGATTAAGTTTTATATCATGCTATAACTGTATTGAGTGGAAACATTAATACACGTGTGATATATATACAACCAGGGGTTCCCAGTGAAACTCTAGTCACTGGTTCATTGGTCAACAAATGATCAATTTTCCTGATCATGTGGCATTTATGCCAGTTGGAAATGGAGTAAACTCATTCTGTGAATGAGATGATGAACCAATACCCAACCTAAACATTGTGACCTGATCATGTCACGAACTTCAAGTTACGATGATTAGAAATGGATCCTTGTAGACTATTCCTTAGACCGTAAGGCTATATCAATCACTGTTTCTCGAGAGTGCTTAGATAGCATCAAGCGCCACTTGGTAATACAGTGGTTATAAAGGTGTGTTCAGGTACTCGGAGGAAACCGTAGAGGCAATATATGTCAAGAGCGGGATTTGTCCGTCCATGTGATGGAAAGATACTCAAGGGCCAATCGGAGAGGTTATATCCAATAGCTGCGCAGTGTGTGATTTGATCACGGGGATATCACTTGTCGGAATGAGTCAAGTAGCATTGTTCGGTAACTAGATTGAACACGACATGGTGATGTCATTGATCAGATCTCGGGCAATGCAAGTATCGAGAGACAAAGGGAGTAAGACACGGCTGTCCCGGTTCAAACGACGAAAGATCTTCGTGGAACGCACAGGGGTCACATGGCCATCAAGGTCCCTCTATCGATCATTGGTGCGGGAGTGTCCCGACCATATCTGGAGTGTTCCCGAACCATGGGGTATCACACTTAAGGGCTTGATGATGCTTAGAGAGTGTTTATAGGATCGGTAGAAACGCCGAAGAATTGTAGAGAGAAAACCGGAAGGGTTTCAGTAAGTCCGGAGGATGTCCAGAGTGGAGGTGGAAGTGTTCCACAACCATAGAGGTTGAATAATATGTGAATGAGTGTTAAATATTGATTTAATCGTTTATTCATAATTATTTAATAAAGATAAAATCAATTTAAATGGTCAAAGGCTTAATGGGCCAATTCCCGGAGGGGAGAGGGCCCATTAGGGAAAGGAGAGAGGGAGAAGGGGCAAGGGGGTTGGCCGGCTAGGCCAAGCCCCCCGCGCGGGGCCCACTAGGGTTGGTCGGCGGCCTCCCCTCCCCCTCCTCTCCTTTAGTCCCACCCCGGGTCTTTGAGGGAGGTAGTACCTCCCCTCCCCCTATATATAGTGGGGGTATTTGGCTAGATAAATACACCCAATAATCAATAAAGGTCTTCTCACTTTTGGGAGGACCTCCAATTGATATTTTCTCTCTCTCCCTCTCTCTCTCTCGTGACTGTGGTCCCAAGTTCGGACTACGCGAACGAGAGACATCTTCACCGCAGAGCGCCGTCGTGCTGCGGGATTCGGATCCAGGAGCTCTACTTCTGCAACTACTGTTGGATCGAGGAAGCGGGATTCATCGTCAGGCACCGGACGTGTGTAACTCCCCGCGAGATGTTGCACTTGAGGCACTCAAGTCGTTGGATCCATTGGAGCGCAAGGACTTCATCACGACCTTGAGGTTGGCTTCGGCTCGTCTACATCAACCACGCTCTCCTGAGCGTTGGCAACCCTTTTCGGTCTTCAACAGTAAGTTCACGAAAAGCCCCTCCCGTTACTGTATTACTAATAGATAGGTCCTAGTAGCATCAGGGGTTCAGGGGCGTAGGGTAAAAAATTATTATTTTCATGCGCGGAACCCCAACATCCCTACCATCCCCAGAGCCTACAACGGGGGATTACTCACTCATGGATGGGGGAAACATGCATAGTCGATGGAGAAGCGGTGGTGATGATGATGGCGATGATCTCCTCCAATTCCCCATCCCGGCAGGGTGCTAGAACGGAGTTTCTGGTTCTGAATCACGGAATCTGGTGGTGGCAGCGCAACGTAACTCTTTCTAGAAAAACGTCGAACCCCCTTGGTTTTTAGGTCAAGAGGCAACTTATAGGCGAAGAGGGAGGCCGAGGGGGTGACCCAGGCAGCCACACCACCCCTTGGTGCAGCCAGGCCTGGCCCGCGCGGCCAGGTGGTGTGGGCCCCTCGTGGCCCTCCTCCGTCTCGTCTTTTGGCTCCGTGACTCTTCTGGTGAAATAGGATTTTTGGCATATTTTCTGGGATTTTTCCTGATAGTTGATTTTCTGCACAAAAACTAGACACCAAGGTAATTCTGCTGAAAACAGCGTCAGTCCGTGTTAGTTCTATCCAAATCACACAAGTTTAGAGGAGAAACAATAGCAAAAAATGTTCGAGAAAGTAGATACGTTTTGGACATATCAACTCCCCCAAGCTTAGCTTATTGCTTGTCCTCAAGCAATTCAGTTGAAAACTGAGTGTGATAAAAGAAACTTTCATGAACACATTTGCTTCATATGATGTATATATTCTCAGCATATGATCAACTACTTAAGCAATTCATAATAAAGAGTATGTAAATAATATTACTTAATAGTCATTGCAAGCTATGAAGAGATTCCATCTCAAAAAATAGTAAATAGCATGAAACATAAACATAAGCAACATTGAAATGCTCATAACAAGGTATGATAGAGTGGTATCTCGCTTGCCTTTTATTGTAGACCAAACATAAATGCCAAGGCACCTCTGAAGTTCAAGTGAAGACTAGAAGTAAAGATATCAAAGATACATGCATCAAAGTTATGACATAATTAATCAAGTTTTGAGACAAGCACATTACACTAAGAATGGCAACTATGCTCTCAAGAAAGTGCTCATAGAATATGTGATGACTCAACAAGGAAATGAAAAGGTTTTGAAAATTTTGAAAGGCTTCCAAATGCTGAAAGTATGGTACTTATGACCTTTGAGCTCTCATTGCCCCTATCATAAGCATCTTTAAATGGTTAAGGTGAAAGTGAGGTCCAATCTGAGTTATATGCTTGATAGACCAGAAAATGGAAATCTCATGTCCCTTGAGTATGAGGGTCGCTCCTCATGCTACTCAACTTCAGTTACCGATAAGTTCTTGTCATCGTAAATACATGTGTATCTTAGAGAACCGCCAACGGGGTACCCCTTGCCCGATGATACGGAAGAATCCCCATATCATAATGACAAGGCAAGTAAACAATGAGCATCTCACCAATCTTCTTATTTACCATGGGAAAGTGGTGCTTTTTTCTCTCTTTCCTCTTTTCTCATCATTTTTTTCTCAATAGCTATCTCTCTTTTTTATAAGAAGAATGCTTCATAGACAGCTCATTTTGGTTACGCTGTATGTTTCCACCATGATTTAGGCATGGATTAGACCAGCGGCCGAGGCGTTTCTCTAACACACATACATAACTCCATGGACTTACAAGCTCCCTGATACATTGCAAATGTATCTATAATTTTTGATCTTACATGCTCGGTTTTATCTACTTTCTTGTGTTTTGTCCATACTTGGAGTACTTTTCATATGATTTCTTGGACTAACCTATTAACAAGAGCCACGGTGCCAGCTGCCTATTTTTTGCTGTTTTTGGTTCCAGGAAAGTCGGAAAATGAATATTCTCGGAATTGGACGGGACAAAAGCCAAAGTGCCTATTTTTCCGGAAGACATCTGATGCCAGAATACGAGACGGAGAAGGGATGGGGGCCAGCCACACCACCTGGCCGCGCGGCCAGGCCTGGCCCACACCATGGGGTGGTCTGGCCGACCCCAACACCACCTCGGCCTCTCCTTCCGCCTATAAGATGCCTCTGATACCAAAACCCTAAGTACCCGATCAAAAAATCCACGAAAGAGTCTGTAGCCGCCGTCGTCTCTTTCCCTAGATCGGGAGGGATCTCAAGCTCTTCTCGGCACCCTGCCGGATAGGGGAATTCACCGTGGATTTTTGATCGGGCCCTTAGGGTTTTCGTCCCGAGGGCATCTTATAGGCAGAAGGGGAGGCCGAGGGGGTGCCAGGGGCCACCACACCACCCCCTTGGCACGGGCCCACCCTGGCCGCGTGGCCAGGTGGTGTGGCCGGCCTCTGGCCCCTCTCCGTCTCATATTCTGGCATCTAATGACTTCTGGAAAAATAGGTACTTTGGCTTTTGTCCCGTCCAATTCCGAGAATATTCATTTTCTGACTTTCCTGGAACCAAAAACAGCAGAAAATAGGCAGCTGGCACTGTGGCTCTTGTTAATAGGTTAGTCCAAGAAATCATATGAAAAGTACTCCAAAGTGTGGACAAAACACAAGAAAGTGGATAAAACCAAGCATGGAACATCAAAAATTATAGATACATTTGCAATGTATCACTCATCGCAAGTTGGGGGCAAAGTTCTGTGGTTGTGTTGTGCAGGTCTCCATGTTGCTACTAGCACCGGTAGTGCGCCCTACCAAGGCTCAGCTAGCAACACCTTTGGGGTGTTTCCTTGCTCCTACTAGTTTGATTAAACCTTGGTTTCATAACTGAGGGAAACTTACTGCTGTGATCATCATACCTTCCTCTTGGGGTTCCCCAACGAGCTCCACATCAACACCGAGCCATCACTCCCCTTTTATTTCACACCGATGACTTCCATAAACAAAAGAGCATGATATCAACGGGGTATTTATTTACAGGTGTTGAAAGTGTTCCCCGTGACAACACGGTTCTGCTAATCCCCAGCCTATAATTTGCAAGCATATAACTTTCATGGACAGTCACAATGGTTCAAGTTTATTAAGTGCAAGAAATAAAGTGTGCCATCAAGTTCATGAGAGCTTTACTAACTAACTTTCTCATAACAAGCAAACATTTTATTTGGAAGAAAACTAGGTATATTGAATATGCACGGAATAGCAAATGATGTTAATAGGTAGGTATGGTGGACACTTTTGGCAATATTGGTTTTGGGGAGTTGGAAACACGAGTAAAGCTCAAACTCAGTGAAGGTGAATGCTAGCAATAGTAAGTGAGTGACAAACAAGAGAGCAATAACTGTCATAATCATGCTTGCAACAAAACAAGACTAATCATGGCATGAAAGTGATTCAAGACCCCTGAGGCAAAATAATTCATCGAGGCTTAACTGATTTATTGTTTCAGTCATATGCATGTGTGAGCATGTGCCAAGTAAATTCAAGTGAAACATTCAGAGGAGGATACCACAGTGTCATACCAAGTTATGAATAGAACAATGCAAGCAAACATTCATATGACATGCTACAAACCATTAACAAGCTGGAACTAATCATAGGAAAGAAAGAACTACTAAGCATCCATAAATAACATACACCTTACATGAACAGGCTAAGCATGCCCACAATGATGAGTATATGTACAAAAATGAAAACAAATAGAGTTCGTTACCAGCCTCTTACCACACCTCAAGTTGTCATTAATCCTCATTATTACCCTTCACTTGTGTAGCTTGAATAATAACATGAAACCAAATTCCACTAAGGACTGCTAAACCCTGCAACAAACTTCACAAAACCAAATAAGAACAACAAATATTTTTGTGTTTTTGATTTTTAAAGGCAAGAACAAAAAGGAAGAACAAGCAAAGCGAAATATTTTTGGGTTTTTCGAATAGTTCAAACAAATCAAAAAGGAAGAAGCAAACCAAGGCAAAAAATAAAAAGAAGCAAACAAAGAGAAACAAAGAAAATATTTTTGGTCTTTTTGTGTTTGCGAAAGCAAAAGTAAAGAAAGAACGAAAACTAAAAGAGAACGAAACATGGATATACAAAATACTGACGGAATATGATATGGAGATGAGTGTGATGTCGGCGTACCTCCCCCCAAGCTTAGGCTTTTGGCCTAAGTGGGTATCAATCCCAAGCTGGCCAAGATGGAGGGCCTCCGTAGTACGGCGAGGAGGTACCCTCGTCCTGATACGAGCTCGAGGACGCCCCACCGTAGTGCGCAGAGTAGTCATAAGGAGGCACATCCTCCCGGTGCTGCCTGTGGATACCAAGCAAGCGGAGCTGCTCGTCCACCCCCTCCTTCGAACGCGACCATGGTCTCCTGTAAATACTGAGCAAAGTAGATTGTGGCAAAGGAATTTCCCTCTCGTCTCCGTCAGTAAACAACATCCTGTATACTAAACCCTCTGTACTAGAGTCAGCAGTGACAAAGTGATGCGTTTTCATGGCAGCAAGATCAAGTCTTTGTGGTGCCAACATAGTGTCATTAGGATCCATAGAGAGTTCTAAAGTAGCAACCATGCGTGAGGCAATAATGCCCCATAAATAGGTCCCCTAGCAGCTAGGCAGCGAGCAATGAGAAAGTCAAGATTGTACTTGCTATCATTATTAAGTGTAGTAGCGAGGTAGGCTAGATGATAGTTAGAAATATTACTAGTGTTCTCCCTACCAAGAATGCTAGTGGCAAGATAATAAGCAAAATATCTAAGAGCTGGGAGTTGAATGTTCCTTATCTTCCCGCGCTGAGCTACGCGGTCATCGTCATTTGTCACACTTCGATAGAGCTCCAGCAAATCAAAGGGTCGACCTTGGATCTTCTTCAGTGTCCCCGTCATGCCTATTCCTATAATGCTGCAAAAAACTTTCCAATGACATGGTAATAGGCTGATTATAAATTCTAAAAGAAACAGCTGACTGATAAGGGGCGTTAGTGAAACTAAAACTCTCAACGAAAGTTTTGGTGAGCACAACATATTACTCAGTCTCATCTTCCATGTAGGTGGTCCGGCCAACCCTCTGAACCACTAGTAAGAAATCATTGAGGATCCCTGCAGCTTGCAAAAAGGTAAAACAAGGGAAGGTAGATGGGTCAGCATCTCCCTCATCTCCTTCATTTCCAAAGCGTGGTGTAATAAGATCTTCATTGTATGATGGCCTAAACTGAGAGGCTGATTTTGAAGGCCTTGCCCTCCTAGGTGTGTCCCTCTCAAATATTTCTCCAAAGGTGTGGTTGTTCATCTTTGATATTCTGAAATCTAAACATCCATTATACAAGTGATTGCAAAGTGAATACATAATGAAGGGAACTACTCATAGGGACTTGTAAGAGGCCTAAATATGCATCAAAACAAAATCTCTAAGCATTGGATAAGCTTACAAGATCTCATAACCTGTCACCTATAGCAGCAAAAACTCAAGATATAAACACTAAACACAAATCTACTTGGACAAGCGAAGGAGTCACATACCGGAGAACAATTGCTCCAAATTTTAGCAGCAAAGATGGGCTGAGCAAGGAGATCGAAAAATCGTGGGCAAGAACAGCAAGAACGCTATTTCGAGCAATGAGCTGGTGTTTTCTTGGGGGAGAGAAGGTAGTGGGAAGTGAGAGAGTGAGTGGAGGGCCAGGGGTGGACCACACCATGGCTAGGCGCGCCCGTGGGGTGGCCGCGCCACCAGGTGGTGTGCGTGCCTGGTGGGACCCCCTGGGTCACTCCAGGCACTCCTCTGCCCCTTTTTTCACGTAAAATTTTAATATGAATTTTCTGGAATTTTTCGAGACATTTTATTTTTGAGCAATTTTCAGGTATAGATGAATGAATTTCTGACAGAAAGATGTTTTTGGAATGATGCAATGACAAAACAAAACTAAAACTTCAGAAGTTCTAAGACACTCTAATAAGCAAGCAACTAGCAACAGAAAAGTAAACTAAATGAAAGCAAAAACTAAAATGGATAAAATAAAAGTAAGCAAAGATAATCATGGTGAAAACATTGTTTTGTTCATTAAAATCCCTTTGTTAACAAGGTTGATCAGGTCTTGTTACCAAAACAATTTTATATGAAACAAAACTTTGCATTCCACTAATGATTATGTTACCTCAACTTTGATAGCAATGGTCCCAATCATAATATATTCATATTTTTTCTCTTAGTATGGGACAATATATTTATCCAACTTGAATGCCCTCAACATGTTCAATTGAATTTCAACCATAAGTCTTATCAATCTTCTTGGAGAAATAGACAATATGCTCCTTGTCATTAACATTAAAAGTCACCTTTCCTTGATTACAATTGATAACAGCTCCTGCAGAATTAAGAAAAGGTCTCCCAAGAATAATAGACATATTGTCATCTTCATGCATTTCAAGCACAACAAAATCAGTTAATATCAAGAAATTATGAGCCACTTGAATAGGTACATCCTCACATATACCAACAGGAATAATAGTAGATTTATCAGCCATTTGCAAAGATATATCAGTTGGTATTAGTTTTTCCAGTTGAAGTCTCTTATAGAGAGAAAAAGGCATAACACTAACTCCTGCTCCCAAATCACACAAAGCAGTTCAAACATAACTATTTTTAATAGAGCATGGAATAGTTGGAATCCCTAGGTCTCCATGTTTCTTTGGAACTTTACCATTAAAGGAATAATTACCAAGCAAAGTAGAAATTTCTTCATTAGGGATCTTCCTTTTATTAGAAACAATATCCTTCATATACTTTGAATAAGGAGGCTGTCGTCGGATTGATGACAAGTACGCCATGAGGGGGTCCTCGAGGCGTGCGAAAGAGAGGGGTGCGAGACGTACGGTGTTCCGGGACGGTGAGCACACAAGTTTACCCAGGTTCAAATCCGCCGGCTTTGGATGGATCCTACTCCTGCTAGCAATCCAGTAATATGGCAGAGCCGGAATATGGGTTACAAGGGTTCGCCTATGTGAGTTGAGATTGTAGACTATTGAGGTGTGTCCTAAAGGCTCTCCCTAGGACGGCTTATATAGATATCCGGCTAGGGTTTACAAGAGAGATCTATCCGGCTACGACTAAGAGTTGGTTACAGAGTACATCTTGAACTACAAGTAACATTATGGGCCTAAGTCGGTAAGTGTTTTGGGCCTTCCCGTAGCCGGATTAGACTCCGTCTTCTCTCCCTGACTGGGCCGCCCGTGAAGCAAAGCTCTAACCCGAAGTGGGCCACCCTGGTCAGTGAAGAACTATGAGGATACCTGGAAAGTATATCCCCAACAGCAGCCCCCGGAGGCCTCCAAGATCCAAAGTCGGATTCATCATCGTCTAGCTTGATCTTCGGCTTGCAGAATCTTGAAGGGTTCCTGAAACTTCACAAAAAAAATACAATCCGGGTCTTAAAAATAAGTCGGACCTATCAACAGGTTACTCGGATTTTCTAGCTTGATTTCAAACTAAACCGGAACTTGGTCTCTAACGCCACCTGACACAAGTCATGGTCGAGTCACGTCATCTGACAGACATCCTGTCAGCACGACCGTTGGTGGGTCCACAGTTTGCGGAACCGAGGCACCGTTCCAATGCGTACACGGAGATCGAGGCAATGTAATCATCACGTGGGTCCTTCCTAGTTCCTTCCACAATGCGTGGCAGTTATACTGTAGCATTTGCACGAATCTTGGCGTGGTTAGGCGGATATAAGGGGTGAGGATCTCGTCCTCCTTTCTTCACCTGTCCTTTGCCTTTTCCTCTCCTCCAAATCTCCCCCGCATGCACAGAGCTTCTCTGCTTTCCCCCAAAAACTCCCAGCACCGCCCATCTTAGGTCAACTGTTCACCGGAGAAATGGCTTCTTCTTCCTCTTCCGGCTTGGCGGCAGCAGCGGCGACGGAGAAGGAAAGCTTCCGCGGGGTCTAGATCCCCTGCGTGTTAGATGATGAGAAGCTCTGCGACATGGAGGTAGAAGGGCTCCTCCGCCCCGGCGATTGGCGGAGCAGCATCGGAGAGACCATCCCCAACCCGCACGCCGAGGAGCGGGTCCACTTCGGCACCCACCTCGATAGAGGTTTGTCATTCCCTCCCTCGGAGTTCTTCTCCGAGGTGATTGATCATTTTGGTGTTCAACTCCACCATCTTCCTCCCAACTCTCTCTTAGAGTTGAGCGCTTATGCTTCTTTGTGTGAGGGATTTCTCGGCATTAGGCCGAGTTTGACCTTATTCCGGTACTATTTCCATGTCCGGAGAAATTCTATCACTGCCGGTGTTCCTTACATCATCGGTACTATTAGTTTTTCACTTAGACACGAGCGCGCATATCCCAAAATCCTAGCTAGTGACTCGGTCAAACAATGGCCAGCCACATTCTTTTATCATAAGGATATTCCAGCTCCCGGCAAAGCTACTGCTTTGCCGGCTTTCATCGACGGAGCTGCCACGGCCCAACCGTCTTGGGACAAGGCTCCTCCGGCTCTCACCGATGATCTGATCCTCGCTAAGAGGCGGATCGAATATTTGGTCAAACACAAAGGACTGAAGGGATCCGACTTGGTCCAATGCTGGGTGTCACGTTGGATCCAGCCCCTTCAGTACCACGGAGACCGACTGATGCACTCCATCACGTCGTCCAAGAAAGACTCCCTCCGCATCAGCCATAGAGCCTATACCATGCAAGGCTACATAAGCCAGATAAAATGGTTGATAAGGGAGCGGATCGAGAGGAGGATCCCGGAGATTTCTCTGGATATGCATATGGCGGAAAACCCTATAGTGCTGGTAAGCTTCTAATAGTAAACCTTTTTATATGTTTTGATCTTTTAAGTTACATTGCAATACTGATATATTTTCTTCTTTTCAGCTTGCTGACCTCCCCGAGTCGGAATTTGCTCCGCTCGAAGGATATCCTCCCGAGTTTTCTCAGGAGACAGAAGTGGTGCCATTGCCGGATGCTGCGCTCAAGAAGCGCAAAGCTTCGACAGTGGCCGTTGGCACAAAGGAGGTGCCCGTCGTGAAGAGGTAACTTTCCATCACAACTTCCGCCTTTTCACTTTACTCGAATTTCCTTCCGAGATGTAATGTTTCCGCTTTATCACATTCTCAGAGCTAAACAGCTCATCAAGGGCAAGGGGAAGGGGATTTCTTCGAAGCCCCTGCGACAGGCGAAGCTTACCATAGCTTCTCCTGCCGTGGCTCCTCCGACTCCTGCCCCTCAGCCTTCCGCAATGCCGGTGATAATTCCTTCTCCAGCTGTCACAGAAGATTCGGCTTCTTAGATGGAGCCTGCGATCCTTGAATCGCAAACTAACGTCACCATGGGTGAGTCAGGTTTAGATAAGGGTGAACCCTCTTTGGATAATTGTCCCTCATCAGAAACCTTCGCTGAAAACCTTCTTAGCAATCCGGGACTTGCCAAGTTTGGCCTATCCCGGAAATCTGCTGAAGAGATCCAGCGGCTAGCCAGGCAATGCCTGGAGAAAAGAAACTTATCTGCCGAAGAAGAAGCGCAAGAAGCAGAGGACGTCAAACACTCTGATCTTCTTGAACAAGTGCATCTTCGCAACGAGAGGATCATGTCCGGGGAGCTTCCAACTGCTCCTGTGACCCCTCTGACTCTCGCTGAGAAGGTTGCAGTTGAAGTGAACGCGAGTTTGGACAAACTTACTCGCAAACAATATGTAAGTTGGAATTCTGACTCATGTTTTCCTTTATTTCATATCATATCCTCTAGCCCCCAAGCATGAAGTAGGATAATTAATCCGGGTTTATGCTTCCTTAGGATGCCAAAGAACGAACTAGTGTAGCCCCCAAGGCTCGTGCTGATATTAGCAAAAATATTAGCCCGAGTCTTTAGTAGCTTTCTGACTTTGGGTATTCTGACTTACAGAAAGTATATTCCTATAACCATGATTTGTTGAAGAATGTCTGCGATAAGCGGAGAGAGATCAAAGCTCTCCGACTTAAAAATGCTGAGCTAAAGGTTGCCACAGATGATGCCGAAGGTAAACATTCCGAGACTCAAACCTTGTCTTTCATGTTTTCATAGTCGATTTTTTGCTGCTGTTGTTCTTTTTTGACTTACAGCGCTGGTAAAATAGTCCTGCGCCATTATTGAAGAGCCGACAACCTCAAGACTTTGGTGGTGGAGAACAAGGAGCTTCGCCAAGAGCTAGACCAGCTCAAGGCAGATCATGAAAAGAGCATTGCTCAAATCCTTGAGTCTTCCTCCATGGCTACTGATGAGCGTGATCGTAAGATTGCTGCTCAAGATCAAAAAATCTCGGACCTCAATAATGAGCTTTGCAGAGAGAGGGACATTTCCGAGGCGCTGCGGGCTGAACTCCAGAGTCTTCGGGAAGAGAAGACCAAAATTGACGACGTCATTTTCGGTACGTTCCATCTGTCTGACTTGTCTA
Organism: Avena eriantha; assembly: GCA_910589775.1. Classification (NCBI taxonomy): domain Eukaryota; kingdom Viridiplantae; phylum Streptophyta; class Magnoliopsida; order Poales; family Poaceae; genus Avena; species Avena eriantha. The sequence goes on along the minus strand of OU342744.1, from coordinate 132,884,908 downwards.
TTTTCTTCGACTTATTTTGATGTCGGATTTTATTTCACTGTCTTTGTTTACAGGTCGTCTGAACTTGACGGACTCCACCTCCACTGAGCCCCGCACCCACCGGCTTACCCAAGTCGGTGACCTGCTTCATGACTTCCGCCAATCCCTTGAGGACATTGGCGAAGCTCTCAAGATTCCGGACATGCATAGCATGTCGTATTTTCAGGTGCGGGACAAAGCAAAAGAGATGCCGCAGCTCGTACAGGATTGGAACATGTCCTACGCGCGAATTGCGGCACAGAACGCTCTCACCATGGTCATGAGCCACGATGGAAACATGGAAATATGGCAAGTGACCAGAGGGTACTGCAAAGTAGATGAAGACGGCCAGGAGTAGGACATCAAGGCCATCATGGACTCCTGCGCCGGATATGGGTGTCACGTGGCTGATTTAACTAGCTACGAGACTCCTTTCTTCACTCGCGTGGACACTCTGCCTCGGCCTCCAGAAGATTCAGCTGAAGTTTTCGACGATGAACGCACCACTTCGGATGCGGACATTTCAGAACGATATCAAGGTGACGTATCCAGCAAGCCGACAGCTCCTTCCTCTCCTGCATCATAGAATCCTGAAAACATTTATGTTATTCTGAAAAAGATGATGGGCCTGTAAATATGTAGTACTATAATTTTGCTAGTGCTAAGCTTTTGATCTATTCAGCACTTTTGGCTTTTAAAATTTTTGCGTGCCTGAAATGTTTACATAAGCACTTGTACTTTTTCGTCTATACTTATCGTTTATCTGGCTTTCCGCCTCGTCCCTTTCGTGAGCCGGCAAAACCTTCTGCCGGAAACTTTGCCGGGCAACGGAGCTCAATTGCTAAACCAGTTTAAACTCGGAAACAAAGCCGGCTTCCAGTACCAACAATTCACTACTCGGAAAATGCCCGCATCCAGCAATCAGACAAATAACCAAAGTAAAGACTAGAAACTTTAGAGTTATACCCGAGGGTAGCAGTTTTAGAATCAGAAATCTAAACCAGAACAAACATGAGCATAAAGTACTTTCAAGTATTTTGGGATTTTTGACTATGACATGATCATTCAGAAATAAGATGGTAAAAACTTCTCAGAAAAACTTGAGGCAACCAAAACTTTTATTTCTCACAGAACATGTACATATATATGATTACAAAGAAGGATAAACTAAGAATAAAAGGGACGTAGCTAAGCAATATTCCACAGTCTGTCTAATTCATCCGGATTTGTACTGCCTCCAGTTCTCTTTCTCTTCTTAGTAGCAGGTCTTTCTTTGACTGGCCTCATGTCAGTTAAGTAGTACAATCCATTGTGCAATACTCGACTAACTAAAAAGGGCCCTTCCCATACTGGGGAAAGTTTATGCTTTCTTTGTTGCACAAGCCGGTGAACCAAATCACCTTTATTGAAAGATCTATTTCGGACTCTCTGGCTATGATACTTGCGTAACTTCTGCTGATAGGCTGTAGATCTCATTTCAGCAACGACGCGAACTTCTTCGACTAAGTCGAGATTGTTTTGTCGAGAAATATCGGCATCCTCTTCAATATACGCGGCCACTCTAGGAGAAGTATGAACTAAATCACTAGGAAGAACTGCTTCTGCGCCATAGACCAAGAAGAAAGGTGTGTATCCGGTTGACCTATTTGTGGTTGTTCGTAAACTCCATATCACAGAGGGTAATTCCTCCGCCCAAGCCCCCGCAGCACGTCGTAGTGGTGCTTCGAGTCTCGGTTTTAGGCCTTGTAGGATTAAACCATTTGCTCTTTCGACTTGTCCGTTAGCCTGCGGATGTGCGACTGACGCAATGTCAAGCCGGATATTTTGCTCGTTGCAGAATTCAGCCAATTCTCCCATAGAGAAGTTACTCCCGTTGTTCATGATAATGCTATGTGGATAACCATACCGGATTATAACATCCTCGACAAATCTTTTGGTTGTTGCCCCATCACAACTTGTGACGGGTTTAGCCTCAATCCATTTGGTGAATTTATCCACCATCACTAAGAGGTGAGTAAATCCACTTAGAGCTCGTTTAAATGGTCCTACCATATCAAGCCCCCAGACCGCAAAAGTCCATGTTATAGGTATTGTTCGCACCTGATCAGCCAGAACATGAGCTTGTTTGGCGTACTTTTGGCAGCCTTTGCACGTCTTGACTAATCGTTCGGCATTTGCCTAAGTTGTAAGCCAGAAAAATCCGTGTCTAAAAGCTTTTGCCACTAAAGATTTGGCTACAGCGTGGTGACCACACTCGCCTTCATGGATTTCCCTTAAGATTTCCAGTCCTTCTTCCGGAGATACGCAGCGCTGAAAAACCCCAGAAACATTCCGCTTATAAAGCTCACCTTTAACTATGGTATAGGCTTTTGCTCGTCGGATGATCTGCCGGCTCAGCACCTCGTCTTCGGGCAATTTGCCATCTACCAGATAATCCAGGTAGGGTTGAGTCCAGCTGGGAATTACAGCCAGAACTGCTATTAGAGGTGAGTCGGATTTGGTCGGATATTCCTCATCTACTCCCTTTATTGAGGGAACTTTGAGGTGCTCTAAAAAAGCGCCATCCGGGACTTATTTCCACGCAGAGCCTATCCGAGATAGTGCATCTGCTTCCTCATTTTCTGCTCGAGGGATGTGTTGAACCTCAAACCCTTCGAACGATTTAGATAGATCATCCACGACAGCTTTATATGCTGCCATGTGTTTATTTGCATTACAAATATCTGACACTTGTTGGGAAACAAGATCCGAATCTCCGTAACACATCAAACGTCGGATGCCAATATCCTTAGCAATCCGGATTCCATGCAGCAGTGCTTCATACTCGGCAATATTGTTTGCCGCTGTGAAGTGGATCTGCAACACGTATAGAAGTTTATCTCCTTGGGGTGATTTGAGCACCACGCCAGCCTCTGAGCCCCCGCGAGCCTTAGACCCATCAAAGTAGAGGGTCCAGTATTCCGACTTAGGGAGGGTCATATTTTCCTTCGTCTCTATCCAATCAGCGACAAAGTCAGTAAGGATTTGGGATTTGATTGCTGTCCGGGGCTTATACTCAATATCGAAAGCTGAAAGCTCTATACCCCATTTGGCGACGCGTCCTGTGGCGTCACTGTTGTTGATTATATCTATCATGGGAGCTGTGCTCACCACGGTAATTGGATGCTCCTGAAAATAGTGTCATAACTTACGCGATGCTAGAAAAACACCGTAAGCCAACTTTTGATAGTGCGGATACCGTTGTTTTGATTCTGTCAGGACTTCACTAACAAAGTAAGTCAGACGCTACACCAGGTGTTCCTGATTTTCCTCCGGTATCTCCACCACCATGACGATACTAACGACCTTATTTGTCGCAGCAAGATAGAGCAACATCGGTTCCTGAGGTTCCGGCGCTGCAAGGATAGGAGCAGATGAGAGAACTTTCCTCAGGTCTTGCAGTGCAGCTTCAGCTTTGTCAGTCCAAACAAAATCCTTGGTCTTTTTCAGGAGTTTGTATAATGGTGCGGCTCTTTCTCCAAGACGGCTTACAAATCGACTGACAGCAGCGATGCAACCAGTCAGTCTTTGTACGTCCTTTAGGCGAGTTGGCCTGGAAATATTGAGTATAGCCTTGATTTTGTCCCGGTTCACCTCTATGCCTCTTTGAGACACGATGAAACCTAACAATTTTCCGGCTGGTATTCCAAAGAAGCATTTCTTCGGGTTAAGCATGATGTTGTATTTTCGTAGATTGGCAAACGTTTCCTCCAAGTCGGAAATCAGCGTTTCCTTCTTTTTGGACATCACCGCAATATCATCCACGTATGCATGTACATTGCGTCCGAGTTGGTCATGGAGGCAACGTTGCATCGTGCGCTGGTACGTAGCTCCTGCGTTCTTCAGCCCAAAGGGCTTCTAACAAAACAGAAGGTTCCGAAGGGGGTTATCAATGAAGTTTTGACTTTGTCAAATTCCTTCATCCGGATTTGGTGATAACCGGAATATGCGTCGAGAAAACAGAGGAGTTCCGAGCCTGCCATAGAATCAATAACTTGATCAATTCTAGGCAGAGCGAACAGATCTTTTGGACAAGCCTTGTTCAAGGCAGTATAATCAACACACATCCTTAAATCAGTGGTGTCTTTTTTAGGGACCATTACAGGATTAGCCGACCACTCAGTGTGGATGACCTCTTCTATGAATCCGGCTAACTCGAGTCATGCCAGTTCCTTAGCTATTGCCTTACGCTTTTCATCACCAAAACGTCATAGGGACTGTTTGACGGGTTTAGCGTTCGGGTTTACATTTAAAGAGTGCTCGGCAAGTTCCCTAGGTACTCCAGTCATGTCAGATGGCTGCCATGCGAAGATATCTTGATTTGCTTGGAGGAACTTGACGAACGCGCTTTCCTATGCGCTACCTAGGCCTACGCCTATCTGGGTCACCTTGGAGGGGTCATCATCCTTCAACGGCGTCTTCTTCGTCTCTTCTGATGCGTTGAACTCCGGATTTGGCTTTGTCACCTCCTTCTTCGTTGTGGGCATCTCGGACGGATCTATGCTCTTCTTGATCTCCTGGTACTCCTGGGCGTGCAGCACGGCTTCAGCAAAGGCGGCATTTTCATCCTTACACTCTCGCGCTTTCTTCGGGTCTCCCCTGATGGTGATCACGCCGTTGGGACCTGGAATTTTCATCATATTGTAGATGTAACACGGACAAGCCATAAAAGCCTAGTAAGCCGGATGTCCGAATATAGCGTGGTACGCGCTCTTGAACGGGACCACTTCAAAGGAAAGTGCCTCCGTTCGATAATTCTTTGGAGTTCCAAAGGTAACATCCAAAGTGATCTCTCCCAGGGAATTGGCTTGTCTTCCTAGGACAACGCCGTGAAAAATCACAGTGTTGTGGTTTAGCTGGGTCTCCGAGATCTTCATCCGGCGTAGCGTTTCGACATAGAGAATATTGATACTGCTACCACCGTCCATGAGGGTCTTGGAGAAACCATAACCGTCAATAAGTGGATTGACGATTAAGGCGTATTTTCCTCGCATGTGCAACTTAGGCGGATGATCAGCGCGGTCAAATGTGATTGCCACCTCCGACCAGTCCAAAAATTGGGGGACAGCCGCAATTGTTGCATTGAGCTCATGTAGAACTGCTTTCTTGACCTTTGCTGGTTGAGATCCGAGGAAGGTGACATAAGTGTCTTTTTTGGTTGGAAATTTTTTCTTCCCTTCCGGCTTAGGATTTGAAGCATCAGCTTCCTCCATGTCGGAATCTTCCTTGGTCTCCTCATCTTTTTTGGGATTCTTCTTTCCCTTCTTCTGCTTAGCTTTGTAGCCCGCGGTGTCATCTCTTTTGATGTCGTCATTCAAACGACATTCGGCGTTAGTGTGGGACGAGCCCCCATTAGCGTCTAGGTGATGCACACATGGGTTATTGGCAATATCGGTCCAAGAGTAGGTTTTGCTTGGTTGCTGGTCTCCTCTACCCTGGACCCTTGAAGTCCCACGGCCACGCCCGCGGCCTCCGCCGCGTCCTCCAGACCCGAAAGTAGCAGTGACCACTGCTGTTTCTGCGTTGGGTTTCTCTTCCGAGGTATTTTTACGCTTCTGAGCTTGTTGCTTTGGTTGTTTTGCCAACTGAGGCACAACTAGGGCATTGAGCAATCCCTCTGCATCATCGTTGGCATCTGCATACTTGCTCGTTGTTTCTATCATCTCTCCCAAATCAGTGACCTTGTCACACTTCAAGCGATGGCGCAGTAGACCAATTGGGAGTCCTGCGATGAAAGCTTCAATCGCAGTTTGATCGTTTACTCCTTCACAGGAGTTCTTGGTGTCGATCTAGCGTCCAAGGTAATCCCAGCAAGTTTCTCCGGCCTTGGGTGCAACGATGTAGGTCTCCGACCGTGCAGGGCCTCCGATATGTGCCTTTGAAATTCCGAAAGAATGCACTTTGCATGTCATACCAGTTGTGGATGGTGTTCTCCGGAAGTTCATTGAGCCATGATCGTGCCGTCTTCCGCAACGTAAGTGGGAGATATCGGGTTGCGACCAGGCTGTTTCCGCCTTTGGCGATGTAGCAAGCTTGGAAAAAATCCTGTAGCCAGGTATCTGGCCGAGCAATGACGTCGTAGGCTTGGATATGCCTTGAGATAGCAAATCCTTCCGGGAATCTTGTAGCTCTGATGCATGGTCTGAAGCATTTTGGGCCCACATAGATATCATCATTTTTGTAGTGTCGTGCCTCTATGTTGGAGTTGATCATGTGCCTTGCATCATTCGGGGATAGAGATCGTCCCGAATGTCGGTTGTGGCTGCGGTGCCTTGGAGCCGGACTTCGGCTTCTCCCGCCACCTCCTCCGTCGCGTCGTCCTCCTTGTCCCCTTTGAGAGCCGTTGTGATGACTGCTTGGTGGAGAGGGTGGGGTAGCTGAATTGTTTCCAACTGATCGCCAGCCTCCATCCGGAGCGTCATTATTCCGGTTTTGGGGAGGGTCTTCACTATGACGAGCCCCCTGTCGGCTTGTGCCGGCATGGTTTTCGTCGTTCCTTCGTCCGTCATTCCTACCACGGTGAGGGTCAGCTGGACGGCTTGCATGTCTAGGAGGTGGCATTTTTTGACGATCCTCCTGCCGACATTTCTCTTTATCTTCTCCCCTTCGATCATTAGACTCTTGTCAGTGCAGCAGTGGCCTCTTTTTCGGCCGCTGGGGCGACGTTGCTCCAGTCACGCGTAGTTCTATGATGCTGTCCTAACGATCCGGTTCTCAAATAGTTATCTTCCCGGCGTTCGGGGCGATGATGCTGCTCCGGAACGCGATGGGGTCTTACGTCATCCCATGCCGGATCTGTGCGACATTGGTCGGAATCCGAGACCAGTTTTTGACTTCCGGACAAGGCGACCTTTTGCTGCTCTAGACCCTTATTGAGTAGTTTGATTCCCAAACGGATCTCCTCCGGTCCTGGATTAGCCGATAGAATTTCTCGGGCCGCCACGGTATTCTGTACTGGGGTTGGATATACCCAATCTCCTTTGCTATCTTTTCGAGGCTTCCCCATCTCATCTCCAAAAAGGACGGTCTGGATCTGCGGGAACTGGTTGTCATTGGTATGACGCTTCCTCGTCTTCTGGTATTGCCTGGAGTTGTACTTCCCCGCAGATGCTATGCGTTTCTTTTCCTCCTCAATGTTTTTGGCTTCATCGAGGAGTACTTGACGACGCGCTTCTAGGGCTTGTGCCCTCTCGTCCAGTTCTTCCGCAGTAAGTTCTGCAGCTGTAGGAATAGGTGTGGTTAATACAGCATCGATGAGTTTACGCGCACCTTCTGTGATCACGTGTCCATCCACTGATTCTTCTTTTTTCGGCTCGTTTGGGATAAGTGCTCCATCCGAGTCTTCTTCGTATTCCTCGCCAATCACTTCTTCTGTCAGAGGATCTTTTTCCGGGGTCTTGTTCTTCTTATTCTTCTTCTTTGCCTTCTTGGCAGCGCCGGTAGCAAAGACGGCTTTGGGTCCATTTCCCGGAGTCAAGCTCTGATCGGTACTTTCGGACATCTGGACTTCGGGATTATCTCCGACATCCATGTCATCCTGCGCTTTGGGAGAGTGTTCCCCGGATCCTTCATCCATGGCTTCTCCTTCTTCTGCAGCTTTGGAGTTATACTCCTCTTAGTATTCCGCAGAGAACTTTCGGAAGTCCGCTGACGTCATCGATTCATCCGAGGATGCGGGTATGTCGGCGTTTGTTCCAATCACCTCCAGCACAGAGTCGGTGTTTTCTCCAGCATCGGCAGAGCCGGATCCGGATCCCACGTATCCGACGAAGTGCGACGCGTGCTTCCTGAGGTACCTGCGGCTCTCGCGATCAGCCATGTCGAAACTTTTGATGGTCTCGAGAATTGCATCTGCGCTTTCTCCTTGCAGTATCATACGTCGCAGTGTGTATCTCAGGAAAGGCCTGTCTGTCCAGGCATCATCAGAGCCGGAATCAGTGTCGTTGACTTGCTCCTCCTGGATTTCGACTTCCACGGGTGGGTCGATCTAGGATCCGGCTTCTCTAGGGAGATCCACTCCAGATTCGACTTGGACCGCTAGGTCTTCTTCAGGCTCGGGTTTCTCCACTATCTCCGCAATTGGTGCGGGCTGGGTGGGATTAGGGTTTTCTGAGATCCGGAACTCTGCCGCCTCCGCGGACAAAGGGGACCCAGAAGATTCTTCTGCCTCTATCATCACCGCTGGGGTGGGTGGGGCAGGTTCGGCGAAGCCGATGTAAACATCGATCTTGCCAAAAGACATGATTGTGTAGGCAGTCACGGCCTCCCTAGCCGGAATCCAAGTATCGTCGAGAACGATGAGAGGGACGTCGCTGGCGTAGAGGACGCGACCGACGGCGATAGTTTTGCCGATTCTGATTCTTGCAGATTCTGCTCGGAACGCAGATCCGAAGCTCACTTGCCCCACGGTGGGCACCAACTGTTGTCAGATTGATGACAAGTACGCCATGAGGGGGTCCTCGAGGCATGCAGAAGAGAGGGGTCTGAGATGTACGGTGTTTCGGGACGGTGAGCACACAAGTTTACCAAGGTTCGAATCCGCTGGCTTTGGACGGATCCTACTCCTGCTAGCAATCCAGTAATATGGCAGAGCCAGAATATGGGTTACAAGGGTTCGCCTGTGTGAATTGAGATTGTAGACTATTGAGGTGTGTCCTAAAGGCTCTCCCTAGGACGGCTTATATAGATATCCGGCCTAGGGTTTACAAGAGAGATCTATCCGGCTACGACTAAGAGTTGGTTACAGGGTACATCTTGAACTACAAGTAACATTATGGGCCTAAGTCAGTAAGTCTTCTCGGCCTTCCCGTAGCCGGATTGTACTCCGTCTTCTCTCCCTGATTAGGCCACCCGTGAAGCAAAGCTCTAACCCGAAGTGGGCCACCCTGGTAAGTGATGAACCGTGAGGATACCCGGAAAGTATATCCCCAATAGAGGCAATTTAATAGCATCAGTCAAAGGTATTTGAAAAAATAAAGGTTTCATCCACTCACAAAACTTATTATAGTGTTCATCTTCCTTTGACTTGTGTTTCTTATCAGGGAAAGGCATAGGTTTTTGGACCCAAGGCTCTCTTTCACTACCATGTTTCTTAGCAACAAAATCTTCTTTTGTGTATTTAGTATTATTAGTGTGCCTTTGAGGTTCTTCTTCAACTTTTTCTTTTTCAGGAACATCATTTTCCTCATTAACACTTTTAGTTTCAGCATCAGAGACAGATATACTATTAGGATCTTTAGCAGGTTCAGAGGATTCTACAATAGTTTTATGTTTCTTTTTTCTTTTCTTAGGAGTAGTACCACTATTTTCAGCTTGTTGAGAATCCTGCTCAATTCTTCTAGGATGCCCCTTAGGATATAGAGGATCCTGGGTGGCAACACCACTTCTAGTTCTAATTTCATAAGCATGTTTTTCTTTAGCAGTATTAACTAGCAAGTCTTTTTGTACTTTAATAAGCTGATCAATTTGAGTTTGAACCATTTGAAAATGTTTAACAAGCATTTTAACATCATTAGAGGTTCTTTCCACAATATCCTTCAACTCAACAATAGCTCTAGAGTTTTCCATTAGATGATTTTGCACCCTTTTATTAAAATCATCTTGCTTAACAATAAAAACATCAAATTCTTATAAGCATTGATCAGGAGGTTTAGAGTAAGGAATATCACCTTCATCAAAATGTTGGAGAGAGTGTACCTCAATAGTGGATGGGTGGGGGATTGGCTTACATAGTTCTTCTATAGGAGGTAAATTATTGACATCTGCAGCTTTAATTCCCTTCTCCTTAAGACATTTCTTGGCTTCCTTCATCACTTCATCATTTAGTTCAATAACTCCCCTCTTCTTTGATGTTGGTGTAGGCACAGGAATAGTTAACTCAGGTGTAGTTGTCTCACGTATAGTTGGTTCAGGAGGAGTCCAATCTTCATAATTCTTGCTTATTTTAGCCATTAATTCCTCAGCTTCCTTGGAAGTCATATTCCTAAAAACATAATCAACACAACTATCCAGGTATGTCCTAGATTCCTCAGTTAGTCCATTATAAAATATATCAAGAAGCTCATTCTTAGGTAATGGACATCCAGCCTATGCATGAATCAAAGCACAAAACCTTGCCCATGATTCAGGGAATATCTCTTTTTCTCCCTGTTTAAAATCAAAAAGTTCCTGCAAAATAGCATGTCTAGCACTAGGTGGGAAATATTTCTGAAGGAAGGTACTAATCAAGCAATTAGGGCTATCAATAGATCCAGGAGGTAAATTATTAAACCAAGCTTTAGCTTCACCTTTCAGTGAAAAGGGGAAAATTTTAGCAACAAAGTAGGTGTGCATCTTAATATCATCAGAAAATAAGCCACTCATGGTAGAAAGCTCAGTCATATGTGCTACCGCACTTTCATTCTTAATCCCACCAAAAGGTTTGTTCTCAACAATAGTAATGTAAGATAAATCAAGAGAGAAATCATAATCCTTATCTTTAATGTTTATGGGAGATGCAGCAAACTTGGCATTGGGAGACAATTTGGGTTTTATAGTACGCCTCTCAAGGAGACTCTTAATAGCACTCCTATCATGGGTGTTTTGACATTTTTTTAATAAATTCATCAGTCATCTCTATATATCCGCCTTCAATATCATAGCTCTCTCTAGACTCAGGTGAACTAACAGGTGTAGTAGTGTCTTCATTAGGAGTTTCAATATTTCCAGCTATAGTTCTAGCAATTGTAGCATCTTGGAAAGGACCTAATGAACCACTCTTATCAAGCAGAGTAGAAGCAACATCATAAGTATCAGAAGTTTTAGATTTAGAAGTAGTAGTCGTGTGTGTCGCATGTGTATGTGGTGGTGTAAGGAGCTTAATCATAACAGATGGTGAATCAAGAGCAACATAGGTGTTCAGAATCATACCTCTCCTTGTAGTTGATGGTAATATAAGAACTTTTCCATCACGAGACTTACTCATGATGAATGGATGGCAGCAAACAATAGTGATTCCAAGTGAACTTGATAAATAAAACTATGCTCCCCGGCAACAGCGCCAGAAAATAGTCTTGATGACCCACAAATATAGGGGGTGTATCACAGTATTTTCGAGGGAAGTGAAGCCCAATTTATTGATTCGACACAAGGGGAGCCAAAGAATATTTGTAAGCCTTAACAACTGAGTTGTCAATTCAGCTGCACCTGGAAACAATCTTCCTCACAGTAGTTTATCAATAGCAACAGTTTTGTAGTAGCAATAGTAAAGTAACAGCAGTAGTAAAAGTAAAGACAGTAGCAGTAAACAGTAGGATTAAAGCGCGGTAGGCATAGGGATGGATGGACGAGTGTTGTGTGGACAAGACAATTCATATAGCAATCAAGACATAGGGCATTTGCATATAAATAAGATAAAGCATCCAAGTACTAAATAATCGTAGGCATGTGTTCCATATATAGTCATACGTGCTCGCAGTGAGAACTTGCACAACATCTTTTGTCCTGCCAGCCCGTTTGCAATGGGCCTTGATACGTTGCAAATGTATCTATATTTTTGATGTTCCGTGCTTGTTTTATATCTACTTTCTTATGTTTTGTCCACACTTTGGAGTATTTCTATACACTTTCTTGGACTAACCTATTAACAAGATGCCACAGTGCCAGTTGCTTGGTTTCTTCTGTTTTTGGTTCCAGAAAAGTCAGAAAAAGAATATTCTCGGAATTGGACCGGACAAAAGCTAAAGTCTATATTTTACCGGAAGACTCACGGAGCCACAAGACGAGACGGAGAGGGGCCATTGGGTGGCCACACCCCCTTGGCGCGGGAAACCCTAGGTCGCGCTAGGGCATGGTGTGGGCCCCCTGGCCGCCCACCGACCTTGCCTCTTCGCCTATAAGATGCCTCCCGATGCAAAACACCTAAATCGTCAAACCTCCAGTCATGAAAAGTTCCACAGCGCCGCTGCCACCGAAGGGGAGATTTGGGGGACAGAAAGTCTATGTTCCAGCACCCTGTCGGGACGGGGAAGTGCCCCCGGAGCCATCTCCATCGATCTCCACCGCCATCTCCATCGCTGTTGCTGATTCCCATGATGAGGAGGGAGTAGTTCTTCCTCGAGGCTAAGGGTTCTACCGGTAACTATGTGTTCATCTCTCTCTATGCATGATCATGAGCTTTGTAATCAAGTAGATCTACCTTGCTACTCAAGTGCTTTAATAGATCTCTGCTCTCCCCATGTGTGTGAAAGTGATAGCGTGCACACCATGGTGGCACTTAGGCTAGAGATTACAAATACTTGTTATGAGTTATATTTGGAGTTGGATGTCTTTATGAAATTGTGGTGTTTGTTGGAACCATCTAGTGCTCAAGGTGACAGTGTGGGGTTATCTAGATGGGAAAGGCTTACTTTGAGGTGTGCTGTTATAGCCCTACCATGGATTAGAGTGTCCAACCGGAGAGTAGTTTAGAGTAGTATCATAAAGAGAAGATATTTATATGAGAGTGTTCACTAGCGAAAGTATGATCCGTAGGCCTTGTTTCTAAGCAATGAAACACCGTTTGCAACTAGATATGTTACATACTTGCTTGCTTCCATCTTTATTTCAGGTTGCATTTAGTCTCTTCCACGCCATCAAGCTATTTTCTGGCACCGTTGTCGTATATCTATACCACTTGTATTTTACTATCTCTTTGCCAAACTAGTGCACCTATACACCTGACAAGTGTATTGGGTGTGTTGGGGACACAAGAGACTTCTTGTATCTTGATTGCAGGGTTGCTTAAGAGGGGATACCTTTGACCACTTCCTCCCCGAGTTTGATAAACCTTGGGTGATCCACTTAAGGGAAAACTTGCTGCTGTTCTACAAACCTCTACACTTGGAGGCCCAACAATTGTCTACAAGAATACAAGTGCGTAGACATCAAGCTATTTTCTGGCGCCGTTGTCGGGAAGGTAAGGTAAAAGGTACTCACATCCTCTGGTGTGAGTGCTCGAAGTTATTTCCTTTAGATTCTGCAATTATATCTTTTTGTTTCTTGTTTTCACTAGTTAGGCTTAATGGAAAACAACAACAAAATTAGAGAGCTTTTTAGTATTTTTCCTAATGTAGAACATGAATTGTCTGAAAAGAAAATTAAACAACCCATGGAACTTTCTTTGCATGATAATAGCAATGTTATTAGTATGAATCTTTTGAACACCTTTGTTACTAATGCTATGGAAACGTCTAAGCTTGGGGAAGTTAGTTTTTATGAAAATGATCTTTTTAGTTCCCCAGCTTTAAAGAAGAAAATTTGCTCTGATGATACTTTATCTCCCATATGTGGTAATTCTAATGATACTTGTGATATTTTAAATCCACATACTGAAAGCATCTCTTTTAAAATACCTATAAAAACTGTTGAACGTGTTATGAACAACTGTTATCTGGGAGATGGAACTGTCCATCCTAGTGATCATTTACTCTTTATACACGAATTATGCGAGTTGTTCAAGTGTGCAGGTATTTCAATGAACCAAGTTAAGAGGAAGCTATTCCCCTTTTCACTTAAGGGCAAAGCAAGATAGTGGTATGAGCTACTAGATGATCCTCATCATTTGGAGTGGAAGGAACTTGAATCTCTCTTTTACTCTAAATTTTATCCTCCTCGTGAAATTGATAAAGATAGGAATTACATTTATAATTTTCATCCACATGATGGATAAAGTATTGCCCAAGCATGGGGGAGATTGAAGTCACTAATGCTCAAATGTCCTATTTATGAGCTCCCCAGTAATATTGTTATTAATAATTTCTATGCAAGGCTTTCAGGACATTACAAGGACTATCTAGATACTTGTTTAGAGGGATCCTTCACAAGTAAGGAGGTCAAAGCTAAGTGGGATCTTCTTGAAACAATTCAAAGCAATACCGAAGATTGGGATAACAACAAAGGTAAAGAACCAGGTATAAACTATGAGTATGATTGCATTAAGTCTTTCGCTGAAACTGCTGATTTTCAAGAGCTTAGTGCTAAATATGGTCTTGATCCTCAAATTCTTGTTGATTGTTACCTTTGCTTCTCATATTAATGCTCATAAATAAAAATGTGACATGTATCATGAGCCTTATAAAGACACTTACATGGAAAATGAAATTGTCATTAATGATAGCAATAAACATGCTCAAACCTCTGAAAGTACTACTTCTTATAAGCATGTTAATTTTTGTGGAATACATAGACCTTGTGAGAATAATCAAATTGAATAAGAATATTGTATCACCCACAGGAATGAAAAAACTAGAACGTGGTATAGGGCTCTAAATGATCTTGGTAAAAAAAGTCTATGCCCTTTATCCTTTTATTTGTGAACTTTGCTTTGAAGTGGGTCATTTCAATTTTCAATGCTCAGGCCATAATAATAGCCCTTCTAATCCAATGAGTACTGCAAATTTGTATTGTGATGACATGATCACTCCTAATCAACATGATCAACTTACATTATTTTTGGGGTGTGAAGAGTTATTAAGAAAAACCTCTTTGGTAGATATGAGTGCTTTGGATATGAATAACATCATGCATGGTTGTCATCTTTATTGTGTTGATAATTGCCACACAAATACTTACATACAAAATATCCTAAAAGATGAGATCTTACCAAAATATGACATGACTCATATGTGTTTTAGTCTTATTAATGAAAAGGAGGAATCCTCCAAATTTTCTTCTATTGTCTCTAACAATGATCCAGTGTATATGGAGAAGCTTCGTTTCAAGCCTCTCCCTCCTAAAGAGAAGAAGAAAAAGAAGAAGAGGAGGAGTAAAAGGAGAGAGGAAATGGTATTTTCCCCTAAGCATGTTGCTCCTATTATAGTTTTTGATGAGTCTGAACTCGATGATGTTCCTATGCCTATTACCTATAGTAGTGATCATGATTGGGAAAAGCACACTACTTTTGATATTGAAAATCTCTTCTGTACCAATTCTAAAAATGATGATATTAATAATTACGGTACTATTAGTGCTATCCATGTTCCTTCCAACGATGATATGTTTACAAACGAACAGACTTTGGAAGATAACTATTCTATTGCTTATGATGATACTATACCTCCAATATATGATGATTGCAATAATGAATATGATATATTCATTCCACCTACTATTGAGGAGAAAATTAATTATGATTACAATATGCCTCTTATATTTGATGATTATGGTGATGAGAATAATAATGATAGCTATTTTGTTGAATTTGCTCCCACTAAAATTAATAAGAATTAATATGTTTATGTGGGGAGTATTAATTCTTTTATGCATGTGGCTCATGATAAGAATGTTTCATGTGATTGTTATATTGTTAATTTTATTCATGATGCTACTGAAAGTTATTATGAGAGAGGGAAACATGGTTTTATGTGTCTCAACAATATTAAGTTTCCCCTCTTTATGTTGAAATTTTTGAAGTTGCGCTTATCTTTCTTTCCTATGTTTGTTGCTTTGTGCTTTCATGACTTGTTTCTTTACAAGATTATTTTTCATAGGAAGTGGGTTAGACTTAAATGTGCTTTGAATTTGATTCTTGATGCTCTCTTTTACTTCAATATATATTTTTTATGTGAACATCTTCTCAAACTATCATGCCTAACTAAAAGGCGTTAAAGAAAAGTACTTATTGGGAGATAACCCAAAAGTTTTAGATGAGTTTTGGAAGTTATTACCTTTGTAATAACCGCTCCTTATCCTTTTTATTTGCTTTTTATGCCAAGAGTAACCTCTAATGAGAGAGAAGTAATGACTGGAAAAGTTGTTATCCCGAAACAGATTTTTGTGCTTCACCGTAAAAATTTATGTAAAATCTCTGTACGTCATTTTGAGACGTAAATATTTGTGCTTCTTCCCTAGGTTGTTATCTAACTTCTGTTAGTTCAACACTTTTTGATTTGAGCAACAGAAGGTCTTCGAAAAAAATCGTCTTTACCTGCTGGTTTGTTTTGACAGATTTCTGCCATTATTTACATTTGCTTCTTGTTGGTTCCTTTTTGAGTTCTTTGGGGAATTAAGCTTTTCAAGGGAAATTATACAGTAGCTTGTGTTTTAATGGAAGTTTTGTTGGTGTTGAAACTGAACCCAAAGACTTATTATCTTGAGTACACTAATGTTGCTAATAAAGATTGTGTAAAGTTTTGTATGAAGGAAAATTTTCAGGTGTATGGAGAGAATGATGTAATGAGATGAAGAATGGACTAAAGCTCAAGCTAGGGGATGCCACGCGTGCGACCCCAAGAAATATTCAAGAAGTACAAGCGTCAAAGCTTGGGGATGCCCAAGGCATCCCTGTAACTACCTCGGTGAATTACGCTCTTAGTTAATGCCTGAATGAACGAAAGTGGTTAAAATAGTACGGTGGGGCCCAGGACCGCTCACGGTAGACCTTTCGGCCATCCTATACACTTTCAGACAACGGGACGAGAACGAGCGGCGTAATCGGCAGGCGAAGGGATCAACTACATACACAAATGAGTACGTATGCAAGCCACATACAACAGTCCTCAGAGTCATTCCATCTAAAAGAAATAGAAATATTGCAACGCCATATGGCAAGATCCAAATGTCCTAGATAGATATAATAATTTAGGATAGCTCCTCATACATCACACATCAGAGTATCAGGCGGAAGCGGAAAACAAGATCCGAGTACGGATAAGAAGCAAATTGGCATAAGATGCCCCATAAATAAACACATCCCGCCCACAGATCTCATGGATCCCCGTTCCCGGAATCTCTACACCGAATGATCGTTGCCAACATCATCTGTCTCTTCCACCCAGTATCCATCTTGCGGGTACACCTGTTCATCTCAATCAAACAATTTATCGTGTGAGACCCTAGGGGTACTCAGCAAGTCTTTATGCTGCTAAAGGGGACACAACCTGGGGTGACGCAATTGCAGCAAAATATAATACCTAACAATTCTACAGATAATCACTAACCATCCGCCTAACTAATGATAGACGGATGTCCGTGAATTAAGAACAACAGTTGTAACAGTATAATTAACCGATCCATCCTCCTCCTCGCTTACCAACGAGGAAGCGGACGAACAACCCCCATCATCCGTTGGCAATTTTATTAACCATTCCGTGAGGATTGCACTATTTACTAGTCCAGTACTTAGTCAATTTAAAAGCGGTACTTTAGTTATACTTGTCTATGATCGAGAAACTGTGCTCCAAGTCATCCATAACCGCGGACACGGCTTTCAGAAAGATTTACCCTGCAGGGGTGCACGAATAGCAACACACACTCGATCAACCTCGGAAAAACCAAATCAAAACCCAACGAGGCATTCACGACAAAGCAATCACAGGATTCAGAAATATTTCAGGGGGCCACCCCAATAAGCTACCCGCAACGAAGTTGGCCGGCTCCGAGACGGACCCAGGGTTTGCGACGACGGCTGTAAACGACTGGGAACCCGAAAATGTGACTGGGCTTGTCGATACCGCGAAAACACTCCACATCCAAAACAGTACAGGTGCTCCTTGCACAATCTTAAATAAAGCAGTAACATGGCATAAGTACAAGATAGTAATAAAGCCCCAAACTAATTGTGGCCCCAAGAAATAAGAATGAATCAAGCTCTGGCTCAGGGGGGGTCCATAAGGCCTCCCGGATGTGGATAGTGCGAATAAACAAGGAACAGAAATCAAGTACTCGGGGTCCTACGGGACACAAGTGAGCATGAAAAACCAAATAGCAGATATTGCTCACCGGTGCCTCTTTCATTAGTTATCCCATTACTACTCAGGTTATGTTGTTTAGGTACCTCGTTATTCATCAGACACTCACATACCCTACACATGCTTTTCTACGACTCGCATGGCCCAAACAACTCCTGTAGTAATGGCTCATGGGATGGAGGAACAAGCTTCGGTGGGGTTTAAAAGTAAAGGCTATGCAGTACTTGGGATTCAATTTAATGCAATCGCGACTCAATGATGCAAGAATAAGATAGAGGCAATAGGTACTGTATGTATGCAAGCATGTGGTAGTGCTTGCCTGGCAGCTCAGTTGAAGCGAGAGATGGATCTGGGTAGTACTCCTGTGATTCTTGGTAATTCTCCTGCTGGGCGTCTATTCGAAGAAGAACCAAACAAACAAGGGCCAACATAAATAAAGTGCACAAGCATATGAATTAAAATGCGACAAGCAAACAAGCATTCCATGATGAATGATGCACAATTTGCATGGCATTAAAGTAGCATGGCAAAGGTGAGGTGTGGATGCAAGAAATAAAGCAGTTTATTATTTACTTAACCAAGTTTTATTGTCATAAACAGTTCAGATTTTTAATAACAACATGATGCATGCTTCAATTCAGAACAAGGACCACATAGATAGAACGGGCTCGTCGCGCTGATCGATTTGGACATATTATTTGTCTAATTTGGAATTATAAAACAAAAGTTATTAATTAATTAAGGAAAAGGGCATTTTAATGTAATTTTAATCATCTCGAAATTTTAAAGTGTTCAAACATTATTTTGAATGGAATATTTGAATTCCTCACATTTTTCTGATTCCAAAACATATATTTCTTGTATTATTTCGATTTGTATTTTAAAATTTATTTGAATCTGATTTGAATTTGAATTTAAATCAATGGAAAAAGATTTGATTAAAAACAGACTCAGGAAAATACTTTTGTTACCCAGGCAAAATCAGCCCCAGTCACTGACGGGTGGGCCTTGCGCTGACTGGGCCACGCGCGCGGAAAAATACTTTTGTCACCGCGTCTCGGTCTAGCCCGTGCGACTGCGAGGTGGGTCAACTGGCGCTGGCCCACGTGACAGCGGTGAAGATGGCAGAGGCTGACAGGTGGGGACTCGCTGGACCGCGGGTTACGGCGCGAGAAAAGTGGAGGGGCTTTCTGCAAGACTGCCAGGGCGGCTGACTAGTGGGCCAGAAGGTACCGCGGGTTGAGATGAAAAATAAAAGAGGGGGCTTAATGTAAATCTACCACAGCCCTGGTACTGTTTCTCTTCTTCTCGGTCTAACGGCAAGTGTGCGCGCGGCGCGGAGCGGGGAATCGATCCCGGGTCGCGGGCGTGCGCGCGGAGGGGCTAACCAGTGCGGTAGGGCGAGGGGAGTTGACAGGGGAGGGTCTGGGGTCTAGGTAAGCTCGCTGCGGCGCGGAAAACCTGCAGACGCCGGCGAGCTCTGGCGCGCGGTGGGCGTTCGGCGAAACGAACGGCGGGGCTAGGGCGGTACGGTACGGCGAGATCGCTGGCGCTCTGGCGGCTAGGGTTTCATCGGGATGGCGAGGATCTGGCGGCCCTGGGAGCTTCTCGTCCAAGTCGGCGAGTGCAGGGCATCGTAGAGGAGCCTCCTCGAGCTTCTCGGCCACCTCCACGTCACGCTGATCGGCTGGAACGACGGGGACGAAGAGGTGCTGGCGGCGAGCGGCGGCAGGAGCTGGGCGTCGTGGAGGAAGAAGAAGGGGAGGAAGAGGGGAGACTCGGGGTGGATCTGGCGCTGCAGGAGAGCCGTGTGAGAGGAGGAAAAAGGAGGGAGAGGGAGGAGATGGCGTGTGGGCGCGGCAGGTAAAGTTGCTCGGCCTTTTCCTCCTTCTCCTCGGGCACGTGCTAGCTCGGGCTGGGAGCAGGTAGGCATGGAGAGGGAGGCTGCAGGTGGGGCTTGGCCGGGAGAGAGGGACAAGCAGGTGGGGCTAGCTCGGCCGGGAGAGAAAGAAAGAGAGGAGAGGGAGTAGCTCGGGCTAGGGTAGATGGTGGCCTCGGTTAGGGTTTAGCTAGGGTTAGGGAGAGGGTTAGGGTTAGCTGAGGTGGGCCAGGGAGAGAGAGGGGTCAGGTGGTGCTCATGGAGGAGAGGGAGGTAGAGAGAGAGAGGAGAGCTCAATGTTAGGATTTAGTGTAAATTAGGTTTAAAAGAATAATAAAAAGAGGAACTAGGTTTAGATTTGTGTTAGGCATTTAGGTTTTAATTTTTGTTTATAAGGCCAAACCAAGGAGGACCATGGGGTTTGATCTTGCTTGAGCTAATGTGGAAGAGAAACAAGAAAGAAAGAGGAAGGAAGGAAATAGGTGGAAAGGTTCTCATATGATCATGCATGGAGAATAAAATTAAGAGGAAAATATATGGATGAGACTATGGGGATGGTGGAATGGTATGAGGTGGTTTCCCCAAGATAGGATCCATTAAATCAAAAGAAAAACCAAAGGAGTAAAAGGTGGTGAAGAATAGTGCATGGCCCATGCAAAATAATAATGCCATGATTTATTTTGTGAAAACAATAATAATATTATGGCATTATTCTCATGCATTTCCAAGAATTGGAATAAAGCCAAGCAAAGGAATTTAAAGGACTGGATCCACCCCATTGCCCATGAACTAGATAAAACCAAAATAAAGACAAACAAACTCATGGACTAGTAGGATGGTGGAATTATAAAGTGGTGGAAAAGAAAAGTGATGGAATTGAAATAAAAGATATGCCCCCAACTCAACTTGGGCATTTAGACAATATATCAATAACCAAATACAATATCAAGAGGCAAATACAATTAATAATGCATATAAGAAAAAAACCAAAAGAAGGAGGGTTTTATATGATGCTCAAATGCAAGGTGGCATGATGTCATGAGCATGATATAATTATGATGCAACAATAATATGTATGAAGTAGCCAAAATCTTACTAGGACAAGTAGCATTACAATTGTTAGACAATTGGGTGCTACAACTCTCCCCCACTAAACAGGAATCTCGCCCCGAGATTCTAGGAAGAAGAAGACTCAAAGAGGGTAGGATACTTGGCACGGAGCTCATCTTCACGTTCCCAGGTGGCTTCATCAACGGAATGGTGCGACCACTGCACCTTGCAGAACTTGATGGACTTGTTGCGAGTCCTTCTTTCTGCGACTTCAAGAATTTTTGTGGGGTGTTCTTGATAAGACATATCTTCTTGGAGATTGATGAGTTCATGGTCCACGGTTTTGCCGGGATCCTTGAAGCACTTCTTGAGTTGAGAGATGTGGAAAACATCATGGACTTTGAGTTGTTTAGGGAGTTCAAGAGCATAAGCAACTTCTCCTCTTCTTCCACGAATTTTGAAAGGACCGATGTATCTAGGAGCCAGCTTTCCTTTGATACCAAAGCGGTGCGTGCCTCTCATGGGAGTGACACGAAGGTAAACGAGATCACCAGGGACATACTCCATATCCGTGTGCTTTCTGTCATAATTGCTTTTCTGGCGACTTTGAGCAATCTTCAGATTTTCAAGAATGATGTGAACTTTCTCCTCCGCTTGAGTAACAATGTCGGGGCCAAACAAAATTCTTTCACCTGCGCCCGACCAACCAATCGGAGTTCTGCATTTGCGACCATACAGAGCCTCAAATGGTGCCATCTTTAGACTTTTCTGGAAACTGTTGTTGTAAGAGAATTCAGCATAAGGAAGACATTCTTCCCACTTGATGCCGAAAGAGATAACGCAAGCACGGAGCATATCTTCTAGAATCTGATTGATCCTTTCAACTTGTCCTTGCGACCGAGGGTGGTAAGCTGTGTTGAAGTTTAATTTGGTTCCCAAAGCATTTTGGAAACTTCCCCAGAACTTGGAAGTGAAGATGCTTCCACGGTCTGAGCTGATCTCAAGAGGAACTCCATACAGAGAGACAATTCTGTTGATATAGAGCTCAGCCAACTAAATTGCAGAAATTGTTTCCTTGACTGGAAAGAAGTGAGCTACTTTGGAAAGCCTGTCAATGACAACAAAGATTGCATCGTTGCCCTTCTGCGACCTTGGAAAACCAGTGATAAAGTCCATCTCTACTTTCTCCCATTTCCATTCCGGAGGCTTCAATGGTTGTAGAAGACCGGAAGGTTTCTGATGGACAGCTTTAACTATGCGACAAACATCGCACTCTGAGACATACTTGGCACAATATCGCTTCAAACCAGGCCACCAATATTGTGTTTTCAAGTCCATGTACATCTTAGTGTTGCCAGGGTGAATAGAAAGAACAAAATCATGCGCCTCCTTGAGAACTTGCTCTCTTAAACCCGGGTAGTTCGGAACAAACATCCGGTGTTCAAAGAAAAGAGTGCCTTGGTCGTCAACGTGGAAAGACTCGTACTTCGGAAGCTGAATGTTGGAGATGATCTTTTTAGTGTAAGGATCACCAAGATGAATGGAACGGACCTTTTCTTCCAAGAGAGGTGTTGCTAGAAGGTTCAGAAGATAACCTTGATCCACAATTTCAAGGTTGAGCTTGCGGAATTCCTCGCACAAGAGAGGCTGTTGTTCTTCCACCATGAGGTTGCTGACATAAGCTTTTCGGCTGAGAGCATCTGCCATGACATTGGCTTTGCCCGGAGTGTAGTTGATGGTCAAATCGAAATCATTGATTGTTTCAATCCACCTCCTCTGACGAAGGTTGAGATCAGGCTGTGTGAATATATACTTCAGACTCTTGTGATCAGAAAAGATCTCACAACGATTGCCCAGCAAGTAATGCCTCCATACTTTCAAAGCAAAGACAACTGCTGCGAGTTCGAGGTCATGTGTAGGATAGTTGATCTCATGCATCTTCAACTGACGAGATGCATAAGCAACAACTTGTTTTTCTTGCATAAGGACCGCACCCAATCCTTGCAATGAAGCATCACAGAAAATCTGGAAAGGCTTTGATGTATCTGGAGGAACCAAGACTAGAGTGGAAGTGAGCTTCTCTTTGAGTGTTTCAAAGCTTGCTTGGCATGCAGGTGTCCAAAGATATTTCTTGCCTTTCTTGAGGAGATCGGTAAGAGGCTTTGCAATCTTTGAGAAGTTTTGAACGAAGCGACGACAGTAACTGGCCAAACCAAGGAAACTCCGGACTTCTTTGACATTTATGGGTGGAAGCCAGTCCATAATTGTCTTAATGGTTTCTGGGTTGACGGCAATGCCCTTGGCAGAGATGACGTGACCAAGGTAGGTGACTTGAGGCAGCCAGAATTCACACTTGGAGAACTTTGCATACAGGCGGTTCTCACGAAGCTTGTTTAGGACACACCGAAGGTGTTCTTCATGTTCTTCTTTTGACTTAGAATATACTAGAATTCCATCCAGATAGACCACAACGAACTTATCAAGATACTCCATGAAAACCGAGTTCATGAGCCTCGAGAAGGTGGCAGGTGCGTTGGTGAGGCCGAAAGACATGACCGTGTACTCATACAGGCCATAGCGGGTGGTGAAAGCTGTTTTGGGAACATCTTCCTTGCGGATCTTGATTTGATGATAACCACTTCTCAAATCAAGCTTAGAGAATACCACAGCTCCAGCCAGCTGATCGAAGAGATCATTAATCCGTGGAAGGGGATATTTATTCTTGATGGTTTTAGCATTGAGTGCCCGGTAGTCAACACAAAGTCTATCAGTCTTGTCTCGCTTCTTCACGAAGATGGTTGGACTACCCCAAGAAGAAGTACTGTGCTGAATGAAACCCAACTTCTCTTGTTCATCCAACTGACGCTTAAGTTCAGCCAACTCAGCAGGACCCATTTTATAAGGCCGCTTGGAGATAGGAGCGGTGCCAGCTTCAAGTTCAATGACAAACTCAACCTCACGATCCGGAGGCATACCTGGCAACTCTTCAGGAAAGACATCTGGAAACTCAAAAACTACAGGAACACTCTGAATACCTTCCATAGCATCATCATTCAGAGCCGCCAAAGAATAAAGCTGAATTGCAGGAGCCAGACTTGGAGAATAGACTATATGGCCTTCAGGAATTTTCAGAGAAACCGAACGTTCAGCACAATCAATCACAGCTGCATTTGCTGTCAACCAATCCATGCCCAAGATAACATCAATATCAGAACTGCCCAGAATAATTAAGGAAACCGGAAACGAAGAGCCACCAATCTCAATTTGATTGTCACGGCTGATTTTAGAAGCCCTCATGTTTGAACCAGGAGATTGCACCATAAGGCGAGTTGGTAAAGCATCAGAAGGTAACCCATTACTCTCCGCAAACTTGTATGATACGAAAGAATGTGAAGCACCAGAATCAAATAAAACTCGTGCAGGAACTGAGTTAACAGAAAGCATACCCATGACAACTCCAGGTGCATGCTCAGCTTGAGCGACGTTGACACAGTTGGCACGAGCAACCGTAGACCCCGACTTAGTGTTGATGTTGAGAGCCCGAGGTGGAGGTGCACGAATCATAGGAGAACTTGCTGCAGGTCTTGGAGGTGGTGGTGGAAGAGCTTTGTTGTTCACTTGACAATTCTAGTGCTGATGCCCAGTGTTTCCACAAGTATAACAAGCACCAGGTGGACGTGGAGCAACGTAGCCAGGGACTCCGCCAGGCGCTCTAGGGTAGTTGTGGTTGTAGCCCCTGGGAGCCGCAGTGAAGGAGTTTGGTGGCCTTGGTGCGTAGCTTGAAGGTCTTGGTGGAGCAGGGAGCGACGGTGGGGTGTTAGGAACCCAGACACGACGCTTAGAAGGAGCTGACATAGCAGAAGAGCTTGTTGTATCACGGCTGTGTTTCTTTGACTCCTCAAACACTTGCCTACTTGCTTCTTCCTGCAGAGTTGTGTGTTGAAGTTCCAGAAAAGATGCCGGCCTTGCATGAGTGATTGCATATTTGATGGAAGCATTGAGGCCTTGCCGAAACCTCTTTTGCTTCTTCTTGTCAGCAGAGATCTCATCGCCACCATAACGAGACAAGTTCATGAAGTTTCTGATGTAGGTGTTGACATTGTCAGTGCCCTGCTTGAGGTTGAGAAACACTTCCTTCATCCTTTCCATGACAATTTCTGACAGATATTGCTCTTTGAAAGCAGCAGTGAACCGCTCCCAAGTAGGCTGAAAACCAGAGAGATCTGCCTTGAGGTAATTTTCCCACCAGAGAGCTGCATCTCCCTTCAGAAGATGAGTAGCACACTTGACCCATTCTTGCTCGGGAACATCCGCAGTCAACAGCAACCTTGACACTTCACGCAGCCAATCATCCGCATCAAGTGGCTGATCAGACACCTCAAATTGGCGTGGGTTGAACTTGAGAAAACTCTTGATGTCTCCTCGCTTGGGAGGTGGCGGTAGCGGAACAAACTCATTCCTCCTCATGCTTTCCTCGAAGCGTTGTTGGTTCTGCTGCATAGTGCCCAAAGCATTTGCAATACTTGCCAAAGCGGCCCCAAGTTCAGGTGGTATGTCCTCCTCAGAACGGCGTGGTGGTGCCATCTTGTGATTGATATAAAACACAAGTCAGTACTATAATGGAGAATGATAATAATCCAAAATAGTACCAAAATGGAATTAATCAAGATTAAAGAATGCAATTCACTGAGATGATATTAAAATATCAACAAAGTTCAAGGCAGTTAGAAGATATTAAGCATAGCACACACGACTGAACAAGGAGTGTGGTACACAACTAACAAAGAAAAAATTTCCGCAAATTTCGGCATTAAAATACCACTATATGCGCAAAACCACTTAACGAATCAAGATTAGTGACTCTACTAGTTCAATATACAAAAGCAAATGACAAAAGTAGTGGTATGGTCGCGACTCCATCCTGCACTCAAATCGTTACTCCGCACATGAATCAGTAAAACACATATCCCAACACCTTCTTAAGATGAACCTAAAGATTGGTAACTACGGAAACGAACACCCCAAACAAGATAACGTCGGATAACAAAGAGTAAGATAGATCGCATCGGTATACAACGAATCAGAATAGATCGCGCCGGTTTACAAAGGCCTGTCGGTATGGAATGTACCAACAGTTGATAACCAAAAGGCAGATAGTGATAACTTTTGGATGCAACAGATAGACAAGGAATTCACACACACACACACACACAAACACAAACACAACCTATGGTACTACGGAACCCAGAACACGTGAATCCTAGTTTGAATTTTAGAAGAGGATTGAAAACGTTACACTTCCTTACCAGAAAAGGGTGGGTGGGTGGGTAAGAAGAAAAATGGAAGCAGTCCTACTCTCACGCTTTGTTTTTCCCTAGTATACATAACTACCAAAATATTTGCTAGACTGACAACGACCATTTTGGTTGAGACCCTGAAGGGCGGGATGGCTCTGATACCAATTGTAACTACCTCGGTGAATTACACTCTTAGTTAATGCCTGGATGAACGAAAGTGGTTAAAATAGTACGGTGGGGCCCAGGGCCACTCACGGTAGACCTTTCGGCCGTCCTAACCACTTTCAGACAACGGGACGAGAACGAGCGGCGTAATCGGTAGGCGAAGGGATCAACTACATACACAAATGAGTACGTATGCAAGCCACATACAACAGTCCTCAGAGTCATTCCATCTAAAAGAAATAGAAATATTGCAACGCCATACGGCAAGATCCAAATGTCCTAGATAGATATAATAATTTAGGATAGCTCCTCATACATCACACATCAGAGTATCAGGCGGAAGCGGAAAACAAGATCCGAGTACGGATAAGAAGCAAATTGGCATAAGATGTCCCATAAATAAACACATCCCGCCCACAGATCTCATGGATCCCCGTTCCCGGAATCTCTACACCGAATGATCGTTGCCAACATCATCTGTCTCTTCCACCCAGTATCCATCTTGCGGGTACACCTGTTCATCTGAATCAAACAATTTATCGTGTGAGACCCTAGGGGTACTCAGCAAGTCTTTATGCCGCTAAAGGGGACACAACCTGGGGTGACGCAATTGCAGCAAAAGATAATACCTAACAATTCTACAGATAATCGCTAACCATCCGCCTAACCAATGATAGACGGATGTCCGTGAATTAAGAACAACAGTTATAACAGTATAATTAACCGATCCATCCTCCTCCTCGCTTACCAACGAGGAAGCGGACGAACAACCCCATCATCCGTTGGCAATTTTATTAACCATTCCGTGAGGATTGCACTATTTACTAGTCCAGTACATAGTCAATTTAAAAGCGGTACTTTAGTTATACTTGTCTATGATCGAGAAACTGTGCTCCAAGTCGTCCATAACCGCGGACACGGCTTTCAGAAAGATTTACCCTGCAGGGGTGCACGAATAGCAACACACACTCGATCAACCTCGGAAAAACCAAATCAAAACCCAACTAGGCATTCACGACAAAGCAATCACAGGATTCAGAAATATTTCAGGGGGCCACCCCAATAAGCTACCCGCAACGAAGTTGGCCGGCTCCGAGAAGGACCCAGGGTTTGCGACGACGGCTATAAACGACTGGGAACCCGAAAATGTGACTGGGCTTGTCGATACCGCGAAAACACTCCACATCCAAAACAGTACAGGTGCTCCTCGCACAATCTTAAATAAAGCAGTAACATGGCATAAGTACAGGATAGTAATAAAGCCCCAAACTAATTGTGGCCCCAAGAAATAAGAATGAATCAAGCTCTGGCTCAGGGGGGGTCCATAAGGCCTCCCGGATGTGGATAGTGCGAATAAACAAGGAACAGAAATCAAGTACTCGGGGTCCTACGGGACACAAGTGAGCATGAAAAACCAAATAGCAGATATTGCTCACCGGTGCCTCTTTCATTAGTTATCCCATTACTAATCAGGTTATGTTGTTTAGGTACCTCGTTATTCATCAGACACTCACATACCCTACACATGCTTTTCTACGACTCGCATGGCCCAAACAACTCCTGTAGTAATGGCTCATGGGATGGAGGAACAAGCTTCGGTGGGGTTTAAAAGTAAAGGCTATGCAGTACTTGGGATTCAATTTAATGCAATCGCGACTCAATGATGCAAGAATAAGATAGAGGCCATAGGTACTATATGTATGCAAGCATGTGGTAGTGCTTGCCTGGCAGCTCAGTTGAAGCGAGAGATGGATCTGGGTAGTACTCCTGTGATTCCTGGTAATTCTCCTGTTGGGCGTCTATTCGAAGAAGAACCAAACAAACAAGGGCAACATAAATAAAGTGCACAAGCATATGAATTAAAATGCGACAAGAAAACAAGCATGCCATGATGAATGATGCACAATTTGCATGGCATTAAATTAGCATGGCAAAGGTGAGGTGTGGATGCAAGAAATAAAGCATTTTATTATTTACTTAACCAAGTTTTATTGTCATAAACAGTTCAGATTTTTAATAACAACATGATGCATGCTTCAATTCAGAACAAGGACTGCATATATAGAACGGGCTCGTCGCGCTGATCGATTTAGACATATTATTTGTCTAATTTGGAATTATAAAACAAAAGTTATTAATTAATTAAGGAAAAGGGCATTTTAATGTAATTTTAATCATCTCGAAATTTTAAAGTGTTCAAACATTATTTTGAATGGCATATTTGAATTCCTCACATTTTTCTGATTCCAAAACATATATTACTTGTATTATTTGGATTTGTATTTTAAAATTTATTTGAATCTGATTTGAATTTGAATTTAAATCAATGGAAAAAGATTTGATTAAAAACAGACTCAGGAAAATACTTTTGTTACCCAGGCAAAATCAGCCCCAGTCACTGACGGGTGGGCCTTGCGCTGACTGGGCCACGCGCGCGGAAAAATACTTTTGTCACCGCGTCTCGGTCTAGCCCGTGCGACTGCGAGGTGGGTCAACTGGCGCTGGCCCACGTGACAGCGGTGAAGATGGCAGAGGCTGACAGGTGGGGACTCGCTGGACCGCGGGTTACGGCGCGAGAAAAGCGGAGGGGCTTTCTGCAAGACTGCCAGGGCGGCTGACTAGTGGGCCAGAAGGTACCGCGGGTTGAGATGAAAAATAAAAGAGGGGGCTTAATGTAAATCTACCACAACCCTGGTACTGTTTCTCTTCTTCTCGGTCTGACGGCAAGTGTGCGTGCGGCGCGGAGCGGGGAATCGATCCCGGGTCGCGGGCGTGCGCGCGGAGGGGCTAACCAGTGCGGTAGGGCGAGGGGAGTTGACAGGGGAGGGTCTGGGGTCTAGGTAAGCTCGCCGCGGCGCGGAAAACCTGCAGACGCCGGCGAGCTCTGGCGCGCGGTGGGCGTTCGGCGAAACGAACGGCGGGGCTAGGGCGGTACGGCGAGGCGGAACATGTCAGGGAGAAGGAGGGGCTCACCGCAGGCTCGAAGGCGGGCGCGGATCGGAGCGAGGAGCGGCGGGGCGGCGAGATCGCTGGCGCTCTGGCGGCTAGGGTTTCATCGGGATGGCGAGGATCTGGCGGCCCTGGGAGCTTCTCGTCCAAGTCAGCGAGTGCAGGGCGTCATAGAGGAGCCTCCTCGAGCTTCCCGGCCACCTCCACGTCACGCTGACCGGCTGGAACGACGGTGACGAAGAGGTGCTAGCGGCGAGCGGCGGCAGGAGCTGGGCGTCGTGGAGGAAGAAGAAGGGGAGGAAGAGGGGAGACTCGGGGTGGATCTGGCGCTGCAGGAGAGCCGTGTGAGAGGAGGAAAAAGGAGGGAGAGGGAGGAGATGGCGTGTGGGCGCGGCAGGTAAAGTAGCTCGGCCTTTTCCTCCTCCTCGGGCACGTGCTAGCTCGGGCTGGGAGCAGGTAGGCATGGAGAGGGAGGCTGCAGGTGGGGCTTGGCCGGGAGAGAGGGACAGGCAGGTGGGGCTAGCTCGGCCGGGAGAGAAAGAAAGAGAGGAGAGGGAGTAGCTCGGGCTAGGGTAGATGGTGGCCTCGGTTAGGGTTTAGCTAGGGTTAGGGAGAGGGTTAGGGTTAGCTGAGGTGGGCCAGGGAGAGAGAGGGGTCAGGTGGTGCTCATGGAGGAGAGGGAGGTAGAGAGAGAGAGGAGAGCTCAATGTTAGGATTTAGTGTAAATTAGGTTTAAAAGAATAATAAAAAGAGGAACTAGGTTTAGATTTGTGTTAGGCATTTAGGTTTTAATTTTTGTTTATAAGGCCAAACCAAGGAGGACCATGGGGTTTGATCTTGCTTGAGCTAATGTGGAAGAGAAACAAGAAAGAAAGATGAAGGAAGGAAATAGGTGGAAAGGTTCTCATATGATCATGCATGGAGAATAAAATTAAGAGGAAAATATATGGATGAGACTATGGGGATGGTGGAATGGTAGGAGGTGGTTTCCCCAAGATAGGATCCATTAAATCAAAAGAAAAACCAAAGGAGTAAAAGGTGGTGAAGAATAGTGCATGGCCCATGCAAAATAATAATGCCATGATTTATTTTGTGAAAACAATAATAATATTATGGCATTATTCTCATGCATTTCCAAGAATTGGAATAAAGCCAAGCAAAGGAATTTAAAGGACTGGATCCACCCCATTGCCCATGAGCTAGATAAAACCAAAATAAAGACAAACAAACTCATGGACTAGTAGGATGGTGGAATTATAAAGTGGTGGAAAAGAAAAGTGATGGAATTGAAATAAAAGATATGCCCCCAACTCAACTTGGGCATTTAGACAATATATCAATAACCAAATACAATATCAAGAGGCAAATACAATTAATAATGCATATAAGAAAAAAACCAAAAGAAGGAGGGTTTTATATGATGCTCAAATGCAAGGTGGCATGATGTCATGAGCATGATATAATTATGATGCAACAATAATATGTATGAAGTAGCCAAAATCTTACTAGGACAAGTAGCATTACAATTGTTAGACAATTGGGGTGCTACAATCCCGTTATTCATCAATAAAAATCTCAGGTCTTTCCAAACACTTCATTTTTATTGTTTCATGCACAGTTGTGTTGTTCTTGGAGCATCTTTGTTTTTGTTTTTGGTTTTCGTTTGCTTGGTTTGCTTAGTTTTCTTGAATAAATTGGTTGGACCCCCTCTTTCATACATTAGTTTTCAAATAGATTGGTTTGGATTGGAAAAGAGTAGGAAAAGTTCATGCTTAAGTGTTAAAGAGGGCTTGTTTTTGACTATGGCATATGCTTTGTCATGCCATGCTTGATATTGTTTTGGCTTTATGCTTAGTATTCTTTGTTGTAGCATGAATTGTTATAAACAATTGAGATTGCTTAATGTAACTTAGATGAATCATGTGTTGTTTTAGCATATTAAAGCATAGTATTGTGGTATTCTCCTTTGATGCTTTATTTGGGTTGATTTGGCACATGATCACACCATGTTATGACTATCTCAAGTCACCATAGCCTTTATGATCCTTTACTTTTCAACTTGTAGTATCACTTTATGCTTTTATCAATGATGTTTTTGTCGCTCTGCATGATTATGGCCATTGTTGCTCTCTTAGTTGGTCGCTCCCAGTCTTTTGCTAGCCTCCATAACCAAGTATGAGTTCCAGTCATGCATCCAATTCCAAATAAAACCAAGTTGTTCCAAAGAGTCCACCATACCTACCTATTAGCATTTCCTATTCTAAGTATATTCATGTTTTTATCTACCTTCTGATTTAAACTTGTTATGTGAAAACTAGTGATTAAAGATCTCACGAACTTGATGGCACACTTTACTTTTTTGCATTTCATAATCTTTAATCATTGTGTCCATCTTTGTTGCGTATATGCTTGCGCTTTATAAGTTGACGTTAGCAGAACCATGTATCATGGGGAACGCTTTAAATATTGCACTTATTATTCCGTTGATATCATGATTCTTTTGCTTATGGATCCCAGCGGTGTGAAATAAAAGGAGAACTTGTAAGATCATGGAGTTTGTATGTGTGTTAGATAAATGCCTGGGCTGCTAGCCTAAGCCATGCCTAATCATGGTGGAAACTTGCAGCATAACCATAATGAGCACTCTATGAAGCATTCTCAATAAAAACCTATGCAAATAGCAAATAAAAATATCGTTGAGATGCTCATTGTCTGCTTGCCTTGTCATTTTGATTATGGGATAACTCCTGTATCATGTGCAAGGGGTACCCCGTTGGCGGTTCTCTATGATACATATGTACTTACAATGACAAGAGCTTACTTGTGACTGAAGTTGAGTAGCATGAGGTTCGGTACTCGTAAGTAAGGGGCATGTGATTTCAACCTATAACTTGTCAAGCATATCCTCTTAGTTGTGTCAATTTAACCTTAATCACCTAAAGATGCTTATGATAGGGGCAATGAGAGCTGAAAGCTAATAAGTACCATAATTTTTGGAAGCTCTTTATGAAACTTGAATCCCTACTTCCTTCTATGAAGGCCTTTCTTTTACTTTTATGTTGAGTCTCCATCTTCTATCTTTATGCACCTATTGAGAGAGCATAGTGGCCATTCTTGGTTTAATGTGCATTGTCCCAAGACTTGTTGATTGATTCATAACTTTGATATTGCTTGTTCTTAAACCATTTGTATCTAGTCACCCTTATGAACTTTGAAGGTGTCATATGCATTTATGTTTTGCTACACTATGTGGGACAAGCCGAATACCACTCTTATTGTGTTTTCTATATGTGAAACAAACAAATGTCTTTCAATGCATTGTTATTCATGATCTTTGTTTGTACCTTTTTCATTTTACAACATAGTTAGAACTTCATCTTTCATGCTCATGTTTAGAGTACCTTGATCCTAGCTTTAATGTTTTACAAATACTTTGATCAAGTTTATGATGGTGCATGTCACCTAAAAACTATTCTTTCTTTTTATCACTTACCTACTCGAGGACGAGCAGGAGTTAAGCTTGGGGATGTTGATACGTTGCAAACATATCTATAATTTTTGATATGTTTTGTCCACACTTTGGAGTATTTCTATACACTTTCTTGGACTAACCTATTAACAAGATGCCAGAGTGCCAGTTGCCTGTTTTCTTCTGTTTTTGGTGCCAGAAAAGTCTGAAAATGAATATTCTCGGAATTAGACCGGACAAAAGCCAAAGTCGATATTTTACCGGAAGACTCGCGGAGCTAGAAGACGAGACGGAAAGGGGCCACAAGGTGGCCACCCCCCCTTGGCGCGGGCAACTCTAGGCCGCGCCAGGGCATGGTGTGGGCCCCCTGTCCGCCCATCGACCTTGCCTCCTCGCCTATAAGATGCCTCCCAATGAAAAAAACCTAAATCGTCAAGCCTCCAGCCACGAAAAGTTCCACAGCGCCGCCGCCACCGAAGGGGAGATTCGGGGGACAGAAAGTCTCTGTTTCGGCACCCTACCAGGACGGGGAAGTGCCCCCGGAGCCATCTCCATCGATCTCCACCGCCATCTCCATCGCCGTTGCTGATTCCTATGATGAGGAGGGAGTAGTTCTTCCTCGAGGCTAAGGGTTCTACCGGTAGCTTTGTGTTCATCTCGCTCTCTATGCATGATCATATTGTGATCATGAGCTTTGTAATCAAGTAGATCTACCTTGCTACTCAAGTGCTTTAATAGATGTCTACTCTCCCCATGTGTGTGAAAGTGACAACGTGCACACAATGGTGGAACTTAGGCTAGAGATTACAAATACTTGTTATGAGTTATATTTGGAGTTGGATGTCTTTATGAAATTGTGGTGTTTGTTGGAACCATCTAGTGCTCAAGGTGACAGTGTGGGGTTATCTAGATGGGAAAGGCTTACTTTGAGGTGTGTTGTTATAGCCCTACCATGGATTAGAGTGTCCAACCGGAGAGTAGTTCAGAGTAGTATCATAAAGAGAAGATATTTATATGAGAGTGTTCACTAGCGAAAGTATGATCCCTAGGCCTTGTTTCTAAGCATTGAAACACCGTTTGCAACTAGATCTGTTACATGTTTGCTTGCTTCCATCTTTATTTCAGTTTGCCTTTTGTCTCTTCCACGCCATCAAGCTATTTTCTGGCACCGTTGTCTTATATCTATACCACTTGTATTTTACTATATCTTCGTCGAACTAGTGCACCTATACACCTGACAAGTGTATTGGGTGTGTTGGGGACACAAGAGACTTCTTATATCTTGATTGCAGGGTTGCTTGAGAGGGGATACCTTTGACCACTTCCTCCCTGAGTTCGATAAACCTTGGGTGATCCACTTAAGGGAAAACTTGCTGCTGTTCTACAAACCTCTGCACTTGGAGGCCCAACAACTATCTACAAGAATAGAAGTGCATAGACATCAGGCCTCGAGGGAACTACTGGCAATTAAGGTGCTCCATTTAATAGAGCACATGAGCAAAGCATTAACACTCCGTGAACACATGTGATCCTCACATCAAAGCCATTCCCTCCGGTTATCCCAATTGCTGTCAATTCAAGGCCTTTGGTTTCGGACAACAATATGTGTGTACAACTTGCAGGTAAGACCATAAACAATACTATCATAATGAATCAATAACATGTTAAGATTTGAAATCATGGCAATTGGGCCCTAGTGACAAGATTAAGCATAACAAGTTGCAACAAAGTCAAAAAGCACTAATAATAGATACTATGCACCATGCCCTAACAATCTGATACAATTACATGAATGATATCATCCAATCCCTGCCATCCCCATAGCCTACAGCGGGGGATTACTCACTCATGGATGGGGAAACATGGATGGTCGATGGAGAAGCGATGGTGATGATGATGGCGATGATCTCCTCCAATTCCCCATCCCGGCAGGGTGCCAGAACGGGGTTTCTGGTTCTGAATCGCAGAAACTGGTGGTGGTGGCGCAGCAGAACTCCTTCTGGAAAAACGTCGAACCCCCCCTTTTTTTTAGGTCAAGAGGCAACTTATAGGTGAAGAGGGAGGCCGAGGGGGTGACCGAGGCGGCCACACCACCCCTTGGCGCGAAAAGGCCTCGCCCGCATGGCCAGGTGGTGTGGGCCCCTCGTGGCCCTCCTCAGTCTCGTCTTCTAGCTCCGTGAGTCTTCTAGTGAAATAGGATTTTTAGCATATTTTCCGGGATTTTTCCTGATAGTTAATTTTCTACACAAAAACTAGACACCAAGGTAATTCTGCTGAAAACAGCGCCAGTCCATGTTAGTTCTATCCAAATCACACAAGTTTAGAGGATAAACAATAGAAAAAGTGTTCGAAAAAGTAGATACGTTTTGGACGTATCAACTCCCCCCAAGCTGAGCTTATTGCTTGTCTTCAAGCAATTCAGTTGAAAACTGAGTGCGATAAAAGAAACTTTTATGAACACATTTGCTTCATATGATGTATATATTCTCAGCATATGATCAACTACTTAAGCAATTCATAATAAAGAGTATGCAAATAAGATTACTTAATAGTCATTGCAAGCTATGAAGAGATTCCAACTCAAAAAATAGTAAATAGCATGAAACATAAACATAAGAAACATTGCAATGCTCATAATAGAGTGGTATCTCTCTTGCCTTTGATTGTAGAGCAACATAAATGCCAAGGCACCTATGAAGTTCAAGTGAAGACTAGAAGTAAAGATATCAAAGATACATGCATCAAAGTCATGACATAATTAATCAATATTTGAGACAAGCACATTACACTAAGAATGACAACTATGCTCTCAAGAAAGTGCTCATAGAATATGTGATGACTCGATAAGGAAATGAAAAGGTTTTGAAAAGTTTGAAAGGCTTCCAAATGGTGAAAGTATGGTACTTATTAGCTTTGAGCTCTCATTTCCTCTATAATAAGCATCTTTAAATGGTTAAGGTGAAAGTGAGGTCCAATCTGAGTTATATGCTTGACAGACCATAAACTAGAAATCTCATGTCCCTTGAGTATGAGGGTCGCACCTCATGCTACTCAACTTTAGTTACCGGTAAGTTCTTGTCATCGTAAATACATGTGTATCATAGAGAACCGCCAACGGGATACCGCTTGCCCGATGATACGGAAGAATCCCCACATCAAAATGACAAGGCAAGCAGACAACGAGCATCTCAGCATTCTTCTTATTTACCATGGGAATATGGTGCTTTTTTCTCTCTTTCTCCTTTTCATAATCTTTTTTTTCTCTTTTTCTCCTTTTTCTCAATATAGGACTCTTTTTTTATAAGAAGAATGCTTCATAGACAGCTCATTATGGTTATGCTGCAGGTTTCCACCATGATTAGGCATGGATTAGACCAGCGGCCCAGGCGTTTCTCTAACACACATACATAAATCCACAGACTTACAAGCTCCCCTTTTATTTCACACCGATGATATCCGTAAACAAAAGAGCATGATATCAACGGGGTATATATTTACAGGTGTTGAAAGCGTTCCCCATGACAACATGGTTCTGCTAATCCCCAGCCTATAATTTGCAAGCATATAACTTTCATGGGCAGTCACAATGGTTCGGGTTTATTAAGTGCAAAAAATAAAGTGTGCCATCAAGTTCATGAGAGCTTTACTAACTAACTTTATCATCACAAGCAAACATTTTAATTGGAAGGAAACTAGGCATATTTAATATGCACGGAATAGCAAATGATGCTAATAGGTAGGTATGGTGCACACTTTTGGCAATATTGGTTTTGGGGAGTTGGAAACACGAGTAAAGATCAAACTCACTACAAGTGAAGGCTAGCAATAATAAGGGAGCGACAAACGAGAGAGCAATAACTGTCATAATCATGCTTGCAACAAAACAAGACTAATCATGGCATGAAAGTGATTCAAGACCCCTGAGGCAAAATAATTCATCGAGGCTTAACTGATTGATTGTTTCAGTCATATGCATGCGTGAGCATGTGCCAAGTCAATTCAAGTGAAACATTCAGAGGAGGATACCACAGTGTCATACCAAGTTATGAATAGAACAATGCAAGCAAACATTCATATGACATGCTACAAACCATTAACAAGCTGGAACTAATCATAGGAAAGCAAGAACTACTAAGCATCCATAAATAACATACACCTTACATGAACAGGCTAATCATGCCCACAATGATGAGTATATGTACAAAAATGAAAACAAATAGAGTTCGTTACCAGCCTCTTACCACACCTCAAGTTGTCATTAATCCTCATTATTGCCCTTCACTTGTGTGGCTTGAATAATAACGTGAAACCAAATTCCACTGAGGACTGTTGAACCCTGCAATAAACTTCACAAAACCAAAGAAGAACAACAAATATTTTTGTGTTTTTGATTTTTAAAGGCAAGAACAAAAAGGAAAAACAAGCAAAGCGAAATCTTTTTGGGTTTTTCAAATATTTCAAACAAAGCAAAAAGGAAGAAGCAAACCAAGGCAAAAAAATAAAAGAAGCAAACAAAGAGAAACAAAGAAAATATTTTTGGTCTTTTTGTGTTTAAGAAAGCAAAAGTAAAGAAAGAACGAAAACTAAAAGAGAACGAAACATGGATATACAAAGTACCGACGGAACATGATATGGAGATGAGTGTGATGTCGGTGTACCTCCCCCCAAGCTTAGGATTTTGGCCTAAGTGGGTATCAATCCCAAGCTGGCCAAGATGGAGCGCCGCCGTAGTACGGCGAGGAGGTACCCTCGTCCTGATACGAGATCGAGGACGCCCCACCGTAGTGCGTAGAATAGTCGTAAGAAGGCACATCCTCCCGGTGCTGCCTGTGGATACCAAGCAAGCGGAGTTGCTCGTCCACCCCCTCCTTGGAACGCTACCATGGTCTCCTGTAAATACTGAATAAAGTAGATTGTGGCAAAGGAATTTCCCTCTCATCTCCGTCAGTAAACAACATCATGTATACTAAACCCACCGTACTAGAGTCAGCAGTGACAAAGTGATGCGTTTTCATGGCAGCAAGATCAAGTCTTTATGGTGCCAACACAGTGTCATTAGGATCCACAGAGAGTTACAAAGCAGCAATCATGCGTGAGGCAATAATGCCCCCATAAATAGGTACCATAGCAGCTAGGAGGCGAGCAATGAGAGAGCCAAGATTGTACTTGGTATCATTATTAAGTGCAGCAGCGAGGAAGGCTAGATGATAGTTAGAAATATTACTAGTGTTCTCCCTACCAAGAATGCTAGTGGCAAGATAATAAGCAAAATATCTAAGAGCTGGGAGTTGAATGTTCCTTATCTTCCCGCGCTGAGCTACGCGGTCATCGTCATTTGTCACACTATGATAGAGCTCCAGCAAATCAGCGGGTCGACCATGGATCTTCTTCACTATCCTCGCCATGTCTATACCTATAATGCTGCAAAATCTTTCCAATGACATGGTAATAGGCTGATTATAAATTCTGAAAGAAACAGTTGACTAATAAGGGGTGTTAGTGAAAACGAAACTCTCAACGAAAGTTTTGGTGAGCACGGCATATTGCTCACTCTCATCTTCATGTAGGTGGTCATGCCAACCCTCTGAACTAGTAGTAAGAAATCATTGAGGATCCCTGCAGCTTGCAAAAAGGTAAAACAAGGGAAGGTAGATGGGTCAGCATCTCCCTCATCTCCTTCATTGCCAAAGCGTGGTGCAATAAGATCTTCATTGTATGATGGCCTAAACTGAGAGGCTGATCTTGAAGGCCTTGCCCTCCTGGGTGTGTCCCTCTCAAATATTTCTCCAAAGGTGTGGTTGTTCATCTTTGATATTCTGAAATTTAAACATCCATTATACAAGTGATTGCAAAGTGAATACATAATGAAAGGAACTACCCATAGAGACTTGTAAGAGGCCTAAATATGCATCAAAACAAAATCTCTAAGCATTGGACAAGCTTACAAGCTCTCATAACCTGTCACCTACAGCAGCAAAATACTCAAGATATAAACCACTAAACACAAATCTACCCTGACAAGCGGAGTAGTCACATACCGGAGAACAATTGCTCCAAATTTTAGCAGCAAAGATAGGCTGAGCAAGGAGATCGAAAAATCGTGGGCGAGAACAACAAGAACGTGATTTCGAGCAATGAGCTGGTGTTTTCTCGGGAGAGAGAAGGCAGTGGGAAGTGAGAGAGTGAGTGGAGGGCCAGGGTGGCCCACACCATGGCTAGGCGTGCCCTTAGGGTGGCCGCGCCACTAGGTGGTGTGCCTGCCTGGTGGGCTCCCCTGGGTCACTCCAGGCACTCCTCTGCCCCTTTTTTCACGTAAAAATTTAATATGAATTTTCTGGAAATTTTCGAGACACTTTATTTTTGAGCAATTTTCAGGTATAGATGAATGAATTTCTGACAGAAAGATGTTTTTGGAATGATGCAATGGCAAAACAAAACTAAAACTTCAGAAGTTCTAAGACACTCTAATAAGCAACTAACTAGCAACAGAAAAATAAACTAAATGAAAGCAAAAACTAAAATGGATAAAATAAAAGTAAGCAAAGATAATCATGGTGAAAACATTGTTTTGTTCATTAAAATCCCTTTGTTAACAAGGTTGATCAGGTCTTGTTACCAAAACAATTTTATATGAAACAAAACTTTGCATTACACTAATGATTATGGTACCTCAACTTTGATAGCAATGGTCCCAATCATAATAGTTTCATATTTTTCTCTTGGTATGGGACAATATATTTCTCCAACTTGAATGCCCTCAACATGTTCAATTGAATTTAAACCATAAGTCTTATCAATCTTCTTGGGGAAATAGACAGTATGCTCCTTTTCATTAACACTAAAAGTCACCTTTCCTTGATTACAATTATTAACAACTCTTGTAGTATTAAGAAAAGGTCTCCCAAGAATAATAGACATATTGTCATCTTCAGGCATTCCAAGCATAACAAAATCAGTTAGTATCAAGCAATTATGAGCCACTTGAACAGGTACATCCTCACATATACCAACAGGAATAGTAGTAGATTATCAGCCATTTGCAAAGATATATCAGTTGGTATTAGTTTTTCCAGTTGAAGTCCCTTATAGAGAGAGAAAGGCATAACACTAACTCCTGCTCCCAAATCACACAAAGCAGTTCAAACATAACTATTTTTAATAGAGCATGGAATATTTGGAATCCCTGAGTCTCCAAGTTTCTTTGGAACCTTACTATTAAAGAAATAATTAGCAAGCAAAGTAGAAATTTCTTCATTAGGGATCTTCCTTTTATTAGAGACAATATCCTTCAAATACTTTGAATAAGGAGGCAATTTAATAACATCAGTCAAAGGTATTTGCAAAAATAAAGGTTTCATCCACTCACAAAACTTATTATAGTGTTCATCTTCCTTTGACTTGTGTTTCTTATCAGGGAAAGGCATAGGTTTTTGGACCCAAGGCTCTCTTTCACTACCATGTTTCTTAGCAACAAAATTTTCTTTTGTGTATTTAGTATTCTTAGTGTGCCTTTGAGGTTCTTCTTCAACTTTTTCTTTATCAAGAACATCATTTTCCTCATTACCACTTTCATTTTCAGCATTAGAGACAGATATACTATTAGGATCTTTAGCAGGTTCAGAGGATTCCACAATAGTTTTATGTTTCTTTTTTCTTTTCTTAGGAGTAGTACCACTATTTTCAGCTTGTTGTGAATCCTGCTCAATTCTTATAGGATGTCCCTAAGGATATAGAGGATCATGGGTGGCAGCACCACTTCTCGTTCTAATTTCATAAGCATGTTTTTCTTTAGCAGCATTACTAGCAAGTCTTTTTGTACTTTAATAAGCTGATCAATTTGAGTTTGAACCATTTGAAAATGTTTAACAAGCATTTTAACATCATTAGAGGTTCTTTCCACAATATCCTTTAACTCAACAATAGCTCTAGAGTTTTCCATTAGATGATTTTGCACCCTTTTATTAAAATTATCTTGCTTAACAATAAAAACATTAAATTCTTCTAAGCATTGATCAGGAGGTTTAGAGTAAGGAATATCACCTTCATCAAAATGTTGGAGAGAGTGTACCTCAATAGTGGATGGGTGGGGGATTGGCTTACATAGTTCTTCTATAGGAGGTAAATTCTTGACATCTGCAGCTTTAATTCCCTTCTCCTTAAGACATTTCTTGGCTTCCTTCATCACTTCATCATTTAGTTCAATAACTCCCCTCTTCTTTGATGTTGGTGTAGGTGCAGGAATAGTTAACTCAGGTGTAGTTTTCTCAGGTATAGTTGGTTCAGGAGGAGTCCAATATTCATAATTCTTGCTTATTTTAGCCATTAGTTCCTCAGCTTCCTTGGGAGTCCTATTCCTAAAAACACAATCAACACAACTATCCAGGTATGTCCTAGATTATTTAGTTAGTCCATTATAAAATATATCAAGAAGCTCATTCTTAGGTAATGGACATCCAGCCTGTGCATGAATCAAAGCACAAAAACTTGCCCATGATTCAGGCAATATCTCTTTTTTGCCCTGTTTAAAATAAAAAAGTTCCTGCAAAATAGCATGTCTAGCACTAGGTGGGAAATATTTCTGAAGGAAGGTACTAATCAAGCAATCAGGGCTATCAACAGATCCAGGAGGTAAATTATTAAACAAAGTTTTAGCTTCTCCTTTCAATGAAAAAGGGAAAATTTTAGCAACAAAGTAGGTGTGCATCTTAATATCATCAGAAAATAAGCCACTCATGGTAGAAAGCTCAGTCATATGTGCTACCGCACTTTCATTCTTAGTCCCACAAAAAGGTTCTTTCTCAATAATAGTAATGTAAGATAAATCAAGAGAGAAATCATAATCCTTATCTTCAATGTTTATGGGAGATGCATCAAACTTAGCATTGGGAGACAATTTGGGTTTTATAGTACGCCTCTCAAGGAGACTCTTAATAGCACTCCTATCATGGGTGTTTTGACATTCTTTAATAAATATATCAGTCATTTCTATATATCCGTCTTCAATATCATAGCTCTCTCTAGACTCAGGTGAACTGATAGGTCTAGTAGAGTCTTCATTAGGAGTTTCAGTATTTCCAGCTATAGCTCTAGCAATCGTAGCATCTAGGAAAGGACCTAATGAACCAGTCTTATCAAGGACAGTAGAAGAAGCATCATAAGTATCAAAAGTTTCAGAATCAGCAGTAGTAGCAGTGTGTGTAGCATGTGTATGTGGTGGTGTAAGGAGCTTACTCATAACAGATCGTGAATCAAGAGCAACATAGGTGTTCAGAACCGTACCTCTCTGATGTCTACGCACTTCTATTCTTGTAGACAATTGTTGGGCCTCCAAGTGCAGAGGTTTGTAGAACAGCAGCAAGTTTTCCCTTCAGTGGATCACCCAAGGTTTATCGAACTCATGGAGGAAGTGGTCAAAGGTATCCCCTCTCAAGCAACCCTGCAATCAAGATACAAGAAGTCTCTTGTGTCCCCATGCTGGCTCGTGGTTGATGTCGAGCTCGTTGGGGAACCCCAAGAGGAAGGTATGATGAGCACATCAGTAAGTTTCCCTCAGTTATGAAACCAAGGTTATCAATCCAGTAGGAGCAAGGAAACACCCCAAAGGTGTAGCTAGCTGAACGTTGGCAGGGCGCACTACCGGTGCCAGCAACAACGTGGAGACCTACACAACACAACCACAGAACTCTGTCCCCAACTTGCGATGAGGTTGTCAATCTCACCGGTTTTGCTGAAAACAAAGGATTAAACGTATCAAATGGAAGGAAGTAATAGTTTGTAGAAAGTAAACACAAAGTAGTAAACAGTTTCTAGATTGTATGTAAAAGAAAGGATCGGGGTCCATAGTTCACTAGAGGTGGCTCTCCTTAAGATAGATAACATGTTGGGTGAACAAATTACAGCGGGGCAATTGACAAACATCGAGAAAGCATATAAGCATATACTAATCATCTTGACTCCTTTGAGATTCGATTGGGCATTACAACATTATACATAGACTGTCATCCAACTGCATCTATGACTAATAATCCACCTTCAGGTTATCATCCAAACCCCCTCCAGTATTAAGTTGCAAGCAACAGATTATTACTTTACGAATTGCGTGTAAAGTAAACAATGCGATTGTTCTATGAACAAAGGATTGTTGTTTTCTCCCTAGTAGCAACAACACATCTAGTACCTTAGAGATTTCTGTCACTTCCCCAGATTACCAGAGGCATGAACCCACTATCGAGTATAAATACTAACTCTTGGAGTTGCTAGCATCTACTTGGCCAAGATAGCTACTAACAACGGAAAGCATGCAAGATCACAAATAACAAAGACATGATAGAATCAATAATCAATCTGAAATAGCATCTCAATATCCATCGGATCCCCGCAAACACAACATGTAAAATTACAAATAGATGATCTTGACTCTTTCGTGGAATTTTGAGACGACGGCGGCTACAGACTCTTTCTTGGAATTTTGATCGGGTACTTAGGGTTTCCGTATCAGAGGCAAT
This sequence comes from Avena eriantha, assembly GCA_910589775.1. Classification (NCBI taxonomy): domain Eukaryota; kingdom Viridiplantae; phylum Streptophyta; class Magnoliopsida; order Poales; family Poaceae; genus Avena; species Avena eriantha. The sequence goes on along the minus strand of OU342744.1, from coordinate 132,841,832 downwards.
ATATAGGCGGAAGGAGAGGCCGGGGGGTGCTGGGGTCAGCCAGACCACCCCCTGGCGCGGGCCAGGCCTGGCCGCGCGGCCAGGTGGTGTGGCAAGGCCCCAACCCCTCTCCGTCTCGTATTCTGGCTCCAGATGTCTTCCGATAAAATAGCAACTTTGGCTTTTGTCCCGTCCAATTCCGAGAATATTCATTTTCTGACTTCCTAGAACCAAAAACAGCAGAAAACAGGCAGCTGGCACTGTGGCTCTTGTTAATAGGTTAGTCCAAGAAATCATATGAAAATTACTCCAAAGTGTGGACAAAACACAAGAAAGTAGATAAAACCAAGCATGGAACATCAAAAATTATAGATACATTTGCAATGTATCAACACCCCCAAGCTTAACTCCTGCTCGTCCTCGAGTAGGTAAGTGATAAAAAGAAAGAATAATTTTTGAGGTGACATCCACCATCATAAACTTGATCAAAGTATTTGTAAAACATTCAAAGATGGGATCATAGTACTTCAATCATAACATGAAAGACAACGTTCTAGCCATAAGACAAAGCAACTATGTTGCAACATGAAAAGTCACAAACAAAAGATTCATGAATAACAATGCTTTGCAAGACGTTTGTTTGTTTCACATAACGAAAACATAGCATAGTAGCATTCAGCTTGTCCATCATAGATTAGCAAATATAAATGCATATGACACCTTCAAAGTTCATAAGAGTGACTAGATACAAATAGTTTAAAACAAGCAATATCAAGTTATGCATCAATCAACTAGTCTTGGGACAATGCACATAGAACTAAGAATGGCCACTATGCTCTCAAAGTAGGTGCATAAATATAGAAGGTGGAGACTCAACATGAAAGTAAAAGAAAGGCCTTCATAGAAGGAAGTAGGGATTAAAGTTTCATAAAGAGATTCCAAAAATTATGGTATTTGTTAGCTTTCAGCTCTCATTGCCCCTATCAAAAGCATCTTGAAGGTGGTTAAGGTTAAAGTGACACAACTAAGAGGATATGCTTGAAAAGTTATAAACTGAAATCTCATGCCCCTTACTTACGAAGACCGAACCTCATGCTACTCAACTTTAGTCACAAGTAAGCTCTTGTCATTGTAAGTACACATTTATCATAAAGAACCGCCAACGGGGTACCCCTTGCACATGACACAGGAGCTATCCCATAATCAAAATGACAAGGCAAGCAGCTATGAGCATCTCAGCGATCTTTTTATTTGCTATTTGCATAGGTTTTTATTGAGGATGCCTCATAGAGTGCTCATTATGGTGATGTTGCAAGTTTCCACCATGATTAAGCATGGCTTAGGCTAGCGGCCCAGGCGTTTCTCTAACACACATACAAACTCCATGATCTTACAAGTTCCACTTTTATTTCACACCGCCGGGATCCATAAGCAAAAGAACATGATATCAACGGGGTACAAAGTACAAGTGAAATGTTGAAAGCGTTCTCCATGATACATGGTTCTGCTAATTTTAACCTATAAAGCGCAAGCATATACGCAACAAAGAAGGACCCAGTGTTTCATGTTTATTAAATGCAAAAAGTAAAGTGTGCCATCAAGTTCGTGAGAGCTTTAATCACTAGTTTTCTCATAACAAGTTTAATTTGGAAGGTAGACAAAAACATGTATATACTTGGAATAGCATATGCTAGTAGGTAGTTATGGTGGACTCTTTGGAATAACTTGGTTTAAGGAGTTGGATGCATGAGTGGAACTCATACTTGGTTGTGGAGGCTAGCAAAAGACTAGGAGCGACAAACTAAGAGAGCAATAATGGCCATAATCACGCAGAGCGACAAAACATCATTGATCAAAGCATAAAGTGATACTAGAAGTTGAAAAGTAAAGGATCATAAAGGCTATGGTGACTTGAGATAGTCATAACATGGTGTGAGCATGTGCCAAGTCAACCCAAATAAAGCATCAAAGGAGAATACCACAATACTATGCTTTAATATGCTAAAACAACGCATGATTCATCCAAGGCACATTAAGCAATCTCAATTGTTTATAACAAGTCATGCTACAACAAATAATACTAAGCATAAAGCCAAAACAATATCAAGCATGGCATGACAAAGCATAGGCAACAGTCAAAAACAAGCTCCTTTTTACCACTTAAGCATGAAATTTCCTACTCTTTTCCAATCCAAACCAACTTATTTGAAAACTAATGTATGAATGAGGGGGTCCAACCAATTTATTCAAGCAAACTAAGCAAACGAAAACCTAAAACAAAAATTAAGACGCTCCAAGAACAACACAATTGTGCATTAAATAATACAAATGAAGTGTTTGGAAAAAACCTGAATTTTTTTATTGATGAAGAAGGGGATGCCTTGGGCATCCCCAAGCTTTGACGCTTGTACTTCTTGGATATTTCTTGGGTTGGCACGGGTGGCATCCCCAAGCTTTAGCTTTATTCCATTCTTCATCTCATTACATCATTCTTTCCTTAAGACCTGAAATTTTTCCTTCATACAAAACTTCACATAATCTTCATTAGCAACATTAGTGTACTCAAGGTAATAAATGTTTGTGTTCAGTTTCAACACCAATAAAACTTCCATTAAAACACAAGCTATTGTAGCATTTACCTTGAAAAGCTCAATTCCCCAAAGAACTCAAAAAGGAACCAACAAGAAGCAAATGCAAATAATGGCAGAAATATGTCAAAACAGACCAGCAGGTAAAGACGAATTTTTTCGAAGACCTTCTGTTGCTAAAATCAAAACGTGTTGAACTAACAAAAGTTAGATAACAACCTAGGGCAGAAGCAAAAAAACTCACGCCTCAAAAGGACGTACAGATATTTTACGCGAATTTTTACGGTGAAGAACATAAATCTGTTTTGGGACAACAACTTTCCCAAGCATTACTTCCCTCTCATTAGAGGTTACTCTTGGCACAAAAAGCAAAGAAAAGGATAAGGAGAGGTTATTACTGAAGCAATAACTTCCAAGACTCATCTAAAACTTTTGGGTTATCTTCCAATAAGTACTTTTCTTTAACGCCTTTAAGTTAGGCATGATAGTTTAAGAAGATGCTCACATAAGAAATATGAATTGAAGTAAAAGAGAGCATCAAGAAGCAAATTCAAAACACATTTAAGTCTAACCCACTCGCTATGCACAGGAATCTTGTAAAGAAACAAGTCATGAAAGCACAAAACAACAAGCATAGGAAAGCAAAACAAGTGCAACTTCAAGACTTTCAACATAAAGAGGTGAAACTTAATAATGTTGAGATACATAAGCCCATGTTTCCCTCTCTCATAATAACTTTCAGTAACAAAATGAATAAAATTAACAATATAACTATCACATAAAACATTCTTATCATGAGCCACATGCATAAAACAATTATTACTCTCCCTATAAGTATAGTCATTCTTATTAATCGTAGTGGGAGAAAATTCAACAAAATAGCTATCATTATTATTCTTATCACCATAAACATAAAATATAGGAGGCATATTGTAATCATAATGAATTTTCTCCTCAATAGTAGGTGGACTGAGAATATCATATTCATCATTATAATCATCATATATTTGAGGTTTGGTATCATCATAAGCAATACAATAGCTATCTTCCAAAGTTGGGGAACTAAAAAGATCATTTTCATAAAAACTAGCTTCCCCAAGCTTAGACTTTTCCATATCATTAGCAATAATGGTGTCCAAAGAATTCATATTAACAACATTGCTATTAGCATGCAAATAAAGTTCCATAGGTTTTTTAATTTTCTCTTCAAACACTTCATGTCCTAACTCAAGATAAATACTATAAATCTCTCTAATTTTGTTGTTGTTTTCCACTAAGCCTAACTAGTGAAAACAAGAAACAAAAAGACAAAATTGCAGAATCTAAAGGAAACAACTTCGAGCACTCACACCGGAGGATGTGAGTACCTTTTACCTTACCTCCACGGCAACATCGCCAGAAAATAGCTTGATGTCTATGCACTTCTATTCTTGTAAATAGTTGTTGGGCCTCCAAGTGTAGAGGTTTGTAGAACAGCAACAAGTTTTCCCTTAAGTGGATCACCCAAGGTTTATCGAACTCAGGGAGGAAGTGGTCAAAGGTATCCCCTCTCAAGCAACCCTGCAATCAAGATACAAGAAGTATCTTGTGTCCCCAACACACCCAATACACTTGTCAGGTGTATAGGTGCACTAGTTCGGCGAAGAGATAGTGAAATACAAGTGGTATAGATATAAGACAACGGTGCCAGAAAATAGCTTGATGGCGTGGAAGAGACTAAAGGCAAACTGAAATAAAGATGGAAGCAAGCAAACATGTATCAGATCTAATTGCAAACGATGTTTCAATGTTTAGAAACAAGGCCTAGGGATCATACTTTCACTAGTGAACACTCTCATATAAATATTTTCTCTTTATGATACTACTCTTAACTACTCTCTGGTTGGACACTCTAATCCATGGTAGGGCTATAACAGCACACCTCAAAGTAAGCATTTCCCATCTAGATAACCCCACACTGTCACCTCGAGCACTAGATGGTTCCAACAAACACCACAATTTCATAAAGACATCCAACTCCAAATATAACTCATAATAAGTATTTATAATCTCTAGCCTAAGTGCCACCATGGTGTGCACGCTTCCACTTTCACACACATGGGGAGAGCAGAGATCTAATAAAGCATTTGAGTAGCAAAGTAGATCTACTTGATTACAAAGCTCATGATCACAATATGATCATGCATAGAGAGATAGAGAGAGAGAGATGAACACATAGCTACCAGTAGAACCCTTAGCCTCGAGGAAGAACTACTCCCTCATCATCATGGGAATCAGCAACAGCGATGGAGATGGTGGTGGAGATTGATGGAGATGGCTCCGGGGACACTTTCCCGTCCTGGCAGGGTGCCGGAACAGAGACTTTCTGTCCCCCGAATCTCCTCTTCGGTGGCGGTAGTGTTGCGAAACTTTTCGTGGCTGGAGGCTAGACGATTTAGGCTTTTTGCATCGGGAGGCATCTTATAGGCGAAGTGGCAAGGTCGGTGGACGGTCAGGGGGGCCACACCACCTGGTGGCGTGGCCAGGGCTAGCCCGCGCCACCGTATGGTGTGCCCACCCTAGTGCCCTACTCCTTCTCTGCTTCGTGTTTCCATGTTGCTCTAGGAAAAATAGGCATATTGACTTTTGTCCCGTCTAATTCCGAGAATATTGATTTTCTGCCTTTTCTGGAACCAAAAACATAAGAAAACAGGCAACTGGCACTGTGGCATCTTGTTAATAGGTTAGTCCCAGAAAACATATAAAAATACCTCAAAGTGTTGACAAAGCAAAGCAAAGCAAAGCAAAGTAGATACTAAACAAGCATGGAACAACAAAAATTATAGATACGTTTGCAACTTTAATTCTTGACATCTGCATCTTTAGTTCCCTTCTCCTTAAGTGGATGAGTGGGGGATTGGCTTACATAGTTCTTCTATAGGAGGTAAATTCTTAACATCTACAGCTTTAATTCCCTTCTCCTTAAGACATTTCTTGGCTTCCTTCATCACTTCATCATTTAGTTCAATAACTCCCCTCTTCTTTGATGTTGGTGTAGGCGCAGGAATAGTTAATTCAGGTGTAGTTGTCTCAGGTACAGTTGGTTCAGGAGGAGTCCAATCTTAATTATTATTACTTATTTTAGCCATTAATTCCTCAGCTTCCTTAGGAGTCCTATTCCTGAAAACACAATCAGCACAACTATCCAGGTATGTCCTAGATTCTTCAGTTAGTCCATTATAAAATATATCAAGAAGCTCATTCTTAGGTAATGGACATCCAACCTGTGCATGAATCAAAGCACAAAACCTTTCCCATGATTCAAGCAATATCTCTTTTTCTCCCTGTTTAAAATCAAAAAGTTCCTACAAAATAGCATGTCTAGCACTAGGTGGGAAATATTTCTGAAGGAAGGTACTAATCAAGCAATCAGGGCTATCAACATATCCAGGAGGTAAATTATTAAACAAAGTTTTAGCTTCTCCTTTCAATGAAAAAGGGAAAATTTTAGCAACAAAGTAGGTGCGCATCTTAATATCATCAGAAAATAAGACACTCATGGTAGAAAGCTCAGTCATATGTGCTACCGCACTTTCATTCTTAGTCCCACAAAAAGGTTCTTTCCAACAATAGTAATGTAAGATAAATCAAGAGAGAAATCATAATCCGGATTTTATCCCAAACCATAACTCATATTGTTTTATTTCAATGGATCACGATGGTGCTCTTTTCAGTGTAAAAGCGATAGTCTCTAAAGCTTCAATCCTTAAAACATAATGGCAGTTTTATAAATGACACCCTTGATCTTACCTTGTCAAACATGGTTTGATTTCATCTCTCGAATATTCCATACTCCTATGGTTTATCGGGAAACACAAATCATGGAACAATTCCTCAAATCTTAGGTGTTTTTCTAAACATGTAACTCAAATATCTTCCTTTATGATCGAATCATAACTCTTTATTTTCTTGTTACAATGATTTTTCACTTCATCTTGAAAGTCTTTGAACAATTTTCAAATGTTTCATACTTCTTCCTTATTAAGTAAATATATAGATATATTCACTTAAACATCTGGAGAAAGCATATGAAGCAAAAGGATTCATCGCATATGGCTACACATAATGGACTATATACATCAACATGTATAATATCCAATAAGTTAGTCATCCGTTCCTCTTAGGCCTATGGACGGAGTTACAATTATCTCGAGGAAAGTTTCACTAGCGTCAATTGATCAAAATCAAAAAATTCCATCAACATGGAGTTTATTCATGTTTTCTTTCTAATATAATTTAACCAGCGATGTCACTTCATAAGTGATCTTTCAATCATTTGTCTTGCGACATTTTAGCAATAGTGTTTATGGATGTGATTTCTCCCACTAGACTTGTAAAAGTTCATCCATCCTTTATGGAATACGGTAATTATTTGAACAACCATTTTTCTCATAATACCGGAACAAAATAACAATTATTAAAACAAATCTTGAAGGCTAGGTTTGACGACAACGAAAAACACAATAACACTTTATTTGTTTTCGATGAACATCATCACTTATTCTCTTGCTAGTTACTTAGGCCATTGCAGTTCATGAATTGCATTGTCCTGTATGACACTTCATACCAACCAATTCGGTATCCAATACCAGTATCCAATACCTCAGAACCACATTGTTTAACAAGCAAGGAATACATCCATAACATGTATATCTTCTATATAGCTAAGTTGGACATATCCAACATTTTCTTTTCTGCCAAATATTTTATAGATTCTCTTTCAACAATTCCTTTTCTTTTAAAAGAATCTATCAACATCAATAGTGGTGTCATTCACATGACACATAGTACAAAGCGTGCATAGTCAAATACTAATACCTTTGGACTTGCACTTTGAAGTGGATCACCATTATCAAATGTTTGGTGTTCTTTCAAAAATCCATTCTTTAGTAATCTATCAGTGTAGTAAAAAATTTACTTACATCTTCTATTCATCCTTACCGTGACAACTTTCATGATCAAGCTACTATAGCCTGTAAGGAAAAATCATGAGTATAATGTTAGTTCACAAAACCTTTTGGGAGATCCGGATGCTTAGCATCTCCATCCTTCACGAATTTCATACAATATGAGAACATGTATTTTGCTAAATTATACTCTATCATAATGCAACCAAAAACAATGTTTCAGATATCACAATATCTTTCACACATGATGGTTTCTGAAACAATTTTCAGCTCCTATATAATCTTGATATTAAAACAACTTTTGAATATCAATAATCATGGAGGCAAACATGATACTTTAGATACTAACATTGGAATTCTTACTCTTGATTTAATACTACTTATTAAACTTCATGGAGTAAATAAAGTTTGCTGAAAGTTTGCGATAGGACTTATAAACTTTAGATTGACATTCAAAACAATACGATACCAGTTTGTAAAGTAAATATCCAGAATTCTATAGTTCTATTATCTCAATTAAAACTAAGCATAAGGTAGTGAATAGACGCCAATGACTATAACAAATTATGCAAATTCACTTCGATTTAGTTTATGACAAATTGAGTTCGACTAATCCAAATTAGAAATGAACTCCCACTCAAAAACGACATCCTCGTGCCTTTTTGGTGATTACATGAACCAAATCCACTACACCAAGTCCGATCATCACGTGAGTCGGTGTAGCTTCAAAGGCGAGCATCTATATGGGCGTCATATCAACTATATGACTCATGCTTAACCTTTCGGTCCGTGTTCCGAGGCCATGTCTGTACATGCTAGGCTCACCAAGTAAGAACCTTAGTACTAGCGTGTGTAAAACTGTCTTACACCCGTTGTATGAAAGCGTAGAGTCGAGTACACCCAATCATCATGTGATGTCTCGAAACACGATCCATAGAACGGTGCATACTCAAGGAAGAACACATTTTATCTTGATATCTAAATGAGGGATCATCTTACAATGCTACCAAAAGCGCCAAACTAGCAGTATAAGATGCTAACATCTAATGTCTAAAGTGAAATGATATGGTCCATGCATTTGATCTCTATCATTTGCATCGTAGTATGATCTCTATCATTCCTTTGTGTATAAGGCCAAGGTCTATGGAACTTACACGTTGAATGTGTTGTAAGAGTATCTACCATACATCTACTTACAACAATACCATATCAATACACTAGCCCAGCAACGATCTAAACTAGACGCCTCTAATTTATCAATTGCAAGTTTTACGTGGCTTAGGGCTTTCGGAGATAGAACCGTTCCCACCTATGAACATGAACCACAACGAGGATAACCAAGTTATTAGCAACTCGTTGTAAATCAGATATTGACTATAGTAGGAGAGACAGACACCCACCAGCCACTTATGCAAAATAAGTTGCATGTCAGTCGTGGAACCGGTCTCATGTACGATGACATGTAAGGTTGGTCTGGGCCGCTTCATCCCACTATGCCACCAATATCCAAAATACATAGAAGATGCAATAACATGATCATCATCGCCCACATATAAACATATGTGTACTACCCGAGCAAAGCACCTACGCATAGATCTGGCTCTGATACCACTGTTGGGTCCGCAACATAGAAAACAAAAAATTCCTACGATGAGAACTATACGCAAAGATCTATCTACTAGGTACAGAGCAACGAGTGGACATACATCCATCGAGAACTTACCCTCGAAGACAACGAGTTTTGTTAACGAGTAGGAACTCGTGGTTGATGTATTCGTACACTTGCCGATCTCAAGATCGTGAGGAAGTTCGAGCGCCGCAACTCAGCAGCGCATCCGTAATCGCACACACGTTCAAGCCACCAGACAACCTCCACCTCCTCGCTCCAGCGATCCAGCGGAAGCAGCAACTCCTTCCAGACAAAATGCCACCGGGAACATGTATCTCGCTAATCCGATACCATGGGGGAATAATTCTAGAGGGGGGAGAGATCCTTCACAAGGAGGTGTGAGGAAGAAGGAGGAAGAGGGTGGCCTTTTATAGGAGGAGGGGGGTGCCCCTCCTTCATGGCCGGCGCGTGGGGGTGACTCCTCACCTCCCCCATTCATGTGGTGGTAACCCCACCACATTAAAATGCCTCTTCACATTCCCCTTTAAAGTCCCTACTTTAAATGCATTAAAATTCTCCAAGTTTAATGCTCTCTCATTTAGTAAAACTCTTTTATTAAATTTATTCAGAATTTTGTTAATTACTTTAATTAACAAACATTCACATATAACCCCTTGCAATATTTCAATATCACATGCATAACCACTTTCTGCAATTTCACCCGAAACAATTTCCGGTTTCTATCGAAACAATTCCTGCGCTTTGCAATTCTTTTGTCTGAAACATATGTGCTCCAAAATGGTGTCCGGTAACTCTTAAGTGTGTCACCCTACGGTTCGCGAATAATGCAGACATGATTGAGACTCCTCTCAGATCAATAATCAGAAGCGGGACCTAGAGATCCATACTGACTCCTACACATTCAACGATGACTTCTGTGATCGTGAGAACCTTTAACGCTAGTAACTTGTAACTACCTCGGTGAATTACGCTCTTAGTTACATGCCTGGATGAGCGAAAGTGGTTAAAATAGTACGGTGGGGCCCGGGGCCACTCACGGTAGACCTTTCGGCCGTCCTAACCACTTCCAGAACATCGGGACAAGAATGAGCGACGTAATCGGCAGGCGAAGGGATCAACTACATACACAAGTGAGTATGTATGCAAGCCACATACAATAGTTCTCAGAGCCATTCCATCTAAAAGAAATAGAAATATTGCAACGCCATACGGCAAGATCCAAATATCCTAGATAGATATAATAGTTTCGGATAGCTCCTCATACATCAAACATCAGAGTATCAGGCGGAAGCGGAAAACAAGATCCGAGTACGGATAAGAAGCAAATCGGCATAAGATGCCACATAAATAAACACATCCCGCCCACAGATCTCATGGATCCCCGTTCCCGAAATCTCTACACCGAGTGATCGTTGCCAACATCATCTGTCTCCTCCACCCAGTATCCTTCTTGCGAGTACACCTGTTCATCTGAATCAAACAATTTATCATGTGAGACCCTAGGGGTACTCAGCAAGTCTTTAGGCCGCTAAAGGGGACACAACCTGGGGTGACGCAATTGCAGCAAAAGATAATAACTAACAAGTCTATAGATACTCGCTAACCATCTGCCTAACCAATGATAGTCGGATGTCCGTGAATTAAGAACAACAGTTATAACAGTATAATTAACAGATCCATCCTCCTCCTCGCTTACCAACGAGGAAGCGGACGCACAACCCTCATCCGTTGGCAGTTTTATTAACCATTCCATGAGTATTGCACTATTTACTAGTCAGGTACTTAGTCAATTTAAAAGCGGTACTTTAATTAGTCTTATCTATGATCGAGAAACTATGCTCCAAGTCGTCCATAACTACGGACACGGCTTTCAGAAAGATTTACCCTGTAGGGGTGCATAAATAGCAACACACACTCGATCAACCTCGGAAAAACCAACTCAAAACCCAACGAGGCATTCACGACAAAGCGGTCACAGGATTCAGAAATATTTTAGGGGGCCACCCCATTAAGCTACCCGCAACGAAGCTAGCTGACTACGAGATGGACTCAAGGTTTGCGTCAATGGCTGTAAACGACTGGGAACCCGAAAGTGTGATTGGGCTTGTCGATACCGCGAAAACACTCCACATCCAAAACAGTACAGGTGCTCCATGCACAATATTGAATAAAACAGTAAGCATGGCATAAGTACAGAATAGTAACAAAGCCCAAACTACTTTGTGGCCCCAAGAAATAAGAATGAATCAAGCTCTGGCTCAGGAGGGTCCATAAGGCCTCCCGGATGTGGATAGTGCGAATAGTCAAGGAACAGGAATCAAGTACTCGGGGTCCTACGGGACACAAGTGAGCGTGGAAAAAACCAAATAGCAGATATTGCTCACCGGTGCCTCTTTCATTAGTTATCCCATTACTACTCAGGTTAAGTTGTGTAGGAACCTCGTTATCCATCAGACACTCACATACCCTACACATACTTTTCTACGACTCGCATGGCTCAAACAACTCCTGTAGTAATGGCTCATGGGATGGAGGAACAAGCTTCGGTGGGGTTTAAAAGTAAAGGCTATGCAGTACTTGGGATTCAATTTAATGCAATCGCGTCTCAATGATGCAAGAATAAGATAGAGGCAATAGGTACTATATGTATGCAAGCATGTGGTAGTGCTTGCCTGGCAGCTCAGTTGAAGCGAGAGATGGATCTAGGTAGTACTCCTGTGATTCCTGGTAATTCTCCTACTGGGCGTCTATTCGAAGAAGAACCAAACAAACAAGGGCCAACATAAATAAAGTGCACAAGCATATGAATTAAAATGCGACAAGCAAACAAGCATGCCATGATGAATGATGCACAATTTACATGGCTTTAAAGTAGCATGGCATGGTGAGGTGTGGGGTACAAGAATAAAGTATTTTATTATTTGTTTAGTCAAGTTTTATTGCCATAAACAGTTCTGATTTTTAAATATGGCATGATGCATGATTCAATTCAGAACAAGGGATGCATAGATAGAACGGGCTCGTCACGCTGATCGATTTAGACATATTATTTGTCAAATTTGGAGTTGTAGAATTAAAGTTATTAATTTGTTAAGAAAAGGACATTTTATTGTAATTTTAATCATCTCGAAATTTTAAAGTGCTCAAATAATATTTTGAAGGCCATATTTGAAATCCTCACATTTTTCTGATTCAAAACATGTATTATTTGGATTTATAATTTAAAAGTTATTTAAAATCTGGTTTGAATTTGAATTTAAACAATTTTTAATTTGTTTTGTTAAAACAGGTAGCCAGGGAAACTTTTTACACCCAGACGGATCCAACCCAAGTCACTGACGGGTGGGCCGCTGCTGACTGGGCGAGATCCGCGCGCAAATCTTTTTACACCTCAGGCTTGCCTAGCCACTGCGATTGACAGGTGGGGTTAGCGGCTATGGGTCCACGTGCCAGTGGCTGAACCCGCAAAGGATGACAGGTGGGGACGTGCTGGAGCGCGGGTTGAGCTTTACAAAAACTGGGGTGCCTTTCTGTAAAAAGTATGCAGCAGCTGGCAGGTGGGGTCGCGAGTACCGCGGGTTGAGCGAGAGATAACATAGGGGGCTATTTGCAAAAGGGGGGGCACTATGGATCTACTCCACGGTCTGACGGCCAGATCCGCGCGCGGCAGTGGCGGTGAGGCGCGAGGGATCAAACCGGGGACCTGGGGCTCACGCTCAGGGGCGGTAACCAGTGCGGCTGAGTGAGGGATGGTGTCAGGAAAGCGGACGGGCGCTAGATAGGTCACTGCGCGACGGGCGACGTGCAGACGCGCGCGACCACGGCGCACTAAGAGTGCTCGGCGAAACGCCTGCCGCGGCTAGGGTTTTATGGCGAGGCAGAGGGTGTCTAGGCGGGAGAGGGACTCACCGCGGGGTGGTTGACGGCGGCGGATCAGGGCGGGACGCAGCAGAACGTCGACGGAGCTGGCGAACGGCGGCGCTAGGGTTTCGGTGGACGTCGTCGTGCTGCGGCAGTTGTGGGGCTCCTCCTCCTCGCTGGCGCGTACGGGGCGACTCAGAAGAACCCCCTCGGCCTCCTTGATCACCTCCACGTTGCGCACGCCGGCTGGAACGAGGAGTCTGCGGTGGTGCTGGTGGTGATCGGCGGCCGGAGTTGGAGAAGGAGGGGTACGGGGTAGCTGGGGAGGAGAGGGGAGGAAGGGCACACGCGCTGGTAGATCTGGAATGATGCCAGGACGGAGGGGAGGATAGGGACGGGGTAGGAGGGTGAGGCCGTGGGGTAGACGGTGGAAAGGTGGCTCGGCCCCTTTTTCCTCCTCTCCTTCACGTGCTCGAGCTGGGGCTCGGCTTGGGCAGGGCAGGGAGCATGGCAGGTGGGCCAGGAAGAGCTTTAGGCGGGCAGGCTCGGCTGGGCCAGCATGGTAGGGAGGGAGAAAGGAAGGGAGCTCGGGTAGGAGCTAGGGTTGGTTAGAGAGGGTGGCTCGGGTTAGGGTTTTTAGTTAGGGTTGGGGTAGATGAGGTGGTAGAGTAGGTAGGGTAGGCATGGTGGGGTAGGTCAGGGGTGATACCCCGGTTTAGAGAGAGAGAGAAGAGCTCGGCTAGGTAGAGAGAAAAGAGAGAGAGTAGAGGGTTTAGGATAATCTAAGGTGGTAGATTAACATGGTTAAGGTAGGGTGATGATTGCAACTAGAGTTTAGGGGTAAGGAGGAGATGGGGAGGACATGGTGTAGGGTTTCCTTTAAGGTGGCATGAGCAAGTGTATAGGAGAAAAAAAGGGGGGGATGGTATCTCACATGATCATGCATGGCATGGATGGTAAGGGTGATAAGGTGGAGATGGTGAGAGGAGACAAACCTCACAAGGAGAAAGATCCACTCAAAACCAAAGACAACCCAAAAGAAAAGAAATGGTGATGGTTGCATGGCCCATGCAAAGGCAGTAAATGCCAAGTTTTAATCTTGTGAAAACAAAATAATTAACAAGGCATGACTCCCATGCATTACCAAATTATGGAATAAAGGCCAAGCAAAAGAAAATAGAATTGGGTCCATCCCATCTTCCATGAGCTAGATTAAATACCCAAAAGAAAATAAAATCTCATGGGTAAATAGATGGTGGAATTATAAGGTGTTGATAAAGAAAAGTGGTGGAGTGGAATAAAAGATATGCCCCCAACTCAACTTGGGCATCAAGCATTTATCAAGATTCAAATACACTATATCAAGAGCCAAATACAAATAGTAATGCATATGAGAGGAGAACCAAAAGAAAGGGTTTTATATGATGCTCAAATGTAAGGTGGCATGATGACATGAGCATGATATAATTATGATGCAACAATTATATATAGGAAGTAGCCATTATATTACTAGACCAAGTAGCATTACAATTGTTAGACAATTGGGATGCTACATAACTAAATCCCTTTGTCTCGCGATATATTACATGTCTGAGATTCGATCATTGGTATCTCCATACCTAGTTTGATCTCGTTACCGACATGCACTCTTTTCTCATTCCTGTGATATAACATTCTAGTGATCACATCACTTTCTTGCAAGCTATCTTAATGTGATATCACCGAGAGGGCCCAGAGTATATCTATCCGTCATCGGGATTGACAAATTCTACTCTTGATCCATGAGCCTTAACATAACACCTTCGTAGCACTGAACCCATCTTTATAGTCACCCTGTTACGGTGTGACGTTTGATGTTATCAAGATACTCTTCCGGTGTTAGCAATTAACATGATCTCATGGTCTAAGGATAAAGATTACTTCGTATGATGTTATAGCAATATAAAGATAATGACTTTGATCGTAATGCTATACTTCGGATGAATGTTCATCACATCATTCCACCAATGTTGTGACCTTGTTATTAACAACATCCAATGTCCATGATCAGGAAACCTTGATCATCTTGTTAATCAACAAGCTAGTCTATAAGAGAGGCATAACTAGGAACCCTTTTTGTTTATTAAACACACATGTATTGACGTTTCCGATCAATACAATTATAGCATGCAAAATAAACATTTATCATAAACATGGAATAAGATAATACCCACTTTATTATTGCCTCTCGGGCATATTCCCTTCACCCTCTACATGACAAGGATTTATTGGATGCTTCTTGTGCTGGATCATTCACTCGCATGGAAGAAGAAGCTAAATGGGATCTTCTGGACCGTATTCAAGATAATGCTAAAGCATGGGAGAATTACAAAGGTAGAAAGTTAGGTATAAATTATGATTATGAATGCATTGAAACTTTTATGGGAACTGATGACTTTCAAAATATTAAAAATGCTTATGGTCTAGACTCTCAAGCTATTGCTTCTTATTTTAAGGCTTTTGCTTCCTACATTGAAGTGCCTAAAAAGAAGTGGAATAAGTATCATGAACCTTATAAAGATATTACTAAGAGTGTTCCTGCAAGAAATACTGAAGTTTATACTGCTAATCATGTCTTACCTAAACCTTATATTGAGAAAATGCCTTTCCCAGTTAAGATGAAGGAACATTCTATGATAGCTAGTATGGTTAATGAAAGTACGACTGAAGCTGTTGAACCTATGGTTGATGAACCTATAATAGAAAATGTGAAAGACTTTGTTACTAAATATGAAGAAGAGGGACACACTATCCTTTGTAAGGATACATCTAATATTGTTTCACAAAGTAGTGTTATGAGAGCTAGTATTCTTGTGTTTTCTGTTAGAATAAGCGATCATTGCTATGATGGCTCTTGTGATAGTTATATTATTAAGTTTATGCATGATACTAAAAGTTATTATAAGAGAGGGAAAAGTGTTCTTATGTATCTTAATAATATCAAGTTTCCTTGTTTTATGCTGAAAGTTTTTATGTTGCACTTCTTTTGCCTTCTTATGCAAGTACCCTCTGGTTTCAACAACTTGTTTGTTTACTAAATTCCCTTGCATAGGAATTGGGTTAGACTTAAATGCGTGTGTGTTTTTTCTTCTTAATGCTCTCTTTCACCTCAATTCATATTCCTGAGTGAGCATCTTCAAAATTATCATGTCCATCTTAATGGCTATAAAGAAAGAGCTTTTTGGGAGACAACCCAATTTGTTTTTGCTTCCAGTTTGTTTTTGTTTCTTTGAGTCTTGGAAGTTATTACTTCGGTAATAACCTCTCCTTATCCGTTTTGTTTGGTTTTTGTGTCAAGATCAACCTCTAATGAGAGAGAAGTAAGATTTGGGGAAGTTGCTGTCCTAAAACAGATTTTTGTGCTTCACCGTAAAAATTCATGAGAGATCTCTGTTTGTCGGATTGAGCTGTAATTTTTTGTACTTCTGCCCCAGGTTGTTATTTAACTTTCGTTAGTTTTGCATTTTTTGATTTGAGCAACAGAAGGTTTTCGAAAAAATTGATCTTTACCTGCTGGTCTGTTTTGACAGATTTTGCCACTCTTGCATTTGCTTCTTTATTCGATTTCCTTTTTGAATTCTTTTTGGGTTTTCGGAAGGAGTTGCTACAGTAGCTTATTTTTTTATGGTTTTCAGTTGAAGTTGGACTCAAAAGGTTTTATCACTTCATATATACTAATGTTGCTAATGGAAAATGTGTGGAGTTTTGTGTGAAAGAAATTGTAGGAAGTGGAGATAATGGTGTAATAAGGAAGAGAAGGGTTTTATGACTCAAGTAATAAGTGTATGAAGATGAAGATATTGATGTTATTCAAGTGGTGACTCCGGAAGAAACTACTAGATACCAAATTTAGAGACCTGCAGAGTCCGTTTTAAAAAAGGTAACAATTCTGGTAAGAAAAGTTCCGCGAAAATACTATCCAATTATATTTTTGCAGTTTTTAGACAATAAGGAAAGCTACGAAGCGAAATAGGGACGGAAACGGAGCTAGGGTGGCTCACACCACCCTGTGGCACGGGCCCTCCCCTAGCCGCGCCACCAGGTGGTGTGGCCACTCCAGACTCCGCCTCCAACTTGTTTTCACGCAGTACCTTCCTTTTGTTATGAAACTTCGTAATATATAATCCCCCGGAGCCCCGAAGTTTGTATATCGTGTTTTCGTCGTGTTTTTGTTTCGGTCTGTTTCTGCCAGGGAGAGTCCCAGATTTGGAGCCACAATGTCTTCCACTAGATCAACCAAGGGAGATTCCTTATAAGATATCATCAACCCATACATGAGAGAGTTGAAGATTCATCCCAAGGAGTTGTTGCTTGAAGATGGGGAACTCCGGATAAAAGAAGTTCGATGCCCTAAAGGTGAAGGAAGTCTGGAGGACAGGATGGAAGCGCTGGAGCAAGAAGTCTTTAGGTACAAGAAGATGGCAGAGCACGAAGTGGATATCATCCATAAGATTTGTTCCGAACTCATCACCGAGCACCAAAAGGAGACTTATGAACTCACGGATGAAGTCCTCTCACTTTGCCAAACAACCAACGAACTGCAAGCATAGTTCTATGACGTTCAAAATCAAAACTGTGAGTATGAGGTTAGGTTTAAACGCATAAGTGTTGCTGCAAGTTTCAGGATGCTGGAAACCACGATGTCCTCTGTTGATGGGAAGCCCTTACCCTGGAAGTCATACGAAGATGAGGATACCACCACCACCACCGAAGGAGTAATTCGTCATCAGGTTTGGCATCCCCTTGGTTTGTTCCAAGCTTGGGGGAGTGCCGCGGTATCACATCACTATCCTCTATCTTTTTACCTTATTAGTAGAGTCATATCATGAATAGAGAAATTATTATGTAGGATGGTTTGCATTATCGAAGTGTCTCCCCTCTCGTTAAATATGTATCCCTTGGTGTGAGTTGCCGTTATGGAATATTAATGAGAAGTTCTATCATTCACTCTTTTGCATAGCTTATATTAGTTTTCAATTCGAGGTTATATGATTGATCTTGTTGTTAGTATCGGTATCACTTTGGGATCATTGAGTTAATTTAGTTGGTTTTGGCAAACCTGACTCGGTTAGTAGCAACACTATTTTTGAGAGTTGAATGAAAAAGATAAAAGTAGTCAAAAGAAATATAATTTCATCATCTTTCTTTCTTGATTTGCTCATAAGTCCAGTATTCTCTAGTTAAGATCTTTTGTGCTTCCAAGGAAGATTACATGTTTGTCTTTATCGCTTGTATGTTTGTTTGTTTCCTTCAACTCTTGTACTTGCTACCCACCCTTGCTAGCCACAAACCTGTACTGAGAGGGAATTCTTCTTGTGCATCCACTCCTTTAAACCAAAACCCACGCCATTTGTGTCCACCATACCTACCTATTAGCATTATTGCTATTCCAAGTAAATTATTGTTTTATCTACCTCCCAAATTAAACTTGTTATGTGAAAATTAGTGATTAAAGCTCTCGCGAACTTGATGGCACACTTTATTTTTCTTGCATTTAATAACATGAACCATTGGGTCCTTCTTTGTTGCGTATATGCTTGCGCTTTATGAGTTGAAGTTAGCAGAACCATGTATCATGGGGAATGCTTTCAACATTGCATTGGTACTTTGTACCTAGTTGATATCATGTTCTTTTGCTTATGGATCCCAGCGGTGTGAAATAAAAGTGGAACTTGTAAGATCATGGAGTTTATATGTGTGTTAGAGAAACGCCTAGGCCGCTAGCCTAAGCCATGCCTAATCATGGTGGAAACTTGCAACATAACTATAGTGAGCATTTTATGAAGCATCCTCAATAAAAACCTATGCAAATAGCAAATAAAAAGATCGCTGAGATGCTCACTGTATGCTTGCCTTGTCATTTTGATTATGGGATAGCTCCTGTGTCATGTGCAAGGGGTACCCCGTTGGAGGTTCTCAATGATACACGTGTATTTACAATGACAAGAGCTTACTCGTACTGAAGTTGAGTAGCATGAGGTTCGGTACTCATAAGTAAGGGGCATGGGACTTCAATTTATAACTTGTCAAGCATATCCTCTTAGTTGTGTCACTTTAACCTTAATCACCAAAAGATGCCTATGATAGGGCAATGAGAGCTGAAAGCTAGTAAGTATCATAATTTTTGGGAGCTCTTTATGAGACTTGCAATCCCTGCTTCCCTCTGAGAAGGGCCTTTCTTTTACTTTTTAGTTGAGTCAGTAAACCTATTCCTCTCTATCTCAGCAAGTATTTTGAGTTGTTGTGTTTCATTCATTCATATGATGATTTATTCACTCATGTTGCTTATGTTCCTTGTTTTGCACATTGCTTTTATCTGGATGTTTACTACTTTGAAAGCTATCATTGAAAACCAGTTATTTGTGAACTCTAGCAAATTATCAACTATTCTTTGACCAAGAGCTAAGTTTGCCATTACCAATTATGATTCACTTTATGTATCTTTATTGTGTTTCCTTTACTCATTGCAAGTTGAGTTATATAATAGTGAGTTGTCTTCTATTATGATCTATGTATTTGATAAATGTGATGCTTCTTGTCCGTATTCTTTTATCGACTCTTCACTCCATAAACCTCAGTTTCGCTTGGGGACAAGCAAAGTCTAAGCTTGGGGGGAGTTGATACGTCCATTTTGCATCACTATTCTAAGTCATAATTCACTGTTATTCATTGATATACTTCATATTGAGAGGTGATACTTATGTTATTTCATCTGTTTTTGCATGGTTGATGACTTTTGGGGCATGGACCGCTACAGTCAGGATTCTGATGGAAAAGGTGTTGTTTGGAGGCAAAATTCGCGAAGATCAGAAAATCCAAGAAAATACATGGAAAATCCTATTTTTCCAGAAAACGAAGGAAGCCAGAAGGGGGGCTGGAGATGGGCCACAGGGGGCCCACACCACCCCCTGGTGCGGGCCAGCCCAGGCCGTGCCACCAGGTGGTGTGGCCGCCCTGGTCCACCCCTGGCACTCCCCTCTGGCGTATATTATCCTCCCGAAACCCTAAGACTCGGGGAGCGACCATAGAAAGATTCCGCCGCCTCTGCGGGGCAGAAAACACCGAGAGAGAAAGATCTCTCCGGCAGACAGATTTCTACCGGGGGAATTCCTTCCCGGAGAGGGGAGATCGTCGCCATCAACACCACCATCAAGCTGGACTTCATCGGGATCATCATCATCATCACCACCACCATCATCACCATCAGCACCCTCATCACCATCTCCATATTGCTATGACAATTGCGTTGAATCTTGCATAGTTCATAAGGGAACTTTCTCGGTGTTGATTACTCTTTGTAGTTGATGCTATTGAGTGAACCATTGAATTATTGTTTATGTTCAGATTGTTATACATCATTATTCCATCTCTGATCATGATCTATACGATGTCTTGTGAATAGTTCGTTTTGTTCTTGAGGACGTGGGAGAAGTCATGTTGTTAGTAGTGGAGTTATGTTGAGAAAGATTCAATAGTTTGATATTTAAGTTGTGGTGTACTTCTTCTAGTGGTGTCATGTGAACGACAAATACATGGCACTTCACCTATATGGGCCTAGGGGAATGCATTGTGTATTTGGCTACTAATCGTAGGGGTTGCCGGAGTGACAGAAACCTGAACCCCCGTTAGGAAACCATTGCACAAGGGACGTAAGGGTCTTACAGTTTAAAGTTGTGGTTAGGTTTCTACCTTAATTACTTTCTTGTACTTACAGATGTTTGCAGGGGTATAATCACACATATGTATTAGTCCTAGGAAGGTCGGTATATTAGCACAGGTTCACCCACACAACACTTAGCAAGCTAAAGAAGATTAATCAACTATATGAAGCGAAATCACTTGACAGTCTTCCCATGTGTCCTCGAGAACGTTTGGTCATCTTAAGTAATACAACCGGCTTGTCCTTTGCTGCATAAAGGATTGAGCCACTTGCTGCATTTATTCCTACTGTCTTTTCTTCACTCGTATTTTGTTTACTTGCTTTATCGAAAACAACTAAAAATCTGTTTGCTAAGTATTTGCAGAGAATTCCTGATTCATACCACTAGCTAGCACCTTATGCTCCTCGTTGGGTTCAACACTCTTACTTATCGAAAATACCGCGATACACCCCCTATACTTGTGGGTCATCAGGCCTCGAGGGAACTACTGGAAATTAAGGTGCTCCTTTTAATAGAGCACCGAAGCAAAGCATTAACACTCCGTGAACACATGTGATCCTCACATCAAAGCCATTCCCTCCGGTTATCCCGATTGCTGTCACTTCGGGGCCTTTGGTTTCGGACAACAATATGTGTATACAACTTGCAGGTAAAACCATAAAATACTATCATAATGAATCAATAATATGTTCAGATCTGAAATCATGGCACTTGGGCCCTAGTGACAAGCATTAAGCATAACAAGTTGCAACAAAGTCAAAAAGCACTAACAATCTGATGCCATTACATGAACGATCTCATCCAATCCCTACCATCCCCATAGCCTACATCGGGGGATTACTCACTCATGGATGGGGGAAACATGGATGGTCGATGGAGAAGCGATGGTGATGATGATGGCGATGATCTCCTCCAATTCCCCATCCCGGCAGGGTGCCAGAACGGAGTTTCTGGTTCTGAATCATGGAATCTGGTGGTGGCGGCGCAGCGGAACTCTTTCTGGTAAAACATTGAACCCCCCTTGGTTTCTAGGTCAAGAGGCAACTTATAGGCGAAGAGGGAGGCCGAGGGGGTGACCGAGGCGGCCAGGCATGGCCCGCATGGCCAGGTGGTGTGGGCCCCTCTTGGCCCTCCTCCGTCTTGTCTTCTAGCTCCGTGAGTCTTCTGGTGAAATAGGATTTTTGGCACATTTTCCGAGATTTTCCCTGATAGTTGATTTTCTGCACAAAAACTAGACACCAAGGTAATTCTGCTGAAAACAACGTCAGTCCGTGTTAGTTTTATCCAAATCACACAAGTTTAGAGGAGAAACAATAACAAAAGTGTTCGAGAAAGTAGATACGTTTTGGACGTATCAGTTTTCCGGATCCTTACCAAGAGAGGCATCTCACATTATAATACTTGATATACTTGATACATTCTCACTTGGTAGCTTCTGTTGTCCTTTTTCCAACAAAATTGGTTTCAGGTCAATCGGAGTTGCCAAACTCAATTTATTAGTGTTTGAAGTTTTCCTATTTGTTTTAATGAAGAAGGTGCCTTTGTTGGAAGCTTTGGTCTGCTGTGTCACCTGAGTCCGGAGACTCCGGGATCCAGGCCTGGAGACTCCGGGATCCAGGCCTGGAGACTCCGGGGTCTTGGACCAGAGACTTCGGCCCTGGTCTCCGCCCCCTGGTTTTTCTCTCTATGTCCTCCCCCGGAGTTGGGTCCGGAGTCGTGCGCCTCACCGGAGACTTCGGCCCTGTCTCCAGCCTTGACTTCAGGGTGGCTCGAAAAGCTTTTAGTAACCCCCTTCGGAGTCCTGCCCGAAGTACATCATCCACCCCGGAGACTCCGGCCCTGGTGACCGGAGACTCCAGGTTTAGTGACGCTGCAACGGCTAGTTTCGTGGGAGGGCCTATAAAAGCACCCCTTCTTCCTCCTTGGGCTGGTTACTTTCTCTCTCTCCTCCATTGTTTGTACCTTCAAGAGCTTGCTTTTCCTCTCAATCCCTCCCATATTTCTTGAATCTTGTTGGGGGAGGGGGGGGGGGTGAAAGAGGAGATCTAGATCTACAACTCCACTAATCCATCTCTCCTCTATGTGAGGGGAGCATCTTGGGATCTAGATCTTGGGGTTTCTTTTGTGGATTTCTTCTTTTGTTCTTCCACTCTTATTCCCCCAATTGCTTTAGTAGCTTTGTTGGAATTTGAGAGTGAGAGATTGGAGCATCCTTGTGGTGTCCTTGCATTTTGCATTAGGTGCATTGGTTTGAGTTCTCCCCGGAGGATTTGGTTGGTGAAATCAAGAAGATTGTCCCTCTTGGGTTCTTGGAACCTTAGACGGTTGGGTGGCCTTTGTGGCATGTTCTTGGGGCCTTGAATTAAGTTGTGGAGCTATCCTCAAGATATTGGCCTTGGTGGTGATTATTGGGAGCCTCCAATTAAGTTGTGGAAATTGCCCCAATCTTGTACATGTTTGGTGACCGCCCTCAAGTGTCCCATAGTGGAACGGGTACTTGCCGCATGGTGGGTGCTCGGGAGAATAGGGTGAGGCCTCTTGTGGCGTTGGTGGTCTTAGTACTGCCCACCCCTCCAACGAGACATACTTCCTTGTTGGGAGGAACTCGGTAAAATATCGTCGTCCCCGCGTGCCTCGGTTATCTCTATACCCGAGCTCTTTACTTATGCACTTTACATTATGATAGCCTGATACGTTGTAAACGTATCTATAATTTTTGATGTTCCATGCTTGTTTTATATCTACTTTCTTATGTTTTGTCCACACTTTGGAGTATTTTTACACATTTTTTGGAACTAACCTATTAACAAGATGCCACAGTGCCAGTTGCTTGTTTTCTGCTGTTTTTGGTTTCAGAAAAGCTAGTAGGGAAATATTCTCGGAATTGAAGCGGACAAAAGTCAAAGTCAATATTTTACCCGAATCAACACGGAGTCCGGAGGGGAGACGAAGTGGTGCACCAGGGCGGCCACACCTGGTGGCGGCGTGGCCTGGGGGGCGCGCCACCAGGGGTGTGGCCCCCTGGTACTCCATCGACCTTGCCCTTACGCCTATAAAAGCCTCCCGAGACGAAAACCGTAAGGACCCGATCAAAATTCCACAAAAGAGTCTATAGCCGCCGCCATCTCCATCCCTAGATCGGGAGGGATCTAAAGCTCTTCCCGGCATCCTGTCGGAGGGGAGAGATCACCCCGCAGGCCTTCTTCATCACCATGACTGCCTCTAGTGTGATGCGTGAGTAGTTCATCCCTGAACTACGGGTCCATGTAGTAGCTAGATGGTTGGTTCTCCTCCTTTGTGATACCATGTTTAGATTTTCTGAGCTCCGTTCATGATCAAGATCATCTATTTGTAATCTTACATGTTGTGTTTGCTGGGATCCGATGGATATTGAGATGCTATTTCAGATTGATTATTGATTCTATCATGTCTATGTTATTTGTGATCTTGCATGTTTTCCGTTGTTAGTAGCTATCTTGGCCGAGTAGATGCTAGCAACTCCAAGAGGGAGTATTTATGCTCGATAGTGGGTTCATGCCTCTAGTAATCTGGGGAAGTGACAGAAATCTCTAAGGTACTAGATGTGATGTTGCTACTAGGGAGAAAACAACAATCCTTTGTCCATGGGACAATCGTATTGTTTACTTTACACACTATGCTTAATGCAATTATCTGTTGCTTGTAACTTAATACGGAGGGGGTTTGGATGATAACCTGAAAGTGAATTATTAGTCATAGATGCAGTTGGATTACGGTCTATGTATAATGCTGTAATGCCCAATCAAATCTCGTAGGAGTCAAGATGATTAGTATATGCATGTATGCTTTCTCGGTGTCTGTCAATTGCCCCGTTGTAATTTGTTCACCCAACATGTTATCTATCTTAAGGAGAATCACCTCTAGTGAACTATGGACTCCGGTCCATTCTTTTACCATCTATTTACTGTTTACTTTCTATAAGCAATTACTATCTTCCACACAATACGTTTAATCTTTTGTTTCAGCAAAACCAATGAGATTGACAACCTCACTGTAAGTTGGGGCGAAGTTCTATGGTTGTGTTGTGCAGGATTCCAAGTTGGAAATAACATCTTGGAGGTTTTCCCTTGCTCCTACTGGTTCGATAACCTTGATTTCATAACTAAGGGAAAAATTGATGATGTGCTCATCATATCTTCCTCTTGGGGTTCCCCAACGAGCTCGATATATTTTGAGCCATCATAGCCTTCGTGCTTGAAGTAATCTAATTTGCTATCACTTTGTTGCTTGTATTGCTTAGCGTAAGTTGTTGGTGCACATAGGTGGTATATCTAGGGTTTGTGCTTGACAAAAGGAAACACTAGTTTTATTCTGCCATTGTTAAGCCCATCTCGTAAAAGTTTTAAACCGCCTATTCACTCTCCTCTAGGCGACATTCGTGATCTTTCAACTGACCCTATCCCAACCTATTTAGAAGAATATTAGCATGACACAAAATGAGTCTAAATCTTCAGGCTTAATCCTGGTGGTATGTGGCTCTTTTGAGGGCATCTGGCGGTGCCTGCACGTCCATGAGGCGCAGGCGCTCGGGACTACCAAGTACCTAGTCCCTCTGGATTCTTGGTTGCCGAGGGGATAGGTGCTCAACACTGGCGGTCTGCCGGTGCCTCCGGTGCCAGCCGGCGCTGCCCTACCCGCGACCATCTTCATCCACTTCTGGCCCAGCCTTGCGCGGAGGAGAGGGACAACAATCTCGACGGCCGGCGACGATGGTGGAGCGTGCCAGGACGCACGGTCGACTGGGTGCTCGACTAAATCGACGCCAGGAACCACCCACGTCTAGGGATGCCACTGCCACAAGCGAATTAAAAGTCATGCTATGGGCTCTAGGCAGGGGCTCGACGCCGGAATCGACCTCCTCCTCGCCCAGCCAGCCGTGGCTGCGAGTAGTTCCGTCTTTTTCCCCCTTGTTTGTTTAAATTATGTGTAAACTTGTTTGAACCGCACGTGGAATCGTTGTTTTAACGAATTTGTCAATAATTTCAAATGTTTGAACTTTTTGTATGGAGGGCACGGCTAGAAGCCGACGCCCCCTCCCCCAAATCTGCAATCTATCCGGCGCTCGCCATACGGGCGAAAAAACGTCCGCGCCGACGCCGTATGGGGGGAGGGAGGCGAATGGAGATGCTCTTACACACTCTAGGAAAAAAAAACCACACTAGCCTCTTCTGAGATAATGTTTGCTCTTTTATTAGCAAGTAGAGATAATAAAATGGCAAACAAATCGATCCGGGATGTTTAGGCTTGGCGATCCAAACCGCAACGCATCCAGGCCGTCCACGCCAAATAGCACCGGACGCATCCTGTCACTCTAACCTGCCGATCCGGGGCACCCAGCCCTCCACCAATCAGAGCGCACGTTCCCCCCTCTATAAACGCAGCACCCCCTCATCAGTTCAGCACATCGCATTCCGGATTTCCCCAGCTTCGTGTACACAGACAACACGCCAGCGAATCCCCACTTCCCCCCGCCCCCCGTCCCCGTAGCAGCAGCTATGGCCCCCAAGGCGGAGAAGAAGCCGGCGGCGAAGAAGCCCGTGGAGGAGGAGCCCGCGGCGGAGAAGGCCGAGAAGGCCCCGGCCGGGAAGAAGCCCAAGGCCGAGAAGCGGCTGCCGGCGGGCAAGAGCGCCTCCAAGGAGGGCGGCGAGAAGAAGGGCAGGAAGAAGGGCAAGAAGAGCGTTGAGACTTACAAGATCTACATCTTCAAGGTCCTCAAGCAGGTCCACCCCGACATCGGCATCTCCTCCAAGGCCATGTCCATCATGAACTCCTTCATCAACGACATCTTCGAGAAGCTTGCTGGCGAAGCCGCCAAGCTCGCCCGCTACAACAAGAAGCCCACCATCACCTCCCGGGAGATCCAGACCTCCGTCCGCCTCGTCCTCCCCGGCGAGCTCGCCAAGCACGCCGTCTCCGAGGGCACCAAGGCTGTGACCAAGTTCACCTCATCTTAGATCTGCTTTGTTTGCATCTCTTAGTAATTGTGGTGGCTGGTGGTAGTTAACTTTGTTTATCTAGGAGAAGGTAGTGTTATTGCTGAATGGAAATTGGTGAACGATGTTAGTATGTCATGTGACTGATCTGAAATAGTAATAATGTGGTGTTTCGTTTGGCAAACCTTTGGAGCCTGATTAATTTACTCATATAAGCTGCAATATCTGAGTCTGACAGTGATCTCTGTTATCTCATGGTAATTGTTTTTATGTCTCTTTTGGAGAATTTGAAAATGCTGTTACTATATGTCTGCTTCTGAACCTGTGGGTATGTTATCGATTTTTGTTCCAGTTGCTCAATTCAGTAATTTTAGTTTATTGATTGTGTTTCAATTCCTTTGCCGCAGAAACCAGTTCTCTTGTTACATGTACTGTGCATTGCCTTGGAAATGATCAGTGTAGCCTTGTCACTGCTTTGTCCGGCTACATGGCAGGGAGATTCAAAATAGTGCTGTTGCAGGCTACACGTTGGGATGGTGCTGGCTATCGGGATGAACACCTATAGCTCCTGGAACTCATTCTGTTCTGAAGATACTGCATCAATTCCAAGATTGTTGAACTTCATGGACGGCTGGTGAGTGCTTCATTTGTTCTTTTCAAGTTGCTGAACTGAACAACCCTGTCCTCCAGTTCACATACTTCATTTTTGGCCATAATAAATACTGGGTGGTAAAATTTTCTGTCTGGCAGCAAAAACGGAGTAGCTCTTCTGTTATGCTAGTTGCTATAGGAGAACTATCCTTCAGTGTCTAGTGTCTGTAACTTATTCTTCGATATCTGTCTGCCTAATTGCCTTCAGAGAGAAATGGACAACAAAAATAGGATACATGAATTTGTTGGAACTTGGAATCTTGGATGCATATAGTGCTTCAGTTTACCTTCGTTAGTTGTTGGTTATGACACCATATGGGTATTTTATTTTATTTCTTCGCATCTGTATATTTGGATTGTATTGCTGCCCATATAATTGACTTTTTTCTTGGGCATGTCTTGAGAGTCAGTGAGATGTCGTGTCAATTATGCCAGAGAGTTAATAAATTTCTTGGGTACGTCCTGTTCCTGTTCTCTGTTTGTCTGTCAGAACTAATTTAGACCTAACGCATTTATCTGCTATACTTTGTTCATGTATTTAGTGTTAATGTGATTGTCCACATTACTGGTTGAGTAATTATGCATAATGTTGGTACTCCCTCCGATCCAAATTAATTGACTTGGATTTGTCTAGATTTGGATGTATCTAGCACTAAAACATGTCTAGATATATCCGAATCTAGACAAATTCGAGTCAATTAATTTGGATCGGAGGGAGTAATACATATATGTTGGAGGGAGGCATAGTGTTAGTAACATGTTCTTTCCTGTTCCAGGATGACATATTCATCATTCTCTGCACTCATAAAAAATTTAAGCACAAGATATACCATATAATCCTTCCATTTTGCTATAAGCTACTATATGTTTTGTTCAAACTAGCAGAGAGTGTGAAATCTAAATCAACTTCTGAACTGTTCTCAATCATCTTTGACCCAGTTTACATTTTCCATCTTTTCATTTCTTGGGGAAGTTTGCTGGAGGCACAATTATCATTGCAAAAGGGGCATCAAAATATTCAGTTGTTTATATCTTTGTGTGAGTAAGAAAACTGCAGAAACCAGTGTTGGGTGCTTTTCAACATTCTCGGATTGGGCATATGCCATCATTTACTGTTTATTTTGTTGTGAGTTCTGCTTACTGCAGTCCACAAAGTAGCTAGGTAATTAATTATAATTATTAAATCCCTGATCACAATCAAGAGAAGAGTAGGATAACGTCACCATACTTGGCAGCTACCATACCTGATAAATAGCACCATATGGATTTACCCCAACTGAAGGGTCTAAGTTGGGTTCCACTTGTAATTAAGGATGGCAATTTTACCGATGGGTACGGGTACCGTACCCGCATGGACAGGGTATGTGCACACTATCATACCCACAGGTAATACCCATACCCTACCCGTTAAGTTACGGGTATAGAGTACAAACATGGGTATAGACTTGTACCCATGGGTATACCTATACCCTGCCCATTTAAACTGACATGTCAAACTTACCTATAGATTTTCATCCTATGCGGCCAAGAAGCCTAGGGACAAGTATGTGATTGCGAATTGTAAACTTCAATACTTTCATGTACTCGCCTACCTATTATTAAGTAGAGATAATTATCTTTTTTTCAAATATGTTATTGATGAACGTAAAATTGTGAATAACTTGTGTACTATTGGATCTACCCACCGGGTACCCGGTGGGTATGGGTATGGTAAAATTTTATAACCGAAGGTACAAGTATATGGGTAAACTTTTGTGCCCATTGACTACACGGGGATGGGTATGTTATTGCTCTACCCTGCCCATTGCCATCCTTGTAATAAGAAAACCAAAGAACAACTTTTGCAAGTTCTAAAGTACATGTCATTTTCTTAAAGAGAACAGTGGATGATGTTCAGGATTTGATCCCTTATAACCCAAAGCTCTCTGTGTTGAGTGAAATCTTATTTTCTTTCTAGTTTTGCCTTGCAAATGTTGTGTGGTGAGCATCCTAGTGTTGAAACGAGTGGTGGAGCTTCTACCCTTGGTTTGATTTTTTTATTCATTCTTCCGCTTTATTTTCTTTCTCAGAGCTCTGTTGCAACTACGTTGCTTTTGCTACGCTATAGCTAGGCAGATCATGAAAATAATGATGACTGAAATACAGAGGACACAAAATGGCTCTTCTGAAAAACACATTGGAGCCTTATTTGGTATAGTAGAAGACAGCTGCATTTACTTGACTTCCTGTAGAAAAGAGAAGAGAAGAGAAACATGCACTAGAGCAAATGTGAAGGTGTTGCAGTAGTTGATGGATCTGTTCGAGTAATTGCCATGCTGTGTTGCTTTTGTATTTCACAGGTGCAAATGTGGTTCCTGTATGGTGGTATGCGAGATCTCCATGCTAGGACCTTAATTCTCCCTTGACATTCCACACTTCCATATAAGACGTCCATGAATGTTATCTTGGGAACTTGCTTGTCATCAAAACTTGTTTCGTAATGGTTAAGGATCACACAGAAATCATTGTTGGTCACCCTCTGAAGATATACAGGTCTATTTTGCCGCAAAAGAGCACCCGGATTCTCACCAAACTTAGAGGTATTTGCTTGCACATGAAGTCCTCCATATTTAATGACTTTGTGCCAAAATTGAGCATTGAGGTTAGACCGTATTAAGCCACCAAACATGTTTGCAGCTACGAAACATTGATTCATCCCCATGCCGAGCTTCATGGCAATTGGAACCAATTCAGGTTGTAACTAGGATCCTCACTTCCAAATGTAAGCACCTTGAAGAAATACCAAAAAGCTTCTGGGGTCAGGTAGCTCAAGACAAGAGGTTGTGTAGTTCTAAATTCTACTGTTTTGCTAGATCGACATGTGATTATTATCGTGCTCACTGTTGCAACGTGGCCAGCATAAGCTAAGTGTATTTTTTTCCAAGTAGCCTCATCAATATCCTCTGGCAGTTCGATGATAATTAGCATTGCTTGTTTTTCACCTAAGGCATTCTTCGTATGCTTGTTGAGGTGGCCATCACCCTTGATATTCAGACTCTGGTTTGTCAGATCGTCTTCACTGATCAAAGCAATTTGAGAGAAGAGATTGCACACTCTTTCATGGTTGCAGACATGTGAAACTAGGGTGCTCTTTCCCACACGTACTGGAATAACAATTGGCAGGACATCTACACTTTCTCTACCTGGAGGTTCTTCTTGCATCAAGAAATTCATGGTCCTTTAAAACTCCATTTGTCGACCAAACATGCACCTGTCAAGGAGCAGGTGCATGCTGTTAGGTTGCTAGTACAATGGAGGATACTTCTTCAGAAATACGACAAAATCACCCACATCAACATCGATGTTGTTCAAGTTCTTAACCACTTTCTGTACTTAACTATGTGTGTCACCAAATGGAGAGAAGGAGACGCTTGGCTGGATTGAATCTAGACTGGGAGAATGTGTGACTCACCCCAAGACCTTGTGTCTTGTCCTCTCCATTGCCTTGGCTTCTGAAGCTATCTAGGGTATAATAACCTCTACATCTCTTTCCTCAGTATGCTCAGCTGATATATCATTGCTTGGTTTGCAATATGCCGCCCCTCTGCCTCCTCGACGACGATACGGACCCAAAGCGGTAGCCGCTGCAGGGTTTGTAGCTTCTCTTCCATGACCGGCGCCGCCCGGTTTGAGTATTTGTTGACCAAGAAAGATACGGACTGATATGTTACTTCACCTATGATTGCAGCGATAACTACTTCCATTGTTAGAAAAAAATCTCCCTTGCTAGACTGCCAGACTTTCTGCTTTGTGGAGAGGACTTATTCACTGAACCACAGAGCTGGTATATAGACTATCAACTACAGATTGTATTTTGGCTGTAGCAAGTTTGGTTTTATGGAACGGACACATAGGATCTATCGTCACTATGAATGAGTGTATGCTATAACGCTCGTTATGATGAAACATTCCTTGATTTCTACTTCCTCCGTTCCAAAATGTAAGATGTTTAGTTTGGCAACAAAGTTTTCACAAAACTGAATTATTGCAATACTGAAGTATTTGAGTGCACCGGCAAGGAATATTGCAGTTTCACCATACGGTACTATTTCTAAGTTTTGGCAAAAACTACAAGACGTTTGGGAAGGACTGTTTTACAATTCCTTTGACTTGTTGTTATGGTTGCACGCATGATTCAAGTTGACCCGTATGATCCAATTTGACAGCGTCGTACTTCTGGCCGCTCTCATACCGCAGTATCTGCGTAGCCTCGGCGTTCTCTGACCATTCAGGAACAAGTGGAAAGCTATCACTGTTTGATATAATAAACAAAATAACGATTTGAAATAAGCTGCTTGCTTGTCCATTGATCCAGCGCACCAGCCGGCCGGGCATTGCATACCCTGTGAGCTCGGCGAGGAAGACAGTTTAATGCAAGTTCAAGGGAGCTGACAGCCAACTTGGGAAAAACATGCATGTGAACCAAAGAGAATAGATCTCCACTAGATGGGCTGGATTCCTGCATGCAACCATGCCAACAAGAGTCGGGTCCGTACATACTCCCTCCGTTTTAAAATATAAAATGTTTGTGAAAGGAGTCTATCTAGACCCATTTTAGTGTGTTTAGGTTTGGAGTGAACCTATATACTAAAGTGGTCTACATACACTATATTCATAAAGCTAAATCATCTTATATTTTGAAATCGGAGGAGTACATGCTAGAGATCACCAAAACTTGATCGATGGCATCCCTCTGTGTAGGAATCAGACGGGATCTCCAGTTCTCCACAAGAATGTCATGCCATAGATCTTGACAATAATAGAGCAGAATGGGACCTTCAATTCTTCTTCCTGAACTTGCTTCCTCCATGGCTGAAGAATAGGACATCTCCGTACGATGAAGAAGATGTGTTTTTCTGAGGGGAACGAAGAGAAAGCGTTTCTCCGTCTAAGAAAAAAGAGGTCGGACCTGAAGTTTTTAATACGGCAAAAAACTGCAGTTTTGGTGATACTTTAGTTACCAAAACCACAATATTTGTTGGTCCCAAACATTCTTAAAGTATTTGATACTTCAATATTTCTAAAACCGAAGTATTCTCAGAATACTTCAAACAACTGAGCTCCCAAACAGAGCCTTAACGTTTGTGAAACGAATATATCTAGATGACCTTTTTGTGTAGATTCACTTTGAACCTACACATCAACTTTTAATCTACCATATTTTCTTATGTAGCTTTTCAGCCGATTTAAGTAAGGATGTGCGTGCACGCCAGCTAACTGATTCGAGCACTCGATCGGAAGCAGTAGTGTAGGGGGCTGTTTGGTTCAGTCACTATCCAATGGATGACAAGGGATATCCACTTTTTTAGTGATTGACCTGTGTTTGGTTTTGAGAATGAGAGGGGACGAAGATAACTAGATTATGGGAATATACCTTCGAAATGGTGGTTGACCTCATCCCACCAAAAGTGTTGGATGAGGCCAACCATGGCAGGCTCACCTCTGAAATGTTTTGCTCGCTTACCTTCCATGAAAATACTCCGTATTGAACCTTATCCCCTCGTGTCTAGTTTTCACCGCTGGTGGCAGCGGCGGCGCCAGATCAAGGGTGGCGGATGTGGCGCATCATGGGTGGCGGCGGGGGGGTATAAAGGTTGATTTCTCCCCTATGTACCCCATCTCTCTCTCCCTCTCTCCATGTCCTCGGAAGCATCCGAACCAGTGGCAATGCTAGCTTTGGGTCGGGCAGATGGGTTGCTCGCTGATGGTGATGGGACGAGGCAAGTAGCGCGGCTGAAGCGACTGAGCAGGGGACGCACGCAACGGCGGGTGAGCAATGCGATGCATTCATGGCTGCTGACTAGATGGTGTACGCGTGTTTACAACTTGGGGACGATTATTGCTTCTAATATCTTGCCTTCTCTCTCGGTTCGGCTAGCTAGTATAACAGGAAAATGGACGAGACTATGCAGTAATCATGATTACTCATCAAGTGACATACTTCAACAAAAACCTTCATGGGACTTTGCCCATTGACTTCCATGTATCAATTTTTTTCATGGAAAACGAAATATTCATGTAACAGAGTATAGCTTTTGTGCTATGTCTTTACAAAAGAGCGATCAGAGAGCCAAATTTTATTATTAGAATTTGTTCCTAAATTACGTTTAGCATTATATACTACTTAAGCTTATTTTGGATAATCTCACCACCACAATGAAAGAGGTGGTCACAGCAGCCCATCCACTCTATATCCTTTGAACCAAACACAAAAATGGTTGTCACCACTCTCATCCTATCTAACCAAACAATAAAATTGGTAATCCCTAACCAGGTGACTAGGATATCTTCATCCTGTAAACCATACCCTCTGAACCAAACAACCTCTAGATCTTCATAACAGCGAAAACAACCAACGATATAAAAACAACTGAACTAACAAACCTCGTCTAATGGCCGTCCCATATAGATGCCCATGCGGGCAGCACGACTCCCAGACGCCCCAAGGAGTGGCGTATAGCACCTCCCTGGGGAAATGGGCTTGATTTTTGGTGAGTCCGTTTGGGCTAACCGTTTGGATTAAGAGCATCTTCAGCAGCTGCAGCAAAATGGCGTTGTGCTAAACAAAGCTATTTTACAGCGTGGGAGCGTCCACGCGCCCCTCTAACAGGCGTGGGAAAAAAGCTCGCACGCTGTAAATTTTCCCTCGCGCGGGCCGCTGCCCTATCGCAAGCGCCAAGTTTGCCGCACTGCTTGCAGCGCGCGCTATAAACAAAGCCGCGCGCGCAGCCAAACTCCCGTGACTATCCACATCCACTGACAGTTCATTCCCCTTCCGCCTGATTCACCGTCGCTTGACAAGGTGCTGCCCAAGCTCTGGGTACCGCGGCGTGCACTTGCGCCTGGCGAGCAATTACTACACCGAGATACGAACCGGAACGAGCGCATTGTCCTCGGCACGTTCGAGACGGCGCACGGGAAGGCGCACATGTACGACGCAGTGGCCTTGCAGATCGAGTGCCCGCGCAACTACATGAACTTCCACGAAGTGTGTACGCGCGAGCAAGCTGAGGCGCTGGCGCCGCCGCCTCGCATCGTCATGGAGGAGGAGGAGCATCGCTAGTGCGCACTGGAGTGCCACCTCCTCATCGCTGAACGAACAAGCGCGTTCGTACCGAGTGGGCGCAACGATTCTTAGAAGATGTTGCCGCCGAGCGCAATTTCTACGCCGACAAGAAGCAAGAGCGGAAGGACGCGAAGAAGCTGGACCGCCTCGCGCGAAGGGTCGCCAAGGGGGTGAAGCGGGCCTTCATCGAAGTGCTGATGGCCGCTCCATCGACCATCTCCGACGATGACCCCCGTTGGGATGATTACTGGTCGTGGACTCTGGTGTCGTCCACAATACCGGACTTGTCTGATTTCGAGTTCTAGATAGTTTAGTTCGTAATCTGCACTAGTTTTAGTTCATAATCTTCTATGTAATATATGCACTACATTTTCAGTTCTATATAATATATGCATTATCAATATTTTAAATTCTATTTTAGCCTATTATTAAGATCTTTTCGGTATGGATGTTTGTGGCGCTGCAAACATTAGCGTACGCAGGGGCTGGGCCGGACGAGCCGTGGACCACCCAGAATTCTTGGATTTTCACCTACCCCTCATCGGGTCCACATGAGAGTGATGCAGCCATCCCATACTCTTCTTTTTTTGAAATTCCACAGATCTATTAATAATCATCAGTAGTAGTACAAAGAGTCTCGAAAGTAATAAAAAATACAAATAGGTCGATGGACCATCTAGCGAAGACTACTGACACTAGCACGAGCCGAAGACGCGCCGCCGTCCTCGCCCCTCCATCACTGGAGCTGGGCAAAACTTGTCGAAGTAGAGCTTGTTATAGTAGACAGACGGAAACTCGTCGTGCTAAGAACCCAAAGGACCAGCACACCAGAGGAGTAACCATGGCCAAAGATGACAACCGTAAATCTAAAGAGACTGACCTCAAATCACACAAACGAAAACAAAAAACGACAAGATCCCAAGAGATCTATCGGACACATGACTCCAAGCGCCCTCCGCTAGCACTAGACGCACCAACAGAGCGAGGATAGGATGGGGAGGATATTATTCTAACTTCAAGATGTAGCCGTCACCTCATCATCTAAAGAAGACACTAAAAAAAGACCTAAGAAACGAAAACCCTCCAGCCAGCAAGGTGCCATGGTCCGCTACCCCTCCATGGCCCTAAGGCCAACGGAGATGGAGCGGACCACCGGTTTCACCGGCCAGAGGTCAGAACCCTAGATGGGCGCCGCCTATTCTTCCTTGCGTTTGGGTACCGGTTCGGTTGGGAAAAGGGTTTGACCAGCCATCCCATACTCCTCGACTCACTCTATTCGCTTTGTTTCTGTACTGACGGAAAGGGGGATGGAAACCAGTGCGTCGATTTAGAGCTCGTCCTCACGGGAGGACTTTATTTTTTATTGGAAATTTGGAAATTTCAAATTTAAACTCAAAAAATTCCGAAACAAATACAAGGATGTAGATAATGATTTATAATACACGTGTGTTGAAAATCATCTAAAATTATTTTGTATTCTCGCCTCAGCAAAAAAGAGAAATTTGTAGATTTGGGCGTAAACAGTGCAATTTTGAGCGGGCATTCATTTTTCCAAAATTTGTCATTTTTGCTGCACCCGAAATACAAGGTATTTTGCATTAAAATTTTGCAGACTTGTATTTTCAAAAATGTTTGATGCTTTTTACAAAATTCAAAAAAGTCCTCAAGTGAAAACATCCACCAAAGCAATTATTCGGGATGGGAACGCCATACCTAAATCCATAGGCTAAATCGGAGATTCACCTTCTCCGCTTTACCCTACACCACCTCCCCTGGCTAGCTCGCTCCCATCACAACTCCCCCGCACCCTCCTGGCCGGTACTGCCCATTCAGACCGTTAGCCGTCATGTGTAGCCGCGGAGAGGCGCCGACACTCACCAGTTGTCCAGGCTTCGGGCCTCCAAATGCCACCACTGATCGCAACTGCCGGAAGGAGTAAGCCAGCCAAGAGACCACTATTGTACTCCC
The DNA here is from genome assembly GCA_910589775.1 of Avena eriantha. Taxonomy (NCBI): domain Eukaryota; kingdom Viridiplantae; phylum Streptophyta; class Magnoliopsida; order Poales; family Poaceae; genus Avena; species Avena eriantha. Next base: position 132,805,432 of record OU342744.1, on the reverse strand, counting down.
TCCGTCTCAATACAAATGTCGTGGATTTATCAAAATTTAGATGTATCTAGACACTATTTATACATCTAAATTTTGATAGATTTCTAACATCTATTTTAAACGGAGAAAGTATTTGTCCTCTAAATGGCATACTATAGATGATGCGGCAAATTCCTTGTAGCCAAGCGCGGGCTCTAATGGAAAGTGGCAACTGCTGCCCCCTCAGTTTCAAAATATAAAATGTTTTAGCTTTGTTAAATGAGTGTATATAGTCTTTTTTTAGTGTCTAGGTTTACTCTAACCTAGATGAATCTACACACTAGAAGAGGTCTAGATACACTCGTTTCATAAAGCGAAAGCATGTATTTCCTAAAAATCTTATATTTACGGAGGTGGAGACGGTATTATATTTTGAAACCAAGGGAGTACTAGCCCAGCAGTAGAGTGCGTGCGCGCTATCCAGCAAAGCGGGTCGCGCAAATAGAGCTGCAGTGGCACTACTCGCCCCCGGGAAACGGGGCATCACGAGTTCACAACGGCGCAGCTACCAGCCTACCAGCACGTAGAAAGCGTACGCCGTAGCCCCGTCCCGTGTCTGCTGACACTGACCTCCTCAAGCTGGGCTAGTTTGGCATGGTAATATTTCCGCCTCCCTACTTTTCCATGGTGAGCGCGTTCACGAAATGGACCCCGGTCGGTACGTGCCTCTCCTCCCGGTCTCCCCTGTCACATGGGCTGCGCCATGTGCCGCGCGACCTACAAGTGCTGAGCAGAGCACATGTGCCGCGCGATCTAGAAGTGCCGAACAGAGCATTAGGATATGACCACTCCATGTTGATCTAACCTCCTACCTGGTGTGATCGACGAAGTTCACCGCATGCGGTTTCTGTCTGCAGCTCAGCACTCGGAATGCCCCGAGTCTGTCTGTACAGAAACGTCGCGCTGCTTTCCAGTATACTTTGGTTTAAGTACGACGAAAGCTCACCGTTCCGCTGGCGAGCACCACCAAGACCGGAGCCGCGGTGCACTGCACTGCAACAACTCGACAACGCATGGCTCACCACCTTTGTCTGACACTCTGACGACCCACTCATATGGCGCAGCACATGCTGAGGACAGCAGGCTCGGTCCTCTCCGCAGTAACTGCTCACCTTCCCCACCGCCCACCAGCCCCCACTCTCACTCACTGGCTCGCTGCCCCCGTAGCATATAACGCAGCCGATCCAACGGAAATATCTCAACTTCACACACTGCTCCAGCCCAGCCACACGGAGAGAAGCAACAAGCGCTACCCACTCATGGCCAAGATCTCCTTCCTCCTCCTGGCGCTCCTCGTCCTCCTCGCCGCCGCCTTCCCTCTGGTAACTAACTAATCTCTCTTCACATCTCACGCCTTCAGGCTCCATTCCAACCATGTCCATGAACTGTACGCCCACTGACCGCCGGCACTCTTCTCCTACTTCGTGGCATGCAGGAGGTGATGGGAGGAGCAGCAGGCGGCGGCAATCTCAAGCCATGGCGTAAGCTCGCTCGCGATCTTGCCACATTATTCGAAGCCCAATCTTTGGTCTTTCTTTAACTGATGTTTTTTCTTTTGGGGGGTGGTACATGTGCAGAGTGCTCGTCCAAGTGCTCGTCGCGGTGCTCGGGGACGCAGTACAAGAAGGCGTGCCTCACCTACTGCAACAAGTGCTGCGCCAAGTGCCTCTGCGTGCCGCCGGGACTCTACGGCAACAAGGCCGCGTGCCCATGCTACAACAACTGGAAGACCAGGGAGGGAGGACCCAAGTGCCCCTAGATTCATTTTTCATTCTGCGCTCCATGCATTATTATTGCTACTAGTAGCTCCTTGGTAACTCCGCTCGTGGTGGTGGGTTGAGACGATACCACTACGTACTAGATAAGTAGTATAAGTAGATCTGGTTGTGCTGATGGAATGTTTGTCTGCCTGTTCGGCCACGGTGATTTGGTACACCGAAATCGTTGAGAGGAGAGCGAGGATTCGTTGCAGATTCACACGCATTTGAATTCCCCTCCTACTTAGTACTAGTACTCTGGTTGTATCTGTGGAAGTAATTGCTGTTTTGCTAGTACAAGAATTCTGTAAGATCCCTGTGGGTCTACGCTGGATTTCTACTGAAATATGCAGAGGATTAGGGAATTTCGCAAGTATATTGGGGATCTAGCTCGTTCGTCCCGTCCTAACTCCGAGCTAGTTCATCAGGGCACCGCCGTCCCCTTCGATTGTTCATTACAAACCGAGTTTCTCCAGCCCTAGCGATCTCACTAAGGCCCAGTTAGCCCAATACGTGGCATGTAAGCTAGCCTGGAGCTCGTCTCTATCTCTTGGGCCGCCCCTTCTGATCTTCCTTCTTCTCAGGTGCTGCTGTGTAGTTGACAGCAGAGGTAGGTTCGTCGATAATCCCCGGGTCTTGAATGCCTGCTTTCCCCCAAGCTGGCGCGAAAGGGAACTACTGCCGGATCGTGTCAAGATCTTCCCAAGTAGCCATGTCCTCGGACAAGCCACTCCATTGCACAAGCCACTCCATTGCACCAATACTTGCACCACGGTGCGTAGTCCATGTTGAACGCACACGCTACAGCAATACCAAACCTTGACTCCTACTTGATAAACGGAGTCAAGATCAGGTAGTTGAGGCAAAACACGCTGACCTGGACCGAGGCAAGGTTTCAACTTAGGAACATGGAAGACCGGGTGAATTATGCTTGTTGGAGGAAGATCAAGCTTATACGCCACTTCTCCAATACGCTCCGTCACACTGAAAGGGCCAAAAAACTTGAACGATAGCTTGTGGTTAGCACAACGTTCCACTGTGGTATGAATGTATGGCTGCAGCTTGAGGAAAACCGGATCACCAACAACCAAACCCCTCTCAGAACGCTTCTTGCCGGCCTGATGCTTCATCCATTGTTGCATTTGAAGAAGATGTCGGACAGAAACAGAAGCAATAACCAGAGAGCGCTCCTAAAGCCATGCTTGGATATCAACTGATGCAATGCGAGCTGTTGCTGTAATGCCAAAGTAACGGTGCTGCCTCCAATAAATGACTTCAAATGGTGTTTTGCCGAGGGAACTGTGCCAATTGGTGTTATACCAGAACTCACACAGGAAAATCCATTTAGACCAATGGTTTGGGTGAGCACTAATGAAACATCTGAGATAACACTCGGTAGATTGATTGACGCGCTTCGTCTGTCCATCAGTTTCAGGGTGATGAGCTATACTGAAGCGAAGTTGTGTTCCCTAGCTCTGAACACATACTGCCAAAACTGGCTGGTGAAAACTGGGTCTCTATCAGATACTAGTGACATTGGCATGCCATGTAATTTGTAAATGTTGTCAACAAACAGCTCCACCACCTTTATCGCAGTGTAGGGATGCTTCAAGGGAATGAAGTAAGCATACTTGGACAGCTTGTCTACAACCACAAGCAAGCAATTGCAGTGTCGTGATGTTGGCATTCCGTCGATGAAGTCCATTGTCGCCATATCCCACGGGCCTAATGGAACTGGCAAGGGTTGGAGCAACCCAGGCGGTAAGGTGCATGTTTTGCCTTCTGACAAGTATGACGGTTCCTCTCGAATTCTGTAACACCCCAATTGTCTAACAATTGTAATGCTACTTGGTCTAGTAAGATAATGGCTACTCCTTAGAGATAATTGTTGCATCATAATTATATCATGCTCATGTCATCATGCCACCTTGCATTTGAGCATCATATAAAACCTTTATCCTTTTGGTTCTTCTCTCATATGCATTATTATTGTTTTTTGGCTCTTGGTAAATTGTATTTGAATCTTGATAAATGCTTGGTGCCCAAATTGAGTTGGGGGCATATGTTTTATTCCACTCCACCATCTTTCTTTGTCACCACCTTATAACTCCACTATTCTAATTACCCATGGGCTTTCATTTTTCTTTTGGCATTTAATTTAGCTCATGTGGGTTGGGATGGATCCAATTCTAATTTCTTTTGCTTGACCTTTATTTTCCACATTTTGGTAATGCATGTGAATCATGCCATGGTATATTATTATCGTTTTCACAAAATAAACATGGCATTTAATGCCCATGCATGGGCCATGCAAATTATCACCATCCCCTTCTTTTGGGATTTGCTTGTATTTTTGGAAGTGTCCTTTGAGATTCAATTCAAGGTGGCCATTCTTTGCTCTTCACCAAACCATATCCTTCTCTCTCTTTATCCAACATCTATCCAAGCATGATCATGTGGGCTCTTTCCACATAAACCACCATCTCCTCCATCTCATGCTTTATTCATGTTGGCTCATCACAAAACCCTACCCCATGTCCTCTCCTTCTCACCCTCCATCCATGTATGACCTAGTGTGGCTATAGCCAAACCCTAACACCCTACCCTCTCTCCCCAAACCCTAATTTCTTTAAAAACTAAACCCTAACTCCATACATTCCCCATGCCGAGGCTGGCCCCTCTCCCTCTCCCTGCCAGCAGGTCCCACCCCAGCTACCCTCCTACCCCAACCCTAGCACCAGCCCTAACCCGAGCCACTACTCCCTCCTAACCTAGCTCTACCCGAGCCTCCCCTTTCCTCTCTCTTTCTCTCTCTCTCTGCCGTGTCTGTCCCACCTGAGCCTGGCCTTCCCTCTCTGCTGGCCCACCTACCATGCCCCTGCCCTGGCCAAGCCGAGCCCCAGCTCGTGCACGTGAGGAGGAGGAGGAAAAGGTGGCCGAAGCCACCTTTATCCCTAACCCGCTTCCCCACGGCTGCCTTCCTCTGCCTCGCTTTTAGCCACCTCCCCACGTCTCTGCCTCGCCAGATCCACCCCAGGGCCTTGCCCTCTCCCTTCTTCTTCTCCACCGACGCCGTCTTCTCTCTCGCCGGTTACCGCCAGTACCACCGCCGCATCCTCGTTCCAGCCGGCGTGGGTGACGTGGAGGTGGTCGAGGAGGCCGAGAAGGGTCCCTGTACACGCCAGCGAGGAGACGTCGCGCTGCAGCCACCAGAACTACCGCCGGCCACCGCGAAACCCTAATTCCCTGGCGTCTGCTTCCTCGCCGTTCCGTCGAACCCCAGGCCGATCCGACCATGTCGACCTCCCCTCGGTGAGTCCCTCGTCCTAACGGACATCTCCGTTGTCGCCGTCGCGGTCTGTGCTCGCCGGAGATTTCGCCGAACGCCCGCCGTGCACGGCAGTCGTTGCCGTCTGCGCATCGACGCGCCTCGCAGAGGCTTAGCTAGGCCCCGTCCGCTCTTCTGTCACCAGCCCTCACCCAGTCGCACTGGTTACCGCCCCTGGGCGCGAGCCCCAGGTCGCGGGATCGAGTCCCAGCCTCGCCGCGCCACGCACCGCGCGTGTCAGTCAGATCCGTCAGAGAACGAGAGGAAGATCCACAGTACGCGTTCCCCTTTTTGCACTTACCCCCTCTGCGTTTTTGCCGGCTCAACCCGCGGTCCAGCCCGACCCCACCTGTCTGTGCCTGTGGGCATTTTACAAAAAAGGCACCCCGGTTTTCGTAACCCTCAACCCGCGCTCCAGCACGCCCCCACCTGTCAGTCTCTGCGGGTTCCGCCACTGACACATGGCCCATAACCCGCTGGCCCACCAGTCAATCGCAGAGGCTAGGTACGACCGCGGTGAGAAAAACCTTTCTGTGCGCGTGTGTCCCAGCCAGCAGCTGGCCCCCCCGTCAGCGTCTGGGGCTGGGTCTGACTGAGTATAAAATGTTTTCTGCTTTTCTGTTTTTAAATAAACTTTTCCAGAAATTGTTTAAATTTAAATTCAAATCTGTTTTTAAATAACTTTTAAATTATAAATCCAAATAATACAAATGATATATGTTTTTGGATCAGAAAAATGTGAGGAATTCAAATATGCTATTTAAAATAATGTTTGAACACTTTAAATTTTTCGAGATGAATAAAATTACAATAAAATGCCCTTTTCTTAATAAATTAATAACTTTAATTCTATAACTCCGAATTCAACAAATAATATGTCTAAATCGATCAGCGCGACGAGCCCGTTCTATCTATGCATTCCTTGTTCTGATTTGAAGCATGCATCATGTCTTTATTAAAAATCAGAACTGTTTATGGCAATAAAATTGGACTAAATAAATAATAAAAATGCTTTATTCCTGTACCCCACACGTCACCATGCCATGCTACTTTAATGCCATGTAAATTGTGCATCATTCATCATGGCATGCTTGTTTGCTTGTCGCATTTTAATTCACATGCTTGTGCACTTTATTTATGTTGGCCCTTGTTTGTTTGGTTCTTCTTCGAATAGACGCCCAGCAGGAGAATTACCAGGAATCACAGGAGTTCTACCTAGATCCATCTCTTGCTTCAACTGAGCTGCCAGGAAAGCACTACCACATGCTTGCATACATATAGTATATATTGCCTCTATCTTATTCTTGCATCATTGAGTCACGATTGCATTAAATTTAATCCCAAGTACTGCATAGCCTTTACTTTTAAACCCCACCGAAGCTTGTTCCTCCATCCCATGAGCCATTACTACAGGAGTTGTTTGAGCCATGCGAGTCGTAGAAAAGTATGTGTAGGGTATGTGAGTGTCTGATGGATAACGATGTACCTAAACAACTTAACCTGAGTAGTAATGGGATAACTAATGAAAGAGGCACCGGTGTGCAATATCTGCTATTTGGTTTTTCATGCTCACTTGTGTGCCATAGGACCCCGAGTACTTGATTCTTGTTCCTTGACTATTTGCACTATCCACATCTGAGAGGCCTTATGGACCCCCCTGAGCCAGAGCTTGATTCATTCTTATTCCTTGGGGCCACAAAGTAGTTTGGGGCTTTGTTACTATTCTGTATTTATGCCATGCTTACTGTTTTATTTAATATTATGCGTGGAGCACCTGTACTGTTTTGGATGCGGAGTGTTTTCGCGGTATCGACAAGCCTAGTAACATTTTTGGGTTCCTAGTCGTTTACAGCCATTGACGCAAACCTTGAGTCCGTCTCGGAGTCAGCTAGCTTCGTTGCGGGTAGCTTAATGGGGTGGCCCCTAAAATATTTCTGAATCCTGTGATCGCTTTATCGTGAATGCCTCGTTGGGTTTTGAGTTGGTTTTTCCGAGGTTGATCGAGTGTGTGTTGCTATTTGTGCACCCCTGCAGGGTAAATCTTTCTGAAAGCCGTGTCCGCGGTTATGGACGACTTGGAGCACAGTTTCTCGATCATAGACAAGTCTCACTAAAGTACCGCTTTTAATTTGACCAAGTACCTGACTAGTAAATAGTGCAATACTCATGGAATGGTTAATAAAACTGCCAACGGATGGGGGTTGTTCGTCCGCTTCCTCGTTGGTAAGCGAGGAGGAGGATGGATCTGTTAGTTATACTGTTATAACTGTTGTTCTTAATTCACGGACATCCGTCTATCATTGGTTAGGTGGATGGTTAGCGAGTATCTATAGACTTGTTAGTTATTATCTTTTGCTGCAAATTGCGTCACCTTAGGTTGTGTCCCCTTTAGCGGCATAAAGACTTGCTGAGTACCCCTAGGGTCTCACACGATAAATTGTTTGATTCAGATGAGCAGGTGTACCCGCAAGATGGATACTGGGTGGAGGATACAGATGATGTTGGTGACGATCACTCGGTGTAGAGATTCCGGGAACGGGGATCCGTGAGATCTGTGGGCGGGATGTGTTTATTTATGTGACATCTTATGTCGATTTGCTTCTTATCCGTACTCGGATCTTGTTTTCCGCTTCCGCCTGATACTCCGAGGTTTGATGTATGAGGAGCTATCCTAAAATATTATCTCTATCTAGGATATTTGAATCTTGCCGTATGGCGTTGCAATATTTCTATTTCTTTTAGATGGAATGGCTCTGAGGACTATTGTATGTGGCTTGCATACATACTCACTTGTGTATGTAGTTGATCCCTTCGCCTGCCGATTACGCCGCTCGTTCTTGTCCCGATGTTCTGAAAGTGGTTAGGACGGCCGAAAGGTCTACCGTGAGTGGCCCCGGGCCCCACCGTACTATTTTAACCACTTTCGCTCATCCAGGCATGCAACTAAGAGCGTAATTCAACGAGGTAGTTACAAATTCCTAGCTGCCTTCATGGATGACCACTTGAACATAGATAGGACCATGCAGTAGGTTACTGGAAAGCTGGAGTGGCCTCCAATTAGACTATCATGGAACACACTGATTATTTGAGTCCGCAAATCAGGATCAACACCCACCCAAATCATGCTCTTGTAACGCATCAGACCATGATGAAGTGTGTACTCAGGTTCAGACAAAGGGTCGACCACCAACTTTTGAAGAATAGATTGTACATGAGGATCTTGAGCATAGCAGGATTCAACACGGTCAAGCCACATAGGTTTCGCTATGGTCAAAGTCAAAATTTCAAAGGTGTGGGGTGGTTTCCGGGAGAGCGCATCAGCAGCGCCATTGAGGGCGCCCTTCTTATAGATAATTTTGTACTGCAAACCCGTTAACTTGGTGAGTGCCTTATGTTGCCAATCAGTGTGCAACCTTTGATCTTGCAAATGTGTAAGACTCTTGTGGTCCGTTTTGATAATGAATTCCGCTAGCTGCAAATTGGAGCGCCATTGCAGCATTTTTTCTCATATACCGGGAGTGTCCTATTGCGTGGGCAAAGCGCCATGCTAACGAAACCTAGAGGATGTCCCTTCTCAGATAAGACCGCACCTATGCCAACATCACACGCGTCAGTCTCGATGACGAATTGGGCAGAGAAATTCGGGAAAGATAGAACCGGAGTAGAAGTGAGAGCAGTCTTCAGTGTTTGGAATGTTGTTTTTTCAGTTTCACTCCAAATAGAGTACCCTTCTTAAGTAAGGAAGTAAGCGGAGGATAGCGTAATGCTTGATGAATTTGCGATAATACCCTGACAGTCCGAGGAATCCTCGCAATTCTTTGACATTGGTCGGGTGCGGCCATGATCGAATATTCTCAATCTTGGTGTCGACTAACGCCAACAGTGGATATAACATGGCCCAAATAAGCAATCTTCTCCTGGGAAAAGGCACACTTGGTCATTTTAACTTGCCTTTTATCCCGCTGCAATATCTCGAGCACAGTCTACACATGCTTCAAATGTTCTTCATAGGTTATGTTGTATATGAGAATATCGTCGAAGAAGACAAGCACAGATTTGCACAACACTGGGGCCAGCGACACGTTCGTCGCGTGTTGGAATGTAGCTGGAGCCCCCATCAGACCGAAGACCATTACCTTGAACTCGTAATGGCCACTGTGAGTTTGAAACACTGTCTTGAACTCCTCACCAAGCACCAGCAAGATTTGATGATACCCAACACGCAGATCTAGATCTAACTTGGAGAACCACTGCGCTCCATCTAATTCGTCGAGTAACTCATCGATGATTGGAAGATGATATTTTCCTTTGATGGTGAGCGTGTTCAGGTGTCAGTAATCGACCACCAGTCTCCAGCTCTTGTCCTGCTTCCGAACCAAGATCACATGGGACGCGAAAGCGCTATTACTGTGAGTAATAAATGTTAGATCCCTTAGGATCAAACTAGCTCAAGAATTAAGCCATAGAGAGGAGGATATGGATGTGTACCTTGATCTGGAGGTACACCCATGGCCTCCACTTACTTGACTTGACCTAAATCTAATTGAGATGAGCTGTGAGAGGTTCCTCCTAGTGTTGTGGGTGCAGGACTTGATCAGATAGCATGAGAGAGAGAGAGCACAACCGAATGAGGTGTGTTCATCAGCTCTAACCCTAGACCCCCTATTTATAACACTTGCACTAGGGGAACCACACCTCTAAATGATCAGGGAATCCAATGGCTGTAATTAACAACCCTTTAATTGACCCTAATTTGACTTAGATTGATCATAGAAACATGTAGATTACTGTAGATCACTTATATTCAACATTCTCCCCATTGATCGTAAGGATAAACTTTATAAACCATTTCTCAACAAAACAGCATATGATACAACAGAATTACAATGGTCATATAGTAACGCAGAACCGAATAACTACAATACACTATTTTTTTCAAAACAGAACTTCTTTAACTTAGGAGCTCCATAAACTTATACTTATTACAAAATTATGAGCTTAGCTCTTTGTTGGAACTTATACAGAGACAATAAATTACAATGGTTAGTTAAGTACCATCGAACTAATTGACTACAGTACATCATTCCATCGAAGAGAAGAACCCTTCTTAGACTTATGGGGAGATGGTGTTATAACGGTCCCAATTCCAGGATCAAAAGTTTTCTGCCAATCCCATGCTAGCAACATGTTCTTTGAACATACTGGGTGGCAGGCCTTTCGTGAGTGGACACTAACATTGCGTTAGTCCTTATATGCTTAATACTTATTGTCTGATCCTGGATTCTATCTTTTACAACATGATATTTGATGTCAATGTGTTTGACAACACCACTTGACTTGTTGTTACTCGAATAGATCCGCGGGTTGATTATCGCAGAAAAGAGTGAGTGGCTCAGATATACTGTCAATCACCCTTAAACTCGAAATGAAATTCTTTAGCCATACTGCCTGCCCGGTTGTCTCATAACATGCCATAAACTCTGCCTGCATTGTTGACGATGGAGTGACACTTTGCTTGGTGCTTTTACAAGAAATAGCTCCTTCTTCTAGGGTGAAAATATAACATGATGTGGATTTCTTAATGTCAACACACCCCGCAAAATCAGCATCTGAATAACCCACCACCTCGAGGTTACCAGTTCTCTTATATGTGAGCATGAGGCCTTTGGTTTCTTGCAAATAACGCAAAGCTTTCTTAGCCGCCTTTTAGTGATCCAACCTTGGATTAGACTGATATCTGCCAAGCATCTATCCCGATTATGAATGCCAAGTCAGGGCGAGTGCACACTTGTGTATACATCATACTTCCAATAATAGAAGCATAAGGAACCGACTTCATCTGCGCAGATTCATAATCATTACTTTGGCAGGCATACGCCGACCAAGTTTGATGGGGAAATAAGCAAATAACTCTTTTGGAAAATGGCCCCAACCTTGAGGATCGTCGACCGACATTTCACCTGCGCCTAACCTCAATGATGAAGAAGAAGCAAACCCTCATAGGAACCAATCGATACAGGGCATATTTAGCTTTCAATCAAGGTGATGAATAGCATGCAGAGATGACATGTGAATATGCACAAACAATACATAAGCATGAAAAAGTTAAGAAGTAGGTTTGCATAGCAAAATAGAGAAGGGAATAATCATGGAAAGACATATACTTATGCGAAGCAAGACAAATAATCAACACAAAAAATGTTGAAAAAGGCCCAGAGAAGATTTGTCTTAGGTCTCTAGTTACTACCAAAGTAGATCTCCAAGTTATAGACTTGTAGTTGCACATTTTCATCTAAAATATTAATATTGCCTAAAAAATCGAAAATATTAATATGCACTTGTCAAAAACCCTTTATAAGATACTAAATAAACAAAGTAGCAACTGTCATTTGAAAGACATCTTTATTTAGAATCAAATGCAAGAAGAATCAACTCATTTGGGCTATTATTGTGAAAGTTATGGCAATTTAAATCCAGTGGCATATTCAGTTAATAGTGTTTTTAGGATTTATTCAGAAAATCGAGTGGATATTGTTTATTAGGGATATTATAACCGAGACAAGAGGGAGCTCTCTCACGGCCTGGACATTTTTGACCATCCGATCGTCCCATCTGCCTATTTCTGACCGTAGGATGACCATGTGTACCGTAGTGGGCCGAAAATCCCTGGGGAAGCTACTCTGGCCATCAAATTGGCCTGATGCGATTAATTGTGCCCCGTATGCCCACTAAAGCCCATATGCCATAGACATACCAAACTCAGTTTAGGACGGAAAACCTTGATTTCCTATTTACTGAAAGGGCATCGTACAATGGAGCCATTGCCCTTTAATTTCCGACCTCTCCCCTCCAGAGACCGACGGACTCCCATTACCGCCGCCGCCCCACCAGCTCCCGTAGCTCATCATCATCCCTCTGCGCTGGTGGCATACCGTCTCCCTCCTCGCCGCCCTTCTCTTTGCAGCCTCTACTCCTTGCACCGCCACGACGTCGGCCACCTGCAGATCGCCGCCGGTCCACCGCCCGCTCGAAGATGCTCCTTGATGGCCCTCGGATCCAGTTGCTGACCCAATAAGAAGTTTGACGGCATCCTCACGCCACTCATCATTTTTATATGTCTATCTTTAGCTACAGGAACTGTTTTTTTTTGTTTATTCAGGTTCAGACATTGCAAAAGTGCAAAACCGAAAGTAACCATGCACTAACAGCTGAATGTTTATACATTTGCAAAAGAAAGCTTTTGATGCCTCATGCCGGACCGTATCTGCAAGTGATCTATGCATAGACATGAGCACGTATTTTATGTTGAGAACTGCTATACAAAGCTAGCAACATTTCCTGCCATGATTTATCATCTACGTAATTGTTTCGTAGCAATTCAATTATTCTCTATTTGAACTTTGAACTTGCATGCACCATTGCAATGCGTAGAAAATAAATTGTGAGTACTTTATGGAGCCATTGAATTTAGTCTTTAAATGTTAATAAAATATCTTGCTAATTCAGATTTGTTAACAAATGCATACAACAAAAAATAGTTAAAGAGCTGGTATCTAAGATATTATATATTTTCAGAAATTCAGCACTGCACACTACTTTTATGTTTATCTGAATATTTCACTTCGAAGCTAATTATTGTAGCCAAACTATATTATTACGTTTTTGCATGGTTATCATCTGAGGGTCTTTCAAGTTTACTTGACCAAATACTTGTCATCAGAAAATTCTTCCTCGGAGCTACCTCAAATGAAGAGGCCATTTCAGAATGTCTGGGTATTTCAACTACGGTATCATATTGGTTCTATGGTTTTCATGGCACTGCAATAGCGATGTATTATATATTTTCCTGAGTTATCTTGTTTCATTTTATATATAGTTTCATTTCACATGTTTTTTGGTGTTTCTATTGTAAGTATGAGGTTGACTATACTAGCCTTGTTTTATTTAGCTTTGAGTGCTTCTTACTTGATTCTTCTTGGAACATGCAATCTTGGGAAACAATTACATATATATAGGTGTCTACTATGTGTACTATTAAAAAGTAAAACTTCTACTGATAAAACATGTCGAAAAATGTGGCAAGGTACTGTTCCCATAAGAGTGGTTCTAGGTACTCTTTTCTTGAATGATATCTTTGACGGTAGTCTATTGATATTTTTTTATTTTCTAAAACTTTGAATATGTAAAAATATGACACCAATTTGTTAGTTTAAATCCAAGTAATTTCATCAATACCTAACAGTCTATTGTTTTGGTGGATGGGCGTGGCAACGCGTGCCATCATGATCTAGTGGGAGAGGATGGGGGCGACACAAGCGACGCAGGGAATTTGTCCTCCCGATTGTTGGTCCAGGGATTTATGGGAAGAGTACCCTTGTTGCTCATCACATGCAATGCTGATTCATGTACCACGTTAACTCAAGATGTAAAATACATTGAGTGGCTAGCACTAGCACACTTAATGACCAGAGGACGTCTCAAGCACCAAGACAGCTTTACAAAGCCCATTTGGCCCGTGCATTCTAGCTCAGTTTGGATGCAGGACCCTCCGACATGAAGCCGTTGCACGGTGCAAAACTTGCACCTGCTTTGCGCGACCTCAGGGGATATTTGACGGTAACTAGCACGGTCCAGTGTTATTAATTAAATCCGGTAATAATTTATTTTAAATTTATCGATCTTACTTTTTTGTCATGATTTATTAATATATTTCACATATAATAACAGTAGCATACCATTTATTATAATGGATTTTTTAAGTTTGACTATTTTTTAACTTTGTTAATGTGAACTACTCTTCAACCCAGTTATTCCGTGCTCTGCTCATTTATATTTTCCCGTACGGTGTAACATGACTACAGTGTCAAGGAGCACTTAGTTTTGGCATCTTAGTGGACCACCATTTTTTCTGATTAATTGTAAATTCCAATGACGTATGGCACGAAGAGTGTGTCTCCGGTATCACCATGCGCCCGACAACTTAGATCTAATGTGCATTTTCAAAACATGTGAGGGTAATTTAATATCTTTTACATTTCAAGTTTTTTATTATTCGTGGTTTCAAAAAATTGTATTATTGGATATTATTTAAGAAATATTAAATAGTGGTTTTTTTATTATTCGTGGTTTCAAAAAATTGTATTATTGGATATTATTTAAGAAACATTAAGTAGTAATATGTATATATATGTATGTACAAATCAGTCTAATTTAACCGTCTATCATGTGCTTTTTTGTGCGGGCCGCCACCGTGTTGTACATAAATACTCCTATATCTTAGCAATGACGCACATGTAAGCTAAAATTGGATCGTACGATATCGTTGGAATTTTTTCCATCGGCCGTCAGTTAGTTTTGCAGTTGGCTTCACGTACATATCAATTAGTTTTAGTAGATTTTTATTCATGACCATTATCGACCAAAATCATGTGGGTATGGTTCATGTTTCTATTTCAGTCCATGCTACGATCTGGTTTCGAGATTATCGATCAGTTTTCGTAAAAAAAAAAAAGAAAGGAACAGCTTCAGATTTAGCTTCGTGTATGTGTTATACTATTTGGACCATTGGACTGATGGGCCACATGAACGTGACTTGTTTTCTTATATAGGCACCGGTAACATGCTGGAGATTTGTGTATTAGAGGACTCGTGACATGTTGAGTCCGTGATATACTAATCTTCCAATTAAATCATGGCCTAAAGTAATAGTAATAGATCTAATGGTCAATGTAATTTAAGTGATGTGGATCAACCGTGCCTTGAAAAACACCCTCGTATTGTTTTTAGTATATAACAAGCATGGTCGCCCTCGCAAATGCGAGGGCAAGGCCTGAATATTTTTATAAAGAACTATGGCTGTGTAGAAAAAAATATTTTGCAATTATCATTAACATTGTTCTATAGTCACAATAAGTATTATGCTTCATAAATAAATATTTGTGCAAGAGACATATTTAATTATCTGCAATTTGTCAAAGAATAAACAATGTGCAAAAAAATGTATCAATGATTATTAGTGCCTTTTCTATGTGTCGAGATTGCACCTGTACATTGAATTAAATTTATATTGCAAGTTATGATATATTTTTTGTTTGACACTATTTTTGTGTGATATTAGACCTCATACTCGCCATTTTTTAATTGACTTAGAGTAAGAAAACCCTAATTTCTAGCTTCATGATGTTTATATATAGTAATTACTAAGTTCAATTAGTCATGGTATATTTAATAAATATAAACCTAATTATTTGTCAGATTATGTTTTGTATATTTAAGAAGACGTACCAGGTTTTTTGATAGTATGGTTCAGGAAATCAATATGTTATTGAAAAAGTATTGGTTCTGGTTAGTTGGCTGAATATTTTGGTTCACTGGGAGATTTTCTAGACCAAATCTCTATTTTTTGTTCATCGTATATGCTTTAATAGGATAATTATGGTTTGTTATCAACTTGTATGATGGATTGATGATCAAATTTTAATGAATAAACCAACATTTAACACACAATAATTATGATTGGGGGTGCTTGTCTAAGGATTTGTAAGTTTTGACTACTTGAATAAATAAATACTTGTTAAGCGAAATTAACAAAAAAAATCTTGATGTATGCTAGAGCAACTATATATGATAATTTCGACTTTATCTTGTCAGAATCAACTTGTTTCCTCATTAGTCCCACTAATGAAATATTAACATGCGTGGACCATTCTAAATATCTCAGGTTTTCGATAGAGACACCGTCTCTACGGATAAAACATTAATTTTAAATAAATATATTTCAAATATAAATCTATAATTAGTTGTTGTGCTCATATTTACTAATACTATTTTTCTTAATCTCACAAATATTGTACAATGTGACATTTATTGAGACAAAAGTTGTCATATTTTTATGTGTTTTATTCTCCCCATTCGCATGTATCTTCCAACCTTTGATACATTTGTTCTACATGGACTCCTTTATTACTAATCAAATAACTCCAACAATTCTCTAGTCTTGGCATTATTTTCAATCCAAGGAATTAGATTCATACGGAGAAATGTTTGTAAGTATGTTATTTCTATCATGGTAGTGTGGAAGTTTTGTGCTTTTGTCTCATAAATATAATATACGTGGCCAAAAGAATTGTGGATGCAGGAGCCTGGTCTCCTCTTTGACTGCAGAATTCATTTGTATAAAACCAGATATTTGTATATTCCTTTTATTTAAAATAACGTATTCAATCTCTAACAGGTGCCTTACACCCTGGACAAACTGATAAAGGCTCTTGGATGTGTAGAGGCACTAATCAATCCCTTATGTGTAGTCTAGGTATGTTACGTTACTATGTCCTTCGTGACAAATTCTTGATGTTTGAGATGATGTCACACAGAATAAATATGTCAATTTCTTGTTGTTTTTGTACAGAGAGCATTTATCATGCATCCGTTTATGGATCCACCGATTCTCATAGCTTGCATTCCCGTTCTTTTCCTATCAAACCATGGGCTTTGTGCTACTCCCTCTGTCCCAAATTACTCTGTGTTTTAGGTTTAGTCAAAGTCAAACTTCATAAATTTTCACTATAAATATAAGAAAAAATATCATTTTTTAAAATATGTAATAAATATAGTTAGACTTGTCATAAAACATACTTTTATATTGTATACAATTTATATTATAAATATTATTATTCTGTTGAAGATGTTTGGTCAAGTTTTAACATGTTTGATTTTGACCAAACCTAAAACGCAGAGTAATTTGGGACGGAGGGAGTATATGCATATCATTCCATGGTATGCTTTTGAATAGGTGGTGTCGTTCCTATTGATAGTGAGTGAACAGCGACACCTTTGTCAATCTCGAAGCTCCATAAGTCAGGACGACGTGGTATAGTATGTGTATATAGATGACACATACATGCTCATGGTATGTTTGTATATACAAGGTTTTATAAACTAATAGAGCGAATTATATTCTTATTATTTGTACATACTCCTACATGTTAGTAGATAATTAGGAGATTACCCCATTTTTTTGAACTTTTATTATCTTTAAATGAACATAACACGCACAAATTATAAATTTAGAAAATATTGTTCCGTTGGTGTGTGAACTACATGGAATTGCCCTCAAATGATTTATCTTAGTTACAGACTCTTAATTATGAGTGTATTTTACCGTATTTGTTTTCGCCTGTCTTTTTAGTAAATTACAAAGTAAAATAGGCTTACACATATTTTTCCTTGAGATAATGTATGAGTGGAATATTTTTCTCTAGGGAGTGCCTAGATCTCAGGCGCCTGAGAACTTCTTAGGTCTAAGTCGCTGATGTCATCGTAATATTTGTGCTAATTCTCAGTTACAACCTAGTTGCAACTCATGAGATTTGTACTAATTTTCAGTTGCAACCTAGTTGCAACTCATTAAATTCTCAGTTACATCCTAGTTGCAACTCATGTGTAACTTTCACTTTGCACGAATCATGAGATAAATCGAACGGTGAAAGAGGAGACTGAGACCTAAGAAGTTCTCAGGCGCATGAGAACTAGCAAAACCGTTTTCTCTATGCCGGCAACGTAATTTCTTGCCCCCTTTTCCATCACTGTAGACTATTACTTCTCTACCTCGCTCTAAGTCTATGCATTTTACTTGGTCGTGTTGGCGGGAACAAATCAACATGATCCTTGATTTAACTTTCTTTAATGTGTTTTGAAAAACTTAACCAACACACTTAGGCGAGAATTTAAGATAGCCAACTCTAAGTTTAATTGATAGCCAACTCTAGGTTTAGCTAATCATGGGTCGGCATATATGCAGGACATCCGGAATCAATATTTTGTTTGACCGTGTGCATACGTATCTGCAGGACTGCTCCTTATTTTATGGGCTAATCAACAGGAGTCCATGTCCAATTAAACACCTTTATTTAGTCATCAGTTTTTTATCTGTTGTGATCTAGCTGGCCACCCGAACCGGGCGTCCTAATAAGTACCAGACGTCTCCTTTCATATTTAACATAGACCGTGTCAGGCCATATTAGGGAGTTACGTAACCATTAATCTCTCATTAAATCTCATCCACAAAATTTAGATCTAACCAACTAAATAATTCGGGTGATATTCGCAAAAAAAAAAATCGGGTGATGTGGCTTAACCTCGTGGCTCTATTAGACATCCTTATTTTACTTTTAGTATATAGGAGACAGACCCGTGCGTTGCTACGGTTAATAAAGCAACCAATTGTGTTGAGAAAATTTTGAAGAAGAATTTAACCAAGGGATTCGACTTGATACAGATACAAACTAAATAAAAATTATTAGGCCATGTTGATACTCTTGAAGATGCCAGAATCGACAAAGACATGAATTTAGATTGCATGTAGTCAAGGATAATGACTACATCATCACAAGTCCAATCCTCTCCAATCTACCACTTGTTGGTTATGTATTTACATTCTTTGCAAAGATAAAAAATATCTACAATTTATATTGTAAATCGTACGGAAAATTATAGAGATGTGAACAAACATGAAGGATGAATTACCTCAAGTAACGAATCAACTCTCTTAAGTCTCCGATCCATTTTATATACCAACAGTGAGATCAGGAATCAAGCTAAAAAAAGTCCATTAGCTGAATCTGTGCTTTATATTTTTGTTCGGTGCTTTGTACTTGAATTACCTCACGTAAGCACACAACTCCTAGGTCCCAGATCCATTTTATGCAGCAACAGTGTGATCAGGAATCAAGCCATGTACATAAAAAAGGGCATTAGCTGAATCTATGCTTTATACTTTTGTCCATGCTTTGTATTGGCAGCTCCGATTTTGCTGCTTGTCGCTGTTGGCCCTGCTCCGCTGGTAGCTGTCTGAGGCACGAGACCACCTTGACCCCATCCGAACTGAAGAGGCATTGCGTGGACTCTGTTCAGCTGCTCTGTCGCGCAACACCGGTAGATGACCACATTTCAACATGAAAATATAAGTGAAAGCCACCACCGAGAAGCAAGAACAACCCTTGGCCCAGGGCTGGCATAGCGTCGCTGCGTTAGCCATGCATTCCACGAGCCCGGCTCGCTCGTTGCTTAGCCGAGACAGACGCACATCTATGTAGGCATGTAGCTACCGGCAGCACTACTCAAGCAGCGGGCGAACATACACAAAATAAAGCGAGAAATTTAGCCGTGATTCCGCCATCCACATAACCACATCCCTCCTCTTTCCCTTGTTGCGCTGGCCTCCCTAAGTTAATGGAAGTTCATGGAGGATGCTGCCCTGATCTTCAATCTTACTGTTGCTTTGTTTCAGACCATGGAGGGAAGCTCACGCTTGTCCATCTTTGGTGCCTGATTTGACGATGCTTGTAGTATCGCTGAGCGCGTATATACGAGGTATGCGAACCATGGTGTTGGGCTCGCAGCATGCCGCGCCGGGCTGGATACCCTTGTAATCTGCCCAGCGCTCCTCCCCTGCCATCGCGTCCACCACGAACAACATCTCCCTGTGCAGTGTTGCTGCATTCACCCCGCCTCCACCGCCTCCACCGTTTGGGCTATCATTCCCGTCGTTGTCTTGCCAATCGAGTCCGCCATTGTCCTTGTTGTTCCACTGCCAGAGTTGACGAAGAGGACGGACTCGACTTCATACACATGTTGCTAGTTGGGTAGAACACGCCCTGGTGCTCCGGCTTCCTCCTCTTTACCACGATCTGTGATACCATACCATGGCTCGGTACTCATGGGTGGCCACAACGGCCTCGTTCATGAGGACAGAGGACTCGCCGCCCTGCCGGGGGGGGGGGGGGAGACCAGGGGTACATGTCGTGCTCAAGGGTGGTCGTGTTGTTCATCCCGCGCCTTGTAAGGCTGCCAATCCGCGGACAGGCAGACGCCAGCGAGCAGGACGTGGCCACAGGGGACTGCCGGCGGGAGCCAGCCAATATCGCCTCCACGCCGCCACCTAAATAAAGATGGGATCCCTGACCAATAGATTAAGCTATCCAATGAGTTAGGAACCTTTTTTCTTCCCCCTTCTCTTCTCCGCTTTGCTCTGTGTCTTTCCTCCGCTCATGTCCATTGTCGCTGCACCGAAAACTGTCTAGGGCTGGAGACTTAATCTCAATCGATCATCCTTCTCGAAGTCTAGATGCGATCTAGAGCTGACCAAGGACGCCCGATCATATATATAGAGGATGATGCAGCGTTGCAGACCAAGTCCTGGATTGCAATGGGAGGAAGACATGCCGCGCAGTGAAAAGCAAATTCCCAAGACCATCAAGATGTCGAGTAAGGTGATATCGATCCCAGCCGCCTGCCGCAACCCCCGATGGATCAAACAGTCACCAATCCATGCGTCTTGATCTTGGTCTGTAGGAGGGGAGAACATATCTAGTGCTGTAGGAGGGGATCCCTGTTGGATAGGAGGTTTTCTGGATTGTGGATCTCGTGTTGAAGTCAATTCCAATCGACCTTGGCCACGCCATTGTTTTGCTAGATCTCTCCTCGAATCCCTAGCTCGCCTAGCGGATACCCTGTAACACTTGATTTTATCGGTAAGCTCAGATAGATTTGATACAACGCAATCGGTCGTTGCCATATTTATTGGCTCAGGCAAGGCAAGAGACCGACTTTGATACAACGCAATCGGTGTTGCCATATTTATTGGCTCGGGGGGTTTAGGTCAGTACGACACGCTTAAAACGGTGAAACGGGACATATGCATTTTTTATAGATTTTTTGTGTTGGCGGTGGCAACTCCTTTAATTTTGGTTTTGGTGGGAGGACAAAAGGGTCTAAAAAAGAGTTGGACCGGAAAAAACAATCCGTCTTTTATTATTAGGTATAGATATAGAATAGATAATAGAAGATCCCTAAGACCCGCCCATTGTGGGACACATCGCCTTGTGCTCATGCTTAGATTCGACCTTGGGGTGGCCCGTCAGCGTGATAGCAGTTTTTCTGCACGTTTTCTTAGCAGTATTTTTTTAAATTCAATCGATCTATTAATAATGATAAACAATGGTATGAAAAACTAAAAATAATAAATATTACAGATTGGTCTTTAGACCACGTAGCGACGACAACATACACTAGGCTGAGCCGAAGCGCGCCGCCATCCTTGCCATCTGTTACCGGAGTTGGGCAAAACTTGTTGTAATAGAACTTGTTGTACTAGAATGATGATAAATCTTCGTGCTAAGATCCCGAAGGACCAACACAACAGAGAGATGACAACCGCAGATGAGAAGAAACTGACCTGAAACCACACCAACGACCCGATCGGATCCTAGGAGATTCGCGGGACAAACGACCCCATGCACCCCGGCTAGTGCTAGACGCACCGTAGGAGCGAAGATAGGATGGGAGAACTTTATTCTGACTTTAGGGCGTAGAAATCGTGTCACCGTCCTGAAGAATACACTAAAAAGCACAAGACCTCGCGGTGACGAGGAGCTGTGGTCCACTACGCCTCCAATGCCTTCAGGCCGCAGCCGACGAGACGAATCAGCGACGTCATCGACGAGGGGGTAGGAACCCTAGATGGGTTAGCCTCCGCCTTGGTATCGCCTCTCTCTCCTGCTTGCCTGGTACCAGTTTGGGAGCATAGCAGGAACTACTTTCTCCGACAGTTTTAACCAGTTTTTCTGTTTCTTTTTATTTCTATTTTCTAATAATTTGGACATTTTATAAAATCAAAAATCAAATTCAATTATTTTATTAAATCCAAAAACTTTGAGATTTGAAATTTTCGAAAATCTAAAAATTTATAAATCTTAACAATTTAAAATTTTGAATTTTGTTTTTTTAATATTTTTTATTTTTTATTTTCAAATTTGAATATTTTTAAAATATTATCATTTTCACAATCTATATATTTTTCAAATGTAGACATCTTTCAAAATAAAAGAGGCAAGGAAAAATGAAAAAAAAGAAACACTACCTGATATTGGGCCGCATTAGGAATGACCCATGGAGGAACTCCTGCGGGCATGAGGCTATGCCGCCCGTGTTGTGTGGTGTATAGGCGCTCCTCTATTTGACACTTCACTCTCGGTTTACGGCCAACGCTGGCGATATCTTTTTTTGAGATGGAGAGAGTAGGGAAAAAGAAAATAGCAGGTCATGTGCAACCCAGCCGCTTGCCGCATCCAGTTTTATTCTTTTTGACCAAAAGTTCTCCTCGTCAATTTCATATAAAAAATCGCTAGTTCTACAACAAAAAATAAAGGAACAAAAACAAAAGGAATCAGAGAACAAAGAACTTCTAGCTGAGTTAAGCACACAACTAAATCTGTAGGAGGAACTCAAAATAGAAAACAAAGGGAAAATCCAACATCCCACAAAGCACTGAGATCGTGCTAAATTTAGAGAACTCATATTACAAACGCTAACACCGCATTGATCCATGAGTTCAATCTTGTCGTAGACAAGAAAAATGGTAAAAATTGTAAAGTTTACCTGCCTATGGCCAGTACAAAAAGTAAAAAATAATCCTGCTGCCAGCACAAATAATAGCAGAAAAGAATTAATATGGACGATGAGTCATTGACGATGCAGTGTGGACAGCTACATCATGAAGATGGCCAAATCTGATATAATGAAGGATTTGGCATCGGAGTCTAATATAACCACAGCTGTACAATGCTGCTATCCCCAGATGCGTGTGGTTCGGTTCCCCTCTCAGAATAAAACTGGTAAAAATTGTTCTTCTCTCCCCACAATCAGGCCCTTCAAGCTAGGATTCCACCGCACATGTGAATGCTCTTGGCGTTGTCAGTTGAAGAGAAAGTAGTATTCTATTGAGAGGAGTGGAATTTGGCGTTCCTTCTCTATTTTGAAACTAGAGAGTGCAAGGAACTACTTCCTCCGATCCAAATTAATGTATCTTTAATTTTTTAGATTTATCAAGATTTGGATGTTAGTATATTAATGTAAATCGGATGAAGTAGTTCAAAAGCTTAAAAAAAGTAAATAGTAGTATGAAACTACTTTGGCTACGCATCGTGGCTGTCCTAATACTCGGTGGTTCGCACACCGTGTTGCGGTCGGCGCAGATTACGGATCGGGTCGCGACGGTCAGCGCGTCTGACAAAACCCACACGCAGATCAAGCTTACTTGCCGGCAGTTTGACTAACTCCACCAATCAGCCGCACGGTGCGCGCACCTGGCAAGCACTAATCATGCACCAATGTCAACTACTCCCCGTCTGATCAATCTGTTAGGCGGAGGAAGGAAAATACAGCAGCTGAGCATAGTCGACTATGTGTCGAGAACTCGGCCCGCTCGACCGAGGTGCATGACGCACGCACGCACGCATGCGCTGGGCCGAGACCGGCACCGACACGTACTGGTGGCGAAGTAGTGCACCACAAGTGTCGCGAAAGCCGCCACGCACGCACGCCATCGATACCTTTTTTTTTTTTTTGGTTTTGAACAGAAGGCAACGATGCCTGGGCAGGGAAGCATCTGCCCTGGCTGCCTTACGTCAAAACGGTGTCAGATCATCACGTGCCCTTCCACCGTACTATCTTGATTCCCGGAAGCCTCGATTAGCATGTTCGAGTCTGTTACGTATTTGTTAACCTGATCTCCCTCCGTGTGATGCGCGGCATGTGGGCACGTAGACCTGGATTCAAACCTGTTTATTTGTTAAACTGAATGCACTGGTCCGGAGCGTCTATAAAGACCACACGAACAGGCCGGTCTCGCCATTCCTACAAGCCCATCAAAGCATCGCCATCGCCATCGTGTCTTGTGCAAAGCTCCGCTAGTTCTTCTGGTTCGGTCGATTTGCAGCAATGGCGGCAGGTAAGGGAAGAGGCGGTGCACCTCTCGCCGCCGGCGTCCTGCTCCTCTGCCTGCTCCTTCCGGCCACCGCCGCCGCCGCCAAGACGTACATCGTCGGCGACGCCGCCGGCTGGAGCAAGAACGTCGAGGCCACGTGGCTGGGCGGGAAGACCTTCTACGCGGGCGATGTGCTCGGTAAGTAATAGCCCCTCCATACAGTTGAACTCGCTAGCCGTACATGTCGCCGTTGTTGCTCACCGCGCATGCACGCGTGGATGCAGTGTTCAAGTACGACAAGGAGCGGCACGACCTGGTGATGCTGGGCGCCAAGGGGTACCGCCGGTGCCAGGTGCCGCGGCGCAGCACCAAGAGCCGGGTGATGCGCACCGGGAACGATGTCGTCACGCTGCGCAGGGGCAACAACTACTTCATCTGCGGCCAGCCCGGGCACTGCAAGAACAACATGAAGCTCGCCATCAAGGCCTGGTAGTAGTGGTAGAGGACCTCGATCATCGTCGACGCCGCTTGCTGTCTGTGTGCCTTGTTCTTCTCTCATGTTATTTTTGCTCGTGGGCCCTTCCAAGTACTTTTGCTTGTGGGTTTTCACTCGTCACTTTTAGTGGTAGTAACTTAAATCTGCGAGTACCATGTCATGATTGAGCAAATACTCGTGTTTTCTCTCTCTACTTCCGAGCGATTTTTTTTCGCCTTACGTTTCGATTCATTGATAGATAAAAGAGAGTTTTGTATAAATATATACACTAGCTCAGAAAAACTAACGCCCACACAACTCAACCCCCTAGGTCTATGGGCCACGGGGATCAAGGCCTAAAGGCCAGTGGACCGGCAGCAGCACACGAACGAGCCTTGGTCTAAATTGTGTTGAGAAGACTACCCGTGTTAGGTGACGTATTGTCGAAAACGACCGTGTTACGCTACTTGTTACGATGCTTGTAGCCACAAGTCTACGAAGTCGTCTTCTCCATCCGATGGTGTGGCCGTGGATCAAATTCAGGATAGCACCTCGTGCGAGATTGCCTTGGGGAAAGAGCAATCCACCAAGAGGTATGGCCCTGGATCGAATCCGAGCGGAATTGATGTTTTCTCTTGCCTTAGCACCCGAATATGGACCCTTTAAGGGCCAACAGAGCAACCCAGCACGGCCCATCGTTGACTTCTGATACGCCCACGCCGAGCTCGGAAATACTACCACTGAGCATGCATCTGATCTCCGCTTTGAGATTGTTACTTTTTAACCGAGGCAAAATATTTGCGTCTATCGATTAAATATAAACGAGAAGGTTTGACAATAGCTCAAATGTCAAAGTGAAACAAGCTAAGAGCTTTTATTTTGGAATGACATATGCCCTATTTTAGGGGTGGTGCCTAAAAACCGATTTTTAGGGCACAGAGAGTAAAAAAATCCTCCAACAAATGCATCATATTTTAAGGTTGTCTCAAATTTTGCCCCTCTCTGCCTTATATTTGGGAAAGAGGGGACCATGCGGAACACCTTCCCTATCGACCAAATCTCGTGCGCGCCCACGACAACTGCACTAAAATTTCATTTTCCTTCCCCGTCGCTGCCTTGATCATACGTCCATTTTGCATCACTATTTTATATCATAATTTACTGTTATTCATTGATATATTTCATAATAAGAGATGATACTTATGTTATTTCATCTATTTTTGCATGATTGATGACTTTTAGAGGATGAACCACTGGAGTCAGGATTCTGATGGAAAAAAGCATTGTCCAGATGCAATATTGGCGAAGATCAGAAAATCCCAAAAAATATACGGAAATTCCTATTTTTCTAGAAGACGAATGAGGCCAGAAGGAGGAGTGGAGATGGGCCACAGGGGACCCACACCACCCCCTGGAGCGGGCCACCCCTGGCCGCGCCACCAGGTGGTGTGGCCACCCTGGCCCACCTCTGGCATCGCCCTTTGGCGTATATAATCCTCTCGAAACCCTAAGACTTAGGGAGCGACCACAGAAAGGTTCCGCCGCCTCTGCGGAGCGGAAACTAGAGAGAGAGAAAGGCTCTCCGGCGGGCAAAAATTTGCCGGCAAATTCCTTCCCGGAGAGGAGAGATTGTCGCCATCAACACTGTCATCAAGCTAGACTTCATCGGGATCATCATCATCATCATCTCCACCATCATAATCACCAGCACCATCACCACCACTCCGTACCGCTGTAACAATTGAGTTGAATCTTGCATAGTTCCTAGGGGAAACTTTCCCGGTGTTGATTACTTATTGTAGTTGATGCTATTGAGTGGAACCATTAAATTATTGTTCATGTTTAGATTGTTACTTATCATTATTTCATCTCTGATCTTGATCCATATGATGTCTCGTGAATAGTTCATTTAGTTCTTAAGAATATGGGAGAAGTCTTGTTGTTAGTAGTGGAATTGTGTTGAGAAAGATTTAATGGTTTGATATTTAAGTTGTCGAATTATTCTTCTAGTGGTGTCATGTAAATGTCGACTACATGATACTTCACCTTTATGGGCCTAGGGGAATGCATTATGTATTTGGCTACTAATCGTGGGGTTGCCGGAGTGACAGAAACTTGAACCCCCGTTAGGAAACCTTTGCATAAGGGAGTGTAGGATCTCAAAGTTTAAGGCTGTGGTTAGGTTTTTATCTCAATTACTTTCTTATAGTTGCGGATGCTTGCAAGGGTATAATCACAAGTATGTATTAGTCCTAGGAAGGTCAGTACATTAGCATAGGTTCATCCACACAATACTTATCCAACCAGAGAAGATTAATCAACTATATGAAGCGAAAGCACTTGGCGATATTCCCATGTGTCCTTGAAAACGTTTGGTCATCTTAAGTAATACTGGCTTGTCCTTTGCTAAAGAAAGGATTGTGCCACTTGCTGCAATTATTATTATTGTCTTTTATTTACTCGCACTTTATTTATCTACATAACCAAAAAACCCTAAAAATTTGTTTACTAAGTATTTGCAGAGAATTCATGATCCAAACCACTTGTCAACACCTCCTGCTCCTTGTTGGGTTCGACACTCTTACTTATCGAAAATATTGTGATACACCCCCTATACTTGTGGGTCATCAAGACTATTTTCTAGCGCCGTAGCCGGGGAGTGAAGCGCTATTGAAGAGTGGAATTGGTAAAGGAAACCTCTACCGTGAGTATTGTTTATTTCTGTTTGTTACTTTATTTTCAATATGGATAGTTCACTTAGTTTCTTATTTCGGAATGCTACTACCACTGCTAAGGTAGTAGATGAACCATCATCTGCTAAAATTGATACTTTTAAAATACCTACAAAAATTGTTGATCGTATTATGGATAGCTACTATTTTGGAGATGGAATTGTCCATCCCGGTTGCTCTTTATACACGAATTATGCGGGTTATTCAAGTGTGCAGGTATCACAATAGATCACGTTAAGAAAAAATATTCTATGTATCATTGAAGGGCAGAGCTGATGAATGGTATAAGCTGTTAAAGAATGGCCAATCTCTTGAATGGGAGGAAATTGTACCTCTCTTTTATTCCAAATTTTATCCTCCTAATGAGATTCATAAAGATCGGAATCAAATATATAATTTTTGTCCTCGTGGTGGAGAGAGTACCGCCAAAGCTTGGGGAGATTGAATTTACTAATGCTCAAATATCCTATTCATGAGCTCCCTAATAATAATATTATCAATAACTTTTATGCAAGGCTTTCTCTTCGTGATAAGGATCTACTGGATTTGTGCTGGATCATTTACACGTATGGAAGAAGAAGCTAAATAGGATCTTCTAGACCGTATTCAAGACAATGATGGAGCATGGGAGAATGATAAAGGAAGAAAGTCAGGTATAAATTATGATTACGAATGCATTAAATCTTTTATGAGAACTGATGACTTTCATAATATTAGTGTTTCTTATGGTCTTGATTCTCAAAGTATTGCAAATTGTTTTAAGGCTTTTGCCTCTTATATTGAAATTCCTAAAAAGAAATAGAACAAGTATCATGAGCCATATAAAGATATTGTTAATTGTGTTCCTGCTAGAAACACTGAAGTTTATACCGCTGATTGTGTTTTACCTGGACCTTACATTGAGAAAATATCTTTCCCTGTTAAGGTAAAGGAACATTCTATGATAGATTGTATGGTTAACTAAAGTATGAAGAAAGCTGTAGAACATGATGAACAAATAGATGTTGAACCTACTATAGTAAACGTGAAAGACTTTGTCACTACAAATGTAGAAGATGGGCACATTATCCATTGTAAGGATACTTCTAATATTATTTCACATCCTAGTAGAACTAGGAAAGCTAGTGTCCCTATGTTTTCTGTCAGAATAAGTGATCATTGCTACTATGGTTCATGTGATGGTTATATCATTAAATTTATTCATGATGCTGAAAGTTATTATGAGAGAGGGAAAAATGTTTTTATGCATCTCAATAATATTAAGTTTCCTCGCTATATGTTGAAAGTCTTTATGTTGCACTTGTTTTGCCTTCCTATGCTAGTAGCCTCTAGTTTCAATAATTTATTTTCTTACAAAATTCCCTTGTATAGGAAGTGAGTTAGACTTAAATATGTGTATATTTGTTTCTTGATGCTCTCTTTTACTTCAATTCATATTCTTATGTGAGCATCATTGAAATTATCATGCCTATCTTAAGGCTATAAAGAAAGAGCTTTTTGGGAGACAACCCGTTATATTTTCGCTTTCAGTTTATTTTTGTTTATTTGAGTCTTGGAAGTTATTGCTTATGTAATAACCTCTACTTATCCTTTTTGTTTGGTTTTTGTGTCAAGATCAACCTCTAATGAGAGGGAAGTAAGATTTGGAGAAGTTGCTGTCCCGAAACAGATTTTTATGGTTCACTATAAAATATCGTGAAAAATCCCAGAACATCGTACTGATCTGTAATTTTTTGTGTGCATGCCCCAGGTTATTATTTTACTTTCGTTAGTTTTGCACTTTTTGATTTGAGCAACAGAATATTTTCAAAAAAAATAATCTTTACCTACTGGTCTGTTTTGACAGATTTCTGCCATTTCTGCATTTGCCTCTTAAATCGGTTTCCTTTTTGAATTATTTGTGGGATTTCGAAAGGAGTTGCTACAGTAGCTTATGTTTTGATGGATTTCGGTTGAAATTGAACCTAAAGGTTTATTATCTTATATGCACTAATGTTGCTAATGAAGATTGTATGAAAGAAATTTTCAAGTGCTAGGAGTGAATGATGTAATGAGTGGTGAATGGTCTATATTCTGGAGATTCCTACAATGAAGATATTGATATTGTTCAAGTGGTGACTCTAGAAGAATTTATTAAAGACCAAATTCAGAAACCTGCAGAATCTGTTTTCGAATAGGTAACAGTTCTGAAAAGAAAAGGTCTGTGAAAACCTTTTCAATTTGTATTTCCGCAGTTTTTATGTAACGTGGAAGATAATGATTCGAAAGAGGGACGGAAACGGAGCCCGGGGGCTTACACCACCCCGTGGCGCGGGCCCACCTGGTCGCGCCACTAGGGGGTGTGGCCACCCCGGAGCTCATCTCCGACCCGTTTTCTCCCAATACCTTCCTTTTGTTGTTAAACTTTGTAATATATAATCCCCCGGATCCCCCGAGGTCTGTATATCGTGTTCTCGCCTTGTTTTCGTTTCGATCTATGTCTGTCAGGAACTATTCTCAAGTTTAGAAGCACGATAGTCTCCACCAACGATAAGGGCAAGAAGCTTGTGAAAGATGATCTCCAAGACCCAAAGAAGGAGGAGGAGATCAAGGGTGAAGTTGAAGAGGAAGTGAAGGAAGACCAGCATCCGCGCACCAGCACCACCATTGCAAGCATTAGAGTGATGGCATGTCATGTCAAGCTCAAAAGGACTGCACGGATGTCCACTAGAGGGGATGGTTCCGTGCCTTTGCTTAGCTCCACGGTCGCTTCCTCCACATGACAAGAATCCCTTCCATACCCTTATACATGAGCAGCAGTTCCAAAAGATGCCAAAGGAAAAATTACCCTCCAATTGGGATATGCCTCGTTCTAATCATGCAGGAAAAGAATACTTTAAGGAGGAAGAGTGGGGAAAGAATCACAAGGGCTAGGATTCACAGTCCAACATGATCATGAACCGCATTGAGCACAATTCGGAGTTGATTCGTACTCTCACCTTCGAGATTGAGGATTTTAAGAAATTGATTGAAAAGCTTATCGAGAGAACACCACCATCACCGAAGGAGTAATTCATCATCAGGTTTTGGCATCCCTTGGTTTCTTCCAAGCTTGGGAGAGTGATGTGGTATCACATCATTATCTTTCATCTTTTTACCTTTTTAGTAGAGTCATATCATGAATAGAGAAGTTATCATATAGGATGGTTTGCATTGTGGAAGTATCTCTCCTCTAGCTAGTTATCTATGTATCCCTTGGTGTGAGTTGCCGTTATGAAATATTAATGAGAAGTTCTATCATTTACTTTTTGCACATCTTATTTTAGTTTGCAATTGCTGTTATATGATTGATCTTGTAGTTAGTATTGGTATCACTTTGGGATCATTAAGTAAATTTAGTTAGTTTTGGCAAACCTGGCTCTGGTCAGTAGCAACATTATTTGAGAATTGAATGGAAAAGAGAAAAGTACTTTTAGAAATATAATTTCATTATCTTTATTTCTTGTTTGGCCCATAAGCTTAGTATTCTCTAGTTAAGATCTTTTGTGTTTCCAAGGAAGATTGCATGATTGTTTCTATCACTTGTATGTTTGTTTGTTTCCTTCAACTCTTATGCTTGCTACCCAGCCTTGCTAGCCAAAAACCTGTACTGAGAGGGAATGCTTCTCGTGCATCCAATCCTTAAACTAAAACATATGCCATTTATGTCCACTATACCTACCTATTAGCATTATTGCTATTCCAAGTATATTCATGCTTTTATCTACCTTCCAAATTAAACTTGTTATGTGAAAATTAGTGATTAAAGCTCTCACAAACTTGATGGCACACTTTACTTTCTTGCACTTCATAAATTTGAACCATTGTGTCCATCTATGTTGCTTATATGCTTGCACTTTATAAGTTGTGAATTAGCAGAACCATGTTACCATGGGGAACGCTTTCAACATTGCACTTATTATTCAGTTGATATCATGTTCTTTTGTTTATGGATCCCGGCGATGTGAAATAAAAGGGGAGCTTGTAAGCTCATGGAGTTTATATATGTGTTAGAGAAACGCCTGGGTAGCTAGCCTAAGCCATGCCTAATCATGGTGGAAACTTGCAACATAACCATAATGAGCATTCTGTGAAGCATCCTCAATAAAAATCTATGCAAATAGCAAATAAAAAGATCGTTGGGATGCTCATTGTCTGTTGCCTTGTCATTTTGATATGGGATAGCTCCTGTGTCATGGGGCAAGGGTTACTCGGTTGATGGTTCTCTATGATACACATGTACTTACAATGAAAATAACTTACTTGTGACTAAAGTTGAGTACCATGAGGTTCGGTACTCGTAAGCAAGGGGCATGAGATTTTCAACTTATAACTTGTCAAGCATATCCTCATATTTGTGTCACTTTAACCTTAATCACCTCAAGATGCTTATGATAGGGGCAATGAGAGCTAAAAGGTAATAAGTACCATAATTTTTGGAAGCTCTTTATGAAACTTGAAATCCCTGCTTCACTCTGCGAAGGGCTTATCTTTTAATTTTTAGTTGAGTCAGTAAACCTATTCCTTTCTGTCTTAAGAAAGTATTTGAGTTGTTGTGATTCAATCATCCATATGATGATTTATTCAATCACGTTTCTTATGTTCCTTATTTTGCACACTCCTCTTATCTTAGTGAATATTACTTTGAAAGCTATCATTGAAAACCCTATTATGTTTAACTCCTGCAAATTGTTAACCGTTCTCTGACCAAGAACAAAGTTTGCCATTACCAATTATGATTTACTTTGTGTATCTTTATTGTCTTTCCCTTACTTATTGCAAGCGAGGTCTAAGCTTATTGAGCTCAGTTTTCTCTTGGGGACAAGCGAGGTCTAAGCTTTGGGGAGTTGATACGTCCATTTTGCATCACTATTTTATATCATAATTTACTGTTACTCATTGATATATTTTATATTAAGAGATGATACTTATGTTATTTCATCTATTTTTGCATGATTGATGACTTTTGGAGGATGAACCACTAGAGTCAGGATTTTGATGGAAAAAGCATTGTCCATATGAAATATTGGCGAAGATCGGAAAATCCCAGAAAATATACAAAAACTCCTATTTTTTCAGAAGACGAAGGAGGCCAGAAGGAGGAGTGGAGATGAGCCACAGGGGGCCCACACCACCCCCTGGCCGCGCCACCAGGTGGTGTGGCCACCAGGGGCGGATCCAGGATTTGAGCATGGGGGGGCAAGAAGACATCGACCATAAAAGTGATAACACAAGAAAATATATCAAGTCTCATAAGTATACTATGTATATCATACCGCAACAATATATGTCTTCAAATTAAAAGAAACTACATTTCTACCGGTTTGAATTTAGATCTACGTCCAGGCCTGTCAAATAAATCAATAATATCTTCAACGTCTATCTTTGCAGCTATTTCCTTCCCAATGTATACGACCATATAATGCTGAAGAAAGTCGTTACCCATTTTATTTCGAAGACGGGTCTTGATAAGCTTCATTGCTGAAAAAGCTCGCTCCGTGGTTGCAGTGGACACTGGGAGAGTGATGACCAGGCGCAATAGTCTATCAACCATTGAATACATAGACACTTTACCTGTTTTAACTAGTCCGGCTGTCAAATCAGCAAGTGATGCCAATGTATTGAGCTATGGATGATTGCAAACATCTAACTGAAAATGTGGAAGTTGAGACTCCAACTGAGCCCGTTCTTGACTAGAAAAATATTCTGGATAAAACTTCTCTGCAAGGGTGCAAATATTTGTCATGTCAAATGATTCATGTTGCGGATCCTAGGATGCACAAAATGTGAGGAGCTCTGTAGTTTGAACACTAAATCGCTCATTTAGCTCAAACAACTGTTGATCAATCGCCACATAAAACACATCTACTTTGTAGTGATGGTTCATTGTGGTGTTATCATGTTTGTTCGGAGACTTAGTCACATCAACATACCTACATATTACAAAATATAATATATGTTAGAGGAAAATAATTCTGATTAAATATTATTCTACTCAATATATCGAGCAAAAGGGGGCTTACTTGAGACTCATATTGGGGATCTCAATTTCATGTTTGACACAAAAAGCCTTGACCTCCTCTAAAAGAGGTTCCCAACCATCTTCTCTAAGATTACCCAATAATATCTTTGTGTTTGAAACTGAATCTAATGCATTTAGAATATCTAAAGATTTCTTCTGGAGCGTCTGGCACAAGACATCGGTGATTTTCATAATTTTCTCCATGAGGTGCAGAACGAACACAAAATCAAAAGAGATAATTATCTTCAGGGCACCTCCAGCATATCCTCGAGAATATCTTGAGACCGAACGATCATTTGCTATACTTTGCAAGACAGCAATTGCAGCACCAAACATCTTTTTCAAGCTCTGAATTGACTTAAAATGGGAACTCCATCTAGTGTCCCCCGGCCTCTGCAAAGAGCCTATCTGATTTGCCCCTTTTCCGGTATCAAGCTCCCCCAATTCAATTTCACGTGCAATTTCTGCAGCTTGATTTGCTAGTAACTCATCATTCCGTTTAGGCGATGCACTAACAACATTTATAATGAAAATTGCATGCTGAAAAAAACTATGCACTTCTTGTACCTCCCTTGATGCTGCAACAAGAGCCAACTGTAGTTGATGAGCCATACAGTGAACATAATACGCATAAGGGCACTCCTTCAAAATCAAAGCCTTCAATCCATTCCATTCCCCTCACATATTACTTGCTCCGTCATAGCCTTGGCCTCTAATGTCTTGCATACTTAGGTTATTATTTGCTAGAATAGCACAAACTGACTCCTTGAGAGTCAATGCAGCCGTATTCACATGAACAACATCAAGGAAACGCTCCCTTATAAGCCCTTCACTGTTAACAAATCGAAGTACTAACGCCATTTGCTCCTTTTTAGATTCATCACGGGCTTCATCAACCATAATACAAAATTTGCTATTGCCAATTTCTTCTCTAATTGTTGTTTGTACCTTCCGAGAAAGTAAACCAAGAATTTCCTGCTGAACTGAATGAGCGGTGTACTTCGCACTCCCAGGAGAATTATCTAAGACATCTTTCACCTCCGGATTATAAGAAGCCAAGAACTTTAACAATTCAAGGAAATTACCCTAGTTTATGGATCCTAGAGATTCATCATGACCTCTAAAAGCACAAGCCTGGAATGTTAACCACCTTGATCATGTCACAAAAATGCTTATTAAATGGTACAATATGTACAATATTATAATTGCTATGATAGAATATATAATAAATTATTGCTTACCTGATAGAATCAATTGTAACTTTGAGTCTTAGTCTAGCATCTGCAATTGTTTTTGCAGACGATTTCTCAATCACCTGATCAATATGAGTCGTGCTATCTTTAAAATTCTCAAGACACCGAGTTGAGTAGCTATGGGCCGAACTAGCATCTTTGCCCATATGAGTTAGAAAATCACAATCTTTTTCACTATTTATCTTCTTCTACTTATCGAAGCCCAAAATAGTGAATGTATTTGAGCCACACTTCCCAATTGGATTTTTGGAAAAGAGGAAAATTAAAGCAATATGCACGATTTGCCGAAGGTGAATACTCTAGCCAAGGAAATTGCTTGAACCAACTAAACTGGAACCGGCGATAATGTTTTGAATCATCGGTATTATATGGATACTCTCTCATGTATGGCTGGTATGGCCCCTCAGAAACATAGAATTGATGCGCTTCCACTTGCTCATCAATAGGCAATTCCCAAACATGTTGGCGCTTTGCGGGGTCTCGCTCATATGCTGTGCTTCCCGCTCTAGTTTGTTCTGATATTGTGGATGACTCAGTAATTTGATCCGACATTTGCACATCAACTGGATCGGGAGTGGAGTCATTACGTACAGGCTGCTCCATAATATATGTTTCCTCGGGTTGACTAGAATTCTCAGCTGTGGAATTCTCAGCCGTGGAGTTGGAGGTCGAACCAATCGGCTTAAAATATTTATTAATTGGCGGTGTCTTCCTCTTCATGATACTCTCCTCTACAAGAACAAAATAACCAATAAACTAGTATAATTAGCAGAGTACATGGCCTTTAGGAGATTTAGTAATTAAACTAGCAAGCATCAACGGCTATACTCCCTCCGATCCAAATTAGTTGACTTGGTTTGTCTAGATTCGGATGTATCTAGCACTAAAATAAGTCTAGATATATACGAATCTAGATAAATCTGAGTCAACTAATTTAGATCGAGTACAAGAATACCTTTTAGTGATCAAGTGAGGAATTGAGCGCGGCGTGGTGCGCAAGACGACGGCAGTCAGCAGGTCGTAGTTGTCGACAATTGACAGAGATGCAGCTATGCGGTCACGTGAAATTCTGTGCGGCGGCGGCGAATCGGCGATGCTGAGCTGAAAATATCAGACGAGATCGATTCATGTCGTATAGGAAACGAAGACCGAGTCGAACAGGTGTTCTCGATCGTATTGATTGTTATTTGCCTAGACTAGTTGGGTACGATTGGCCATTTAATTGTGCCCTTGACCCTCGCATCGTGGCCTTTTTGGCGCTTGCCAAATTCCATTGGGTTTGATAGTTGGCCCACGCTGGACATAGTTAGGAATTACCGTTAAGCCTGGTGATTAAGAACTAATACACATATGGAGTATATGACTACTGACCCCTGCAACATACGGTTGGGGGGGCAAGCATGGGGGTGGCCTGGCCACCGCTCGCCCCCTGGATCCGCCTCTGGTGGCCACCCTGGCCCACCTCTAGCATCGCCCTTTGACGTATATAATCCCCTCAAAACCCTAAGCCTCAGGGAGTGACCACAGAAAGGTTCCGCCGCCTCTGCGGGGCAGAAACTACAGAGAGAGAAAGAGCTCTCTGGTAGGCAGAATTCTGCTAGGGAAATTCCTTCCCGGAGAGGGGAGATCATCGCCATCAACACCGTCATCAAGCTAGACTTCATCGAGATCATCATCATCATCTCCACCATCATCATCACCAGCACCATCACCACCACTTCATACCGCTGTAACAATTGGGTTGAATCTTGCATAGTTCTTAGGGGAAACTTTCTCGGTGTTGATTACTTGTTGTAGTTA
Organism: Avena eriantha; assembly: GCA_910589775.1. Lineage (NCBI taxonomy): Eukaryota > Viridiplantae > Streptophyta > Magnoliopsida > Poales > Poaceae > Avena > Avena eriantha. The sequence continues at coordinate 132,769,266 of OU342744.1, read as the reverse complement.
ATGATATTGAGTGGAACCATTAAATTATTGTTCATGTTTAGATTGTTACTTATCATTATTTCATCTCTGATCTTGATCCATATGATGTCTCGTGAGTAGTTTTTTTAGTTCTTGAGGACATGGGAGAAGTCATGTTGTTAGTAGTGGAATTGTGTTGAGATAGATTTAATGGTTTGATATTTAAGATGTGGTGCTATTTTTCTAGTGGTGTCATGTGAACGTCGACTACATGATACTTCACCTTTATGGGCCTAGGGGAATGCATTATGTATTTGGCTACTAATCATGGGGTTGTCGGAGTGACAGCAACCTGAACTCCCGTTAGGGAACCTTTGCATAAGAGAGTGTAGGATCTCAAAGTTTAAGGCTGTGGTTAGGTTTTTATCTTAATTACTTTCTTGTAGTTGCAGATGCTTGAAAGGGGTATAATCACAAGTATGTATTAGTCCTAGGAAGATCAGTACATTAGCATAGGCTCACCCACACAACACTTATCCAATTAGAGAAGATTAATCAACTATATGAAGCGAAAGCACTTGGCGATATTCTCATGTGTCCTTGAGAACGTTTGGTCATCTTAAGTAATACAACCGGGTTGTCCTTTGCTAAAGAAAGGATTGGGCCACTTGCTGCAATTATTATTATTGTCTTTTATTTACTCGCACTTTATTTATCTCCATAATCAAAAACCCCGAAAAATCCATTTGCTAAGTATGCACAGAGAATTCCTGATCCAAACCACTTGTCAACACCTTCTGCTTCTCGTTGGGTTCGACACTCTTACTTATTGAAAATACTGTGATACACCCCTATACTTGTCGGTCATCACTTGACTCCCCCAGCTTCGTCGGCCCAGATTCGACTGCCCTATGTTGCCCTTCCGCCAAATCAGGACAGGAGCAATGCCGCCACCGGTGCCGATTTGGCCCTCAACACCATCGAGGGAAAAAACCGTCAGATCTAGGGCCTCTATTAGGGATATACTTTTCGGGTATACCAACCGTGACTCTCTGACCAGGGTGGCCTACTTCGGGTTAGAGCTTGGCACCACGGGCGACCCAGTCAGGGATAGAAGACGGAGGTCCATCTGGCTATGGAAATGCCCAGAAGACTTACCGACTTAGGCTTGTTTAGTTACTTGTAGTCCAAGATGTACTCTGTAACCAACTCTTAGTCGTAGTCAAATAGGTCTCTCTTGTAAACCCTAGGCCGAATATCTATATAAGCGGTCCTAGGGACCAGCCTTTAGGGCAACCCAATATTCTACAATCTCAACTCACAAAGGTGAAACCCTTGTAACCCATATTCCGGCTCTGCCGTATTACTGGATTGACGGCAGGAGTAGGATCCGTCCAAAGCCGGCGGATTCGAACCTGGGTAAAGCTTGTGTGCTCACCGTCCTGGAACACCGTCGCCTCACACCCCCTTTCTACACACGCCTCGAGGACCCCCTCTCGGCGTAAATGTCTTCAATCCAACGACAGTTGGCGCCCACCGTGGGGCAGGTGAGGTTTGGATCTTCGTTCCGGGCGGAATCTGCGCGAATCAGAATCGGCAAAACCGTCGTTGTTGGTCGGTTCCTCTACGCCAGCGACGTCCCTCTTGTTCTTCTTGACGAGACTTGGATTTTGTCTAGGGAGCTTGTGACCATCTACACCATCATGCCTTTTGGCGAGATCGACATCTACCTCACTTTCGTTGAACCCGCCCCACCCACCCTAGTGGTGATGATAGAGGCGGAAGAACTTTCTAGATCCACTTTGTTCGCGGAAGCAACAGAGTTGCAGATCTCGGAAAACCCCAATCCCACCCAGCGCGCACCTAAAGCGGAGATAGTGGAGAAGATCGGATCTGAAGATGATCTCCCCGTGGAGGTTAAACCTGAAGCGGATCTCCCCAAGGAGGTCGAATCTTAGGAGGCTCTCCTCGCTAAATCGAAACTCAGCAAGATCAAAGCAGCTACAACTCTGGTTCCGAATCTGCCAATGCCGGAGCCGAACAATCGTTCTTGAGGCACACGTTGAGGCGTATGATGCTGCATGATGCCAGCATGGAGGATATCCTTGAGACCATCAAGTGTTCCAAGGAAGCAAACAAAGAAAGCCACAACTACCTCAAGACGCACGCATCACACTTTGTCGGTTACGTCGGGTCTGGATCTAGCTCTGCCGATGCTGGAGACGACAACGGCTCGGTGCTAGAGGTAATTGGAACAAACGTCGACTTACCGGCATCCTCGGATGACTCCATGACGTCGACAGATTTCCAAAAGTTCTCCGCGGAATATGAAGAAGAGTTTAACTCCAAGACTGTGGAAGAAGGAGAAGCCATGGATCAAAGCCCGCACATCAACACGGAGGAGGGATCCAGAGAAAACTCTCCTGAACCACAAGATGACATGGATCTCGGAGATAATCTCGACGTCCAGATGTCCGAGAGTAATGATAGAAGCCTAACTCTAGGACTCGGACCAAAAGCCGTTGCTACCGGCACAACCAAGAAGGCAAAGAAAAATAAGAAGAAAACTCTGGTTAAAGACCTCCCAGCTAACGAGGTAATAGCTGAAGAATACGAAGAAGGCTCAGATGGAGCTCTGATCCTAGATGAGCCTAAGGATTCTCTGTTCGACAGACACATGGTCACCCCTGGTGCCCGTAAACTCCTTGGAGAAGCCATTACCACTCCCATCCCGGCGGTTGCAGGAATCACACCTGTGGAGTTGGAATATAGGGCCCAGGCCCTAGAAGTGCACCGTCAAGCACTCCTCGAGGAAACGACAAACATCCTTGAGAAAAAGAAGTGCATCGAAGCTGCAGGTCAGACTAACACCCGGTAGCATCAGAAGACCCGGAACAACTCTGTATTGATCAACAAAAATCCGGATATCCACAAAACCCTTTTCGAAGGAGAAGCAGCTGTCCACAAAACCCTTTACTTTTTTGCGGAAAAACACTAATCTATCAATAATCATCATCAGTAGTACAAGGAGGTACTAAAAGTAATAAATTTTACAAATAGGTTAATGGACCACCTAACGACGACTACAAGACCTAGCACGAGCCAAAGGTGCCGTCGTCCTCACCCCTCCAACACCGGAGTCGGACAAAGTTTGTCATTGTAAACAAATGGGAAATCGACGTGTTAAGACCTAAAGGACCAATGCACCATAGCAGCAATCATCGTCAATGTTGACAACCGTAGATCTATAGAGATTGTCTTGAAACAACACCAACAAACACGTCGGATCCTAGAAGATCTGTCCAACACACGACTCCACGTCCCCTCTATCGGCACTAGACACATCACTGGAGCAAGAATAGGATGTGATGGACCTTATTCTAGTTTGATAAGTTCCAGGATGTAGTCGCCGCCTGAGCCAAAGTGGACTGGCCGTGTCATCGGGTAGGGAGTCGGCCTCCGCCTCTTCATCTGTCCTCCCACACGTACCGGTTCAGAGGCGCACGACAGTATTTTGTTTGTTCTTGCCCTTTCTCTAACTCTAGAGTGGAAAAATCCAGTATTTCGGTCTCCCTCCTCTAGTCACTGAAACTTTTGTTTAAATGGTGCCAGTGCTAGTACCGAACCATAATAATAGAAAATGCAAAGAATACATACCGAAACTTGACGTGAACCTAGATATTGAGCTACAAGCGTGGAATAGCTAGTGTGTATCAGCTGGTTGGCACACCTTGACACGATAGGCGCAGGTTACAGATCGGGTCGCGCACGCAGATCAAGCCACTGAGCTAGGAACCATGATCTGAAAAGCCAACCAGACACTATGGCATGGTTAGGCTGGATCCTCTCTTCTCAGCGGGAAGAAATAAGTTCGTTTGGTGTCTCGCGGCGTGCTTGAGATTTGACCCACACAAGTCTTAAAGCAGGTCTTATCCTGGCTCCGGAGGAATGCCAAAATCAAGTGTTTGCACCGAGATAGGCCTTGACGAGCACAAGGGGAGGAACGGCGTGCACGGGGAGGCAGCGGGAAGATGGCAGGAGACGAAAGATCCGAAGCGCCGTATGACGTGAAAAGTAGTCTCACCTCCCTCTTATCCTACCACCTCCCACTGGAAGACAAATCCCTCCCCATTTTCCACTTGTGCGGCGGCTTTGGCGGCGGCGGCGATTTAGATCTTCGGCCGCAGCTGCTAAGCACACTCCAGCATCAGCTAGCATCTTATGTCTGACTCCGGGCATCTGCTGGCTCGCAGATCTGTGGCGCGGACTTCTCCCCCGTCTTCTTCTCCGCCTGCGGCAGGTCCTCGCCGTCCGCCACCATGAAGGTACGAATCACAGCCTTGCCTCCTCTTCAACTTGTTTACCGAGGTAGTTAGCTCGATATTGGGTAGTACATACTCAGTGATTAAGCAATGCCACTCTGTTTAGGGCCAACAATTGAAGGTTATCATCCAGGCAGCTTCTCTAGTCACTGTGATTCAGGTATGGATGTTCCTAATGTACAGACGAGCGGCTGGTAGAATAATAGGCTGGCAGTCAAATATGGTCCCCAGATGCAGCGTGATAGAGAGAGGATGGATAATCTGAACTACATCTACAACAACAATGATGTGGAGGCTATCGCCATGCTTAGGATGAGAAGAGCCCCATTTAACCATCTTGTGCAAACATTTAGGTCTAGGGGATTGCTCAAGGATAGCATCAACTGCTGTATCGAAGAACATGTGGCTCTGTTTTTTCATGTTATAGGCCATAACCAGAGATTCTTAGTGATTCACAGCACATGGAGGAGATTAACCGAGACAATTTCCCGGTATTTCCATCAGGTGTTGTATGCTATTGGAGAACTCAGACAAGAGATGATCAAGCCACCATCTGGTCAAATCCCCGCGAAGATACATGGCAACATTTGATGGTTCCCCTTTTTCAAGGTGAGAAACTCTATCATTTTCGGCGTTGGATGATTGTATTAGATAGCGGCTAACATTCTTCTAATGCTAGGATTGTATTGGAGCAATTGATGGTACTCATGTGATGGCTAGAGTCCCGAAAGCTGAGCAAGCTGCATATGGGGGGAGGAAGAACTTCCCTAGTTAGAATGTGCTTGTCGCCGTTGATTTCGACATGGAGTTCACACATGTGCTTGCTAGATGGGAAGGATATACCCACGATGCGACGATTATGGATGACAGCCTTAGCCGACCTGATGGCCTCAAGCTCCCTGACAGAAAATTCTACCTTACAGATGCCGGGTATGCCTGCCGGCCTAGAATTCTGCCACCCTTCAGGTTAACAAGGTACCATCTCAGTGAGTTCTCTGCTAGGAACTACCCAAGGACTCCGGAAGAACTTTTCAACCTTAGGCACTCTAGCCTTAGAGTCACGGTTGAGAGGGTTTTCGCTGCTCTAAAGAACAGGTTTAAGATCCTTGATCAGAAGCCTTTTCACTCTTTCCCCACCCAAGTTAAGCTTGTTCTTGCATGTTGCATTTTGCACAACTAGATCTTGCAATTCGGCGTCGATGAGTACTTCCCGGCTGAGGAAGACGTAGTTCCTGACGACAACGACACTGACGGTGGCCATGGTGTTGCACAGAATAATTGTGCTACTTGGAAGAGCAGGAGACAACAGTGAGTGCTCGACATGTGGACGACGAGAGACAACTACAGGATCTGAAAAAGATGATGATGGTTTGTTGATGAAGTGTTGGCCTTGTGTTCCATGAACAACCCCTGATGTGGGCGTTAAACTGTCATTTGCTATGAGCTAGGTAATATTATGGTGAACTGTCATTTGCTAGTAGCTAGGTAACATAATCGTGAACTCATATTTGCTAGTAGGTAGGGTCGTAATTTGGTACTGCTAGTTTAATTTGCCGCTTGTTTGAAACTTCTATTTCAGTTTGCTGCCTATTTGGTATTATGTGATAACATCACCAGCTGTGAGAAGTGGTTAGCACATCACTTTGGCATGAGCATCAAACGAGAGAAAATCAGTTTTATTAAGAACCAAACAACTTGCCAAAATTACAGAAAAACTAGATATGGGCAACCAAACGAGCTGTTAAATTTGGCTCAAGCCCAATCTTTCTTCATGCAGCACCCGCCGAGCTAAGAAAGAAAAACTAAAAATTTAGCCGACCAACCAGACACGCCCTGTTACTTGAACGTGAGGAAAACAGGGCACGCAGCTTCTGGAAACGAGCTCCGACTTCTCCTGCCTGGGTCCGGGTCCCTGCACTGGCTCGGTCGGTCGGTCGACGTGCCTGCACTGCACGCATTCGCTGGGGCCAATCGACGGCGGCGAAGGAGTGTACGTGCCTCGGAAGTGTCGTGAAATCCGCCACACGCAACCGGCACCAGGCGTGTGCGTGCGGTACCGATCACGGTCAGTTGCCGGAGCAGTGCCACACACACACACATGGCATGATCGCGTAGCGTACGTATTCACATCACGCTGCTGAGTGCCGCATAGCGCGGGCGCGATGCTGACGCGCGCGCAACGTGGATTCAGGCACGTACAACCTGCGTTCTCGCTCGATCGATCGGCTCGCCACTGGCCGACAGAACGCCTAGGCTTGGGCCGGCTGAGTTATAAAGACCGCATCACTGGCAGCACGTAAGTACTCACCTTAGCTCCCTTCAAGCATCACACATCCCGTCACCGAGTGTCGTCTCGTCCCGTGCCGCTATAGCTTTCGGTTCAGGTCGGTTTGGAGGAGGCACGTACGTAGCAATGGCAGCAGCTCGCGGAAGATGCGCCAGCACCATCCTCGTGCTCCTCTCCCTGCTCGCCGGCGCCGCCGCCGCGAGGACGTACATTGTTGGCGACGACGCCGGCTGGACCAAGAACCTCGAGACCTCGTGGCTGGGCGGGAAGACCTTCTACGCCGGCGACGTGCTCGGTGAGTGATAGTCCCTCCATCCATCACATACATCGTCGCTATACATACGTCTTCCATTGGCTAGCTACTGGAGTAGTCGTATACATATATCGCCATTGTTGCTCACCGCTGCACGCGCACGACATGTATGGCAGTGTTCAAGTACGACAAGGCGCGGCACGACGTGTCGGTGGTCGGCGGCAAGGGGTACCAGCGCTGCGAGCTGCCCAAGCACAGCGCGCACAGCTGGGTGCTGCGCACGGGCAACGACGCCGTCACGCTGCGCAGGGGCAACAACTACTTCATCTGCGGCCAGCCAGGACACTGCGACAACAACATGAAGCTACACATCAACGCACTCTAGACAAGATCAAACAGGCCGCCGGAGATCGCCATCATCATCGATTGATACCCGCTGTCGTTAAACTGTCCGTGCCTGCCTTTCAAGTAAAACTTCGGCTTCTCGAGCTGTCACTTGCTCCTCGGTTGTACTAACTTATATGCCACGCTGTCATGATCGAGTAAGCTCTGATGTTTCCACCACGGTAGTACTGTAATATATTAAGCCCTCTGTTTGCTGAATGAAATATAAATGGACTGAATGGTTTCTCGCATACATGATGTGCCAGTTCATGCGCTTGTAGTTGACTTGGCTGATAGCCAATCAGTTTGGACCTCAGAACATCACCGGTTTTCTTATTTCAATCCCAGTAGAATTCACAAAGCACAGCAAAACGTGGACGACGAGAGACAGATGAAGTTTATGTTGTGTCCACTGAAGAAAGAACGTACAAGACGAAATGCAGCAGGTAGAACGGTGTCCTCGCATGCTTGGCTTACGCCTGACTAGGGCCGGGGCTGGCCGGCTTGTTTGGATCTATGCCTTTGTTGCATCACGGTTGATGTGATGACCTGAAAAAACAAATCGCATCTAAACTGGACATAGGTTTCATCATTCAGAGAAATCTCTTCGCCTTTTCCAATTTCTAAACATTCGATTTCTCCAAATTTTCTTTCAGATGTTAAAAGAGTTTTTCGACTTTGGCAAGCATATATTTGCCTCCCTGCTAGTAGGATTCAACGGAGCAGAAAATAGCACCTTCGACTAGGACTATCGCAACTCCAGTGTTGGCAACATACCGTTCCTCGTCGCTGACCAGAAAGTTTGAGCAAGTACAACTTCACCCAGCATTAACCAAGATGGCCAAGGAACTGCCACACACTACGATCTCCATATAAAGCGATGATTTTGGTTTACTCGCAAAAAGGACACCACACTGCGATCATATACAAAAGTACACAGTCAAGTCAGCAAGATCAAACAAACCTTCGACATGCCATTCTGCATGCAGAAATCGTTTCTTGCGGTAACTGGTAAATGCAGATTAAAGGTCTGGGTTCCAGCCTTTTCTAAATTAAAACTACAACTGTCACAACTTTACCAAGTTTATCATCAGGCATCGTTCGCTTATTTTACATCGAGGCTTATTTTACATCGAGACGAACACGGTGAACAGCCTATTTATTTACTTATTATTGCAATCCAGCCAATTTGAAAAAATAAGGAAAACAGTAGAAGGCATGAAAGTTACCACCAAAACTGGAAGCTCCAAAATGATGCCAGATGCCAATTGAACACGGTGCCCTTCTCTGAAGGACCGATTCAAAGCCAAACCTGTGAACATAACATTAACATACAACATTCAGCGCAAGTACCAAGATGAAGCCCATAAAGCAACAAGATTGATGCACTGGAATTGGTTGTCGAAGTATGACTTTGTCATATCTTTAAACCAACAATGGCGTTGTTGCTACAAGTATATAAGCATTAACAGCATCAAATCTTGGAACAAAGACACAGCTACACGCCCTCTATTCCCATACTCCTCACATATTCACAATCTACCCAACTAGCTAGCACCATGGTTGGGGAGTGGTCAGTCGGGCTTTTCGACTGCTTTGGAGATTGTGGCACCTGTATGCAAAGCTGGATTTCCTTTTCTTCCAACCCCTTTCTTATGCATAGGTTGATAAAACAATGTATATATGCAAAGCATTCGTCTATGTTTCATTCTATCGCCTAATATTGCAGGTTGCTTGACTCTCTGGTGTCCCTGTGTTACCTTCGGTCGAATTGCTGAGATCGTGGACAAAGGCTCCACATGTAGGTGTTTCACTTAGAATATGTGCTTGAATAACACATAAAAATAATAATCATCGGTCTTCTTGCCTGACTCCCCTTGTTTTCAGCATGCTGCATGAATGGGACCCTGTATGTTTGCCTGGCGTGCGTAGGCTGCAACTGGTTGTACTCTTGTACCAAACGCTCGGCGATGCGGTCGCAGTACAACTTGGAAGAATCGCCCTGCATGGACTGCTGCGTCCACTTCTGTTGTGAGAGTTGTGCTCTATGCCAAGAGTACAAGGAGCTGAAAAATAGCGGCTTCAATATGTCCAAAGGTCTCTTTGCTTCTTACAGAGAATGCATAGTCAAGAAAATTCATGTTCACAAAAAACAAACCATCATTACTAAATCGTGCTCGCATTTGCAGGATGGGAAGGTAGCAACAAGGTGGTGGGCTGTGTGCAAGGCATGAAAGCACCAGGAAAGCAAGGGATGTGCTTCTAGAACATGCATGCATGGTTCCACAGTTTATCGCCTGTGATGATTCGAACTGTCTCTATGATGGATTTCTGCCGACTTTCATTTGCAACGTTTCCCATGTCACATAGAAGGAAAATAAAGCAGGCTTTCATTTGCTTCCCATGTCACCAAGAAGGAAAATAAAGCAGGCTTGTAATTCTTATGGCGTTTCACTCTCGAGTTGCTACATATTCTACACTTGTGCCGGCTCCAATGTTCCAACATCAGTTGGCAACATATATTATGTGATTTGCAACTTGATAAGTATTGTAATGTTGTAGGTTGCATTGCAGGCCAGTGGCTGTGACAGAAAGGTACCACTAAATTAGCAATGCTACGACTCACTAGTTCACTACTAATGGGAAAACTGACATAGGATAATAATTAATTACTTGAGGACAGAATATCACCGTTGTATGATTTAAATGACAAACTAAAGATTTTTTGTTAAAAAATGATTATACAAAAAACCATGTCTTCATAAAAAAGCTGCCATCTATTGAACCTCAAAACTAAAATGGTAAAAATGCAAGCAAGAGATAGTAGAGAAATAACAAAACACTATAATGAGAAACATAAAAAACCAGAGCAACTAGTAAGCAAACTTCCCTTTACGATTTAGGTGTCCATGCAATCTAGGCAGATGGACGTTACATTCAACAAAATCATGAGATATTCTTGAAAAAATTGACAGCATAAAGTATTAATCTTCACAAAACTTCCAATCTAAATACAATCTGTGCAGAAAAAAAAAGAAAAGGTATATTGCCTAATTAAAATCATACTTCACTGCAGAAATTTTCCATTTGTTTCTCAAATTTACATTTGCAATTTTGTGGCATAATGACTGATTCGTGCCTGCTGGCATGCCACCAGGTTATATTGCCTGTCCACGTAAAGGTTTTAGGCTAAAGGTAGATTTCATGCTAGTTGCTCCATAAAAACACAGGGAAAAAGGTTTAAATCAAATAAGAAAGTCTGAGCCGACTCAGCAAAAAAATGCTCAAAACTTGCAAGAGCAAACCCTTGCATGCTAACAGCTGTACATCTCAGTGCGTAGACAGGACCACTTGACAAAAGTGTCCAACAATGTTAATATCTTAGATATATGTATGTTAGATCATCTGTGCAGTACAGATGGCAGAGACATATGATGTCCGCCCTGAACAACAACAAAACCTAAAGGCAAATGCCAAAAAGAAGTACCAAAGTGGAGATCAATAAGTTCAGGAACATCGATGTAATTTGGGGATTTTATTAAGGATAGAGCTCCATCAAGGAGATTTCCAGAGCAGCAGAGTCCATCCAACACGAATTCACATTGAAATCTTCGCCAGCTCGTCAATTGCATAACATGTACTTATTTGTTAACTAGTCAAGTACGTCCCCTTTTTTTGCATTCAAGTCAACACGCAAACAGCTATCATTTTTATCCAGCCAATCCAGTAAATAAAAAAATGAACAAAATGGCAGCAATGTTACCACCAAACAGAAAGCTCCAAACTGCTGCCAAATGCTGCTTGAGCATAAGATTTTACATAGGAACAATCTGCTAGAACAAGCCACTTGGATATGAATTGACGTACCTGGAAGGAGTAACTCAGAGCCAAGCCTGCAGACACAGCAGTAAGTGTGATAAGCAAGAGAACACCCACAAAACAACCAAAGAATGTTGCAATGGATGTACTTTCAGTGGATACTAGTGAAAACAGGCATTGATACTGCATTGCTACTGCTTTATAAATACCAACAGTCTCACATAGCTCAAAAAGACACATCTACAAACTATCTATTTCCATATTCCACCAGATCACAATCTACCCAACAAACGACCAAGACCAGCATGTCAGGGAAGTGGTCAGTTGGGCTTTGTGGCTGCTTTGGAGATTGCAGCACCTGTATGCAGAGCTATCTTTTATGCTCTTCTTGGTGGAGTTTTTTATAATAATGCATGTCAAGTAGCTGTTAATATTTCATTTTCTTTGCCGACGCTGCAGGTTGCTTGACATGCTGGTGCCCCTGCATTACATTTGGTCGCATTGCTGAGATTGCGGACAGAGGCTCAGCATGTACGTGCTTCACTCATATTTTTCTCTTGGCTACTTGAAACATAACAATTCACCATCTTTGTTGGTTGACTCTACTTGTTTCCAGCATGCTGCATGCATGGGACTCTGTATGTTTTGCTAGGATCCATAGGCTGCAACTGGTTGTACTCTTGTACCAAACGCTCCACAATGCGGGCAGAATACAACTTTGCAGGATCACCCTTCATGGATTGCTGCATTCACATGTGCTGTGAAAGTTGTGCTTTATGCCAAGAGTACAAAGAGCTAGAAAATCGCGGGTTCAACATGTCCAAAGGTATCTCTCCTCCTTCTGGGCGAAAGAAAACATAGATAATAAATGGATGTTAACAAGAAATGCCTTGATGAATAAATTGTGTCCTGCATTATTAAATTTGCAGGATGGAAAGGTAGCAACGAGATTGTGGGAGGTATGGAAGCACCAGGAAAGCAAGGGATGGAAGCGCTTTTAGACAATGAATAAATCCAGATTTTGATGGCCGTGGTGATTGACACCGCTCTTCAATGGTTTTGTGTTGATCTTCATTTCCCAATCTTCTCTATACCATATTTGGTCCAATGTTGCTAAATCTCTTTTATGTGTCCTCGTGTTTTGGTCTAGTTTGTTACTTTTATTTATATCCCACATCAGTCAATATGTTATGTAATTTGCTACCTGATGAGCAGGCTGTATACTATGTTATGTCAATATGCAGGCCTGGCCCATGACCTGTGCCATCAGAATGTACCTCTCAGTCCACAATGTAATGGCTCACTAGTCTTCTACTCAGTGATGAACTGGCATACACAAATAAGTGCTTACTTAAGGACAAGGAATCATCACAGTACTACCTCCGTTCCATAAAATAATGCTATAAATTTTTCCTGAAGTCATCAAAAGATGTAAAGTTCGACCAGACTTATAGCAAAATCTGTTGAGAACTATGATACTATATAGATATAGTCTGAAAATGTATACCGCGATGTATCTAATGACATTGATTTGACATGGTAGATGTTGATAATTTTTTCTAAAAATTTGGTCAAAATTTACGTCATTTGACTTAAAACGCCTTATTTTACGGAACTGAGGCAGTATAATTTCAATGATAGACTAAACCATGTTATTTAAAAAAAATGACCATACAAAACAAAAACGATTTTCTGAAAAGATGTTCTATGCACAGAAACTCATAACTGGAATGGCCAAATGTACACATGAGAGAGTTCAACTATAACAAACCAATGTCCTAAGAAACGTGTACAACTATATGCGAAAGGTTTAATCCAATAGAATTTTACCTCAAATGTTAAATCATGCGCACTAAAGGTCCATTTCCTGGGCTGAAGATATTGCCATACAAAACATGATCCACAAAAGTGGTGTTCTTATTGTGCTCGAAGATCACACAATACCACATGGGCTCATTTGCAGTTATTCAATACCACATTTTCATAAGCAGCATTTGCTGCTCATGAGTTTTGTTATTTGTGATGGCACAATACCAGTCTGCATTCTTGCTTCACTCCGAAGTCCTGTTATCATGTAGATCTTTCCATCTTCCTGTTATCACCATTAATTGATACCATCAGTATGTTTGTCTTCCTTCACAGAAATCCTTCTCACAGCAGAATCCCATCAACTGTTCAATTAGAATTATCCATATGTGATTGGTGCAATCCACCCAACGAGAAACTAACGCGATGGTGGCATTCGTACAGTTCTTCAATCCCACATCCTTAGAAGAAACACTAGAAGATCAGGAATTAGATTCTCTATGACCAGCAACAACACCCAGTAACTATTTTAAACTGCAGATAGATGTCTCATGCCTTCATAGCAATGCCACTCTTACTACATCCACCGTTAGCTGCTTCCATCAATAGTGAGACTGAACAAACATTGCACCAATGTATATGAGGAGCCTCAGGCTTACATAAACCGATCACCGGTTGTCATCACCAAACAACACCTTGTAAAACCTCCTCCTCTCCTCCCTCTTCTCCGCACTATCCAATAGTGCTGCCTCATCCTCAGGCTCGTCTTCCTCCTTCTTTACATCAACATCACCTATCCTCCTCTTGTTCTCCAAATTTGCAGCACGGCGCCTCTGGTTATACTCGTGCAGCCCCTCCTGCATCAGCTCCCCGAGCATATCCTTCGCCGCTACCACTGGATCCTTCACCCTCAGCTCGGACCCCTCATAACCCTCACGGAGAACCACCGTGTGGATTTTGTACCGATTTGACAAATAGAAAAGGCAGGGATGCCGGAGCAGCAGCCTAGCTGTGTCCTCCGGCAGCCCAAACTCCCATCTGAAATGCTCGAGCTTCATAACCGAAATCTTCCTCCACATGGTGAGCGACAGAAGCTCGTGAAGCACCGCCACCGAGCGTTTCTCGGCATCCACGTCAGTGGCAGGCACCACCCAGTCCTCCGAGTAGGGCGAAATGTAAGGCGTGGAATTGAAGTCCCTCATCTTGTCGTGCGACTGGACCCAAGAGGACGGCAACGAGCAGGTGAACCGCGGGATGGCGTCGCTCGCGGAGGCAGCGGCCTCGACGGAGGAGACGGCGAGGGAGGGGACCCAGCGAAGAAGCTCCAGCTCGGCGGCATTGCGGCGGTGAGGGTACGGGTTGGAGAGGCGGAAGAGGTCCGTGTTGGCCGGGAGGACGCGGAGGAGGTAGTCGTCGGGGAGGCCGAGCGGGCCGCGCAGCGCGGCGATCTTGGAAACCTGCAGGCGGCGTCCGCGGGCGAGCATGAGCACCCGCGCGAGCCGGTCGGCCATGGCCGGCTCGGACGCGGCGACGGCAGCCTCCTCGGCGTCGACAAGCTCCGCCATCCGCTTGGTGAAGCCGAAGCAGAGCTCCCCGCCGCTCCCGGCCGGACCATCGCCGGTGAAGAGATCGAAGCAGGAGGGGTATTTGCGGAGCCAGTTGGCGGCGCGGCCGAGGAGGTCGAGCGTCTTGAAGCGGGACTGGAGGAGGCGGACGGGCGCGGAGCGGGAGGGGAAGCGGAGGAGAAGGCGCTTGATCTGGTTGTTCACGATCCAGCGACGGTTGCGGCGGAGGGCCGCCTCCAGCGCCGGGTCCTTGGGAGACGACCACCGCGCCATGGCCGCGCTTCAGCGGCGGCGGCAGGATGGGGTAAACCCGAGTGATTGGGCTTGTTTTGGGCATGGGCTGGTAATCGTTTTCATTTTCATCTGGGCTGATGGTCGGATTGCGTTAATGTCGATGACGGCCCGTAGAATTATATCTAAAGTAAGGCTGAGAGATTACGAGCTCCACGAGGGCACGCGTACAATGGTCTTATCTTAGCACTACCATGTAGGATTATTGCTGAGTTGGAGGAGAGAGGAACCAAAAAAAGACCTTTGTCTTATCTTAGTCAAGAGATGATCTCTTAGCGTGATATGTCTCATCATATTTTTAGAGATATCTATCACTGAAGATAAGACTAAAAAATAACCCATTGTATATGATGTTTTATCATCATATCAAGATTACGTGTCCTGTATAAGATAAGATTGTCTTTATCAACCATTGTACGTGCCCTGAGCCATCGAGGGGCGTCCAGTTACTGTGTGTGGGCCCTGCACGGCCGAGCGATCGAGGAGTGTCTGGTGTGTTCCGTTTTGGCAACGCGTTGAATCCTGTCCTTCGGATTGCTCTGGGTCGGTGCGGCTCTAGATCCGGCCCTCCCACCGCTTCGAGCACCGCATTCGCATCTCCTCCGTGAGAGACGCGCCCTCCTTGCCTTCGCTGCCCGCCCGTGCGGCACGCCCCGGACGGTCTCCGTGGCTTCATCTCCCCTCTCCCCCCAATCGCCTAGCCGTTTCGGAGGGGAGGATGTACGTGTGGTCGCTGACGGACTGGTGGCCGAGCCTCGGCACCATGGTTCCCGGTGAGGTCGCTGACGGAGCGGTGGCCGAGCCGAGCCTTGCCACCGTGTTTCCCGCCTCCTCGCCATGCATGTGCGCCTTGGCTCCTTCAACGAGGGCATGCCGGAGCTCTCGGCGCGCCGTCGTCATCGAACCCTCTCTCTCTCCTTAGTTAATTTTCTCTCATGTGCAGGCTTCTATCCTGATTGACGCGGCATGTCGGCCCATGAGTTTGCTATATGATTGAGATGAGGCGTGAGATTGGCCTGTCACGCCTCCGAGTACTCCCGGGGAACACCGGCGTGGTGGAATGTCGAGAGGACGAAGGCTCACGAGCCGCCGTCCGAGTCCGGTCGATCCCATCTATTTCCCAGGTACGGCTGTTTCCTCTGTGTCCACCGTACTTCTTTCCTATTTTTCCTTTTGTCATACTGCTTCTTATTCTCTTTTTGAGCAGCACGGATTTGCGATGGCAGAGGATCAGACTACTATGCGGGCAGGCATGCGTGGCCCGTTCGGCAGCCACGCCACAGCAGTACGGCGCATGCCGATGCCCTATCTCTTTCTATTTGTTTTCTGCCATCAGGTTCCGTGTGGAGGTAACACGGTTGCCTTGCAGCTGTTTCTGTTTATGCCTAAATGGAGAAAGATAATTTGTGTACAAAACAGAGGGAGTCGTTGGTGCCTGCTTGCTACAACGAGCATTATGTGACCTGCACCAGGGAGAGTGTCAATTGCATCCTTCTACGACACAGTCTTTTTTTTCTGATGGCCGATTTAACCGTGGAGCATGTTTTTGGATTGAAGGTTGTATGCTAACGGTTCTTGTGTTTCTAGGTGCGTGTCGCAGGTTTAATCTTGCAAATAGAATGCTTGGCTATTTTCTTTCCTTCTCCATCATGATTCACTCCTTTTTGTTTGAGGTTTCTAAATTTTCTGATAGTGGCTGTTTTCCTCACTGTTATAACGTTATTTCTATGTTGTTCAGTAAGTTTCAGTCGAATAGCTCCAAAATGGGACATGGTCGTGGGATTGAGAGGACAAGGACTCAAGAACATGTAACTTCTTTTACAGTTCACCTACACTAGGTTATTTGAATGGATGGTTGAACATATCAGATTTGTTATTTGTTTTTTCTCGAGTGTGTGATGAAGTGTTATAATGATAGCGGTATATGCCTCTACGCTTGACAATATAGATGCTCTACTGCATCCTTTTGTAATATCAAGTCTTGCGCTCTATTTTGATACATTGCTTTTTTTATCAGGGAAAAATAGATGGTCATCCCGCTTCTTATGCTTTGCATCAAATACAGAAATATTGAAATGTTTACTTTATGTTGCCCAGTTGTTCTGTCAAGAAAGGACAAACAAAGATAGGGGCATGATACATTGGTACCGAATAACAATTATAATACATTGTGTGGGATAATGAGTGACTAATCCACATGAGTTCGATGCAACGGGGTAAGGCATAGTTCTTCTAAGGTTGTTAATTCTCTTTTATTTCTTTTGGTTTTGATATATATTGATAGAAATATTTCCTCTTTTGTCTCCCTGTTGTAGAAGAGGCTTTAAACGAATTTGCTATTTACTTGTGTTGTCACAAATTTGGTCAAGTTAGCACTTCTCACTGCCTTCTCTGTCAATTAGCTGTGGCCAGACATTATTTTCAATAAAAACATATGAAATATTCTATTTACTTGGGTAGTCACAAAAATGCTGAACCTGGCATTACTCATTGCCTTCTCTGTCTATAAATTAGGTCAGCTCTATTAAAAACATACGATAACTGTGTTTTCCCAAAACAAAACATAGTAATCGTTTACAAATTATAATATTCATGCCTGTGAATTCTCCAGATTGTACAGATTTCTGGTCTCGCCTTCTTTTGCCTACAACACATCAAACTGAAGTACCCTTATTAATATTTTCTAGGATTCTTAACTACTCTCCCAGATTGCATGTTAGTCTATTCACCTTTCTACATCCTGTGAACAAATGAACTATAATTAGTATTTTATCTTAGCATGCAGTTTAAAGTAATTCATTATTTGGGTCTGACAAGTAGTAAACGAAATGTATGCCTTAGTTAATGACTTTTTGCAAAAAAAAACTATTGGACCATATAGAGGTATTGTTCTGAGATAATTTTCTTAACTACACACAACACCGGTCTTTGGCAGCATATAGAGGAGCGGATCCAGCAGTCGCATGTAGGCACCAGAGTTCCCAACACGGGTGGCCACTGATGGTGGTCTGCGTGTTCGCAACACCTTCTCTGGTGCCTCACGCTGCTTTCTTTGCGGTCCGCATCCCCTCGCCTTCGGAGTCCTTCGTGCCGGTGAGATTTGGAGGTGAATTTGCTGCCAAGTAACCGGAACCGGAGCTAGGGTGGCATGCTCGCAGAGGTCGTCATTTCTTGATGGAATGGGGTTTGCCAACATTGCAATTGGGTGTCGTCATCTCCACCTTAGGTACTATCATCTTCTCTGTTTTTCCTCAGAGTATTTAACTACAAAAAGAATCAGGTCACCGAAGGCCACCCTCTTACCCCATACTATTGGAACTGTTGTGATTTTAATTCATTTTTCTGTGACCTCTCTTTCTCGGAGTTTCGCCCGGAGCAAGTCAGCCGACCATTATACTGTATCGAGTTTTTCAATAAGTGGTTTGTTAACTTTCAGAGCAATTTTCGCAGCTAGAAACTGACATTGTAATGGGCAGTCGAGTGTCACCACTTACAATGTCAAATGTGGAGTATCTGTAAGCTCTGTTTGATATGGTGCTATTACTTTGTTTTTATAATGCCATTCATACATGTATGTTTTTATAGCAGAGCTGCTGCTGTTTCTTCGAAATATTAATAGCACTTCAGCTACATCCCTGGTCAGATTAATTGATAAATAGCATTGGTATAGAGTCATTGGTATATGCTCGAGGCTTTAGCTTTTGTTGTTACCTTGGGCTGCAACAAGAACCACAAGTAGCTTTTCAATAGAGCAGAACTTCGCGTGCTTTTGGAAAGAACAAAACAAATGATGCATATTTCTCCTTTGTGGAACATCAGATTTTCGATGTTATAAACTACCAGTGTGGATTATTTGTTTTACCATTCTAATCTTTAAACTAGCCGGTCCTGCCCGATAGGTAAAGCGGCCTAATTTTCTAGTTTTATTCTTGGCTAAGTCATGTTCTGTTTTTTCTGTTATGGTTCTTTTCTCTTTCTATTTCTATCTTCTTTTCTGTCTGTCTTTCTTTCCTTTTATTTTATTTTTTCTTTTGTACTAAACTGTTTACACGTGTTTTCTTTTAATAAGAAGATTAACCTCATTTGAATTTCAAATGAAAAATATTAACTTATTTTAATATTTCTTCGCCTCATCTTCACTATTATTAAATAGGAGTTGGTAGTCCTAGGTCGTCTCAAACATCACACATTGGAGCAACAAACACCGTCAAATTATCTTCAAACACACCCACCAAACATTGGAAAAATGATGACCATCCAATCTCGTGCCTCGGCTATCTTTGCATGTGAAATTTATGCTAATCAACGATTATGGAAAATGGTTGCAGTGAAAACAACTAGGACTGGGGTTACCCTATTTTCTTACTTCCCGGTCATCCCACGACAAGGCACTATCCTCCGTGATCACCCCATGATCACAACATCTTCCCCGTGGTCATCCCATGACCACATCACCATCCTCGAGGGTCATCCCATGACCACCCGGTTTGCAAAACCTTTGCTTTCTCAAAACATTGTTGAGAACAAAACCACACTGCTAAGCAGCAACCTTCCCAAACGTCCATGACCGTGGACACGGTTATTCGAATAGATTTACATTCTGCAGAGGTTGTACACTTTACCCACATCATTCGAGTACCCTGCCCTGATCCCACATGGATCGTGGGTCGAGTAACCGATGATGCCCACTCCAGTATAGGCGCCTGTCCTATGAGTTGTTCCCCTCAATATTAGGGCGTTGGGTACCAAAGACCATCTGGAGCGCATTTTTCACTACACAAAGTGTGCACTTTCAATGAGAGGCTCATAGTATCGCCCGTCAGCTCCTAAAGGCAGTTCGCATCTCCCCCGGGCCATTGCTTCAACATGTGGCTTTCCCCTAGAGAAAGACCCTGCATTCGAGGGATACGATCCCTTATAAGCAATTATGAGGCATCTCATATCAGAGTAAACAGATTTCGAGTCAAGCCCTATCCCATTTCAGGGTAATGTGGTTGCACGATTTAGTTGTTCTAGCAAACTATATAGAACCGAGTTTTTGATAAACATTTTCCCTCCTCTTCCATATAGTACCTTTTGTAAAACAAAATCCTTTTTAGGGGTCCCAATCTATAGTTTTGTGTTGGCTAAAAAGGGGTTCCAATGGGGATATGGCGTTAACCACCAGCCTAAACTACTAGGAGAGGAGTATCTGCCATCAATGGTTGTACTTAGTAGTGCCATGGTGTAATAGCTTGGATGAGCCAAGTCACTACCAATAGATAACAATATAATAAAACAATGCAGTTGGCATAAATAGGTAGGTAGAACATGCTTAAGTAAATAGTAGGACAAGCTTATGAACAAGTAGGTGTATTTCCTTTGACCAGCAATATGTTCCTGTACTTCTTAGAAAACCATAATAACCAATATATTCTCCTTCTTGATTTCAATATAATCGCAACTATCGTCATCACGGGTCACACATGTAAGCAAACAAAGGCCACAATCAACACGGGGCAAACAAGCCCCAGTACATTACAATAAGCAATTGAACAAGGCATCAATACACTTCAGTAGGTATTGTTAGCACCAATTCATCACAAATTGGAATCACCTCAATTCCTCGGGAACTTTGCCAACACTACATCATGGTGGTGATGGTGGTGGAGAAGATCTTGAACAGGGTTTTGCCTAAGCATTGTGCTCGTGTCATTGGACAAGGCTAGAAGGGGCAACCAAATGGCATATGAGAGAAGGGGGTGAGTGAGTTGAGAGGAGGAGGGGGGCCTTTTATAGGTGAGGGGATGCCCCAAGGGGCATGGCGCACCAATCATGGTGGTGCCCCCACCTCCCCCCATTTATGTGAATGGACACTCCACTCACACCCATTTAGCTCCACTCATCTCTCATTCAATTTTCACTCAAGAAATCAAAGGTCTTTTCATTGAAGCACTTTAATTCACTTACTTTATCTTTCCCGATTTAAAGGGCCTACGCGTATACCTAGGTCGTTAATTTGACCCAAAAAATATTAATTATTTAACATAAAAATTATATCATTAGAAAATTTAGATGTTATACTTTCTAATGGTATAATTTGTGTATTAAATAATTAATATTTTATTGATCAAATTAATGTCCTAGGTATACGTGTAGGCTCTTTAAACTGGGACGAATGGAGTAGTTTAATGCCACTCAATTTAATGAATACTTCATTTAATGAGTACTTCATTTAATGAACACTTCATTTAATAAACACATTAATGTTTTATCCGCTCGCAATATTCCGATACACCAAAACTATTCTGGCATTTTTTATCAGAACAATTCTTGCGTTGTCTAGTATTTTCTCTGGTGTTCCCTATCCACTCAAATGCGTCTACTACCCTTAAGTGTGTTCACGAGCTGAGTGGACATGATCGAGATACTCTTTGATTAATAATTATTAGCGGGATCTGGAGATCCATAATGACTCCCACCAGCTCAAACGATAAACTAGTGATCGCGTGAACATTTATTCGCAGTAACTAATTTCTTTTGCCTCGTGATATTTTAGTTGTCCTAGATCCGATCATTTAGTATCATCCATACCTAGTTCGATCCCGTTACTGATAATTACTCTTTCTCGTACCCATGATATAACATTCTTAGTGATCGTTATCACTTGCTTGCAAGCTATGTTAATGTGATATCACCGAGAGGGCCCTAAGTATATCTCTCCGTCATCAGGATAGACAAATCTCACTCTTGATCCACGAGCCTCAACTAGTATCCAACGACACCTTTATAATCATCTTGTTATGGTGTGATGTTTGATGTAATCAAAATACTCTTCCTTAGTCAGCAATTGACGTGATCTTATGGTCTAAGGATTAGGACTACTTTGAGTGACATTATAGTAGTGTAAACATAATGGTATGATCGTGTTACTATACTTTGGAAGTTTGTCCATCATATCATTCCACCAATATTGTGATCTCGTTATTAACAACATCTAATGTCATGGTCACAAAACCTTGATCATCTGTTAATCAAGAAGCTAGTGTAATGAGAGGCATTACTAGAAACCTTTTCTTTGTTTATTAAATACACATGTATTAACATTTCCAGTTAACACAATTATAGCATGAGAATTATACATTTATCATAAACATGGAATACGATAATAACCACTTTATTATTGCCTCTCGGGCATATTCCTTTCACAACCATTCTTAAATCCCTAGATACAATGTTTAAGCGCCATAATTTTTTGTTGAAATATATGTTTCCACCTTTTTTTGTGTTAATCTCCACAACACTTCCTCAACACGTTGCTTGTACCTCAGCCTTGAAGTTGTAAAAATCATGAATCTATTGTCCCAATCTCCATACCTTTCCAAACTTTGTTATACGATTGGACAATGTGGTAATCCTAAACAAAGCTTATTCTGAATCCCCTTTGTAGACTCGTCTGGCTTATACTATAGTATGGAAAGAGAATGTTTCTCCACCGATGCTTGATTAGCCATTGAGGAATTTAGCTTGATTCCTGTAGGACACATGTGGAATAGCTCGTTTTGTTAACCTACAAAAAATATTCATTTACAATATCAACGAAGTTTAGTTGTTGCCAGAATCATGTAAAGCACCACAATTGAAGTTATACACTGAATGTAAACGCTATGTGATATGGTCCTTCACATCGTGATCTACATCCGCCATCACCGGGTTCCGACGCCGTAGACACCAGGGTATCGGTGTCATTCCAACGTGGTAGTCCATCACCTCCGTGACTATATACTACTACGTAACAGAAGGTAATCACTTTACCTTTGCCACAACCATATCACAAAGCAATGCCCCCTGCAAAACAAAGCAACGCCTCTACTTTATCTTTGCATGTTCTACGTGGCTGAATGTGCTTTCGCATAAGAACCGTTCTTACCTACGAACTTTCAGCACACCGTTGATCAAGTAGTTGTCTATACTACACCCCTTTCGGGGCCCTCCGTTGCAAATAGTATACCAACTAATGTGAGAGAGACAGACACCCCCCTAAGCCACTTTATACGGTACAAACCGTATGTCAAGCGTGGACCAGTCTCGCGAATGAATGCGTAAAGTCGGTTGGGGGCCGCTTCATCAAGCATTACTGCGGTATACACAAGTACACGTGGGACGGTAACAATTAAAAGATCAACACCCACACGCTACATCTCGTGTGTTCTACCCGTACTAGCATTACTACGCATAGATCTAGCTTTGATACCACTGTTGGGGTTCGGCGTATAAAAACAATAAATTTTACTCTACGCCCATGAACCCCTGAAGCTGCTAGGACCTATCTATTAGCAATACAGTAATAGGATGGGCTTTTCACGAACTTACCCTTGACGACCAAAAGGTGTTGTCAATGCTCAGGAGAGCGTGGTTGATGTAGACGAGCTGAAGCTGACCTCAAGGTCATGATGAAGTCCTTGCGCTCCTTGGATCCAACGACTTGAGTGCCTCAAGTGCGACACCTCGCAGGGAGTTACACACGTCCGATGCCTGACGATGACTCCCGCTTCTCCGATCCAGCAACAGTTGCGGAAGTAGAGCTCTCGCATCCAAATCCCGCAACACGACGGCGCTCCGCGGTGAAGATGTATCTCGCTCGCGCAGTCCAGACCTGGGACCACGGTCACGAGAGAGAGAGAGGGGAGAGAGAAAATATCAATTAGAGGTCCTCCCAAAAGTGGGGAGACCTTTATTGATTATTGGTGTATTTATCTTGGCCAAATACCCCACTATATATATAGGGGGGAGGGGGTACACCCTCCCTCAAAGTCTCGGGGTGGGACTAAAGGAGAGGAGGGGGAGGGGTGGCCATCAACCACCTAGTGCGCCCCGCGCGGGGGGCTAGGCCCAACCGGCCAGCCCCTGCCCCTTCTCCCTCTCTCCTTTCCCTAATGGGCCCTCTCCCCCCGGAAATTGGCCCATTAAGCCTATTTGACCTTTAATTGATTTTCTATTTATTAAATAATTATGAATAAATGATTAAATCAACATTTAACATTCATTCACATATTATTCAACCTCCGTGGCTATGGAACACCTTCCACC
Source organism: Avena eriantha (assembly GCA_910589775.1). Taxonomy (NCBI): domain Eukaryota; kingdom Viridiplantae; phylum Streptophyta; class Magnoliopsida; order Poales; family Poaceae; genus Avena; species Avena eriantha. The sequence goes on along the minus strand of OU342744.1, from coordinate 132,745,512 downwards.
TCCACTCCGGACATCCTCCGGACTTACCGAAACCCTTCCGGTTTTCTCCCTTCTCTTCTTCGGTGATTCTACCGATCCTATAAACACTCTCTAAGCATCATCAAGCCCTTAAGAGTGATACCCCACGGTTCGGGAACACTCCAGACATGGTCGGGATACTTCCGCACCAATGATCGACAGAGGGACATGGATGGCCATGTGACCCATGTGCGTTCCACGGAGATCTTTCGTCGTTCGAACCGGGACAGTTGTGTCTTATTCCCTTTGTCACTCGATACTTGCATTGCCCGAGATCTGATCAATGACATTACCATGTCGTGTTCAATCTCGTTACTGAACAATGCTACTTGACTCGTTCCGACAAGTGATATCCCCGTGATCAAATCACATGTTGCGCAGCTATTGGATATAACTTCTCCGAGTGGGCCCTTGAGTATCTTCCCGTCACATGGATGGACAAATCCCGCTCTTGACATATATTTCCTCTACGGTTTCCTCCGAGTACCTGAACACACCTTTATAACCACTGTATTACCAGATGGCGTTTGATGCTATCTAAGCACTCTCGGGAGACACTAATTGATATAGCCTCACGGTCTAAGGAATAGTCTACAAGGATCCATTTCTAACCATCGTAACTTGAACTTCGTGACATGATCGGATCACGATGTTTAGGTTGGGTATTGGTTCATCATCTCATTCTCGGAATGAGATGACCTCATTTCCAACTGGCATAAATGCCACATGATCAAGAAACTTGATCATCTATTGACCAATGAACCAATGACTAGAGTTTCACTGGGAACCCCTGGTTGTTTGTATATCACACGTGTATTGATGTTTCCACTCAACACAGTTATAGCATGATATAAAACTTAATCATAAACTATATGAAATATGATAATAGTCCCTACTACTATTTGTCTCTAGGGCATATTTCCAACAGTCTCCCACTTGCACTAGAGTACAAATACGCTAGCTGCATTTGTTCTCAATCATTGGCACCATATATCCGGTACCCTGAACATGCTTGCTCATGGAAGAGGTTGAGTCTTGGGTCTGTACTTTACAGTCCCAAATCCTTTGCAACTTACTAATGTCACCTTGATTGACATTAATACTTTATCATCACACGATAGCATCTGTGTGTATGCATCGTTGCTATGGTAGCAGAACGAGGCCTGATTCCAGGAGCCTACAGTGACGTTAGATCAACCTCGAGGGCTTTCTCATGGGCACTGTGCCCTGGGACACATCATTCTACATTAAAAGCGAACTAGCCCCGCCATAACATTATACAACACTTTATATGGTACCTTATCTATTATTATAAATGTATTCATCGAAACACTAGTGCACTCTGTGCAACTTTCGATGTCTTTGTTCACCTCGCTTCCTACTTGACTTTGATCGGTATCTACAGGAGTTTCCAACATATTCCCTTATAGCATAACTCTTTAAGTTTTAAGATTTTTCATCCTTTATGGATTTGGAAAAACATGTATACAGTTCTCTACTAGACACTGCGGACAAAACTCTGCTCAACGTTCTGTGATTTGAACTTAATCACTTTCAAACATTCCTTATTTGGATCACATATTATGCTAAGTTGTCATCATGGTTTCTAAGATAGAGCCTATGTCTCAACATAGTGGATGATGATCATCCTTTTCTTCCTATCAACCATTGATGTGAAACTTAATACTATTCCTAATTTGAGTCATTAAGGACCAGTTCCTCAATTAACCTCTATTCTGAAACCCCTTTCAGAATCCCTTAAGGAATACTACACAATATCACAATACACCTATTATCAACTTCTACACCTTATAAATCATTATTTATAAGTATTTGCACTTTCATTCTTAACATACTTAAGAATTACTCCTATAAGCTCCCACTCAGAATATGTTCCTACATATTTGAAGTTGAGTCTTATATTGCTCCCACTTAAAAATATGTCAATCACATATTGTTTCAGGAAGACTTTCATAGCTCCCACTCAATTTTATATAAATTGCATATCCACTCACTATTTTGAACAATTTCAAAATCGTTTGATCAAATATCAAACTTGGAGATTTACTATGAGATACTAGTACTATTACTGGTTTTTAATCCACTAGACATTCAGCACACATGAATCAAATTCATTTGAATTTGTTCAATACTTGACAAATTGTGCTTTTGCCATTCATCCCCTTTTCCACTATGGCTTTGCAGTCATCTGGGAAAATTCAAGTAACCCCTTTTACTTGTGAGATTCAGCAACGAATTGCTTTCTAATCTCAAGGGAAGTTTGTTTCTAGGATTTCTCATAATTTAGTTTACCATTATTTCCTCAGTAGTTCGTAGGTATGTCATATTCCAAAAATCATGACAATTGATTCACAAATGTCTCCATACAAGATATGGATTACATTTTGAATCCTACTTCATATAGTGAAAACACTAGTGGGGAAAACACATTGATCAATATCATTGATTCTTTCCTTCTTGTGAAGAGAATCGTTCAGGAACGTTGTCCGTTGCGCTTCTCAACACTCTGATGCAGGGTTTTGAATCCTCATCATGTTTTTCACTATCTTCCATTTGCTCCATAATCGAGAAACATCACTAAAAGTGAGCTTTCTCAAGAATGCACCAAAATCCAAGCAATACGAATTTTGCTTTTCTTTTGGTTCCAGCTATGGATTTCGTATTCAAAGTTTCCAATGAATACTCTACAAAGACTTATTCGCTATTGTTTTGGTTATATCGAATAACCCCAAAACTATCATGAATTCAAATGGTTCACTACATTCTAATTGAGTGCTAACTATTTCTAACTAATGGTCTCTACATCTACTCTACAACGATTTATTTGGTGCCTTCTATTCAACCCCCTTTGATATCTAATATCACATTGTGATGCTTGACGTTTCAAGACGCTATGCATTTCACAATTACTTTTATGCAATTTTTATAAATTCAAATTTCATTACTATTGATTAAATCATAGTAATTAGATTCTCTTTTATATTTATACCCTTTGTTGATGAAACACTTTGATCAAATCAAATAGTTTCATATTCATGTTTCGTTTTGTAAACTACTTTACACATTTAAACAGTCATTTAATGATAATTACCATTTTCGTTAAAACACAATACATCGTATATGTATTCTATTTAACAATTCATTAAACACTTTGTATTCAAGTTATTTTGCTGAACTTAGGCATGATTTATATGTGACAAGAAATCGAATGACTTCCACATATTATCACATACCTTTGAATTTAAACAGTAGTTTTTCATTCATTAATGAACATATCATTAAGTTGGGTATTTTAAACAGAGCATTTTAATGTTTTACAAATGTTCATGCATTATCAATTAGTTTCAAACAATAAGGATAATTCACACATAATCAAACAAGATATGAACACGAATATCGTTCATAAAAGCAGAACAACTGTTTGTTACAAACTCATATGAATAACCGTCTCACGAAGTGTGACACACACTAAAGAAGTTCACAATCTCTTGATTACAAAAATCATCCTAAGACATAAACTAAATGATAAATATCGAGGGAGAGTGTCGTCGGCCATCATCATTATGCTCGCCATCAACACGCAACGTCACCTCCTCTCTAGCAAGCACCTCTCATGCAGAAGGACCTGTTTTCATCAAAACAGAACAAGTATTAGATATACTTAACACTGCAAATGTGTTTGCAAGATTATAACATTTATAAAACTATATATCAAATATATACCTTTGTCGTTGACGACTCCAGCGACGTTGGGTTCATCTACCACATTTCTGAAATGTGATATGAACTCGAGGAAATCCAGTGTTTCCGTGTCGCCTCTCATAATGCAGATCCTGACTTGTGCTTGGAAGCTTGGTGGAAGCGACCGTAACACAACTCCCATCGCAAATGAGCTTGAGAACCAGTTGTCCAGGTAATATGCCAGACTCATGTACGCATCGTAGATGCGCAATAAGTGCTCATCCAGTGAGGAGCCCTCCTCCATCTTTATGGAGAGGAAGTCCCCCATCAGCTCATATTCCCACATGCGAACTTGTTCCATGAAATGCGATCTCAGATGTGCCATGACCACTCGGGGCTTAAGACTTCCCACCATTAGCCATAGCCCATCCTCCATTCTGAGGTGCATGGTCACTGATACAAATGTGGCCATCACACGACAACGATAACGCAGATCCCGCTGCTCCTGGGTCTCATGAGAATAGGGTGGCTCCAAACACATCTCGCAGGTCATGTAGTCAGCTACATTGTTCTCCCCAAGGAGATCAAACATGCGTATGACCCATGCAGAAAAGTTGGATTCATCTAACTTGAGCTTTTCTCCTTTCAACCAATCGTCGATAGGAAAGGTAATCTCGGGAAGAACCATTTTCTACATTTATAATTGCAAAAGGAATTTAGACTAAGTTTATAATTAAATGAGTTAATAATAACTTCACTCATAAATACCTATCCCCAGCGAGGGATCCTAGTGATAACACGACCCCTATCAGCCACATCTCCCCCGATTGATCACGGCCATCGATGTGGGTTCAAAGTTGGACGCTAAACGTCGGTCACATCATTCATGCGACTCGTGCTCGATCTTTCGACCATCCGTGTTCCGAGGCCACGCTTCTGTGGCGTGCTAGGCTCTGATGTCTACGCACTTCTATTCTTGTAGACAGTTGCTGGGCCTCCAAGTGTAGAGGTTTGTAGAACAGCAGCAAGTTTTCCCTTAAGTGGATCACCCAAGGTTTATCGAACTCAGGGAGGAAGTGGTCAAAGGTATCCCCTCTCAAGCAACCCTGCAATCAAGATACAAGAAGTCTCTTGTGTCCCCAACACACCCAATACACTTGTCAGGTGTATAGGTGCACTAGTTCGGCGAAGAGATAGTGAAATACAAGTGGTATCGATAATTATAAGTGGTAACGGTGACGGAAGATAGCTTGATGGCGTGGAAGAGACTAAAGGCAAACTGAAATAAAGATGGAAGTAAGCAAACATGTAACATATCTAATAGCAAACGGTGTTTCAATGCTTACAAAAAAGGCCTAGGATCATACTTTCACTAGTGAACACTCTCATATAAATATCTTCTCTTTATGATACTACTCTTAACTACTCTTCGGTTGGACACTCTAATCGTTGGTAGGGCTATAATAGCACACCTCAAAGTAAGCCTTTCCCATCTAGATAACCCCACACTGTCACCTTGAGCACTAGATGGTTCCAACAAACACCACAATTTCATAAAGACATCCAACTCCAAATATAACTCATAATAAGTATTTGTAATCTCCAGCCTAGGTGCCACCATGGTGTGCACACTGCCAACTTCACACACATGGAGAGAGCAGAGATCTATTAAAGCACTTGAGTAGCAAGGTAGATCTATAGATTACAAGCTCATGATCTCAATAAGATCATGCATAGAGAAAGAGATGAACACATAGCTACCGGTAGAACCCTTAGCCTCGAGAGAGAACTACTCCCTCCTCATCATGGAAATCAGCAATGGAGATGGAGATGGCGGTGGATATCGATGGAGATGGCTCCGGGGGCACTTCCCCGTCTCGGCAGGGTGCCGGAACAGAGACTTTTTGTCCCCCGAATCTCCCCTTCGGTGGCGGCGGCGTTGCGGAACTTTTCGTGGCTGGAGGCTTGACTCTTTAGGGTTTTGGTATCAGGAGTCTCTTATAGGCGAAGGAGGCAAGGTCGGTAGCTGGCCATGGGGCCCACACCACCTGGTGGTGCGGCTAAGGGGGACCCGCGCCACCCTATGGTGTGGCTGGCCCCTGGCCCCTCTCCGTCTCGTCTTCTGGATCCGTGTTCCCCTCAGTGAAATATTGACTTTGGCTTTTGTCCCATTCAATTCCGAGAATATTTATTTTCTGACTTTCTGGAACCAAAAACAGTAGAAAACATGCAACTGGCATTGTGACATCTTGTTAATAGGTTAGTCCAAGAAATCATATGAAAGGTACTCCAAAGTGTGGACAAAACATAAGAAAGTAGATAAAACCAAGCATGGAACATCAAAAATTATAGATACATTTGCAATGTATCAACATCCCCAAGCTTAACTCCTGCTCGTCCTCGAGTAGGTAAGTGATAAAAAGAAAGAATAATTTTTGAGGTGACATGCACCATCAAAGACTTGATCAAAGTATTTGTAAAACATTCAAAGCTAGGATCATAGTACTTCAATCATAACATAAAAGACAAAGTTCTAGCAATAAGACATAGCAACTATGTTGCAACATGAAAAGGCACAAACAAAAGATTCATGAATAACAATGCTTTGCAAGACGTTTGTTTGTTTCACATAAAGAAAACATAGCATAATAGTATTCAGCTTGTCCCTCATAGAGTAGCAAATATAAATGCATAGGACACCTTCAAAGTTCATAAGAGTGACTAGATACAAATAATTTAGAACAAGCAATATCAAGTTATGCATCAATCAACTAGTCTTGGGACAATGCACATAGAACTAAGAATGGCCACTATGCTCTCAAAGTAGGTGCATAAAGGTAGAAGGTGGAGACTCAATATAATGGTGGAAGAAAGGCCTTCATAGAAGAAAGCAGAGATTCAAGTTTCATAAAGAGCTTCCAAAAATTATGGTACTTATAGCTTTCAGCTCTCATTGCCCCTATCATAAGCATCTTGAAGTGATTAAGGTTAAAGTGAACAAACTATGGTGTACATGCTTGACGAAGTATAAGTTAGAAATCTCATGTCCCTTGTATATGAGGGCCGCTCCTCATGCTACTCAAGTTTAGTCACCGGTAAGTTCTTCTCATCGTAAGTACATGTGTATCATAGAGAACCGTCAACGGGGTACCCCTTGCCCGATGATGCGGAAGAATCCCCATATCAAAATGACAAGGCAAGCAGACAACGAGCATCTCAACAATCTTCTTATTTACCATGAGAATATGGTGCTTTTTTCTCTCTTTCCTCTTTTCATAATCTCATTTTTTTTCTTTTTTTTCTTTTTTCTCAATATAGGACTCTTTTTTATAAGAAGAATGCTTCATAGACAGCTCATTATGGTTACGCTGCAGGTTTCCACCATGTCAGCATGGATTAGACCAGCGGCCCAGGCGTTTCTCTAACACATATACATAACTCCATGGAGTTACAAGCTCCCCTTTCATTTCACATCGACGACATCCATAGACAAAAGAGCATGATATCAACTAGGTACAAAGTACCCGTGCAATGTTGAAAGCGTTCCCCATGACAACATGGTTCTGCTAATTTCCAAGAAATAAGTGCAAGCATATACAACATAGACGACACAATGGTTCAAGTTTATTAAGGGCAAGAAAAGTAAAGTGTGCCATCAAGTTCGTGAGAGCTTCAATAACTAGTTTTCTCATAACAAGTTTAATTCGGAAGGTAAATAAAAACATGAATATATTTGGAATAGCATATGCTAATAGGTAGATATGGTGGACTATTTGAAATAACTTGGTTTAAGGAGTTGGATGCATGAGTGGAACTCATACTTGGTTGTGGACGCTAGCAAAAGACTGGGAGCGACAAACTAAGAGAGCAATAATGGCCGTAATCATGCAGAGCGACAAAACATCATTGATCAAAGCATAAAGTGATACTACAAGTTGAAAACTAAAGGATCATAAAGGCTTATGGTGACTTGAGATAGTCATAACATGGTGTGAGCATGCGTCAAGTCAACCCAAATAAAGCATCAAAGGAGAATACCACTATACTATGCTTTAATATGCTAAAATAACGCATGATTCATCCAAGGAACATTAAGCAATCTCAATTGTTTATAACAATTCATACTACAACAAAGAATACTAAGCATAAAGCCAAAACAATATCGAGCATGGCATGACAAAGCATAGGCCACAGTCAAAAACAAACTCTGTTTACCACTTAAGCATGAACTTTCCTACTCTTTTCCAAACCAAACCAGCTGATTTGAAAACCAATGCATGAAAGAGGGGGTACAACAAATTTATTCAGAAAACTAATAAAACCAATAAAACTAAAAAAAAAAACGAAAACGAAAAAGAAGACGCTCCAAGAACAACACAACTTGGCATGAAACAATAAAAATTAAGCGTTTGGAAGAAACCTGGGATTTTTATTGATGAAGAAGGGGATGCCTTGGGCATCCCCAAGTTTTGACGTTTGTACTTCTTTGATATTTATTGGGGTGATACGCGTGGCATCCCCAAGATTAAGCTTTAGTCCATCCTTCATCTCATTACTCATTCCTTCCATGCACCTGAAATTTTTCTTCATACAAAACTTCACACAATCTTTATTAGCAACATTAGTGCACTCAAGATAATAAGTCTTTAGGTTCAGTTCTAACACCAATAAACTTCCATTAGAACACTAGCTACTGTAGCACTTCCCTCAAAAATCTCAGCTCCCCAAAAGAACTCAAAAAGGAACCAACAAGAGGCAAATGCAGAAAATGGCGGAAATCTGTCAAAACAGACCAGCAGGTAAATACAAATTTTTTCTAAGACCTTCTGTTGCTCAAATCAAAAAGTGTTGAACTAACGAAAGTTAGATAACATCCTGAGGCAGAAGCACAAAAATTCACGCCTCAAACGGACGTACAGATAGTTTACACGAATTTTTACGGTGAAGCACAAAAATCTGTTTCGGGACAGCAACTTTTCCAAGCATTACTTCTCTCTCATTAGAGGTTACTCTTTGCACAAAAAGCAAATAAAAAGGATAAGGAGCGGTTATTACAGAGATAATAACTTCCAATACTCATCTAAAACTTTTGGGTTATCTCCCAATAAGTACTTTTCTTTAACGCCTTTAATTAGGCATGATAGTTTAAGAAGATGCTCACATAAGAAATATGAATTGAAGTAAAAGAGAGCATCAAGAAGCAAATTCAAAACACATTTAAGTCTAACCCACTTCCTATGCATAGGAATCTTGTAAAGAAACAAGTCATGAAAGCACAAAGCAACAAGCATAGGAAAGAAAAACAAGTGCAATTTCAAAAAATTCAAGATAAAGAGGGGAAACTTAATATTGTTGAGATACATAAAACCATGTTTCCCTCTCTCATAATAACTTTCAGTAGCATCATGAATAAAATTAACAATATAACTATCACACAAAACATTCTTATCATGAGCCACATGCATAAAATGATTATTACTCCCCACATAAACATAGTCATTTTTATTAATTGTAGTGGGAGTAAATTCAACAAAATAGCTATCATTATTATTCTCATCACCATAATCATCAAATATAGGAGGCATATTGTAATCATAAATAATTTTCTCCTCAATAGTAGGTGGACTGAAAATATAATTTTCATCATTGTAATCATCATATATTGGAGGCATAGTATCATCAAAGTAAATTTTCTCCTCCATGCTTGGGGACTAAAAATATCATGCTCATCAAAACCAGCTTCCCCAAGCTTAGACTTTTACATAGCATTGGCAATAATGGTGTCCATAGAATTCATACTAACAACATTTCTATTAGCATGCAAATAAAGTTCCACGGGTTTTTTAATTTTCTCTTCAAACACTGCATGTCCTAACTCAAGATAAATACTATAAAGCTCTCTAATTTTGTTGTTTTCCATTAAGCCTAACTAGTGAAAACAAGAAACAAAAATACAAAATTGTAGAATCTAAAGGAAATAACTTCAAGCACTCACACTGGAGGATGTGAGTACCTTTTACCTTACCTCCCCGGCAACGGCGCCAGAAAATAACTTCATGTCTACGTACTTCTATTCTTGTAGACAGTTGTTGGGCCTCCAAGTGCAGAGGTTTGTATAACAGCAGCAAGTTTTCCCTTAAGTGGATCACCCAAGGTTTATCGAACTCAGGGAGGAAGTGGTCAAAGGTATCCCCTCTCAAGCAACCCTGCAATCAAGATACAAGAAGTCTCTTGTGTCCCTAACACACCGAATACACTTGTTAGGTGTATAGGTGCACTAGTTTGGCGAAGAGATAGTGAAATACAAGTGGTATAGATAATTATAAGTGGTAACGGTGATAGAAGATAGCTTGATGGCGTGGAAAAGACTAAAGGCAAACTGAAATAAAGGTGGAAGCAAGCAAACATGTAATAGATCTAATAGCAAACGGTGTTTCAATGCTTAGAAACAAGGCCTAGGGATCATACTTTCAGTAGTGAACACTCTCATATAAATATCTTCTCTTTATGATACTACTCTTAACTACTCTCCGGTTGGACACTCTAATCATTGGTAGGGCTATAATAGCACACCTCAAAGTAAGCCTTTCCCATCTAGATAACCCCACACTATCACCTTGAGCAGTAGATGGTTCCAACAAACACCACAATTTCATAAAGACCTCCAACTCCAAATATAACTCATAACAAGTATTTGTAATCTCTAGCCTAAGTGAATTACGCTCTTAGTTACATGCCTGGATGAGCGAAAGTGGTTAAAATAGTACAGTGGGGCCCAGGGGCCACTCACAGGTAGACCTTTCGGCCGTCCTAACCACTTTCAGAACATCGGGACAAGAACGAGCGGCGTAATCGGCAGGCGAAGGGATCAACTACATACACAAGTGAGTATGTATGCAAGCCACATACAACAGTCCTCAGAGCCATTCCATCTAAAAGAAAAGGAAATATTGCAACGCCATACGGCAAGATCCGAATATCCTCGATAGAGATAATAATTTAGGATAGCTCCTCATACATCAAACAACAGAGTATCAGGCGGAAGCAGAAAACAAGATCCGAGTACAGATAAGAAGCAAATCGGCATAAGATGCCACATAAATAAACACATCCCGTCCACAGATCTCACGGACCCCCGTTCCCGAAATCTCTACATCGAGTGATCGTTGCCAACATCATCCGTCTCCTCCACCCAGTATCCCTCTTGCGAATACACATGTTCATCTGAATCAAACAATTTATCGTGTGAGACCCTAGGGGTACTCAGCAAATCTTTATGCCTCTAAAGGGACATATACGTAGGGTGACTCAATTGCAGCAAAAGATAATAACTAACAATCCTATAGATACTCGCTAACCATCCTCCTAACCAATGATAGACGGATGTCCGATAATTAATAACAACAGTTATAACAGTATAATTAACAGATCCATCCTCCTTCTCGCTTACCAACGAGAAAGCGGACGAACACCCATCCGTTGGCAGTTTTATTAAGCATTCCATGAGTGTTGCACTACTTACTTGTCAGGTACTTAGTCATATTAAAAGCGGTACTTTAGTTATACTTGTCTATGATCGAGAAACTGTGCTCCAAGTCGTCCATAACCGCGGACACGGCTTTCAGAAAGATTTACCCTGCAGGGGTGCACAAATAACAACACACACTCGATCGACCTCGGAAAAACCAACTCAAAACCCAACGAGGCATTCACGACAAAGCGATCACGGGATTCAGAAATATTTCAGGGGGCCACCCCAATAAGCTACGCGCGACGAAGTTGGCCGACTCCAAGACGGACCCAGGGTTTGCGACAATGGCTGTAAACGACTAGGAGCCCAATAATGTGACTGGGCTTGTCGATACCACGAAAACATTCCGCATTCTTAAACAGTACAGGTGCTCCTCGCATAATCTTAAATAAAGCAGTAAGCATGGCATAAGTACCGGATAATAATAAAGCCCCAAACTAATTGTGGCCCCAAGAAATAGAAATGAATCAAGCTCTGGCTCAGGGGGGTCCATAAGGCCTCCCGGATGTGGATAGTGCGAATAGTCAAGGAACAAGATTCAAGTACTTGGGGTCCTACGGGACACAAGTGAGCATGGAAACCAAATAGCAGATATTGCTCACCGGTGCCTCTTTTATTAGTTATCCTATTACTACTCAGGTTAAGTTGTTTAGGTACCTCGTGATCCATCAGACACTCACATACCCTACACATGCTTTGCTACGACTCGCATGGCTCAAACAACTCCTGAAGTAATGGTTCATGGGATTGAGGAACGGGCTCGGTGGGGTTTAAAAGTAAAGGCTATGCAGTACTTGGGATTCAATTTAATGCAATCGCGACTCGATGATGCAAGAATAAGATAGAGGCAATAGGTACTATATGTATGCAAGCATGTGGTAGTGCTTGCCTTGTAGCTCAGTTGAAGCGAGAGATGGATCTGGGTAGAACTCCTGTGATTCCTGATAATTCTCCTGGTGGGCGTCTATTCGAAGAAGAACCAAACAAACAAGGGCCAACATAAATAAAGTGCACAAGCATATAAATAAATGCGACAAGCAAACAAGCATGCCATGATGAATGATGCACAATTTACATGGCATTAATGTAGCATGACATGGGTGAGGTGTGGGACAAGAATAACTCATTTTATCATTTATTTGATCAAGTTTTATTGCGATAGACAGTTCTGATTTTTAATAATGACATGATGCATGCTTCAATTCAGAACAAGGAATGCATAGATAGAACGGGCTCGTCGCGCTGATCGATTTAGACACCTTATTTGTCAAATTTGGAGTTATAGATTTAAAGTTATTAATTAATTAATAAAAGGGCATTTATTGTAATTTTAATCATCTCGAAAATTTAATGTGGTCAAACATTATTTTGAATAGCATATTTGAATTCCTCACATTTTTCTGATTCCAAAACATATATCATTTGTATTATTTGGATTTATAATTTAAAAGTTATTAAAAACATATTTAAATTCATATTTAAATGTTTCTGAAAATGTTTTGTTTAAACAGAAAAACACCCAGTATTTTTATACCCAGAGAAATCTAAGGGCCGCGACTAACTGGGTGAAATCAGCGCGCAGGAACTTTTTGCACCGCGAGCTGAGCTAGCCCGTGCGACTGACAGATGGGGCCAATGGCCTTGCGGGTCCACTGCACGCGCGGCCAGCCGGTGGACGACACGTGGCATATCCGGGGACTGCGGGTTGCGGAATACAAAAGTCGGGGTGCTTAAACGTAAAACTGCCATGGCCGATGACAGGCGGGCCCGAACTAGACTGCGGGTTGATGAAAAAGAGTTTGGGGGGGTATTTGCAAAGCGCCAATGTTTACTGTGGATCTTCTCTGACGGACGGACAGGTCCGTGGTCGATAGAATCGGTGCGGCGCGGGGGATCGAACTGCGACGCTGGGCGCGCGCGCAGAGGGCGAAGCCGCTGCGGTAGGTGTGGGGGTGTTGACAGGAGGAGGCTAGACGGCTAGATGAGGCGCGATGCGGCGCGGGGACGCGCAGAAGCTTGCGCTCGCCGGAGCACCGAGAGTGCTCGGCACAACGCCCGGCGAGGCTAGGCAGCGGCGGCGAGAGAGATGTTGTCAGAGAGGGAGGGTGGCTCACCGTGGGGAGGTCGGTGGTGACGGATCGGCCCGGGGAGCAGCAGGGCAACGGCGTTGCAGGCGCACCCGGAGCTAGGGTTTCCTTCGGGCACGGCGGTGTGCGGCGTGGCTGTGCCTTCTCCTCCTTGCTGCGGTGTACAAGGACGACGCAGAGGGGCGGCTGGTTCTCCTCGATAGCCAAGATCGCCACGCCACTGGCTTGTAACGCGTAGGTGGGGTAGAGGCCGACGGTGAGGTCGTCGGGGTGTGAGAGGAAGGGAGTAGCAGGCAGGTGGTGGGGAGGAGAAGGGCGAGGCCCTAGGGATCTGGGGATGAAGAGGAGGCGTGGGGAAGGAGATAAAGCAGAGAGGGAGAGGGAGGGGATGTCGTGGGGGATCGGGGTGGAAAAGGTTGCTCGGCCACCTTTGTCCTTCTCCCCCCTCACATGCTGGGCGTGGCGAGGCAGGGCAGGGGGTAGGGGCTGCCAGGTGGGCCAGGGAGAGAGGGGTAGCCCGGGTGTGGCCAGCATGGTAGGGAGAGAGGAAGAGAGAAAGAGAGGGTCGGGTTAGCTAGGGCATGCTCGGCATGGAGCTAGGGTTAGGTTTAGACTAGGGGTTGGGGTAGCTGGGGTGGTTCGGTCTGGTGGGGCCCCTATGGCAGCGAGAGACAGAGAGGGAAGGTCTTGGTTAGGTTAAGGGGGTGACATGGGGTGGCATGGATAGGAGGTGGGGTTAGGGTTTTAGATGGTGTATTAGCATGACATGATCAAGCACATGGGTGGGGTTTGTTGTGATGGCTAAGGAGAGTGAGATGTAAAGCTTTTGGATTTGACAAGCAAAATCACATCCATGCATGATGGATCAAGATGAGGGTGGAAGGAAAAAAAGAACAAGGTGGTGAGGCTTGTGGTGCACACATGGTGATAGAAGAGAGATAAGGTGGTGCCCAACAAAAGATTAAGAATCACTTGAGATGAAAACAAAAGACAAGATCCACTTTAAAAACAAGGACAAAACCCAAAGGAGAGGAGGTGGTGGAGATTTGCATGGCCCATGCAAAAGCATTCAATGCCATGTTTTAATCTTGTGAAAAGAAAATAATAAACATGGCACTTATACATATGCATTCCAAAATATGGAGTAAAGCCAAGCTAAAGGAAATAGAATTGGATCCATCCCAACCCACATGAGCTAGATTAAATGTCAAAAGAAAATAAAAGCTCATGGGTAAGTAGAATGGTGGAATTATAAGGTGGTGTCAAAGATAGGTGATGGAGTTGAATAAAAGATATGCCCCCAACTCAACTTGGGCATCAAGCATTATCAAGAACCGAATACAATATATCAAGAGCCAAATGCAATTAATAGTGCATATGAGGGAAGAACCAAATGAGAAGGGTTTTATATGATGCTCAAATGCAAGGTGGCATGATGACATGAGCATGATATAATTATGATGCAACAATTATATGTAGGAAGTAGCCATTATATTACTAGACCATGTAGCATTACATATGTTAGACAGATGGGATGCTACAACTCTCCCCCACTAAACAGGAATCTCGCCCCGAGATTCTAGGAAGAAGAAGAAGACACGAAGAGGGTAGGATACTTGGCACGGAGCTCATCCTCACGTTCCCAAGTGGCTTCATCAACGGAATGGTGCGACCACTGCACCTTGCAAAACTTGATGGACTTGTTGCGAGTCCTTCTTTCTGCGACTTCAAGGATTTTTATGGGGTGTTCTTGATAAGACAGATCTTCTTGGAGATTGATGAGTTCATGGTCCACGGTCTTGCCGGGATCCTTGAAGCACTTCTTGAGTTGAGAAATATGGAAAACATCATGGACCTTGAGTTTTTCAGGGAGCTCAAGAGCATAAGCAACTTCTCCTCTTCTTCCACGAATTTTGAAAGGACCGATGTATCTAGGAGCCAACTTTCCTTTGATACCAAAGCGGTGCGTGCCTCTCATGGGAGTGACACGAAGGTAAACGAGATCACCAGGGACATACTCCATGTCCGTGTGCTTTCTGTCATAATTGCTCTTCTGGCGACTTTGAGCAATCTTCAGGTTTTCAAGAATGATGTGAACTTTCTCCTCCGCTTGAGTTACAATGTCGGAGCCAAACAATGTTCTCTCACCTGCACCCGACCAATCAATCGGAGTTCTGCATTTGCGTCCATAGAGAACCTCAAATGGTGACATATTTAGACTTTTCTAGAAGCTGTTGTTGTAAGAGAATTCAGTATAAGGAAGTCATTCTTCCCATTTCATGCCGAAGGAGATAACGCAAGCACGGAGCATATCTTCCAGAATATGATTGATCCTTTCGACTTGTCCTTGCGACTGAGGATGGTAAGCTGTGCTGAAGTTCAATTTTGTTCCCAAAGCATTTTGGAAACTTCCCCATAACTTGGAAGTGAAGATGCTTCCACGGTCTGAGCTGATCTCAAGAGGAACCCCATACAGAGAGACAATTCTGTTGATATAAAGCTCAGCCAACTGAATTGCAGAAATTGTTTCCTTGACGGGAAAGAAGTGAGCCACTTTAGAAAGCCCGTCGATGACAACAAAGATTGCATTGTTGCCCTTCTGTGACCTTGGAAAACCAGTGATGAAGTCCATCTGTACTTTCTCCCATTTCCATTCCGGAGGCTTCAATGGCTGTAGAAGATCGGAAGGTTTCTGATGGACAGCTTTAACTCTACGGCAGACATCACACTCCGAGACATACTTGGCACAATATCGTTTCAACCCAGGCCACCAATACTGTGTTTTCAAGTCCATGTACATCTTAGTGCTACCAAGGTGGATAGAAAGAACAGAATCATGCGCCTCCTTGAGAACTTGCTCTCTTAAACCCGGGTAGTTCGGAACAAACATCCGGTGTTCAAAGAAAAGAGTGCCTTGGTCGTCAAAATGGAAAGACTCATACTTCGGAAGCTGAATGTTGGAGATGATCTTTTTAGTGTAAGGATCACCAAGTTGAATGGAGCGAACTTTTTCTTCCAATAGTGGGGTTGCCAAAAGGTTCAGAAGATACCCTTGATCCACAATTTCAAGGTTGAGCTTGCGGAATTCCTCACACAAGAGAGGCTGTTGTTCTTCCACCATGAGGTTGTTGACATAAGCTTTTCGGCTGAGAGCATCGACCATGACATTAGCTTTCCCCAGAGTGTAGTTGATGGTCAAATCGAAATCATTGATTGCTTCAATCCACCTTCTCTGACGAAGGTTGAGATCAGGTTGTGTGAAGATATACTTCAGACTCTTGTGATCAGAAAAGATCTCACAACGGTTGCCAAGAAAGTAATGCCTCCATACTTTCAAAGCAAAGACAACTGCTACGAGTTCGAGATCATGTGTAGGATAGTTTACCTCATGCGTCTTCAACTGTCGAGAGGCATAAGCAACAACTTGTTTTTCTTGCATAAGGACCGCACCCAATCCTTGCAATGAGGTGTCACAGAATATCTGGAAAGGCTTTGATGTATCTGGAGGAATCAAGACTGGTGTGGAAGTGAGCTTCTCTTTGAGTGTTTCAAAGCTTGCTTGACATGCAGGAGTCCAAAGGTATTTCTTGCCTTTCTTGAGGAGATCGGTAAGAGGCTTCGCAATCTTCGAGAAGTTCTGAACGAAGCAACGACAGTAACTAGCCAGACCAAGGAAACTCCGGACTTCTTTGACATTTTTGGGAGGAAGCCAGTCAACAATTGTCTTAATAGTTTCTGGGTTGACGGCAATGCCCTTGGCAGAGATGACGTGACCAAGATAGGTGACTTGAGGCAGCCAGAGCTCAGACTTGGAGAACTTTGCATACAGGCGGTTCTCACGAAGCTTGTTTAGGACACACCGAAGATGTTCTTCCTTTGACTTAGAATAGACTAGAATGTCATCCAGATAGACCACAACGAACTTGTCAAGATACTCCATGAAAACCGAGTTCATAAGCCTCGAGAAGGTGGCAGGTGCATTGGTGAGACCGAAAGACATGACCGTGTACTCATACAGGCCATAACGGGTGGTGAAAGCTGTTTTGGGAACATCTTCCTTGCGGATCTTGATTTGATGATATCCACTTCTCAAATCAATCTTAGAGAATACCACAGCTCCAGCTAGCTGATCGAAAAGATCATTAATCCGCGGAAGGGGATACTTATTCTTGATGGTTTTAGCATTGAGAGCCCGATAGTCAACACAAAGTCTATCAGTCTGGTCTCGCTTCTTCACAAAGATGGTTGGGCTGCCCCAAGAAGAAGTACTGTGCTGAATGAAACCCAACTTCTCTTGTTCATCCAGCTGACGTTTGAGTTCAGCCAACTCAGCAGGACCCATTTTATAAGGCTGCTTGGAGATAGGAGCGGTACCAGGTTCAAGTTCAATCACAAACTCAACGTCACGATCCGGAGGCATACCTGGCAACTCTTCAGGAAAGACATCTGGGAACTCATAGACCACTGGAACACTCTGAATAGCTTCCATAGCATCATCATTCAGAGCCGCCAAAGAGAAAAGCTGAATTGCAGGAGTCAGACTTGGAGAATAGACTATATGGCCTTCAGGAATTTTCAGAGAAACTGAGCGTTCAGCACAATCAATCACAGCTGCATTTGCTATTAACCAATCCATGCCCAAGATAACATCAATGTCAGAATTACCCAGAATGATTAAGGAAGCCGGAAACGAAGAACCTCCAATCTCAATTTGATTGTTATGGCTGATTTTAGAAGATGCCATTGTTGCTCCAGGAGAAAGGACCATTAAACGCTTGGGGAGAGGATCCATTGCTAACTCATTCTCATTTGCAAACTTGTGAGAAACAAAAGAATGTGAAGCACCAGAATCAAACAAAACTCGTGCAGGAACTGAGTTAACAGGAAGCATACCCATCACAACTCCAGGTGCATGCTCAGCTTGAGCGATGTTGACACAGTTGGCACGAGCTACCGTAGACCCAGGCTTGGTGTTGATGTTGAGAGCCCGAGGTGGAGGTTCATGAACCATAGAAGAACTTGCCGCAGGTCTTGGAGGTGGTGGTGGAAGATCTTTGTTGTTCAATGGACAATTTTAGTGCTGATGCCCAGTGTTTCCACAAGTGTAGCAAGCACCAGGTGGACGTGGAGCAACGTAGCCAGGGACTCCGCCAGGCGCTCCAGGGTAGTTGTGGTTGTAGCCCCTAGGAGCCACAGTGAAGGAGTTTGGTGGCCTTGCCGCGTAGCTTGACGGTCTTGGTGGAGCCGGGAGCGACGGTGGGGTGTTAGGAACCCAGACACGACGCTTAGAAGGAGCTATCATAGCTAAAGAGCTTGCTGCATCGCGGCTGTGTTTCTTTGACTCCTCAAACACCTGCCTACTTGCTTCTTCCTGCAGAGCTGTGTGTTGGAGTTCTAGAAAAGACCCCGGCCTTGCATGAGTGATTGCATATTTGATTGATGCATTGAGTCCTTGCCTGAACCTCTTTTGCTTCTTCTTGTAATCAGAGATCTCATCGCCACCATACCGAGAAAGGTTCATGAAGTTTCTGATATAGGTATTGACATTGTCATTGCCCTGCTTGAGGTTGAGAAACACTTCCTTCATCCTTCCCATGACAATTTCTGACAGATATTGCTCTTTGAAAGCCGCAGTGAATTGCTCCCAAGTAGGCTGAAAACCAGAGTGGTCTGCCTTGAGGTAATTTTCCCACCACAGAGTTGCATCTCCCTTCAGAAGGTGCGTGACACATTTTACCCATTCTTGCTCAGGAACATCCGCAGTCATCAGCAACCTTGACATTTCACGCAGCCAATCATCCGCATCAAGTGGCTGATCAGACACCTCAAATTGGCGTGGGTTGAACTTGAGAAAACTCTTGATGTCTCCTCGCTTGGGAGGTGGAGCTAGTGGAACAAACTCATTCCTCCTCACGCTTTCTTTGAATCGCTGTTGATTCTGCTGCATTGTTCCCAAGGCATTAGCAATACTTGCCAACGCAGCTCCCAGTTCAGGTGGTATGTCCTCCTCAGAACGGCGTGGTGGTGCCATCCAATTCAATATACAAGAGCGAATGATAAGAGTAGTGGTATGGTCGTGACTCCATCCCACACTCAAATCATTACTCCACACATGAATAAGTAAAACACATATCCCAACACCTTCTTTTAAGATAACCTAAAGATTAGTAACTACGGAAACGAACACCCCAAACAAGATAACGTCGGATAACAAAGAGTAAGACAGATCGCACCGGTATACAACGAATCAGATAGATCGCGTCGTTTTACAAAGGCCTGTTGGTATGGAATGTACCAACAGTTGATAACCAAAAGGCAGATAGTGATAACATTTGGATGCAACAGATAGACAAGGAATTCACACACACACACACAACCTATGGTACTACGATACCCAGAACACGTGAATCCTAGTTTGAATTTTTAGAAGAGGATTGAAAACGTTACACTTCCTTACCAGAAAAAGGGTGGGTGGGTGGGTAAGAAGAAAAATGGAAGCAGTCATACTCTCACGTTTTGTTTTTCCCTAGTATACAAAACTACCAAAAATATTTGCTAGACTGACAACGACCATTTGGCTGAGACCCTGAAGGGCGAGATGGCTCTGATACCAATTGTAACTACCTCGGTGAATTACGCTGTTAGTTACATGCCTGGATGAGCGAAAGTGGTTAAAATAGTACGGTGGGACCCAGGGGCCACTCACAGGTAGACCTTTCGGCCGTCCTAACCACTTTTAGAACATCGGGACAAGAACAAGCTGCGTAATCGACAGGCGAAGGGATCAACTACATACACAAGTGAGTATGTATGCAAGCCACATACAACAGTCCTCAGAGCCATTCCATCTAAAAGAAATAGAAATATTGCAACGCCATACGCCAAGATCCAAATATCCTCGATAGAGATAATAATTTAGGATAGTTCCTCATACATCAAACAACAGAGTATCAGGCGGAAGCGGAAAACAAGATCCGAGTACGGATAAGAAGCAAATCGGCATAAGATGCCACATAAATAAACACATCCCACCCACAGATCTCACGGACCCCTGTTCCCGGAATATCTACACCGAGTGATCGTTGCCAACATCATCCGTCTCCTCCACCCAATATCCCTCTTGCGAATACACCTGTTCATCTGAATCAAACAATTTATCGTGTGAGACCCTAGGGGTACTCAGCAAGTCTTCATGCCTCTAAAGGGACATATACCTGGGGTGACGCAATTGCAGCAAAAGATAATAACTAAAAATCCTATAGATACTCGATAACCATCCGCCTAATCAATGATAGACGGATGTCCGATAATTAGTAACAGCAGTTATAACAGTATAATTAACAGATCCATCCTCCTTCTCGCTTACCAACGAGAAAGCGGACGAACAACCCATCCGTTGGCAGTTTTATTAAGCATTCCATGAGTGTTGCACTACTTACTAGTCAGGTACTTAGTCATATTAAAAGCGGTACTTTAGTTATACTTGTCTATGATCGAGAAACTGTGCTCCAAGTCGTCCATAACCGCGGACACGGCTTTCAGAAATATTTACCCTGCAGGGGTGCACAAATAACAACACACACTCGATCGACCTCGGAAAAACCAACTCAAAACCCAACGAGGCATTCACGACAAAGCGATCACGGGATTCAGAAATATTTCAGGGGGCCACCCCAATAAGCTACGCGTGACGAAGTTGGCCGACTCCGAGACGGACCCAGGGTTTGCGACAATGGCTGTAAACGACTGGGAGCCCAATAATGTGACTGGGCTTGTCGATACCACGAAAACATTCCGCATTCTTAAACAGTACAGGTGCTCCTCGCATAATCTTAAATAAAGCAGTAAGCATGGCATAAGTACCGGATAATAATAAAGCCCCAAACTAATTGTGGCCCCAAGAAATAGAAATGAATCAAGCTCTAGCTCAGGGGGGTCCATAAGGCCTCCCGGATGTGGATAGTGCGAATAGTCAAGGAACAAGATTCAAGTACTCGGGGTCCTACGGGACACAAGTGAGCATGGAAACCAAATAGCAGATATTGCTCACCGGTGCCTCTTTTATTAGTTATCCTATTACTACTCAGGTTAAGTTGTTTAGGTACCTCGTGATCCATCAGACACTCACATACCCTCCACATGCTTTGCTACGACTCGCATGGCTCAAACAACTCCTGAAGTAATGGTTCATGGTATTGAGGAACGGGCTCGGTGGGGTTTAAAAGTAAAGGCTATGCAGTACTTGGGATTCAATTTAATGCAATCGCGACTCGATGATGCAAGAATAAGATAGAGGCGATAGGTACTATATGTATGCAAGCATGTGGTAGTGCTTGCCTTGTAGCTCAGTTGAAGCGAGAGATGGATCTGGGTAGAACTCCTGTGATTCCTGATAATTCTCCTGGTGGGCGTCTATTCGAAGAAGAACCAAACAAACAAGGGCCAACATAAATAAAGTGCACAAGCATATAAATAAATGTGACAAGCAAACAAGCATGCCATGATGAATGATGCACAATTTACATGGCATTAATGTAGCATGGCATGGGTGAGGTGTGGGGACAAGAATAACTCATTTTATCATTTATTTGATCAAGTTTTATTGCGATAGACACTTCTGATTTTTAATAATGACATGATGCATGCTTCAATTCAGAACAAGGAATGTATAGATAGAACTGGCTCGTCGCGCTGATCGATTTAGACACCTTATTTGTCAAATTTGGAGTTATAGATTTAAAGTTATTAATTAATTAATAAAAGGGCATTTTATTGTAATTTTAATCAACTCGAAAATTTAATGTGGTCAAACATTATTTTGAATAGCATATTTGAATTCCTCACATTTTTCTGATTCCAAAACATATATCATTTGTATTATTTGGATTTATAATTTAAAAGTTATTAAAAACAGATTCAAATTCATATTTAAACATTTCTGAAAATGTTTTGTTTAAACAGAAAAACACCCAGTATTTTTATACCCAGAGAAATCTAAGAGCCGCGGCTAACTGGATGAAATCAGCGCGCAGGAACTTTTTGCACCGCGAGTTGAGCTAGCCCGTGCGACTGACAGATGGGGCCAACGGCCTCGCGGGTCCACTGCGTGCGCGGCCAGCCGGTGGACGACACGTGGCATATCCGGGGACTGCGGGTTGCGGAATACAAAAGCCGGGGTGCTTAAACGTAAAACTGCCATGGCCGATGACAGGCGGGCCTGGACTGGACTGCGGGTTGATTAAAAGGAGTTTGGGGGGGGGGGGGTATTTGCAAAGCGCCAACGTTTACTGTGGATCTTCTCTGACGGACGGACAGGTCCGTGGTCGACAGAATCGGTGCGGCGCGGGGGATCGAACCCGCGACGCGGGGCGCGTGCAGAGGGCGGAGCCGCTGCGGTAGGTGTGGGGGTGTTGACAGGAGGAGGCTAGACGGCTAGATGAGGCGCGATGCGGCGCGGGGACGCGCAGAAGCTTGCGCTCGCCGGCGCCCCGAGAGTGCTCGGCACAACACCCGGCGAGGCTAGGCAGCGGCGGCGAGAGAGATGTTGTCAGAGAGGGAGGGTGGCTCACCGCGGGGAGGTCGGTGGTGACGGATCGGCCTGGGGAGCAGCAGGGCGACGGCGTTGCAGGCGCACCTGGAGCTAGGGTTTCCTTCGGGCGCGGCGGTGTGCGGCGTGGTTGTGCCTTCTCCTCCTCGCTGCGGTGTATAGGGACAACGCAGAGGGGCGGCTGGTTCTCCTCGATAGCCAAGATCGCCACGCCACCGGCTTGTAACGCGTAGGTGGGGTAGAAGCCGACAGTGAGGTCGTCGGGGTGTGAGAGGAAGGGAGTAGCAGGCAGGTGGTGGGGAGGAGAAGGGCGAGGCCCTGGGGATCTGGGGATGCAGAGGAGGCGTGGGGAAGGAGATAAAGCAGAGAGGGAGAGGGAGGGGATGCCGTGGGGGATCGGGGTGGAAAAGGTGGCTCGGCCACCTTTGTCCTTCTCCCCCCTCACGTGCTGGGCGTGGCGAGGCAAGGCAGGGGGTAGGGGCTGCCAGGTGGGCCAGGGAGAGAGGGGTAGCCCGGGTGTGGCCAGCATGGCAGGGAGAGAGGAAGAGAGAAACAGAGGGTCGGGTTAGCTAGGGCATGCCCGACATGGAGCTAGGGTTAGGTTTAGACCAGGGGTTGGGGTAGCTGGGGTGGTTCGGTCTGGTGGGGCCCCTATGGCAGCGGGAGATAGAGAAGGAAGGTCTCGGTTAGGTTAAGGGGGTGACATGGGGTGGCATGGAGAGGAGGTGGGGTTGGGGTTTTAGATGGTGTATGAGCATGACATGATCAAGCACATGGGTGGGGTTTGTTGTGATGGCTAAGGAGAGTGAGATGTAAAGCTTTTAGATTTGAGAAGCAAAATCACATCCATGCATGATGGATCAAGATGAGGGTGGAAGGAAAAAAAGAACAAGGTGGTGAGGCTTGTGGTGCACACATGGTGGTGATAGAAGAGAGATAAGGTGGTGCCCAACAAAAGATTAAGAATCACTTGAGATGAAAACAAAAGACAAGATCCACTTTAAAAATAAGGACAAAACCCAAAGGAGAAGAGGTGGTGGAGATTTGCATGGCCCATGCAAAAGCATTCAATGCCATGTTTTAATTTTGTGAAAACAAAATAATAAACATGGCACTTATACATATGCATTCCAAAATATGGAGTAAAGCCAAGCTAAAGGAAATAGAATTGGATCCATCCCAACCCACATGAGCTAGATTAAATGTCAAAAGAAAATAAAAGCTCATGGGTAAGTAGAATGGTGGAATTATAAGGTGGTGTCAAAGAAAGGTGATGGAGTTGAATAAAAGATATGCCCCCAACTCAACTTGGGCATCAAGCATTATCAAGAACCGAATACAATATATCAAGAGCCAAATGCAATTAATAGTGCATATGAGGGAAGAACCAAATGAGAAGGGTTTTATATGATGGTCAAATGCAAGGTGGCATGATGACATGAGCATGATATAATTATGATGCAACAATTATACGTAGGAAGTAGCCATTATATTACTAGACCATGTAGCATTACATATGTTAGACAGATGGGATGCTACAGGCGCCAGGGTTCTGGCGTCGTAGACACCAGGGTACCGGTGTCATTCCAGTGTGGTAGTCCATCACCTCCGTGACTATCTACTACTACGTAACAGAAGGTAATCACTTTACCTTTGCCACAACCATATCACAAAGCAACGCCCCCTGCAAAACAAAGTTAGACGCCTGTACTTTATCTTTGCATGTTTTACGTGGCTGAATGGGCTTTCGCACAAGAACCATTCTTACCTACGAACTTTCAGCATAACGTTGATCAAGTAGT
This sequence comes from Avena eriantha, assembly GCA_910589775.1. NCBI lineage: Eukaryota > Viridiplantae > Streptophyta > Magnoliopsida > Poales > Poaceae > Avena > Avena eriantha. The sequence goes on along the minus strand of OU342744.1, from coordinate 132,720,825 downwards.
TGTCTATACTACACCCCTTTCGGGGCCCTCCGTTGCAAATGGTATACCAACTAATGCGAGAGAGACATACACCCCCCTAAGCCACTTTATACTGTACAAGCCATATGTCAAGCATGGACCAGTCTCGCGAATGAACGTGTAAAGTCGGTTGGGGGCCGCTTCATCAAGCATTACTGCGGTATACACAAGTACACATGGGAGGGTAACAACTAAAAGATCAACGCCCACATGCTCCATCTTGTGTGTTCTACCCGTACTAGCATTACTACGCATAGATCTAGCTCTGTTACCACTGTTGGGGTTCGGCGTATAAAAACAATAAATTTTACTCTACGCCCCAGAACCCCTGAAGCTGCCAGGACCTATCTATTAGTAATACAGTAACAGAAGTGGCTTTTCACGAACTTACCCTTGAAGACCGAAAAGTGTTGTCAACGCTCAGGAGAGCGTGGTTGATGTAGACGAACCGAAGCCGACCTCAAGGTCATGATGAAGTCCTTGCGCTCCTTGGCTCCAACGACTTGAGTGCCTCAAGTGCGACACCTCGCGGGGAGTTACACACGTCCAGTGCCTGACGATGACTCCCGCTTCCCCGATCCAGCAGCAGTTGCGGAAGTAGAGCTCCCGGATCCGAATCCTGCAGCGCGACGGCGCTCCGCGGTGAAGATGTCTCTCGCTCGCACAGTCCAGACTAGGGACCACGGTCACGAGAGAGAGAGAGAGGAGAGAGAAAATATCAATTAGAGGTCCTCCCAAAAGTGAAGAGACTTTTATTGATTAATAGTGTATTTATCTTGGCCAAATACCCCACTATTTATATAGGGGGAGGAGGGGGTACACCCTCCCTCAAAGTCCCGGGGTGGGACTAAAGGAGAGGAGGGGGGAGGGGGTGGCTGCCGGCCACCTAGTGGGCTCCGCGCGGGGGCTAGGCCTAGCCGGCCAGCCCCTTCTCCCTCTCTCCTTTCCCTAATGGGCCCTCTCCCTCCGGAAATTGGCCCATTAAGCCTATTTGACCTTTAATTGATTTTCTCTTTATTAAATAATTATGAATAAATGATTAAATCAACATTTAACATTCATTCACATATTATTCAACCTCCGTGGCTATAAAACACCTTCCACCTCCACTCCAGACATCCTCCAGACTTATCGAAACCCTTCCGGTTTTCTCCCTTCTCTTCGTCGGTGATTCTACCGATCCTATAAACACTCTCTAAGCATCATCAAGCCCTTAAGCGTGATACCCCACGGTTCGGGAACACTCCAGACATGGTCGGGACACTTCCGCACCAATGATCGACAGAGGGACCTGGATGGCCATGTGACCCCTGTGCGTTCCACAAAGATCTTTCGTCGTTTGAACCAGGACAGTCGTGTCTTATTCCCTTTGTCACTCTATACTTGCATTGCCCGAGATCTGATCAATGACATCACCATGTCGTGTTCAATCTCGTTACTGAACAATGCTACTTGACTCGTTCCGACAAGTGATATCCCCATGATCAAATCACACGCTGCGCAGCTATTGGATATAACTTCTCCGAGTGGGCCCTTGAGTATCTTCCCGTCACATGGACGGACAAATCCTGCTCTTGACATATATTGCCTCTACGGTTTCCTCCAAGTACTTGAACACACCTTTATAACCACCGTATTACCAGATGGCGTTTGATGCTATCTAAGCACTCTCGGGAGATAGTGATTGATATAGCCTCACGGTCTAAGGAATAGTCTACGAGGATCCATTTCTAATCATCGTAACTTGAACTTCGTGACATGATCGAGTCACGATGTTTAGGTTGGGTATTGGTTCATCATCTCATTCTTGGAATGAGATGACCTCATTTCCAACTGGCATAAATGCCACATGGTCAAGAAACTTGATCATCTGTTGACCAATGAACCAGTGACTAGAGTTTCACTGGGAACCCCTGGTTGTTTGTATATCACACGTGTATTGATGTTTCCACTCAACACAGTTATAACATGATATAAAACTTAATCATAAACTATATAAAATATGATAATAGTCCTTACTACTATTTGTCTCTAGATCATATTTCCAATAGAGACTAGTAGCATCAACTTCAACAACTAGCTCTACGAGCATGGCGATGAACGGTGGCAACAACTTGAACAATAGAAGATGGACAAGCAGGGCGATGAGTAGCAGCATCTTGAATATTAGCAGCAGGGCGACTCGAAGTAGCAGCATGGCTCCCACATGAAGCGAAGCATCTTTTATGTTAGCCGTCATAGCAAACATATGAACAAGTTGGCACTTTCTAAAAATCTTAACTAGCCGACATTCATGTTGAACTAGAACCGGCCTCTCTTTCAGGATCCACCAGAATTGTGCAGTCTGCTTGCAACCCATTGAAATATGAGGATGAAGAGCGTCAACTAGCTTAGAAATAGACCTAACCTCGTATGGTTCCACAACAAGCAGAACTATCTTATCCATCACAGCCTTATTCAGCCATCATCTAATTTACAAGTATAATTTTGAACAAGTACACGAATACAAGGTATTTGGTATCTGAATAAACCCTACTTGATTTTTTGGGGGAAATAATTCGATAACAAACAATTCTCGATTTGGTCTACCTTTCTTATGTTCATAGTCAGCTAGCAGTTAGAGTTTGGGCAATTAGAAAAAATAGAAAATGTTCTCACCTCTGACTAATCTAGCTGACACCAGATTCCTGGGTAGAAGTCTCTTCGATCCTCTGTGTTGCCCGGCTGGTCTGGCAACGGGGGGCTCGGCATGCAACATCGGTGAGTGGGACCAGCGAGCGAGGTTAGCGCATGGGCATAGTAGTTCGGTGGTGAAAGGAAATGCACCTCCTCACAACCATAGAAGCGAGCTTGGTGGAGGTTTTTGCCTCTGCGGGGCTAGGTCTCAAGCAAAGAGTGGAGTGATTTTTTGAATTTGGACACCGCACATGGACTATGGTATAATCGATTTGCCACGCAGATTGACACAGTGGCACTCGCATAACTGATGAGTGATGACCAGTGGGGCAGACCAACTTCTAAATGGGGGAAGGTTCGGAACATTTGAATTCGGACAAGTTTGTCTTGAAATGATCTCTCTCAACAATTGGCTCCCAACTTTACGGAATGTCGTGATAACGCTCAACTAGATCCCCTTAAAGCGCGAGGTCTCTAACTTGGTCACTGAAAGGTTAATAGACCCCATTAGACATGCTCGACGGGCTCGCTTCTACATCAGAGAGGTTTTAAAAGTGAGCATAATGCACGAAAGGTCGATCCATGCTATTTTTTAGTTGTTCTCAGGTTTCTCTTCCAATAGTGTGAACTTAGTCGTAAAACCGTAAAGTTCGGAAACAAGTTGTATACAATACCACGTGAGATTGTGTCATGTAGGTTTTAACCTACATTCATGATGGGTTGACCAATGTGAGGTGAGGTGGTTAATACTCGCTCAGTACGAAAATAAGTGACTCGGATTTATATAGATTTAATAGATACGTGCTAATTTAGACAATTCTAGTCGCTTACTTAAAAAATGAGGAAGTATTTTCTAAGAACCCCTCTTAGAGCACCCACAATGCAAAACTCACTTAGACAGGCACTTAAATACTTCAAGAAATAACACAAAATAGAAAAGGCATGTATAAGCGCCTATGCTTCCAACGCACTACGCTTGTTTTGTCGCTTCAATTCTCCAATGAATGCTTTCGCTTTTCCTGCCGCTAGCCAAAACCCAAGAAGCGCCGGGCGCAATGTTTCCATTGTGGATGCTCTTAAAACACTGGCATAGACACAAAACTAGCGGGTCAACCCCAAAGAGGGGACACAAAAACAAAACAAGAAGAAAATACTTCTTGATGCGTTGGTTTAGGGCGTGTTTGATTCCGGTGCGAGTATTTCCCTGCGCATGCAAGTTACACGCGCACGGACTGCACACGTGAATCCGTGGCTGGGCCAAATTCCCCCTTATTTGGTTTCCCTCATTGACACTATTTGGGATTTGGGAAGGATTGATGCCCTGTTGTTTGGTGGACTGCATTAGGCCTACGAGAAAGAAATGTGCATGTTTGATTTCAGCTATGTCATGTACTCTGGTAACCTCTTCCTCAGATGGCGAGCTTACCACACATCACAAGATCTTATCCACAACAAAGTACACACCATAAGTTCATACTACAAAGTACGTAACCATTGTAGCAACAACATGACATAAGTTCACAACAAAGTAGGCATCAATGATTAGAGGTCGATCATGGCGAGGGTTGGATCATGCTGCAGGCACTTCTTCATGACTTCAGTCATGGTGTAGTCGAAGATGGTGACCTTGAACAGGTCACCCTTCAGCATCTTGAAGGTCAAGAAGTACCCAATCTTGACCTGGTGTGCAATGGCGAAGCCTGGCCACCCCTGGTCAAGGCAGATCCTGTCGCCAACATCTCGGAGCTTCACCATCTAGCTGCATCCGGTGTTCGTCTTGAGCACGATCGTCCTCGACACATTGCCGAGGAAAGGCGTAAAGCCGTCTAGGATTGGCAGCACGTCTAACCCAGGTGCCAAGATCACCTTGGCAAAATGGGTTGGACCTACCTGGTCATGGAAGTGCCCTATCTTGAGAGGCCTGCCCCTCGGCCTCTTGCTGCCACTGCCCTCACCACCATCGTTCCCCATCTTCGAGGCACTAGCCTCAGCAGCATCTCTGGAGCATGCTCCCGCATTGCTGGGGAGAGTGAAAGAACATTTCATGTTTTCTTTTGTTTTGCGTGTTAGATAACAATACTATGGAGACTTTTCATGTGTGCTAAGTGTGCAAGAAGTTTTGAGGGGGGGGGGGGGGTGGATAATCCGCCCCTCCAAGGGCCGGATAATCTGGCCTACCTCATCTCTCAAGGAAGCCAAGGCGCGTCGCTCTGTGTCCAGTCGGATTTTCTCCCGAAAAATCCGTACTGGGGCGGTTTTTCCTCCCCAGGCCGGATAATCCGGGTTTCGCAAGGGCCGGATAATCCGGCCCCCAGTTTTCGTGCAAAAGGAGCCAAGGCGCATCGCTCGGTATCCGGTCGGATTTTCTCCCGGAAAATCTGAACTGGGGCGGTTTTTCTTCCCTAGGGCGGATAATCCGGCCTTCACATAGGACCGGATAATCCGGCCTTCACATAGGACCGGATAATCCGGCCCCCAGAAGATGATCAAGTGCAAGCTCGGCGTGTCTCACTGTGAGGGGGCGGATTTTCTGCCGGAGATTCCGAGTCTGGGGCGGAGTTTCCCCAGACCGGGTAATCCAGCCCCCACTTGGGCCGGATAATCCGGCCCCCAAAGTGTGCAACGGCTGGTTTTTGGAAGGGGGTATAAGTACCCCTTCTTCCCGAACGTCCAGAACTCTTGATTCACTTGAATTTGACCAGACCTTGTGCAAGAGCTCTAAATCTCGATCTCCCACTTCAACCACCCGAAGGTCTTGATCTTTGGTGGAATTGAAGGAGGAGAAGTTCATCATCAACATCAAGAATCAAGCGCTTCAACTCCTCTCCATTCACTTGGAGAAATCCCTAATCTAGTATTCTTGTTAATACCTAGATCTTGTTATTGTATTTGCCAACTTTGTTCTTGTGGCAGCTTGTTGTCATTTCGGGAGCCTCCAAGTTGTTGTGGAGTTGTTGCCCCACTAGTTGTGTAAAGGCGCCAGTGCCCGCCTCGAAGGGTACCTATAGTGGAAGGTGGATCAGGCCTGTTGTGGCGAGATCCATCGGAGAACAGGGTGAGGCCTTTTGTGGCGTCGTGGTCTTAGTACCGTACCGCCCACCCCTCCAACATAGACGTACTTCCCTTAACAAGAAAGGAAGTACGGTCAAACAAATCCTATGTCTCCGCGTGCTTCACTTCGGTTCACTCGTTCCTCTTCCACTCGCTCTTTACTCGCTAGTAGATAGGTTTGCATATAGGGAAATTCCACACATTAGTTTATCTAGAGAATTTACCTTTGTGCTAAGCCTAAATTTGAAAAAGAATTAAAAATTGGTGTAGCACCTATTCACCCCCCCTCTAGGTGCCCATACGATCCATTTCAATTGGTATCAGAGCCCCAGCTCTTAATTCGGGCTTAACCGCCTAAGAGTAGTATGGGTACCAGGGATGATGGAAATGAGGCTGTGGATAAGGTCACAATGGATGATCTCAAGTCACTGGAAATAACCTTGTTGAAATCCTTTGAGGCCAAGATGGAGGAGATGAATCAAATGATTGCTCGCCTTACATCATCCATAGCCCCATCTCCATCCTCCTCTAGGGCTCCCACACCATCATCTAAGGAAAAGGGTAACACCGGATCCAAGGATGATGATGTGGAAGGTGAAAAACTAAATGGCTCCACCTCCAAAAAGGGAAATGGTAAGGAGGAATATAGTGAGGTTCGCCACGTATATTCCCCCGACCCACCTATCCCTCATCCTCATATAAACAATAGGGGTGATCCACCCAAGCTCACTGCATCTTCTTTTAACCAATGGCAGTTTCTAATGAAATCTCATGTTTGCAGCTCCTCTATTGAATTGTGGAGGATTATTGAAGAAGGTCTTCATACTGGAGATCAAAACAATCTAACAAGAAGGGAAGTTATGGATAGCCAGTTGAATGCCACTGCTCTCCACATGATACAGCTGGGTGTGGGTCCCAAGGACATGCCACACATTGAACATCTCAACACAGCTAAAGAGGCGTGGGATGCTCTTACGGACCTTTTTGTTGGAAATGAAAGCATGAGAAGAAACCGGTATGATGCCCTTAGTAACGAAGCTGAGGGATTCTACATGTTGGATGGTGAAAACCATGAGGACATGTATAGAAGACTCAAGGGCATCGCAACAACATTTCGGAAGCATGGGGCCACTCACATTGCTGATGCATGGATAAAAAGAAAGTATGTGAGTGCCTTAATGCCTTTCGAACCGATGGATTTGAAGAGCTTGCAAGGTAGACACAACTATCATCAAATGACATCCAATGAAGTCATGCAAGAAATTGCGCCATTCAAAGTGGTGGCAAAGAATGCTGAAGATGCCCGTGCTCGGGCCATTGGAATGCAAAAGGGTGTCAATATGGCTCTCAAAGCCAATGTTGTTGAGCAAGAGGACGATGAAGGAGTTTTTGAGAGGGTATCCATGGACTGCCCCGATGAGGTCAAACGTGCTCATGGTGAGTACATGGCATTCTATGCAAGGAACGTTTGGAAGGACCCTGCCAAAGCCAAGTCTGAACTTGAGCGCAAGAATGGGTCAAATGGAAGAAGAGAAAGTGGCCCAAGATTGAGAACTTGCTTCAACTGTGGAGATATACTACACTTTGTAGCCGAGTGTCCGTATCAAAATAGAGAAGACAATGGTGGCAGGCTCATCCTCAAAGAGAAATCCAAAGCTCCGAAGAAGAAGCCGTTTGCTAAGAAGAATGGCCCTTTCAAGAAGCAACCCAAGATGGTCCTTGTAGCTCAAGAGGAATACTCCTCCGCAAGTGAAGATGAAGAGGATGATGATAGTTCCCGCGAAGTGGCTGCTATAGCCACCACATCGACTCCCTCGTCTCTCTTCGACTCACCGAACGAGAACGCCATCAACAACAACGCCACTTGTCTAATGGCAAGAGGATCCGAGGTATCAACTTCTAACTCCTCATTTCCTAAGACTAACATAATTTTGGATATGGATGATCATGACAGTCTTGAAATGAAAGAAGAAGTTATTGCCTTGGATACTTTTATCACTAACCTACAAGGTGAGCACAAACTCCATTTTGATGCTCTTATGAGTCAACTTGCTCAAGCCGAAGATCTCCTTGAAGAAAAGGGCAGAATTGAAAGTGAAGATGCCTTGGAGATAGCCTCTTTGAAGAATGCCTTGGAAGAGGAAGAGGAAACTCGAGTTTCTTTGGAAGAAAGACTCGAATCCCTAGAGGAGTCACAAGAAGAAGCTGTAGCTCAGCTCATTAAAGAACGTGACCATGCTCTTGCCAAGGTAAAGAAACTAAAGAAAGAAAAGATTGATTTTGGGGCTGTTCATGCTAGACTTTTGGAGAAGTTTGATGATCTTGAAAGTGCTCACAAGGCATTGAAGAGTGATCATTCTACTCTAAATGAGTCTCATGACCAGCTCCAAACTCAATTGAAACGGTATGATGTGCCAAGTACCTCCTCTTCATCCTTTGGAAAAGAAGATCTTGCAAGGAGTTCTCAACACAAAGGTAAAGGGGTTGTTGATGAGATACTGAGCATGCAAAGGACAAAAAACAATAAAGAAGGTCTTGGTTACATACCCAAGATAAAGAGCAAGAAAAACAAGAAGAAGAAGAAGAAGAAGAAGAAGAAGAAGACTGCTCAATCGAAGACTAGCAACATTACCAATGACAAGACTAATTATGATGGTTTTGCAGGGATCAACAATCCTAACTTCGAACTATATTGTGATTCTTATGGTGATGTTTATGCTAGTTATGTAGGGCATTATGATTGTAACATTCCTTGGTCTATTTGGGTTCCCAAGACCCTTGTTACTAACATGAGAGGACCCATTGAAAAATGGGTACCTAAAACCAAGAAGTAATTTTCTTGCAGGGCTATGCTTCCGGTGGGTCTAAATGGGTACTCGATAGCGGTTGTACGAGTCATATGACCGGAAGAAAGGAGATCATCACGGAGATGCGGCCAAACCTTGATCACATTACCGTCTCCTATGGTGACAAGTCAAAATCTGAGGTATTGGGTCTCGGCAAAGTTGTGGTGGCTCACGATATCTCTCTCATGGACGTCATGCTTGTTGAGACCCTCGGGTATAACTTACTTTCAGTTCGTGCCCTTGGTAAGATGGGCTTTGCAGTTTACATTGATGCTGATTTGGTGGTACTCTTGTGGAGCAAGTCTCTAAAAGTCGCTTTCATGGGATATGTCGAAAACGACCTGTACGTGGTGGACTTTTCGGGGAAAACCACTACAGGTCCGATGTGTCTTTTCGGAAAGGCTGATGCGGGTTGGCTATGGCATCGCCGACTAGCCCATGTCAATATGAGAACTTTGCAAAGTCTCCACAAGGGTGGCCACATTCTTGGACTAAAAGAAAATGTCTCTTTTGCCAAAGATCGTGTTTGCAGGGCATGTGTTGAAGGGAAAATGCATGATTCTCCTCATCGAAGGAAAACTATTATCTCTTCAAAAAGGATTTTGGAGCTCCTTCATGTGGATCTTTTAGGACCTCCATCTCATGCAAGCCTCGGTGGAAAGAAGTATTGTCTTGTGATTGTTGATGATTACTCAAGATACACTTGGGTTTATTTCTTCAAGTTGAAGAGTGAAACTCAACAAACTGTCATCGACTTCGCCAACGAGGTTCAACGTCAACACAACGTCCCCATTCTGGCTATAAGGAGTGATAACGGCTCGGAGTTCAAGAACTACACCTTAAATGAGTTCCTAAGTGATGAGGGGATAAGACATCAATATTCCGCTGCGTACACCCCTCAACAAAATGGTGTAGCCGAGAGGAAGAATCGAACTCTAATGGACATGGCAAGATCAATGTTGGCCGAATTCAAATCTCCATATAATTTCTCGGCTGAAGCAATCTCTACTGCTTGTCATTCATCCAACCGTTTATACCTCCACAAGATTTTGGACAAGACTCCGTATGAAATACTTACCGGTAACAAGCCAAACATCTCATACTTTCGGGTATTCGGGTGTAAGTGTTTCTTTCTTATTAAAGGAGTTCGTTTATCTAAGTTTGAATCTAAGGCTCTAGAAGGTATTTTTGTTGGTTATGGTGCCGAATCCAACACTTATAGAGTCTACAATAAGCTCTCTAGAACTGTTGTAGAATCTTGTAGTGTGGTGTTCGAGGAAAATGACGGTTCCCGTGCGGAGCAAGTTGGTGTTTGTGATGCAAATGTTGAAATACCCCAAGATGCCATAAGAAGAATGGGCGTGGGATTCTTCCGCCCCATTGAGGAACCCCTTGTGGAGGACCGGGAAGGACAATGCTCTACTCATATAGAGCCCTCATCTACACATACGCAACATGCTTCAACCACGGGGGCAACGTCTACACCATCTCCATCAACTGCTGAAGGTCAAAATGCTCCAGAAAGCTCCAGGCCGGATTTTCCGGTGGATACCGGATTATCCGGCCACCCCACTCCAGCTGACCATGCAGCTCCTGGTGGTGAATATATCAATACAAGCTCCAGGCCGAATTTTTTGGTTGACCCCGGATTATTCGGCCCCTCGCCAGTTCAAGCAAGTCCGAGGCTTCCTGATGAAGCTGCTGCAAGTTCTCCCAGGCCGAATTATCCGGCCTCTTCATCGGTCGGATTATCCGTCCCTGACTCTCCAGTTCTGCAGCCTCCTGTTATGGCTTCGGATTCACCTCAAGGGCATGCATCTCCACCACCTGCTACTGATGTTCCAGCTACTGATAAAGGTGGAGAAAATGCTTCCAATGAAGACTCAAGTGATGAATCTCCTCCACCAAGAGACAACAAACTTATTGAACTTCGTCGCAAGGCTCGGGCGAATCGTAACCTTGAGTTGCGGGGTCACACTCTCGACAAGGTTGTTGGTGATCTTCGACGAAGGGTGTCTACAAGAAGAGAATTGGCCAGTTTTGGTGAGCATCAAGCTCATATCTCCATGGTGGAACCTAAGAAGGTCTTTGAAGCTCTTGAAGACCTAGACTGGGTTGTTGCTATGCATGAAGAATTGAATAATTTCGAGGGCAACAAAGTCTGGAAACTAGTGGAGAAACCCAAAGAGTGCCGCAATGTTATCGGCACCAAGTGGATTTTCAAGAAGAAGCAAGATGAGAATGGCATTGTTGTGAGGAACAAGGCAAGACTTGTGGCACAAGGTTACTCCCAAGTTGAGGGCATCGACTTCGGCGAGACCTATGCTCCTGTGGCTCGCCTTGAGTCCATCCGTATCCTACTTGCTTATGCTGCTCATAACAATTTCAAGTTGCAGCAAATGGACGTCAAGAGTGCCTTCCTTAACGTTCCTCTACATGAGTTGGTATACGTAAAGCAACCCTCGGGGTTTGAGGATCCTAACTTCCCGAACCATGTCTACAAACTCGATAATGCACTCTATGGCCTTAAACAAGCCCCACGTGCGTGGTATGAGCACCTTAAAGAGCTTTTGTTAGATCGTGGCTTCGAAGTTGGGCAAATCGACCCCACTCTTTTTACTAAGAAGGTTAAGGGGGAGCTCTTCGTATGCCAACTATATGTAGACGATATCATTTTTGGTTCTACTAACAAAGCTTTTAACGATGAATTTTCAAAGCTTATGACTGACAGGTTTGAGATGTCTATGATGGGGGAATTACGGTTCTTTCTTGGATTCGAGATCAAGCAACTTAGAGAAGGAACCTTTATTAATCAAGCAAAGTACATCCAAGACATGCTCAAGATATTCAATATGACGGATCTAAATGGTGTCGCTACTCCGATGCAAACAAAGTGTCATCTCAAACTCAACCCTCACAGTAAAGATGTGGACCAAAAGGTATACCGGTCCATGATCGGCTCTCTTCTTTACCTCTGCGCATCTAGACCCGATATTGTGTTGAGTGTGGGAGTGTGTGCAAGGTATCAAGCAGCTCCTAAAGAAAGCCACTTAGTGGCGGTCAAGAGGATCTTTCGATATTTGGTTCATTCCCCCAACTTTGGTCTCTGGTATCCCAAGGGCTCCAATTTCTCTTTATATGGTTATACTGACTCATATTGGGCTGGTGATAAGGATGATGGGAAATCCACTTCTAGAGCTTGTCAATTCTTGGGAAGATCTCTTGTATGTTGGTCCTCCAAAAAGCAGAATTGCATATCTCTCTCCACCGCCGAAGCTGAATATGTTGCTGCTGCCAGCGCTTGTACTCAATTATTGTGGATGAGGCAAACTTTAAAGGAATACGGTGTCAATTGTGACAAGGTGCCTCTTTTATGTGATAATGAAAGTGCTATCAAAATTGCGTACAATCCAGTTCAACACACAAGGACGAAGCATATTGAGATTCAGAATCATTTTATTCGTGACCATGTTGCTCGAGGCGATATTGATCTATCTTTTGTGAGCACGAAGAACCAACTGGCAGATATCTTTACAAAGCCACCTGATGAAGCAAGATTCTGCTATTTGAGGAATGAGCTAAATATCATTGATTCCGGGAGTTTGTCTTGATTACCCATGCACTCACTCGTACGTCTCAATCCTTGTTTGGTCTAGGTGTGGGCATGGATATAGGGGGAGTGTGGTCCTAACTTATTGGGTTAACCTTCCCCCCATAATGCCAATAGCAAGTTATATCATTTCTCTTAATATCATGTTGTGATATGTGAGCTTATTGATGAGTATTGGTCGTGAACCCAAGATATATCTTCGCGGTGTCACACCATACACTCCAACAAGGTGGCTTCGGCCACCGCCCTCTCCCTTGTGGAGAATTGGATCTTTTTGGATGTTATTTGCTCTCTCATGTTCTTATGGGAATCACACTCAATCTTGGCTTTTATTTGATTTGAATTTTGCAATTTTGAGTGTCTAGTACCATCTCAGTTTGGCTTTCTCAATCCTAAGCCTTCCCTACCCCTAAGCCATCTATTCTTGCACACAAGTCCCTTGTACACCTTGTGGGGGTGTTGTTTGGGGACGCGCGGGCCTGGTTCTGTGTATAACAGAATCCCAAAATTTAGGTCGGATAATCCGGCCCAAGTGTTGGCCGGATAATCCGGCCCTGGCGGATTCGATCTTAAAGGGCAGGACTCGGGGGGAAGGGCTCATATCGAGCAGCACTTCTCCCCCAGCCCTCTCCTTCTTCCCAGCCGCCGCCTGCCGCCCCTCACCCTCCCCGGAGCCTCTCCGGCCACCGGATTTTCCGGGCCTCCCCGGATCTTCTTCTCCGCGCCTCCGGGTACCTTCTCCTCCGCGTTCTTCCTCCAATGAGTGAGGGTAACTCCCTCTCTCCCCATCTTTGGCTAGATGTGTATCTTGTTTGGTGGAACGTTGTCTAGAAGGATGTGTTTTCGCATAGAACTCGTAGTCTAACAGTTTCTAGGCCCGATCTACTCTTTTGCATGCATTCTTGGTAAAATCGAAAATTTCTGCCAGGGCCGGATTATCTGCCCCTGGCCAGGCCAGATAATCCGTCCTGACAGATTCAATTCTGCTTTAGTTTCACTATGTGTATGCATTGAGTAGTTTTGTCCTATGAACTTTTTGACTACTTTTTCCATGCTCTCTCCTGGACTTGTGTGTATGCTTATCCCCTTGCTATCGCCCTTATTCTCCTCACAGGTGGTTCCGGTGTTTCCAAGACCTACAAGTGTCGTCCTCGCGCCAAGTACTCCGGCTCCTACACTTCCCACTCCATATGCTCGGTGGAACTCTTCCTCCGGGCTGAACTATGGTGAGCTGGAGCGTCACTTGTTCCCCTCTGCGCCTGCTGCTGATGCTGATGATGAGGAAGGTGACACTGAGAAACTTGAGGATGAGGATGAGGAAGAGCATGCAGAAGAGGACGAGGACGAGGACTATGATGAGTGATCCCATGGGGCGCTAGCATCGCTCTTCTCCCTTTTTGGTGTCTCGCTGCCTAAGGGGGAGAAGTAGTTCTATTAGGTTGTCCATGGATTTGCATGGGTCGGGCATAAGCACTTGCACTTTTTATTCGTTATTTCTTGCTTATGCCCATTTAGAACTTTTAAATTCGTGGTTTGTGATTTGTGGTTGAGACTTTATGTGGTTGTCTGGATGGTACCTATGGACTTCATATCATGGATTATGCTCATGGCTATATCTATTCATATCCTATTGCTGGAGGTTTATCACGGAAGGCGCGCGCTCATAATGGTTATCCAATAATAATTGTGATTTTTGTCAAGGATGCCTATTCTCTACTTCGGTGGTATGTGCTTTTGGCCTTATGTCTATGGAATAGATTCACCTATTTGTGTGCATTTGTATTCCAATGCAAAACTCTATTATGCACACATTGAGGGGGAGTCCCTTTCATAGTTATCGTTGTTTGTCTTGTGTCTTTCTCCTGCAAATCCTGGTATTGTCATCTAACACCAAAAAGGGGGAGATTGAAAGAACATTTCATGTTTTCCTTTGTTTTGTGTGTTAGATAACAATACTATGGAGACTTTTCATGTGTGCTAAGTGTGCAGGAAGTTTTGAGGGGGGCCGGATAATCCGCCCCTCCAAGGGCCGGATAATCCGGCCTACCTCATCTCTCAAGGAAGCCAAGGCGCGTCGCTCTGTGTCCAGTCGGATTTTCTCCCGGAAAATCCGAACTGGGGCGGTTTTTCCTCCCCAGGCCGGATAATCCGGCCCCCAGTTTTCGTGCAAAAGGAGCCAAGGCGCGTCGCTCGGTATCCGGTCGGATTTTCTCCCAGAAAATCCGAACTGGGGCGGTTTTTCTTCCCCAGGGCGGATAATCCGGCCTTCACATAGGACCGGATAATCCGGCCCCCAGAAGATGATCAAGTGCAAGCTCGGCGTGTCTCACTGTGAGGGGGCGGATTTTCTGCCGGAGATTCCGAGTCTAGGACGGAGTTTCCCCAGACCAGATAATCCAGCCCCCACTTGGGCCGGATAATCCGGCCCCCAAAGTGTGCAACGGCTGGTTTTTGGAAGGGGGTATAAGTACCCCTTCTTCCCCAACGTCCAGAACTCTTGATTCACTTGAATTTGACCAGACCTTGTGCAAGAGCTCTAAATCTCGATCTCCCACTTCAACCACCCAAAGGTCTTGATCTTTGGTGGAAGTGAAGGAGGAGAAGTTCATCATCAACATCAAGAATCAAGCGCTTCAACTCCTCTCCATTCACTTGGAGAAATCCCTAATCTAGTATTCTTGTTAATACCTAGATCTTGTTATTGTATTTGACAACTTTGTTCTTGTGGCAGCTTGTTGTCATTTCGGGAGCCTCCAAGTTGTTGTGGAGTTGTTGCCCCGCTAGTTGTGTAATGGCGCCGGTGCCCGCCTCGAAGGGTACCTATAGTGGAAGGTGGATCAGGCATGTTGTGGCGAGATCCATCGGAGAACAGGGTGAGGCCTTTTGTGGCGTGGTGATCTTAGTACCGCCCACCCCTCCAACGCAGACGTACTTCCCTTAACAAGGAAGGAACTGCGGTCAAACAAATCCTGTGTCTCCGCGTGCTTCACTTCGGTTCACTCGTTCCTCTTCCACTCGCTCTTTACTCGCTAGTAGATAGGTTTGCATATAGGGAAATTCCACACATTAGTTTATCTAGAGAATTTACCTTTGTGCTAAGCCTAAATTTAAAAAAGAATTAAAAATTGGTGTAGCACCTATTCACCCCCCCCTCTAGGTGCCCATATGATCCATTTCAGAGAGCACCTGTGATCAACGTCTTAGAGCACTACAGCAGGAATTAGCACATGCGATGAGACATGAACAATGAATATAACACATGTGATCAGACTTGAACAATGAACTTAACACATGGCCTCGTATGCTATGCCACAGAGGCAAAGGGATGCTCCGAGCAACATGAATGAACAATGAATTTGGTTAGCACACAATTTGTTCATTAAGAGGATCCCCTTGCCTGTCATTGTGGTACTTACTAATCATCGATCATAGGAAAAAACAGACGACCAACAATTCATGAAATTGCTTCAGAGTTACTAACACAAATAAGGTAGAACTGGTGCTACAGGGAACCAGAGGACGTGCACAACCTATTTCTTTTTGCATACCATCCGGTTCCTATAGCACCAGCTCTATGAACGCATTGTGCTAGGTGTCATCACAAGCTACGTTCACAAAATAACAAACATTGTCTCATAATACAGAGATTTGACAACATGAAGCGATGATCATACCGAACCAAGTTCCATCACCTTGGAAAGATGACAGAACCAGGTTCGAAATGATCATCGCTTTCATTTCCTTACGGTGCATATTTAATCATTGGCAGTCGCATGAATGAACAACTATTTTTTGTGCCTCATATAGGC
Source organism: Avena eriantha (assembly GCA_910589775.1). Taxonomy (NCBI): domain Eukaryota; kingdom Viridiplantae; phylum Streptophyta; class Magnoliopsida; order Poales; family Poaceae; genus Avena; species Avena eriantha. Next base: position 132,704,815 of record OU342744.1, on the reverse strand, counting down.
ATTGTGTGTCCAAGATCAATCATAACAGACATGCTATCAAGCAACCTATTGGAATCTTGGCCACATAATGCAAAATAATCATCGGCCGAACAAGAAGAACATGAATAGTGACGTGGAAAATAATCGATGCCTCATAAAAGATGTGTGCACATACACCTGGGAGTGGACTCTATACTACCTAGTACAATGCACAACATAGTAGTACAGATTGCAGGAAGTACAGATTCACTCCCCGGTGTGATTTGGTGACAGTTTTAATCATCGGCGTAGAACAAGAAGATGAACAGTGAAATCTGGCCATTAATTTTCCCCAATTTTCCCAGTCGGACGAATCCTAAGCACAACATCTGCCGGAATCTAGCCAATAACAAGCAAATTCTAGCCACAACAAGGAAAGAATCTACCCTAACAATTCAAGGTGACCAAAACTAGCACAAATAGGTACAAATCTACCATGCATGTCACTCATACTCGGAGACTAAGTCGGCAACAAATAGATCCGAGCCGCTAAAACCTTATAGAGGTCGTGGTTCGAGGCCTTACCGCCATTGTTGAAGGATTCGTGCTTCGGGTTTGCCGAAGAAGAGGAGGAAGAAGAAGCAGCCGCAGTCGCAGCAGTAGATCCGCTCCGGCCATGATAAGCGCAGTACTCGCCTAGATCTGCGTCTGTCGACCACCTTCGTTGTGGTCTTGGATATTTCGGCAGGAGAGGAACCACCAAAAGTGAGAAGGGAGGAAGGACGGTTGTGAATGGGGAGAGAGAGAGAGCAGTGAGGAGATTTATGGCGCGCGTTCTCGATGCGTCGCGCCGTCTCCCGCCCTTTTCCACGCGTGCCGCCGCTTTTGGCTCCCCATGCCTGTCCCCGCAAAAATGCACAATTCTGACGTTCGCAGCGGGCCATGATTTGAGATGATTTAAGACCCGTGTGATGCAAGCTCGGTCCGAAATGTGAGTCTCCAAACAGACTTATTTCTTCCAGCCCGGTGCGAGAAACGTCCATACTACCCACAAAACACGCCCTCATGTGACCACCAGTATATAGCTCGCTTAACATAATGTTAGGCCACATCATATATGCGCCCCTCGGTTAAGTTCAAAAACAGAAAATATATGCGCCCCTTGCTTTCTCTTAGAACCTCCGATGCATTTCACTCGATCTAATTTTAAATCGGTCTATGGTTGATTTGTAAACTCCGTCGATTTATGGTCCAGTACTATCGTCACTGTGCTGTCTAAAGCTAGTGCTGCTGCTTTGCTGCGCGCCTGCATCAGTCTACCAGCTTTTCGCAATTTACCGCCTGACATGATGAACACGGCCTGAACTAAAACCTGCACACATTGACACATGCAATTAGACCGGCAGTGCTAGCTTCGATGCTTGACCACACACACGTTTACGCGGACCAAGTGTACCAACTGAAGTTCCCAACAGGGACAATGCAACAAGCCAACAACAGTTCACCGGCACACTCCACAAGCTTCACTCACGTACTCGCCTGAGACCGCATGGGGATAGCAGCCTAGTAGGACACCAGCTAGCTACAACTGCAGCATAACTCCGGGCTTTAGGTAGTACTAGTACTCTACGAGTACTAATTAAACCAGGTCTAGCTACCACTAGCTGGTACGATTCTCGGCGTAGGATGGTCCTCCTCACAGTCCTCCCCTTCCTCTGCGCCCTCTCCCTCTCCTTGTTTACGGTGGCGCCGGACGATCGATCGATGGTCGCTACTAGCTGCATGGCTTTGCGGTGCAGAGGTCCAGCTATGGGCGACTGGACAACCATGGCAGCGCCCTACTCATCATGGCTAGCATGCGTAGGCAGCAGAGAGGCGTGTACACATGTTGGAGTGGGAGCTTCTTCCGGAGTTGATCGCCGGCCACAGACTTGTATCGAGTCGTAGTACGTTGAACCTGTTAATTCTCTTTTTTACTTGCGCATCCGAAGGAAATGTCCTGGTCAACGTTCTAGGAAATGAAGGCACCAAATAAATGACTAGCATCAAATACCCCATCCCAGTAGATGTACTGCTACCTCCGTCCTAAAATAAGTAACTTGAATTGTTTAAATCCGTATATAACATATTTTAGATGTAGATATATTGTTGGGACTTAAATTTAGACTAATCCAAGTCACCTGTTTGGAGACGGTATTACATAAATCATCATCATCATCGAACTAAAGATGCGTGCCGCGGGCACAGAGACGCCCAGCGTGCAGTGCATGCATCGATCGAGTGCACGCATGCATGGCATGGCAGGGCTGTGTCCTGTGTCCTGTGTGTGCAGCCTGCCACGCTCTGCATTCTCGCGGCAAGTGCATGCGGCACAAACGGCGCAGCCGGAGAGTCCGGCCGGCCGGCCGGCCAGCGAGGCGCGCGGGGCGGAGAAGCGTGCGTACGGCCGCACTCAGGCTCCCTCCCTCTCTCTCTCTAGCCTCCAGCTCCCCGGCCGGGCCGCGTCTGCCTCTCTCTCCAGTCTCCCACAACCTAGCTCTGTCGTCACCTCCGCACTTATTGCCGCTCTGATCGCGCCATCGCTTCACGTAGAAAAAGGGCACTCCAGCCAGCCTGCAACGAGCCGCGACGCAAATGCCGCGCCAGTCTGCGGCGCTTGCTCGCTCGCGCACGCAGCGTCTGCAGAAAGCCAGCCAGACTGCTGGATGGAGTGTGCAGGCAGCCCCGGTTTGCTCCACACATTTCCCGTAACTTGGTCTAGCCGTGTAGCCGCAGGACCTACCCCGGATTGCCAAATCTTTTCTCTTTTTCATGGACGGGTAGAGGGTTGATTGGTTTATTACCACGGGAGCGGATAACCCGGCGGGCCGGCGACTTGGATGGTGCCACTTCAGTCCCAGCAGTCCCCAATCTGACGAGAGATTCATTCTTTCCTATCGACCATACTAGGTCGTACTATCTCGGTTGGGAATCATAAGTCCTCACAGCCGCTGGATGCCATACTATCTCTTTGGGATTATAACCGCTATCTTATTTATTAGTCTTTCGTTAAATACATGTTCTTCTTTTTCAATCATTTCTCTCATTTCTCTCATGAATGCAAAACCGTTGGTGCATGCATAGATTAATGAGAGAGAGAGTTATGAAGTGTTTGGTACTAACAATTTGGCTTTTCTTCTTCTTTGGCCGATCATAGATCGGATTATATCGTCCACAGCCGCATGTCGTCATCATGCGCATCTACTTCAACCTCGGGTGTCGACTTATCTCCGGCAAATCATCACCAACGATCGTGCAGAGGAGTATCTGCGCGGAGCCCCAAGGGACGCCTTCACGCTGCGTTGGCTGTTCCGTCCTCAGGTCGTCACCACGCTAGTCCGTCTTCGCCAACATCGACCGGGCCGCACGTCCCCAAATACCGCCTCTCATCAACAAAGGGATGCACCTTCATCATCCGTGGTCATCATCGCCCACAACCATATACACAAATAACATCGCCGCATCATCGCCGTCACCACTAATCGTGCAGCGCTAACAAGTTCTTCTCCACAAGCGACGTCCCACTCATACAAGCGGAAAATACGGGTCTAATCCCGAAACCAACTACCGCTAAATTTAATCGCCATCAAGAACTACCTCGTCGTCTTCGTCCACCATGACCTCGCCGCCAGAGTCGCGGTCTAATTTTTATTTTGCACTAGATCAATTTTCTTCTTGCAACTACTTCTTCTACTCCGACAAAACGGTGGACAACTTCTACGCATCGACCGCTGACGGAGAATTCCTCTGCTGCTCCCTCTGGCTTTGGCTCGTGATGCTCCATGTCTTCGCACGTCCGGTATTGGCAACACCGATGCGTGCCTTCGTCCCCGACGCGCTCTCGAATTTGGCAAGCTCGGCAAGGAGTGTCGCCTACCTCGCCTACTCCAGCTCCAACTACGTCTACGTATTACTATGGCGACTTCCCAGGCTCAAGGACGACATCTACCATAACACAACGACACCATCAACTTCATCAACGACGACGACATCACCAACGACACCATCGACCATGACTAAAACACCCTACTATTGGCTACATCGACATCAGCATCCACCGTCTCCCTATCCAGTTCTCGCCTTCGGATTATGCTCTAGTCAGACCGTCCACGACGATCCGGCTGTTCTCGTCACTACCGATCCGACTGCGGGGGGTGTTATGTTAGAGTATGATACGTACATGGTTATTGTGGTAGTTTAGGATAGTTAGGATTCTAGCGTAACTTGTCTTCTACTCCAAGTTGATCCCTGTACGCCGGTATATACTCGCTCATGAGGCTCAATAATATATCCATCATATTCCGCCAAACTCATACTCTTTCATGGTATCATCCTAAATCACAATCTCAAACCCTAGCTTCCGCCGCGCTGTCCCCGGGGAGGTCGATCTCCATGATCTCCGCCGGGAGCTGCGCAACCCGTATGTAGGGTTCGTCCGCCGATCCGTGATCGGCTGTCCTGTAAGTCTTTTTCTTCGATCTCTTGATCGGCTTTCTTTTTGTTTACCGATCTTAGATCGAATTGAGTCGCCCACCGTCGTCGTCATCGCCGCGCCTCTACTCCGACCATCGACATCGAGGATCTACACCACGCCCATCCGCCTGCCTCCTACGCTGCTGCGCCTGCCTCGGTAGGCTGTCGCACACCGCGGACGGCTGCTACGCCTTCCTTGGGAGGCTGCCGCGGCCGCCCCACTCGGATCGTCTTTGTTGTCATCATCTGGGACTTCACCGACAACGCCGCCATCGAATCCGATCTACGCGATGTCCACGTCCTGGTGCATACGGTGCACCGTCGGTCTGATCAACCAATCCCGCGCCTGTCTACGCCAAGCACGTCCCCGAGCACGCGCCTACCACCGATCGAGCTACGGGCTGCCGCTGTGTCGCCCCGTCGGGCTGCAGCGCCGCCGCCATTGGTCCACGCTACTGGCTTCCAACACGCCTTCCTTGGCTTGTACGTCGCTGGTGGTTTCCTAGCCGCTGCACCGACTTGCGCCCTGCAACTATGCCGCCTCCTCGGGTTGTAGCGTGAATGCACGCAGTCTACTTCGCCGTCTTCGTGTATCGACGGCCTCGGCTTTCACTGCGCCATCTCCTACGGCGCGGATCGCCGTCGTCTGCACATGGTATTCGTCACGTCGTCGGGTCTTCCTCGCCTACTTCGAGCACCGCCGCCGCGCTTCACAAGGTAACCTACAAGGCGTCCTCTCGTTGTCACAGGTCCCGCCGACTACCCCATCGCTACTCCAGGCATCCAGCATGACTACCCTAGGTCGCCGCTGTTTCCGCAGCCTTCTACGTCTTCGTCCACTACACTTCGCTGCCAGCGTCATCACCTCATCCCCGACTACGCCACCTGCTACTCTACTCCGACAACCGCGGACAGCGCCGGCATCTCTTCCTTTGCCGCTCTGCGCGTCGCAACCGCCGTGGAGGCTTCATATGCTAGTCTTTCTGACATGGCAACAAGTTTATGATGGTCCTTGCCCTCGCACGCCTGGTACTGGCAACACCGGGAGTGCCTTCGTCCCCGACGCATTCCCGAGTCTGGCAAACTCGGATCAGCGCCTCGTCTTTATCGGCTTCGACAACGTCTTCTTCGGCATCGACCCCTTTACGACTGCCTCGACCACGTCACCGACGAGTTCTTCTTTGCATACTCGGTTCTGGCAGAACTGGAGTGTGCGTTCGTCCCCGACGTGCGCCTAGTTCTGGCAAAACTATGGCCGCACCTCGTCCTCGACGGTTCGGACTGCATCGACTTCGGCATCGACACCCTCAACGACTGCCTCGACGCGTCTCCGTCATCCTCCTCGCGCGCTATGCCCATGCGGCTTCACGTGCGGCTACCTCGACACGGGCATCCCTGACCACGACGTCGACCACGGCGACCCATCGCACGGCTACCTCAACCATGGCACCATCGCACGGCCACCTTGTTTTTATTTTTTGAGATTATACGAGTTTGTACGTTTAGAGAGGAGGGGTTGTATAGGCCATATGTTTTTTTTTAAGTGAAACGATATAAATTTGACCAAAGATAAGCATGACTTTCATTATACACCCGGGGCCATAGGTTCTATTGAGAACTATAATAAGCATGTCCCGATATATCTAACACTGCTTTGATACGGTAGTTGTTAATATTTTTTCTAAAAATTAAATAAAAGTTAATATTGTATGACTTTCAATATACACCCAATTTTACTAAATGGAGGTAGTGCATGCTAGAAGACCTCCGTCCCAAGGTTTAAGGCATATAATTTTTTTCGAAAGTCAAACCAACTAAAGTTTGACCAAATTTTTAGAGAAAAATATTAATATTTACACTATGTAATCTATACCTTTTCATACATCATGAAACATATTTTCACATGGTATCTATATAATATAATAATTTTTGATAGCTTTTTCAAACTTTACATGGCTTAACTTTAAAAAAAATTATATGCCTTGAGGCTTGGGATGGAAGGAGTAGTATGTTAACTGTCCCCTCCCGCATTTGTGTTGCTGACGTATTTTCGTCAACGAAGAACTGAAGTTAGAACAGTACTGCCCCACCTAGGAGCAAACAACATTGGCTTCTACTCCAGGCTCCAGCCTACTAGTACAAGTTTAGCACCCCTACCACTATCACCATCACAGCTATGCTAGCTACAGGCGTACGAACTGAGTTCAAGGCCTTTTACCTCACTCTCTCTCTCTCTACTCACTGCCCTGTCAATCTACGCATGTGCTCGATCGGGGGCACCCTGCGCACACGCAAACACGCTCGAATACAAAAGCTTACACCATCGCTGCCTGCCAACTGCCATGCCATCTCGGCTGACTGATTGACGCCTGATATTTGATGGATAGATAGATAGATGGACATATGGATGGACCAATTGACACGTCCTGATCATCATGTCTTCTCACTTCTTCATCCCATCTTCCTTGAATTCTTCCACGCCCTCCAGCTCGCGCTGCCATTATAAACGGCAATGCGTATGCGCAAGGTCACGCTCCCGGCGCTAGCTTCTTCTGTTTCCGGTTCGAGTCGAGTCCCTGTCTCGCTCTTCTTCGCCGGCGGTGAGTGACCGACGACACCGACGGTCGTCACCCTCGCCGTCGGCTCTGCCTGACTACACACGATGCATCGTCACCCTGGACCTTTCCACGTCTTCAGGTAACCTAGCAGAGCACACACGAGTAGTCGAGTACACCACTACAGTAGTAGAGAAAGCGATCGCTGATGTCTGTCTGTCTGGTAGCGCCGTGGCCGTGGTTATACTATTCCCAGTGGCGAGCTGTCTGGCTTGTCCCTATGCTCTCTCGTGCTGCGCGAGCTCTGTCTTCTCCTCTGGACCGGCTCGTCTAGCTCGCTCACCTTTGTTGCCTCTGTCTCGTGCGTCTGCAGGGCGGAGCGTGGCGGCACGGCTGGATACCACCACCACCACCACCACCACATCGGAGATGGCGCCGGGCAGCAGCTCCCTCCCGACCTCCTCCACCACCACCCGCGCAGTAACGCCACTGCTGACTCCCTATTTTGTTTCGATTCGAAATGGCTCTTGCATTCCAAGAACTATTCATTTCACCCTGTTGTTTCCTTCCTCGGGTCTCTGACTCCGCGTGCGTCATCCTGACTCGTGTGTTTGGTTTGTGACGCGAAGGCCCCAACCCCAGCTCCAAGTCCTCCAGCAACGTCACAGCCGCCACCTTCCCGCAGCCGCTCGCCGACGCGGCGCAGCCGCATGGAGTAGCGGCGGCGTTCGGCATGTCGGTGCCGGGGATGGGGGCGGCGGCGGAGGCTGGCCGGTTCTGCCTGCCGAGGGCGCAGCAGCTCGAGAACTGGAGCGACTCCGTGTCCGGCATCGTCGTCACCAGCCCGCTCACCGAGACCTCCACCGATCTCGACGACAGCGGCGACAGGCGCCACGCTTCCATGGTGCTCTGCTCTGCTCGGCAGTCCTTTGCTTGCTCACCTTCTTGCTCTTGGTTAACGTATCATGCTGATCGTGTCGTTGTGTTTGTCAGGATGGTTGTGGTGGTGGCGGCGGCGGGCAGCGAAAGTGTGTGGATTCATCCGAAAGACCAGGGGATCAAAAGGTACCATAAATATTTGGGTCGGAAACTCAACGAAATCTGCATTTCCTGCATATGGTCGCTGACAAGTGCGGGTCTCGTGATTGCAGATGGCACGGAGGCTTGCGCAGAACCGCGAGGCGGCCCGGAAGAGTCGGATCAAGAAGAAGGTGATCATTCATCCTGCACTTCTACGGTCCATCCCATTGTGCAGCTTGGCGGTTCGTCTGTTTCGATTTGGGGAAAAACTGGGTTTGGATCGAACCATGGATTTGATTGCCACTTGAGGCTAGACTTGCTGCATTTTAGGACATCTCTAACAGATGACACTTGCTCGGCATTGTAACCAAAGAAGTGGTAGCCCGCTCGTTTATTTGCTTGTTTTTGCCTTGGCAGGGCATGTGAACGAAGCATATAGTACGTTTTCTTCATGCAGTGTTAAAAAACTCTTATATGGGCTATATTTAGTAAGCATTGTACAATGTGTTAGTTCTCAACCAGTTTTTGCCTTGCAGAGCTATCAAACGAAATTTGGTTGAGAAAAACTACCAAAACATTTTCATTTGTATTTGATATCTGTTGACAGATTGGAAACACTAGAACTAACATACTTTTCATTATATTATTCTTGAGGGAGTCTTGGTTTTGCTATGTTGCTTCAAAACTAAAACATTTCATGGCAAAAATAATAATTTTTTAAAGACAAACATTATTCTCTGTTTGCTGCATTTTGTTCTCGTGGTTTTATATTCAAGACCGTAACATCAGCATTTAAGCATTTTGCTTTCCTACCTATTTGCAGGCTTATCTCCAGCAGTTGGAAAGCAGCCGATCCAAGTTGGAGCTCTTGGAGCAAGAGCTTCAGAGGGCAAGGCAGCAGGTAAACCCTTGTACTACTACTTCAGTGTAGTACTATGCATTTCAAACACCGATTTGCGTTGCATAGTCATTGACTGAATAGCCGATGATCTCACATGGGTATTTGTTTCAGGGAATGTTCATCGCTGGTGGAAGCTCCGGTGATCACTCAAGTGGAGGTAATGATATTTCCAATGCGCTGCTTTAATTCTAATGACTATGCAAAGGCAGTTTAGTTTTGGTCTAAAACTGTACAATTTCAATATAGTATTATTACAGTGTTGGTTTCAAAGTAGCTTAGAATGTGCGGTTTTCAAATCTGCTAGGCAATGTAGCCCCTTCCGAAGTTCTGAAAAAATTCTGCTACGCAATGTTGCGTGGATCAGCAGTTGTTATCTTACTGCTGAAAAAAAAATGTTGTGTGCAGGTGCCCTGGCATTCGATTTGGAATACGCGCGTTGGCTGGACGACCACCAGCGCCACATCAACAACCTCAGGGTGGCAGTGATTGCAAACATGAGCGACGACGAACTGCGCATCCTCGTCGAATCTGTGATGCTGCACTACGACGAGCTCTTCAGGCTGAAGAGCTTCGCGACCAAGTCGGACGTGTTCCACGTCTTGTCGGGCATGTGGATGAGCCCTGCCGAGCGGTTCTTCATGTGGCTCGGAGGGTTTCGCTCGTCGGAGCTCCTCAAGGTATGTATTCCAGTCAATTGAACTGTGAGCTATGGATCAGATAAGAAAGCTCTCTGTATTACTCTGAAGTCGCCATTGTCCTGAGTGTTGTGATGTTCAACATGTGCAGGTGCTTGCGAGCCAGCTGGAGCCCCTGACGGACCAGCAGCTGATGGGCATCTGCAACCTGCAGCAGTCGTCGCAGCAGGCCGAGGACGCGCTGTCGCAGGGGATGGAGGCGCTGCAGCAGGCGCTGGCCGAGACCCTGGCCGCCGCCGCGGGGGTCGGGCCGCTGGCCGGCGCCGACAACGTCACCAACTACATGGGCCAGATGGCCGTCGCCATGGGGAAGCTCTGCACGCTCGAGAATTTCCTCCGTCAGGTACGGTTAACTCAGTCGGGCCAGGACTCGATCGCTACTGAATGAATGGCATTGCATTGTTGATGATTGTTCGTTGTTGCCTGATGATCGGCCGTCTCGTTGGGTGTCCAGGGTGACCTTCTGAGGCAGCAGACTCTGCAGCAGTTGCACCGGATCCTGACCACCCGGCAAGCAGCCCGCGCGCTGCTCGTCATCAGCGACTACTTCTCCCGGCTCCGGGCGCTGAGCTCCCTCTGGTTGGCGCGGCCCAGGGACTGACCGTGCGTGACTAGCACCGCTGGCCGGCGGCGGTGTCGCCGGCGTTCGAACAGCTCATGGGTAGAAGGATCGGATCCCAATTCCCATGGTGATTTTGACTAATAGTACCAGGAAGATGTCACCATTGTTTGCTTGTTTGTAGCATGGCTGCAACTGAGTAGTTTGGGAGTGTACAACTATTAGCAGGCTAGTAGTACTAGTGTAGCAGTGTAACTGTAGCAAGTGCAATGGCGTAACTAATCCATCCGGATCTGGCTCTGCTTCTATGATGGGCTGCAGCTCCCTAACTGAATTCTCCCCGAATCGAGACGCTCATCGTGTAACTCGTGCTGACCTGTGCAACTTTACGACATGTGGTGTTCAGTTCAGGCTCGTCAACTTTTCCGCCGGCTGCTGCAGCTTGCAGGGTACGCGCCGCTCATGATTCATCTTGATCACTCACGGCCGACGCACGACGATGGCCCGCCCAGCTGCAGCACTGAGCACGTGGGGATCGACGGAGAGGACGCTGGTGCCGACGGTGCGCGAGCTCGGGGCGCCGAACCAAACGACAAACGTGCCGATGCGGCCTGTGGCTCTGTCGGCCGGTGACACGGTGATCATGCACCGCACCGCGTACCTATACGATTCTGATTTCCGGAAGCTGAATGAAATTAGCGACACGAATCACAAAGCAAGAAACAGTTTAGATCTGACGGCTTTTTTTATTTTTTGGAAATGGAGATCTGACGGCTCTTATATGCACGGGAAAATCGCCGTTCTCGGGGAACACCGTGAGTTTGGTGAGTACTAGTTTTGGAGGCTCCCTGCGCTAGGTCGTCGTATGGGATGGGATGCCCTAGTATCGTATGAGATGGAAAACCGCGCATCTCCACCGTAGTCTCCCCTCCCCCTCCTTGCCTCGGATGCTCCCTGCGGTGTCCTGGCGAGCCCTAGCTCCCTCCTCCCCCACCTCACCTGCCGCCACCGCCACTGTCGGGCAAAGCCCAGTCGGTGCTGGCGGCAGTGGTTCTCCACTTTGCCATCTAGGTCGGCTGCGCGGGGTGGCACGGATTGGAGGTAGTGCATATCTGTGGGAAGCTCGAAGAAACTCGGCGCGGGATGGATTGGAGGAGCTCTGTGCACGACGAGGCGACAGGGATTCGAGTCGCGGGCGAGGATCCAGGGGCGGTCCATGGCAGCGGCGTCCATGCGTTGGAGCATAGGTCGGACATCCGGCGGCAGGTGCAGACGGAGGTGGCGCGGCCAGGCCGGCGACCGTCGCGGTGGGGGTGCGACAACATGTGCTCGTGGTGTGTGGGGCCTATAGGCCCAGATCTAGGCCCATTTGGGCCCGAACTTGGTTGGATCGGCACTGGCTGGGGCCCATGTCTTCAGACGGTTGCTTGCACCTCCTGGACATCTGTAGGCGGCGTGACGCATGGAGGCCCATGGCGGAAGGCTTCGGTTTGACGTCGGTCTGGCATGGTCCGGATGAACACGGTGGCGGTGGGGCGGTTGTTTGGCGGCAGGGAGCTGCGGTGGCGGTTCCCCTGGTGGTCGGACGATCAAGGACTGGTGGTAGGGATGGCGATGACAGTGCACTACAACACGGAGCCTAGGCACTAGCGTTTATAAGACACAGTCTTAGTCGCCGCGCTGCAAAAAAAAGGCAGTAGGGATAACTGCGTCGGGGATTATGCAACGACATCGGTTTTTTGGCGCGGCACAACATAAGCCGCCGAGCTAGCGCTTCCGCAGCAGCGTGTATGTTGTGGCCCATGTAGGGAGGCACTGCTTAGGTGGCGTGGCAGCTGTGCGTGGCCGGCACAATTCGGTGTCGTCCTATAGACCTATGCATGGCCTAATTCTTTAGTGCCCCCAATGATGCTTCTAGGTGTAGAAATTTAAGCAGTCGTTTCTATATTTAGGGTTACATTAGCTTAATTAACATAAATCACAGATAATCATAACAAGCATCACACATGATGCTTCAAATATCATCACAAGTTCACAACATGTACGAAATATGACATAGGTAGCAATCAGTTCCACGGTAGTACATGAACCTGAAAAAATAGAACATGACTTAACAAGCATCATCCTTTGAAAAGATCCCAAATTCTTCTCATAAGAAAGCACCACGTTCACTCTTGTAAGGGTTGTCCTTATCTTCAAAATCGTATGGCTCAAGGTTAGAGTCATCTTCTACAGTACCAGGCTTGTACGAGCATGCATCGCGATCTCGAATTCTAGTAAGGGTCTCGTCTACTTGTATAGCTGACCGCATAAGTTCTTCAGCTTGTGCATCCAACTGTGACAATATCATGTTGATCTTCCTGCCATCAACATCAAGTGCCTCTAGGATGAAGTGCCACACATAAACTTTTAGAGTTCACTAGCAGCATCAAAGTCCTATAGTCAACTGACTGATACGCAAAGTGGATGTGGCCACTTTCTGTTTAAGTTGCTTAATCTATCCCTCTTTTCATGTTTCATTGTGTCTCGGAGATGCCTTATAGTATTGTCCTAAGATTTCTCTTTTTCATGGAGATGCATACAACAGCCAACATGGCCAGGAAGACGCTTTTTGCCTCTTAAGAGATGAGAAAGATTTGGATACTACAAATTGTGTTGCAGTTAAGTTAGTCGGCAAGCGTAGTTTATCAAACAACACATATAACTAGATATTGTAAATCCACCTGCATACATCAGCGGAAGTGTTGAGAAAATGGGATGATTCCTGTGAGTTCCCAAACTTTGTAAGTGTGAACTGGTATGACCGAGATAGATACTGCAAATCCAATGCAACACAGTGAATCAGTAAGCATATCTTAGCAAGTAGCACATCATAAATAAAGGTGAATTTAGCTATGTACATCATTGCAAGGCTTCAACTCATTGGATGCCTCTTCAGATATGACCTGCGCCTAAATAAAATGGAGCAAAATCAGCTTATTGTGTATAACACAACTTCAGTTTCAGCAATTTGGCTAACTTAAACGCATCAAATTACCTCTGCATTCTTTGTATGTAAAGGAACGTCCGGTCGGATGAGGAAACGATTCGCAAATCCCATATTAGTGAGGATTTTATTGTTTCTAACAATTCTTGTTTGACGTTTAAGCTCGTAATTTTCGAGAATAGCTGAATCTATTGACCCATACAAGTCATCCTAAAGAACATTATTTTAGTGATCCCCATATCATGTCCTACAGATCTATATACCAATCCCAATTACCAAGTAAAACTAGGTAGGGGACGTACCGGCGAATGCGGCGGGGCGACTGAGATCTGGACGACAGAGGTGGAAGCAGGTGGTAGGAAAGGGATCTACACGGTGACGGTGGAAGTGAATACGGCAGGGCAGGGCGGTGACGGTGGAAGCAGGCGGCGTGGCAGGGATCTGCACGGCGACGGTGGAAGCAACGTGACAGGACATGGATCTGCACGACGAGCTTGATGGTGCCGGTCAAAGATCGGGCAAGGAGTAAGTGCTAAAACTGGTGGAGATATTTTTGAGTGAGACAACGGGACAAGTGTGGGAACTAGTCTGAATATTTTGCTAAGTGCGGGAGAGGTGAGCTAGGTCTAGAAATTTGGAAATTTGCTCGAAAATAATACATACATATATATAAACACATGGAAAATACAAACCATACTGTCAATTACTATAAACTATATAATTAGCATTGCAATATGCAATTAGTTAGCACATAATACAAGATTAACTACCCAATCATCTTAATTAAAGGACATCTAGCCTAGCCATGCTCTCTTGCTCAAGAGGAGGACGATGATCGATGACGAAGAACGAAGGATCGGAGAGAGGCGGTGAGGATCCAAGTGTTGTCCACGGTGATGATGGAGATGGGGAGGAGAGGAGCATATGCGTATTTTGTACACCGGTGGTGGCAGATGAACGCAGCGGGATATGAAGTCCGACGGGGCTGCCGAGGCAGAGCGGACGCGACGACCAGGAAGATGAGCAGGCAAGGGCACAACTTTTTGACCAGTCTTTCTACTTCGTGTGGAAGTAATCGGAACTGCACCCACTAGTTAGCGACACAAATTTGAACAGTTACTGTGAATTACGTCACAACCACCTCGCGTGGGAATCCACGACGCAGTAATTTGTGCCTCCATTGAAGTGCAACGGTAGTAAAACGCGACGCTATTCATTACCGCATTTCATGACACAATTATATGCCGGTATGGCCTCTACCATGGCGCAAAAGTGGCTGCCGAGACAAAATGGTGCTCCCAAAGCTCATTCGCCATGTAACAAACTATTGGTGGTTATTTTTTGCTTATGCCGCCCGAAAAAACTGCCGGGTATGGGGGTATTTTTGTAGTGGGTGGTGCCCTTGCTGTAATGTAGCAGCGGGGCTTTACAGACCCATCCAGGCTCAATCGGGATGGTAAGGGCCTGGTTTGTCCTTGTTGCTGCACCCCGTCGGCTACCGCTTTTTGACAGTGGAGGCAGTTCCCTCCCACGTTCTACTCTATCACCGACCCTTGTCGTAGTTTCTTCTTCTCAGTTTTACCAGCGTCACAACGTAGGTCATAGTGATATGATGGTGGTGATTGCAAGACCATGGTTCATGTGCTTGTGGGTGGCAAATGTGGTGGAGCAGTGTGGAGCATCCATGTGTGTGATTTTTTCGGTGTCAGGAGAAATCTGTTGGAAATATGCCCTAGAAGAAATAATAAAGTTGTTGTTATTCATATTTCCTTGTTCATGATATTGTTTATTCTCCATCCTATAATTGTATGTATTGGAAACTTCATACATGTGTGGTTAAATAAACAACATAGAGTCCCTAGTAAGCCTCTTCTACTAGTTCATTAATGGAGCGATGATTAAGGTTTCCTATACCATGGACATTGATGTATCTTGATAAAGGGATCACATTCATTAGTGAATGATGTGATGGAAAAGATCCTTAATAGCAAGCATAGCTTCTGATCGCAATGTCTAGTTTGTTTGCTATTGCTTTAAGTATATGTCAACTATAGTTTTATTACACCATGAGACCATATTACTCCTGGCAATTGGAGGAATACCTTGTGGACATCAAACATCACTCTGTAATTGAGCGATTATAAAGGTGGCTTTCAGGTACCATAGATGGTATCTATTGGGTTGTGTGAATCAAGATTGAGATTTGTTCCTTTGTATGACAAAGTGTAAGATATCTCTAGGCCATCTCGGTAGTATAGCATCCAAAAGCTCATTGACTAAAGTAGTTGGTCACATGGATCCTATACCACGGTGCTAGTAAAGAGAACTTGTCGTTAACAATATTGAACTAGCTATAGTGATACCGACGATCGAATCTCGGGCAAGCAACATATTTGAAGGGGTTCTATGGCAGAAAACAAAAAAAATCCTATGGCAGAACGCACCTAACCAGGATCTATCTAGGAGTAATACTGTAACATGGAGAGACATCGGTAACATACCATTGTAGACAATAAGCATTTGACGTTCATGTAGAACGTGGATCATGTTACGTACTCGTCCGACCGTAATGTCACGAAGCTCCTCGCAAGACCCCTTGTTTAGGTGCTGGTACAATGATTCGGTGCCACAAGTGGCACCACCCCTGAGGTATCGTAGACGTATGGTGGAAGACGACGACCCCCGGATTTCCAATCCCTACAGAGACTGTGGAAATAGATCTCCTGGCCGGAATCATTGGAGCACAACGGTGTGCCTCAAAGATGCTGTATCTTGGATGTATAGTCCTTCCAGGGACCACTCCATCTCAAAAGGAAATGAGAGAGAGATGTCTTCTCTAAGGAAAATTGCCTTGGAGAATTATTGGATCAATTGGTGTGTTTATTCCCACCCATAGGAACCCCTTTATATAGGTGAAGGGGGGGTGTACTCTTCTCCATAAATCCCCCCATGTGGGACTAATCGAGGGACTAGGGGAGAGGGGAGGCGGCTGGCCAGCCGTGGGCACCAAGGCCCGCCCACCCCTCCTCCACTAGGGCGGTGACGGCCCCTGATACGTCCATTTTGTATCACTATTCTATATCATAATTTACTGTTAGTCATTGATATATTTCATATTAAAAGATGATATTTATGTTATTTCATCGGTTTTTGCATGGTTGATGACTTTTGGAGGATGGACCGCTGAAGTCAGGATTCTGATGGAAAAGGGTGCTGTTTAGAGGCGAAATTCGTGAAGATCAGAAAATCCCGGAAAATACATGGAAAATCCTATTTTTCTAGAAGACGAAGGATGCCAGAAGGGGACCGGAGTTGGGCCACAGGGGGCCCACACCACCCCCTGGCGCGAGCCACGCTTGGCCGCGCCACCAGGTGGTGTGGCCACCCTGGCCCACTCCTGGCTCTCCCCTTTGGCGTATATTATTCCCATGAAACCCTAAGCCCGAGGGAGCAACCACAGAAATATTCCGCCGCCTCTACGGGGCGGAAAACTACAGAGAGAGAAAGAGCTCTCGAGCAGGCGGAAATCTGCCGGGGAAATTCCTTCCCGGAGAGGGGAGATCATCGCCATCAACACCACCATCAAGCTGGACTTCATCGAGATCATCATCATCATCTCCATCATCATGTCCACCAGCACCATCATCACCACTCCGTACCGTTGTAACAATTGGGTTGAATCTTGCATAGTTCTTAGGTGAAACTTTCCCGGTGTTGATTACTTGTTGTAGTTGATGCTATTGAGTGGAACCATTGAATTATTGTTATGTTCAGATTGTTACTTATCATTATTTCATCTCTGATCTTGATCCATATGATGTCTTGTGAGTAGTTCGTTTAGTTCTTGAGGACATGCGAGAAGTCATTTTGTTAGTAGTGGAATTGTGTTGATAAAGATTCAATGGTTTGTTATTTAAGTTGTGGTGTTATACTTCTAGTGGTGTCATGTGAATGTCGACTACATGACACTTCACCTTTATGGGCCTAGGGGAATGCATTGTGTATTTGGCTACTAATCGTAGGGGTTGCCGGAGTGACAGAAACCTGAACCCCCGTTAGGAAACCTTTGCACACGGGATGTAGGATCTCAAAGTTTAAAGCTGTGGTTAGGTTTTTATCTTAATTTCTTTCTTGTACTTGCGGATGCTTGCAAGGGGTTTAATCACAAGTATGTATTAGTCCTAGGACAGTCAGTACATTAGCACAGGTTCACCCACACAACACTTATCAAACTAAAGAAGATTAATCAACTATATGAAGCGAAAGCACTTGATGATATCCCCATGTGTCCTCGAGAATGTTTGGTCATCTTAAGTAATACAACCGGCGTGTCCTTTGCTAAAGAAAGGATTGGGCCACTTGCTGCATCTATTATTATTGTATTTTATTTACCCGCACTTTATTTATCTGCATTATCAAAAAACCCTAAAAATCCGTTTGCTAAGTATTTACAGAGAATTCCTGCTCCAAGCCACTCGTCAACACCTTCTTCTCCTCGTTGGGTTCGACACTCTTACTTATCAAATATACTGCAATACACCCCCTATACTTGTGGGTCATCAAGACTATTTTATGGCGCCATTGCCGGGGAGTGAAGCGCTATTGGAGAGTGGAACTGGTAGAGGAAACTTCTAATGTGAGTATTGTTTATTTCTATTAGTTACTTTATTTCAATATGGATAATTCACTTAGTTTCTTATTTCGTAATGCTACTACCACTGCTAAGGTAGTAGATGAACCACCACCTGCTGCAAATGATACTTTTAAATTACCTACAAGAATTATTGATCGTGTTATGGATAACTATTATGTTGGAGATGGAACTGTCCATCCCGGTGATCATTTGCTCTCTATACACGAATGCAGGTTGTTCAAGTGTGCAGGTATTACAACAGATCAAGTCAAGAAGAAGTTATTCTCATTATCACTGAAAGGAAGAGCCGAGGAATGGTATAAGCTACTGAGGAATGGTCAAGCTCTGGAATGGGAGGAAATTGCACCTCTCTTTTATTCAAAATTTTATCCTCCTAGTGAGATTCATAGAGACCGGAATCAAATATACAACTTTTGGCCTTTTGATGGAGAGAGTACAACTCAAGCTTGGGGGAGATTGAAGTTACTAATGCTCAAATGTCCTATTCATGAGCTCCCCAACAATATTATTATCAATAACTTTTATGCAAGGCTTTCTCTTCATGATAAGGATCTATTGGATGCTTCTTGCGCTGGATCATTTACACGTATGGAAGAAGAAGCTAAATGGGATTTTCTAGACCGTATTGAAGACAATGATGAAGTATGGGAGAATGATAAAGGAAGAAAGTCAGGTATAAATTATTATTATGAATGCATTAAATCTTTTATGGGAACTGATGACTTTCAAAATATTAGTAATGTTTATGGTCTTGACTCTCAATCTATTGCAACTTATTTTAAGGCTTTTGCCTCCTATATTGAAATTTCTAAAAAGAAATGGAATAAGTATCATGAGCCATATAAAGATATTGTTAATATTGTCCCAGCTAGAAATACTGAAGTTTATACTACTAATCATATTTTACCTGAACTTTACATTGAGAAAATGCCTTTCCCAATCAAGGTAAAGGAACATTCTATGATAGCTAGTGTAATTAATGAAAGTACAAATAAAGCTGTTGAACCTGATGAACAAATAGCTGTTAAACCTATGATATCAAATGTGAAAGACTTTGTCACTAAATATGTAGAAGATGGACACACTATCCTATGTAAGGATATTTCTAATATTGTTTCACAAAGTAGTGTTATGAGAGCTAGTATCCCTGTGTTTTCTGTTAGGATAAATGATCATTGCTACAAAGGTTCTTATGATAGTTATATCGTTAAATTTATGCATGATACTGAATGTTATTATGAGAGAGGGAAGACTGTTCTGATGCATCTCAATAATATCAAGTTTCCTCGTTTTATGCTGAAAGTCTTTATGTTGCACTTGCTTTGCCTTCCTATGCTTGTAGCCTCTGGTTTCAACAATTTATTTTCTTACAAAACTACCTTGCATAGGAAGTGGGTTAGACTTAAACATGTGTATTTTTGCTTCTTGATGCTCTCTTTTATTTCAATTCATATTCTTATTTGAGCACATTGAAATTATCATGCCCATCTGAATGGCTATAAAGAAAGAGCTTTTTGGGAGACAACCCAATATATTTGTGCTTTCATTTTGTTTTTGTTTATTTGAGTTTTGGAAGTTATTACTGCGGTGATAACCTCTCCCTTTCCTTTTATTTGGTTTTTGTGTTAAGATCAACCTCTAATGAGAGAGAAGTAATATTTGGGAAAGTTGCTGTCCCAAAACAGATTTTTGTGCTTCGCTGTAAAAAATCGTGAAAAATCCCAGAACGTCATACTGATCTGGAATTGTTTGTGTGCATGCCCCAGGCTATTATTTAACTTTAATTAGTTTTGCACTTTTTAATTTGAGCAACAGAAGATTTTTGAAAAAATTGAACTTTACCTGCTGGTCTGTTTTGACAGATTTTTGCTACTCTTGCATTTGCTTCTTATATCGATTTCCTTTTTGAATTCCTTTTTAGTATTTTGGAAGGAGTTACTACAGTAGCTTATGTTTCGATGGATTTCAGTTGAAATTGAACTTAAAAGGTTTATTACCTCACTTGCACTAATGTTGCTAATGAGAATTGTGTGAAGTTTTGTGTGAAAGAAATTTCTAGGTTATAGGAGAAACTGGTGTTAAGATGGTGAATGGTTAAATGACTCAAACAATATGTGTATACAGATGAAGATATTGATGTTATTCAAGCGGTGACCCTGGAAGAATTTATTAAATGTCAAGCTCAGAGACCTATAGAGTCTGTTTTCGAATAGGTAACAGTTCTGGTAAGAAAAGGTCCGCGAAAAATCTATCAATTTATATTTTAGCAGTTTTTATCTAACTTGGAAAGTAATGAGTCGAAAGAGGGACGGAAATAGAGCCAGGGTGGCTCACACCACCCCGTGGCGCGGTCCCACCTGGCCGTGCCACTAGGGGGTGTGGTCGCCCCGGAGCCCATCTCCGACCCGTTTTCTCCTAGTACCTTCCTTTTGTTGTTAAACTTCGTAATATATA
Organism: Avena eriantha; assembly: GCA_910589775.1. Classification (NCBI taxonomy): domain Eukaryota; kingdom Viridiplantae; phylum Streptophyta; class Magnoliopsida; order Poales; family Poaceae; genus Avena; species Avena eriantha. The sequence continues at coordinate 132,684,521 of OU342744.1, read as the reverse complement.
ACCCCTGGATCCCCCGAGGTTCGTATATCGTGTTCTCGTCGTGTTTTCGTTTCGATCTATTTCTGCCAGGAATTATTCTTAAAGTTTAGAAGCACAATGGTCTCTGTCAATGATAAGGGCAAGGAGCCTGCGGAGGAGGATCTCCAAGGCTCTGAGCAGGAGGAGGAGATCGATAGTGAAGTTGAAGAGGAGGCAAAGGTAGACCAGCATCCGCACACCAGCACCACCATTGCAAGCATTGGCGTGGTTGCAAACACTGCCAAGTTCAAAAGGACTACACGGATGTCCACTAGAGGGAAGACTCCATGTCATTGCTTGGCTTCGCGATCACCTTCTCCACGCACCAAGAATCCCTTCCATACCCTTACCCATGAGCATCAATTATCGAATATACCAAAGGAGAAACTACCCTCCAATTTGGATATGCCTCGTTCTAACCATGCAGAAAAAGAAGAATTCAAGGAAGAAGAGTGGGGAAAGAATCACAAGAGCTAGGATTGACAGCCCGACATGATCATGAACCGCATCAAGCACAATTTGGAGTTGATTCATACTCTCACCTTCTAGATTGAGGACTTGAGGGAATTGATTGAAAAGCTCATCGAGAGAACACCACCACCACCAAAGGAGTAATTCGTCATCAGGTTTTGGCATCCCCTTGGTTTATTCCAAGCTTGGGGGAGTGCCGCGGTATCACCTCACTACCTTTTATCTTTTTACCTTTTTAAGTAGAGTCATATCATGAATAGAGAAGTTATCATGTAGGATGGTTTGCATTATTTAAGTGTCCCCCTCTCGTTAGATATCTATGTATCCCTTGGTGTGAGTTGCCGTTATGGAATGTTAATGAGAAGTTCTATCATTTACTCTTTTGCACGTCTTATATTAGTTTTAAATTTGTGTTATATGATTGATCTTGTTGTTAGTATTGGTATCACTTTGGGATCATTGAGTAAATTTAGTTGGTTTTGGCAAACCTGGCTCGGTCAGTAGCAACACTTTTATGAGAATTGAATGAAAAAGATAAAAGTACTCTTAAGAAATATAATTTCATCATCTTTCTTGATTTGCTCATAAGCTTAGTATTCTCTAGTTAAGATCTTTTGTGCTTCCAAGGAAGAATGCATGTTTGTTTTTATCACTTGTATGTTTGTTTGTTTCCTTCAACTCTTATGCTTGCTACCCAGCCTTGCTAGCCTAAAACCTGTACTGAGAGGGAATGCGTCTCGTGCATCCAATCCTTCGACCAAAACCTATTCCATTTGTGTCCACCATACCTACCTATTAGCATTATTGATATTCCAAGTAAATTCATGTTTTTATCTACCTTCCGAATTAAATTTGTTATGTGAAAATTAGTGATTAAAGATCTCACAAACTTGATGGCACACTTTACTTTCCTTGCCCCTAATAAACTTGAACCATCGTGTCGTCTATGTTGTATATGCTTGCACTTATACGTTGGGATTAGCAGAACCATGCTGACATGGGGAACGCTTTCAACATTGCACTTGTACATTGTACCCAGTTGATATGATGCTCTTTTGTTTATGGATGTCATCGGTGTGGAATGAAAGGGGAGCTTTTAAGTCCATGGAGTTATGTATGTGTGTTAGAGAAACGCCTGGGCGGCTGGTCTAATCCATGCCTAATCATGGTGGAAACCTGTAGCGTAACCATAACGAGCGATCTATGAAGCATTCTTCTTATAAAAAAGAGAGAGAGATTGAGAAAAAAGAAAAAAAGATGAGAAAAGAAGAAAGAGAGAAAAAAGCACAATTTCCCATGGTAAATAAGAAGATGCTGAGATGCTTATTGTCTGCTTGCCTTGTCATTTTGATATGGGGATTCTTCCGTATCATCGGGCAAGGGGTACCCCGTTGGCGGTTCTCTATGATACACATGTACTTACTATGACAAGAACTTACCGGTAACTAAACTTGAGTAGCATGAGGAGCGACCCTCGTATTCAAGGGACATGAGATTGCCAACTTATACTTTGCCAAGCATATACTCCATAGTTTGTTCACTTTAACCTTAAGCACCTAAAGATGCTTATGATAGGGGCAATGAGAGATGAAAGCTAATAAGTACCATAATTTTTGAAAGCTCTTTATGAAACTTGAAATCCCTGCTTCCCTCTGCGAAGGGCCTATCTTTTAATTTTTAGTGAAGTCAGTAGACCAATTCCTTTCTATCTCAGCAAGTATTTTGAGTTGTTGTGTTTCATTCATTCATATGATGATTTATTCAATCATGTTTCTTATGTTCCTTGTTTTGCACACTGCTCCTATCTTAGTGAGTACTACTTTGAAAGCTATCATTAAAAACCCCTTTATGATTGAACTCCTGCAAATTGTTAACTATTCTTTGTATAAGAGCAAAGTTTGCCATTACCAATTATGATTTACTTTATGTATCTTTATTTTGTTTCCTTTACTTATTATAAGTTAAGTTATATAATAGTGAGTTTTCTTCTATTATGATTTGTGTATTGATGAATGTGATGCTTCTTGTCTGTATTGTTTTATCGACTCTTCACTCCATAAACCTGAGGTCATGTTTATTGAGCTCAATTTTTGCTTGGGAACAAGCGAAGTCTAAGCTTGAGGGGAGTTGATATGTCCATTTTGCATCACTATTATATATCATAATTTACTGTTATTCATTGATATATTTCATATTAAGAGATGATACTTATGTTATTTCATCGGTTTTTTCATGGCTGATGAATTTTGGAGGATGGACCGCTGAAGTCAGGATTCTGATGGAAAAGGGCGCTGTTTGGAGGCAAAATTCGCGAAGATCAGAAAATCCCGGAAAATACATGGAAAATTCTATTTTTCTAGAAGACGAAGGATGCCAGAAGGGGGAGCGAAGTTGGGCCACAGGGGGCCCACACCACCCCCTGGCGTGGGCCACCCTTGGCCGTGCCACCAGGTGGTGTGGAAACCCTGGCCCACTCCTGGCTCTCCCCTTTGGCATATATTATCCCCACGATACCCTAAGCCTGGGGGAGCGACCACAGAAAGATGCCGCCGCCTCTGCGGGGTGGAAAACTATAGAGAGAGAAAGAGCTCTCCGGTAGGCAGAAATCTGCCGGGGAAATTCCTTCCCGAAGAGGGGAGGTCGTCGCCATCAACACCACCATCAAGCTGGACTTCATCGGGATCATCATCATCATCATCTCCATCATCATCTCCACCAGCACCATCATCACCACTCCGTATTGTTGTAACAGTTGGGTTGAATCTTGCATAGTTCTTAGGGGAAACTTTGTCGGTATTGATTACTTGTTGTAGTTGATGCTATTGGGTGGAACCATTGAATTATTCTTATGTTCAGATTGTTACTTATCATTATATCATCTCTGATCTTGATCCATATGATGTCTTGTGAGTACTTCGTTTAGTTCTTGAGGACATGGGAGAAGTCATTTTGTTAGTAGTGGAATTGTGTTGATAAAGATTCAATGGTTTGTTATTTAAGTTGTGGTGTTATTCTTCTAGTGGTGTCATGTGAATGTCGACTACATGCCACTTCACCTTTATGGGCCTAGGGGAATGCATTGTGTATTTGGCTACTAATCGTAGGGGTTGCCGGAGTGACAGAAATCTGAACCCCCGTTAGGAAACCTTTGCACAAGGGATGTAGGATCTCAGAGTTTAAAGTTGTGGTTAGGTTTTTATCTTAATTGCTTTCTTGTACTTGCGGATGCTTGCATGGGGTTTAATCACAAGTATGTATTAGTCATAGGAAGGTCAGTACATTAGCACAGGTTCACCCACACAACACTTATCAAACTAAAGAATATTAATCAACTATATGAAGCGAAAGCACTTGACGATATCCCCATGTGTCCTCGAGAATGTTTGGTCATCTTAAGTAATACAACCGGCTTGTCCTTTGCTAAAGACATGATTGGGCCACTTGCTGCATCTATTATTATTGTCTTTTATTTACTCACACTTTATTTATCTGCATTATCAAAACCCCCTAAAAATCCATTTGTTAAGTATTTACAGAGAATTCTTGCTCCAAGCCACTAGTCAACAACTTCTGCTCCTCGTTGGGTTTGACACTCTTACTTATCGAAAATACTGCAATACACCCCCTATACTTGTGGGTCATTAGCCCCCTTCCCTTGGGCGGTTTGCCCTCTTGGGTCTTGTCCCCTCTAGGGACTTGGCCAATTAGGGAAAATTTCCCTTCAAATTTAATTTAAATATTTATTTAATATTAATTCCAATAATTAATATGAAATACATATTATTAAATTTCCTTTGACCCGAAGCACTTTTGAGTGCACTCCGAACATCTTCAGATCCTCCGGGAACAATTCCGATTCTTTCACGCAACACTTCTAGTTTCTCTTTTATCTTTCTTCCTATGATTCCATCAATTCTAGAATGATCTCCAAGCATCATAATGCCCTTAAGTGTGTTACCCTATGGTTCAGGAATGATACAAACATGATCGATGATATCGTATCAAGGATCAATAGCATGACCGGGATGCCCATATTGACCTCTGTGCATTCCACGATGTCAACCATAAATGTCAAATCTAGTTCCCTTATTACTTCGATACCTGACTTGTCCGAGATCTAATCATCTGTATCATGATACCTTGTTCAATCTCGTTTCCAACAAGCACTGCTTTACTCATTCTAGTGATACTGTATCCCCAATCATATGCTACGCAGCTTATGGATGTAATTGACCAAGTGGGCCTAGTGTATCTTCCTATCACACAGGAGAAAAATTTCGATCTCAATACATACGCCTCAACCTGCCCATCTGGAATACCCGACATACACCTTTATAGTCAACTAGTTACGGTCATGACGGTTGATGTAGTCAAAGCATCCTCGGGTGACAGTGATTAAATATGATCTCGTGGTCTAAGGATTAGGACACTTTGTTTCTAACTATTGGATATTTGAAATTGTGACTTGATCGTGTTACAATAATCATAGGTGGTTAATGTCCATCACATCATTTTCCCCATGATATGAATTCATTATTAGTTGGCATAAATGCACAATGATCAAGAAACCTTGATTATCATCTACCCAATGAACTAGTTAAATAGAAGCTACTAGGAACCTCTGATTTGTTTATAGTATCACACCTATTAAATGTTTTCGACTATATATTATAGGATGATATAAACCTATTATGAATTAATGAGATATGATAATAAATGTTTTCGTTATTTTTCCTCTAGGGCGTATCTCCTTTAGTCTCCCACTTGCACTAGAGTACAAATAATCTAGTTGCAATATTACTAATCAAAAAACCATATCATATATGTGTTTATTGATCATGCTTGCTAATGAAAAACTTCCTGTGATAAATCTGTGTTACTAGATTCATATAGTCTTTTGCAAATCATTAATGTCACCTATTTGACATTAAAACCATTATCATATGATATGTTGAAGCATTTGTTTTGTTGACAAAGTGAGACTTTGTTTTCTAGTATATACAATGGTGGTATATCAGTCAATTGAACTTGCACAGTTGTCATGTATACCTAGAAACACACTCAGTCGAAAGTAGAACTTCTTTAAACCAAAACTACTCTTGCCAATTCTAAAGTATTCTAATACTTCTAATCTATATAGATTTCGATCAGAGTGCAATACTTGCGACTTTGCCGCCTAGACATGCTTCCTTGTGTTAAACTTAACTCTGGTTCAGTGATCTACTCATGAATCACTCTTGAACCTTGTTCTTTTATTAACTAAGAACTTGGGTCACACAATGGCAAGCATAAATAACATGAGTTTTCATGGAAAACCAAAGACCAAGGCATAGGTGATGCAATGCATCTTTCTTTCCTTCGTTTTGACCATTATCATGAATACCGAGTTACTACTCAATGATTGTCTTAGTTTTACAAGTAATCACTAATTCTTCACCTGAATCTATTCTAAACTATATTCAGAATCTCAACTAGGACATTTTGAACCTCTTTCAGAATCCTTGAAGCATTTCAACATTTAATGTTTATCAAACATTGATGGATGTGAAAATAGCCATCTTTCTCCGTGTTTAAACTTCGTTTTTAGTAAAGTAGTTTACCAAGAATCTCTCTAGCCTTTCTACTAATGATTAATTATTGAAAATGTGTGCAATCCATTGTTTTGAATTGTGCTATGTAGGAAATCATGCTTTTAAGGCAAAATTAGGCGCCATTAATGAAGACTTTGAAGAAGTCTACATGAGCAAGCAATCTTGGAGTGAAAACCAGTCGACAGAGGCTTTAACAAACACTTGGACGGGAAAGGCCCACCCGTACCATGTGGCATTGGCTTCTTCTCGTCAAACTCTACGAATTTCGTGAATGCATCTATATATTTTGAGGTCCCAGCCGTTAAGCAGGAGGCTGCCATTCTCAAATTTCATCAGAACACCACCAAAGGAGATCCACCACCATAGTTCATCCTCTCAGCCCTCCATCCTCTCCATAGCCATAGATATTATCTTGTTCTCGAGATCTCCTTGTGATTCGGTGGCCATTGTAAAAATATTTGATTTCAATCTAAGTATTTTGCAAATGTTTTCTATCCTTGATCTTATTGTTATGATTGAGTAGTACTCACAGGCTGCGGGTTGGGGTGAAACCTTGCAGAGATTATGTGCATCTAATCCATAGGAGTATTGTGTATTGATTGAATAGAGATTTGTATCTTTGTTTATTTGTATATTGTCTCGATCTATGGACTTGTAGGTACCCAAGATCCTAGAGATTGATAAAGTGTTGAGGTGAGATACTTGGTGATCAGCGATCTCGTAGGAAACCTAGTGAAAGAATGGGTAGTATGGTCTTCGTTTAATGATTCATTTGGGAAAAACAACATATATTCTTAAGGCTTTGATCTGTGTTTTCACTTAATATTGTTGTATGCCCGGTGCTTTGTGGTTACAATGGTGGGATCAAAATACTATTGTTATGTCTGTGACTCGCAGGGGCTCTAGTATATCAGGATGTGTTGCCCACAAATTTTATCTTTTTTAAATCATTACACATGAATATGTGTATTACTTCCCATATGATGTGCAGCTGCAGGTGAATCTTAAACCCTGGCTTATCTCTATCCATTTAAACAACCCACGATCCAAAGTAAACTAGAAAGGTCTAGTGAACAAAGGTAAAACGAAGAAACAAGTATTGTATACGTGCCTTATTATTTTCCTTTTAGCATTTTTCCCAAGGATTTGATTAAACCTAGGTCTACTAGGGAAAAATCTACTATACTACATCCGTAAATCCGAATCGAAGGCATCAACCCTTTTTCTGCCGCCATTGCCGGGGAAGCAATTTCTATGCTCGTGAGGTCACTAGGGACCTCGTTTTTAGTTTTATTTTTGTTTGTAGTGTTTTCTTGTTATTAGTTTACCTTTTGTTATCTATTGAAAATCCAAAAAATAGTTATATTTCTCTCATATAAAAAACACCAAAAAGAAAAGAGCCATGGCTCAAAAGAAACTTGGGGAGTATGCTACTCCCACTGATGAATTTATTCGTGCACCTATTACTCAACCCGCTGTTGATGTGGGAACTTATGAAATTAAGCCTAACCTTTTGAGTTTGGTTCAACCGAATCAATTTGGAGGATCATCTGCTGAGGACTCAGGTTTGCACCTAAATACTTTTACTGAGATTTGTGACATGATGCGCATAAAATATGTTGATCCAAACGCGGTTAAATTCCGTTTATTTCCTTTCTCTCTAAGAGGAAAGGCTAAGGATTGTTTGCTAGCTTTGCCTAAATGCACTATTAAATCTTGGGAGGAATGCACTAATCTTTTTATGACTAAATTTTTCCCTCCATCTAAGACTATGTAGCTAAGGTCCAACATCACAAGCTTTAGACAAAAATACCACGAGCCTTTAGCGCTTGCTTGGGAAAGGATGAAAGAAGCCATAATGAATTGTCCTAGTCATGGGATGGAAGAATGGCTTATATTACATTTATTTTCTAATGGTCTTAACACAATGTCTAAGTCTATGCTAGATACCACTATAGAAGGAACCATCATGGGAAATCAAGTGAGTGTTGCAAATAAATTACTTGATGATATGCAAAAAACCATGCCCAATGGCATGTAGAAAGATCCTAAAAAGGGTGAATTCCATCATTGAGGAACATGATGAAGAGATTAATGCAAAGGTAGATGAGGTACTTAATATTGTGAAGGGTAAGGAAGATACCAAAATTAATGCTATCACTACTGATGCTAATGAAGTTAATTTTATAGCCCGTAATTCTTATAATCCTGCTTGGAATAGTCGAAACTTTGGATCAAAATTTCAAACCTGCAGGTGCTCCTTATAATAACAATTATGATAACCATAGTGGAGCAAATCATGGCAATCTCTCTCTTGAAAATACTATTAGAACTTTCATGCAAGCTCAAACTGAGGAAAATAATATGCTTATTAAACTCAAGGAGAACCATGAGACTAGTATTGGGAAATTATATAACTAGGCCATTGCAAGTAGAAATGATGTGCAAGCTCTACAAGAAAGAACCAAGACCGTGGAGGCACAATTAGGCAAGGTAGCTGAGAGCCAAGCTCTCATACTTGCAAAATTCACTGGAAAGCCTGAGCTAAACCCAGTGGAAGACCTCAAGATGATGAGGGCATAAAATAAAGATGAGAAGCCTGAAGACTTAGACTATAGCAATGCACCATCAGTGGATTATACTGTGGAAGGCTTTTTAAATATGATCACCTTGAAGAATTCTGATATAGAACAAGGTAACGATGCTACATATCAACAATTTATAAAAGAAGTAGCATCTAAAGTTTGTGAACTAGAAATGGAGTATAATAAATTCGCTGATAAGCTTCTAGCTAAGCTATATGATATTTTTGAGCCTAATAGTAAAATTAAAATTGGGGTTAATGAGATAGCTACTCTTTGTGATCTTAGTGCAAGCGTCTCAACAATTTCCAAGAGTCTATTTGATAAGTTGAACCTAGGGCCATTTATAACTACTAATATGAGACTTCATATTGTTGATTCAACCTATAAACAAGCTGTTGAGATAAAAGAAAGGATGTCCTGCTCTTATTGATCTTATTATAGTGGACATGTCTGAAGATCCCATAGCACCTAAAATTTTAGGTAGGCCATTCCTAAGAACTATCAAAGCTTTGATAAATTTACACGAGGGGAATGTGAGAATATAGGACTAACATCTAGAGATCCTTTTATAGTCCACTTCCCAAGGAAGAAGAAGGCCAAGGCTAATGATGATGATGGTATAATCACTTCAAAAGCTAATTACTTTGGAGTCTGTGTCCCACTTGCAAAGCCTAAATAATCACAATCTTGGTCAAGCTAATTGAGCTTAACTAGAAGCGCTTCATGAGAGGCAACCCATGTGAAATACAGTTTTTAATCTTGTGTTAGTTTTGTTTTTTAGTTCTTGATAAAGAGTGTTCAAGAAGATCCTTTGAAGAGAGGAGAAGAAATTAAGGTAATCCTCAATCTATTTTATTTGCTAACACATGGCCATAAGACACTGCTGTTTTTTATGAAGTTTATTTGCTGTCATTTTGTTGTTGCTAAGATGTGCAAAGGAGTATGAAGCTACTAACTTAATTTCCTAAGTTTTTGAGGCTTACAATGAACTTAACAAGCACTGGCACGACATGAGGCAACCTGACATAGGTATGATTACCCGGGTTATTGTTATTTGTTACCCTAGGCTTACAACCCGCAAGGCCCATGAAAGAATCAGGGAAGGCCCAAGAAGCATGTGACGAAATACATACCTTGCTAAACAAGGAAAGAAAGAACTAACATCGTATTAGTGTTGTAATCATAACTTGTAACCTATCTATATACGGCCTTGAGACCCAGCCTAATATATAAAGGCTGGGAGGAACCAACGGAGAGGCACCGAAAAAAGCCTTGGGCGATCTGTAATTGATTTGTTCTTAATCATACGACTTCGACTCCCTTGTATGTCTAACCAGCTGAAGAAATCCCCAGCATTCTCTTTTCCATGAAACCCTAAGTACATCATTATGGGCATTGCCGAGGTTAACCCTCATCAATTGGCACCATCCATGGGAAATCTAAACACTGGAGCCATGGATTCGGCAGCCCCCCTTTCACCAAGCAGCAATCCAACAACAACAAGGCCACGCCTACCCACCCCTGTTTCAGTTCCCGCCAGCTTCAACGGCGGATCAGATCTCATCATTAGAAGTTTTCACTTCCAGGTGGAGGAACCAGAAAGTCCCTGCCCATCGGCCCCGATTTCTTCGGGTCCGTTAGTCGTAACAGTAGCGCCTATGGTGATACCTGCATCTTATGTCGGCTCATCTGAAGAAACCACGCCTAGCCAGCAAACGGGTAAGAAAACTCCAAAAACTCCATAGATCTAGGGGATCTGGCCAATCTATACGATGGTCTCTCCTTCGAGTCAGACGCCCAGCTAACGCCACCACGTGGCTCAAGTCCAACAAACATCAAACCCGATGAAAGCGATGAAGACATAGATTTTGGAATCAGGATGACTGAAATCTATCCAGAGCATGACTCATAGGATTTCACAGACAGTGTCTCTTGTGGATCCAATAAAGATAGTAGCAACCCGAATCTAACGCACCACCAAGTGTGTGTGATCATTGGCGAACCAACAACACCGCGTGACTCCAATGGTAACCCACTCCTTGACTCTAATGATATTTTAGCAGGTGATGATGCAGAAAACAATGGAAACGGAGGAGATCCATCCAACAGTCATGTTGTACAAGAAAGAGAAGGAGCACATGATGGCGAATGTTTGACTATTCGACTATCGGTAGAAACATGGAAAAGAGCGAGGGATGCAATCTCGGGTGTAGTCCCCATGACAACCAAAGTTACGCAAGAGGACTTAATGGCATACCAGTACTTGCTTCATCACAAGAAAAGGGATTCGCTAAGGATGCAGAGAAAGCTCGATGAAAGAAAAAGGTTAGCCGATGAATCCAGCATACGGTGGGAACGATTAAGCTCCACCCATGGACGAGGCAGTGTAACCGGAGGCGTACCACGGAGAGGAACCTCGCATTTCCAAAACATCCTAGAAGCCAAAAGAAATGAGCTGACCCAGGACCTGGAACTATCCTTCATGTCAGTAAATCTGGCAGGGCACAACAAAGCAAAGACAACACATGCTGCAATTGTTGCCACTTAGACTTACTTACACATAACTCAACCCGCACTCGATGATCCTAGGGCATCGCTCCACTCTCATGAACCTTGGCATGGTGGGGGCATCCCTTGCACATGGCGAATAAGGAACTTCAAGGCAACTCGATAAATCGCCACACCGTCACAACAACCCTTGGCATGTGGGACACACCCGGAGATCACGATCGCCCTATCAGGTGAGCTTTCCAAACTCTGAACCACGAGGTGATGCAAGAAACGACATTACACAACACAGAATTGACCGGTCAGGGGAAGAACATATCAGCCGAAGGTATTACGATGGCGAAAGTGAGGATGAATATGAGCTATGTGGGGCTAGCTGCTTTACCCATCGGGTCCGCAAGACCCCAGTACCTAAGGATTTCAAACTTCCTCATGGTCGCCAAAAGTACGACGGTCTCCAAGAACCCGAAGCTTGGCTAGCAGGTTACATGTTAACCGTTAAACTTCAGGGTGGCTCCAAGGCCACCAGAATGCAAAGCTTGCAGTTACACTTAAGAGGAGTTCCCTACTCATGGCGCAAGAAGCTACCTGAAGAATCCATCAAGAGCTGGAATGACCTCGAAGATAAGTTCATCTGAAACTTCACATCCACGTTCAAATGACCCGCATCATTGGAGCAGTTATGGGCGTGCAAACAGAAACCTAGAGAGCCGATCTGAGCATTTATCTAGTGGTGGAATATCATTAGAACTCAGCCAAAGCTATATATGATGAGAGCGCAATGGACGCATTCAACGACAACCTCTGCCGATGAGAATTCATTGAGGAATTGGGGCAAGTCAAACCCAAAATAATCACATAGTTAATGGACATGGAAAATTGCTGGGCAGATGCCGAGGATGCAATGAACAACAAAAAAGGGCGATCGCCCGAAGAAGATCGGGACATGCGCTATAATGATAGGAGGAGATGCGGAAACAATGGATACAGCGGGCCGAGCTATGTCACAACGGGTTTTTCAAGGGGAGACAAACGAAGAAGAGATGACCGTAGCAGCGGATACCGCTGTACCAGAGAAGATGTTGGTGGAAGTCAATACGCGCAACGGTACCAACCAAGGCGCTGGGAGCCCTTAGTGTCTCCATTGCAGATGTTGGAACGACCCTGCAATATGCATTTTTGCGTTGACTCCACAGGAAGGAGGCGATCAAAACATCTCATGAAGGACTACCGCACTTTCCTAGAAATGCAGAAGGTATGCAATGCAGAAGCAACCAACGCGGCGAACCAAGGATACTGCACTACACCTAGAACCCTAGCCATTGGTGCGCCGCTGCCACCTCTAGTACAGCCACCAGCAGGGCAGCCACAACCCACAACATATAGAAACCAGGAGGACAAATATCCAAGGTCCATAAGTGCAATGTCAATGATTCAAAAAGGGCACCCATCCAACAGGGTACAAAAGCTGATTACAAGGCAAGTTATCATGGTGGAAACAGCACCACCGCCCACACCCGAATATTCCATTGGTCAGAGCAGGAGATCACATTTAGCAGGGCCGATCACCCACTTCGGGTCCCACGCCCAGGTCATTCGGCTCTGATTGTGTAAGCCCAAATTGGTGTGTTCGATATGAGGAAAGTTTTCTTGGATGCAGGAAGCAACATCAATCTAATATGTGCCAAGCCCCTGCGAGTAATGAATTGGTCCCTGGTGAACCTGGCTCCAATGGATACAACCTTTCAAGGCATAGTCCCAGGAAAAGCCGAAGTTCCTTAGGAAAAGTCTATCTTGACGTAGTATTCAAAATAAGGAGCAATTTTAGGCATGAGAAACTTGAGTTCGAAGTGATGGATTGGACATCGCAATACCACGTGATCCTGTGACACCTAGATTTCGCCAGATTTATGGTAATACCTCATTATGCATATCTGGTATTAAAAATGCTAGCACCCAATGGAATCATCATTGTGAGGGGCATATTTACTCGCGTTGATAATTATGATTGGGAGTTCAACAAAATATCAGAATCTTTCGGGATGGAAACATAATTTGGCCAGTTGAAAATTGTGGATACAGAGCAACTGCCCGAAGGACATGTCCCGACCGACCAAACTCGAGACCTTACAAGGACAACCTATCCGACCTCCAATATTGGTCCCGCATAGGAAAGAGCGCTCGTTGGGTTTCCCTATGAGAATTGGGAGATTTTTCCAACCAACATACAGGAAGTCCCCAAGGAACCCGATAAGCACCCCACCCGAACCACATCCAATCACCAAAATATGATCTACCCGACAGGGCACGAAACCAGCAACCAAGGCCATTGGACAAAATCTTCATTGTCTCACCAACTCATGGTTCATCATAGAAATAACAAAAGCAACATGGGTGGCCAACCCAATACTCACCCTGAAGAAAAGCATAGGACCACACATGTGCATCGACTTCGCCACCCAAAGAAAACACGTAGGACACACACATTTCTCTCTGGTCCACGACATAGAGGCCATGCCTCTAGTCAAAAGGCTAAAAACCTCCTTGAATCACCATGGTCAAAGGGAACATGCGAAGATAGCAAGGAAGCACCTCAAGCTGGGAAGCACTGACGTTTAGTGTTTTTCTTTTTTGCATTTTATATTCAATAAGGCCAGCGGCTAGGCGAGCACGCCAAAACATGTACCTCCTATGATTCAACAGTAAATAAAGATAAAGTTCCAAAAATTAAGTCTAGGTCCTTTTTGTTGTGATTCTTCAACCCAACATTCGGGGGCTATGACAAATACAACATTCCAAAAAAATTCGGCTTCAGCACGACACGCTTTGACTCGAATAGCTGAATCGACCCCAAGGTGTTAAGAAAACGAAAGGGTCTCGTGCAATAACCAAATTTCATCCAATAAATTCTTGACAAAATAGATACATCATACATTCATCAACCTATTGAATAGAAATCCACATAATATACATGTTTTGTTGTGTAGGAAAAAGTTCATTCAGATGGTGAAATTCAGGAAAAATTCTTCGTCTTCCTCCAGGCATCTCCAGACGATTCTGATAGTGGGCCTGCGGGCAGCCGCATGTGTCTCCATGTTGATCATCCCACCAGTAGGGAGGGGAGGCAACCCCCATGACACAACATCCAAGTCCAGCATAGGGTGATGAACGTGCACCCAAGAAAGGGCGAGCTTGGCACCTTCCACGAGCTGAGGTTTCACAAAGTGGTAAATCCTCTCGCCTTGCCGAAATTTCGCCATCAAATCGGCAATACCCTGAGGCTGAGGATCCTCAGGAAAGATGGCATTATATAAATTCCTCCACCTCAAACACATGATCCTAGAGCAGGGCTAACGAGTACGCATGGTGATGGTCAGTCCAGAAATCACTGCTGATAACTTGGAAGGCTGCCATTAGATCATTCATACGGGTGCATAGGCGCTGGGTTTCCTCCCTCTCGCATAATTGAATACCTGAAAGAAAAGAAGAGGGTCAAACTTCCACGACTAACAAGCAAAGCTGGGGGGCTCCATGAAATACTTACAAAGCATCTTTTCGCTAGCCCTGGAGATTTTTTCTAAAAGATAGGCCTCGCGATCCAACGCTTTGCGTATTTTGGACTGCAACACATCCACCATTGCCTGGACAGTTCGAAGGTTGCCTTCCAGCCATTTTAAACATTCAATCTTTTATGCATACAATGGTGGATCCACAAAGAAAACAACAACAAACTCGGATGTGCCTGCACCGGAAGAAGATGATTCACATCTGAAGCTTGGATGGACCCATAGGGGATAACCGAATCAAGTAATATCTGACAGGACAAACGAAAAGTGCAAGAATTTCAGTAAACCAGACAATTTGCATAATGGCAATAGACACATCATATATACATACAAACCATTTGTTTCTCGGAAAAAGGAGTAATTCAGCAAATGAGACCAGGTTCATTACAAGTAAAGAAAATAAAAGGGAGGTTTCTACAACTATAAGACAGCTATGAGGCAGATTTCTCTGCTGACAAGGTAGCACTAGCTGACGGGGCATCAACCGAAGGAGGGATAACTGGAGTAGTGCTCCTAGAAGGAACTCTAGTCGAAGGATGAGCGGCAGTTTTTTATGGATTTGTGCCTGTACCTAGAAGAAGCTGCAAGTACCTATTATCCCTCTTAATATAGGCCTTAAGGTTAATGACTTTGCCATCATCGGTGACTGGAATAGAGGAGCTAACCTTCTTCTAGTTGACCTTCTCCCCATGCGCCATTTCCAAAGCTATAGAAGTTTCGGCACCACTCTTGGATTGGACCATACTGTATCCTATCAGCGGGATTGAATCAGCGCCGAAGACATCAACACGGTCATTCAGATTAGTCGACACCTACTTTGATGGAAAAATTTCCAGCTCTTGAAGGCGTGGCACGAACGGATCAAAAGATTGCACCCACGGAGACTATTCGCCTCCAGAGTGCGAACAACAACCGATAAAGGGTCAACCCTCTTGTCCTCATCCAGCGTTAAAGATCAGCCGGTAAGCTCTATAACATAGATATTTGCAATAAAGAACAAGAACCAAAGGAAAATAAAAAACAAAGTAAGAAAGATTGAGAAAGAAAACTCACGGATCAGAGAAGTGTTGATGACCTCCAATCGCTTCCTGAGATTCCCATCTTGTTCAGCGACAACATTAGCCTGCTTCTCCTTTTTTCTCAGCATTAGCTTTAGCTTTTTGCCTGGCCTCCTCCAACGCCTCCTCAGTGACCCGCAATTTGGCCTCCAAATCCTTGGCACGCCTTAATGCCTCGTCCCGAGCAATCCCGGATTCCTTGGCAGCGGCTGCATATTCAGAATAAACAAAAAGTCAATAGAAATTAGTAAAGGACAACTTTGTCGGGTGATAGCACAAACACTTAAACTCCTTGGCTTCATCGCGGATCTTGATAAAGCGAGAGGCCATGTTGACCATCTTGCGCATCAGCGGCTGAAGCACAAAGAGCAGATTATCAGGATATTAAGATTAGAAAAGAGACAAGCCATAAGAAATAAAGCATTGGAAACCATACTTACATCCTGCATATCAACCTCGATGGGGTCTTCAGATATCGCCACACCCTTTCCCGCAATTTTTCTTCTTTTTTGCAGCATCGGTCTTGGTGAAGTAACATAATCTTTTGGGAGTGGGTTTTCTGCAGGCGATTCATGTGTTTTGTCCGGATCCCCGATAGCATAGGCAACTTGGCAGGAAGAGGAGCGACAGAAGCACCAGGAGACAAGGGAGGATCTTATTCATCATCACTATAGAAGTAGGATGAAGATTTCCCATATTTAGCAAAGACAAAGTCAACACAAAAGACAAATAAAAGAAAGAGCGACACTTACGAGGAAACATTTTGCATCATACAAAAAAGATTCATCTAGGGAGAAGCCGAAGAGATAGGAGCAACCAATGGTGGTTTCGAACCCGTCGAATCATCGGAGTCTGTGATGGTTTCGATGGACTCAAAACGCTTGCTTTTCTTGGCAGCAGGTACCCTTTGGAAATCCCAGGACCGAGCCAAAGCAACAGAATGGGTATCTGAAGAAGGCTCAGCAATAGATGCCTCCTCTTCTTCATCAGGTGTAGTTCCAGCTCCGGTGAATTCTTCAGATAAGGAGGCACTAGCTAGCAGCTCACCATTCTCTCGGAGGGGAGGAAGTGTAGATAGAGGATCATAATCCTACACCATAAGGAGACAGAATAAGGCGACAAAATATTATACCATATAAAGGATGACAAAGAACACTCACATCTGGGAGAAGATTCTTCTTGCCAAAGGGTTCCACCCGACAATCTGAAGGAACTGGACTTTTCTTTGTCAGCGTGGTAAATGAGCAAACCCTTTTCTAATAAATATGGAGGGGGAGGCTATCTGGTGAAATCCTCATAGGATCCTTCTTGCCGGTATAAGTCCACATGCCGGATAACCTCGCTTGGATAGGTTGGATGCGCATCTGGATGAAGTAGGAAAAAATCTGTAAAAACAGATAGCTCCTTGCCAACTTCAGTGTGCAACTTTTCAGGTCACGTCAGCAAAGGCTTGATTTCATACATTTCTTCGGGAGTAGCGTGCTAGTACCATGTGTCAAGACTTCAGCAAGTTTTCTTAGGGTCAAAAGGGGCCAATCTGGAGGTATGTCCCTCGCTTTTCTGGTCCTTAATATAAAACCACTTGGTTTTCCATCCTTGAATCCGAAATTTTGAAGTCAAAATAATCAACTTTGAGACAAACGGATAATATAGCACCCCTGACATCATGGACAACTTTGTCGGAGGCGTTACAACAAACATAGAAGAACTACTTCCACATGCCTCAATGGGGATGAATCTCGAGGAAGCATTCGCAAAGAGTGATGAAGCATGCAACATGAAGAATAGAGTTTGGTGTGAGCTGGTAAAGTTGCACGCTATAGACAAAGAGAAAACTATGGAGAAACTTGTGAACAGGGAGGGAAAGGCTGTGATAGAGGAAGGAGAGAAACATTAACCGCCACCCAAGCTTAGGAACTGGAATTGCTTCATCCCCGGGAAGTTTGAAGGTGCCCGCATCAAGGAGGCAGTAGTTGCGAGCCTCCCGCAGATCTTGCTGAGAGCACTTGGTGGGGGCCCATCCGATGACTCTCTTCCTCATCGCCTTGGCGGTAGCCGCAGAAGTCCCGACCTTGGACTTACCCATGGCAGATATCACCGGGAGGAGGAAAGTGTGCAAGGAGAGAGGAACAAGCAAGAATAGAGAGTGCAGGTGCGACACCAGGAAGAAGAAAACTATGCAGCAAGGAGGAATAGTGAAAACAATAAAGGGATTTTACCCTAGTTTATAAGGGAAGGGAACATGAAGCTCAGCCGTTAGATAAGGGCAATGAAACGCCAAGACATAGAGGATGAAGACATGTGGCAATGATTTGCAAAAGAATAAAATTGTGTGCAGTTACTGCCATGGTAAACACAGAGGAAATCCGCATGGTGCCTCGATTCTCACGCGTAAAGGGGGTCATGTGGTCAAAAATCACCGCTGATGCACCATTTAAGCATCATTATTACTGCAACATGGGCCCACCATCATAAAGTCCCATCGGGACTCATTTCTGAAAAACTATGACACGATACCTTCGTCAGCAATGATGTCATGAATAGCCAGAGATTGAAGAAATATTCTAGTACATTAAACCAATTGTTTGATAGTAAATACTCGGGTTTATACTTCGAGCCTATGTTCAGATAAAAGCATCTGAACACAGCCTCGGGGCTACTCCCATCGGGAGCGCTAGTCGCACACCCGCTTTATTTTTTGAATTTGAAAATTTTCTTGTCAAAGGCTTCATGCTTGTGAGCCTATGTTCTGATGAAATCATCTGAACATAGCCTCGGGGGCTACACCCATCGGGAGCACTAGTCGCGCACCCGATAGAAATAGTATAGTCTAGCAGGACCCAAAAGAGCATTATCTCCGTGCATTGAAGGTACATCCGAGAAATGAAAAGTTCTAAGCAAAGTTAAGCAACATAGAAAACTATGGGTTTTACATATTTGTGCCCATAGATGGCTACTCCCATCGGGAGCGCCCATACAGCATCCATGAAAACAAGAAACTTTAGCCATTCCAACAGCCAAACAAGACAGTTGATAAAACTCAGAAAAACCTCGAACTGCACCCAACGCGATAAAAGTCAGAATGTCGTGTCCATGACGTGAAGGTAAGACCCCAAGATTCGTCTTATGTGGCCTGGTATACACACCTGAATGCACTCTGCCAGTAAATTATCTGTATCAACAATATGACGAAAAATCCTGATGGACACATTGGGTACCCAAAACAATAGCACTAGAACTCAGTATTCGATAAGACCTCAACGGCTCGAACTGGATTGTGCCAGAAAATACTGAGTTCGGGCCTGGGGACTTGAATTTGATGTAGGTTCACAGTGTTTTTGCCCAGGAGTAATTAACTGATTCCCGATCCATTGGATAAATTAGACCCGTCGTTCTACATCCCTACGGCAGTTAAACTAAAAAGTACATTACAAAGAAAACCCTGCCTCACATTTTCTTTGTGACTCAACCTGAATCTACGATTCAGATGGGGTCCCGGGGGCTACTGACATATGTATGATTACCCGGGTTATTGTTATTTGTTAGCCTAGGCTTACAACCCGCAAGGCCTAGGAAAGAACCAAGGAAGGTGAAAGGATAGAGATGTCGCCTAGAGGGGGGAGGTGAATAGGCAATTTCAAAAATATTATGGTTTTGGCTTGATAGAATGTGGAATTAAACTAATGTTTATTTTACAAGCACAAAACCTATATACACTAGGCTCAACTAAGTGCACCAACAATAAGTTAAGCTAAGCAAGATAGCACAAGATAAATATACCACAAGTAATAAGCATGATATAAGTACTTCAAGCACGATGGCTGTCACAAGGAAAGTAAGCTCGGGTATAGAGATAACCGATGCACGCGGAGACGAAGATGTATTCCCGTGTTCCCTTACAAGAAGGTATGTCACGTTGGAGAGGTGTGGGATTCCACGAAGGATTTCCCAATGCCACGAAGGCTCATCTTCTTCTCCGAGTCTATCCCACGAAGGAATATGCCCTTTACTTATGGCTAGCTTTTCCTCCACTCCGGAGATGGCAAGCTCCACAACCACTTCACAAGCTCCATGAAGGACAAGCCCGGGTCTCTTCACAATCTTCCACGAAGAGGACACCACAACACCAACCGCCAAGCCAAGTAGGAGGTCATGCTCCAAGAGTAATAAGCTCATGATCTCTCACTCGAACAAATCGTAATGGAGAGCTCAACACTTATGCAAGAATGTAAAGCAAGAATACCAAGGGTGCTCAAATCCTTCACTCTCAAATCCCACCCAAGCAACAAGTGATAGGAGGGAATTAGAGAGGAAGAACAATGGTGGAAGTCAACCAATGACTTTAGGATCTACATCCAAAGGGTTCCCCTCACTTAGAGGTAGAATTGATTGGTGGGGATTGTAGATCTAGATCTTCTCTTCCAAAGCCCTCAAAAAGATGCAAGAATCATAGGAGGGGAGGGAGAGTAAGAAAGCTAAAGAGGTTCAAAAATGGAGGTCAGTTTCGTGGTCAAGAACCCCCAAAAATGTTGGGGGAAAACCCCCTTTTTTAGGGGAAAGCAATTATGGCCGTTGGGAGGAAACCTGCGAAAACTCGGCTTGAAGTTTAGTTGGACCAGCCCCAGGACCGGGAAACTTGGTCCCCAGGTCGGTGGACCGGTCTAGAAACCAGAAAAGGTCTGTTTACCAACTCAAAATAGACTCGGTCACAAAAACCGGAAAAACCGGTTTCAGATCCGGTCTACCGGTGCTAGCGCCGGACCGTCTGGTGTGGGAGTCAGTTGGACCGTATCCACAACCGGGATGAAACATACTTCACAAAAAACGTAATAACCTTTGCATCCAGACTCTGATTTCGATGATCTTGGGATTGTTTGGACAAGGACAACAAGCTCTACAAGATGGTGCATAAAACCATCATAGTCCAAAAAAGTAGGGTAGAACCAAATGAAGAAAGGTATGAAGCCTCCCTATGAGAAGAACCGTTAAACCTTCAAACACGAAAACGTCATAGAAGATGCATACGAATTCCGTTCTCGATGAGCTTGGGCTTGTTGAAGAGATAGCAACAAGCTCAAGAATCTCACATGGAGAAACACAAAGAAGCAACAAAATAGGAAGATGCAAAGTATGCAAAGGATTGAGCTCCCTAAGACAATATGATCAAGTTACCCAACCGAAAGCCCCTCTTCATAGTGAGGCTATCTATCCTATAACCCGGTCTCTCAATAACCACCTTGATACCGGTAAAAGGAAAAACTAGCTATCGGGGGGATGACCCCCGGGTAGACCAAGACAGGACCAACCAGCTGGCTCCAAGGAGCGCACGCCGCCTGGACCCAGATCAAGGAACCGCAGCCGGGTGGAATTCCCACCCGGTCCATACTCAAGTTTGCCTGACTGGCCCATCTATCCGGGTAGCCAGAAGAACCGACTGGGAGGCCGCTCCTAGCCGGCCGCCTCGAATCCGCTGGACATTGTACGGTGGGGATGACGCTCCTTGCTGAGCGCACCCTTGACCGGACATGCTGGCTAGCCTGGCCGGCGCTACTGGACAACTGCGCCAAAGCTGGAGGCTGAAGAGCAAAGCAAGGGCTGACGAGGAAAGCTCCGGCTTATGCACAAAGAGCCGGCTGATGGATAAAGAGCCGGATGACAAGTAAAGCATGGGTGTTAAGCGCTAAAGCATGGTCCTCCCCTGTACTGGAGGCTTGACTGGACCGGGCCTACCGTTTGGCTCTATCTAGCCGGCCCACTTTGTAAAGCCCGAATCCAAACAGTAAACCCTAGAACCCATCTTGTAAGCTACCTCCTCAACCTGTATATAAAGGGGTATCGCTAGGGTTCTAGGTAGGCTCAAGCAGAAGGAAAATAGACACCAGAAGAAGGACTTAGAGAATTCTTAGCAAGAAGTAGCTAAGGAAACAACCGAAGGAGGACTTGTATTGTGCATTCACCCCCTTTGATAGTAGATCCTTGCAGGAGTAGGAGTTTTACCTCGCCAAGAGGGCTCCGAACCTGGGTACATCGCTGTGTTCACAGTATCTGTGCCCAACCCGTTGCGTGTAGCCACCAATAGCAACCTGAGTCTCCCCTTCAAGCCATCTCCGATGGCACTGCCGTGTTCCGCACTACGACAGTTGGCGCCCACCTTGGGGCAAGCGCTTCGGCTGGGATCATCTTTCGCACGGGACTTCCACTCGTTGCCGGTGAGCGAGTAGCCTCTGGCCTCGTCCTTACCCTCGGCTCCTATGACTGCGTCCTCGACAACGCGTCCTGCTTCGCTGGGGGAACTTTCCCAAGTGGAGGCTCCATCATGCGCTTCAGCGAGCACCTCGTCTACGTCGTCACCATCCCTGAGGCCTTCCCTCGTGAGGTCGTCACCATCTTCGGGGCACCCCTGGCTTCTCTGCCTCATGCACCGCCGGTGGCAGCGCCGAGGTCATGATGGCAAGCTCGGTGGAGAACCGCCGCCCACCTTTGGAGCGCAACGTGGACAGCCGCGCCACAAACTCACGCCTCCCGAACCTAGACTTGATCAACTCGTACATCGAGCACCTCCTCAACCCCATCACCCCCATCGAGGTGGATCTAGCTGTAGCTGCGGTAACCCTGGAAACTACGCGCCAGAACCTTCTGGAGGAAGCCAACAAGGTGGCGGCCGCCCAGCGGCGGATGAACGCCACCATGAGGGAGTACAACATCATGCACGGCTTTGCGCGCCTACCTGGCACCAGCCGGTTGGCTCAACCGCCAGGCCGGAACCTCGGCTCGGAGATGGATCGTGCTGCCGATCCGCGCACACCCACGGTTCAGCCGGTCTACAGCACCCCCGACAAAAATATGAGCGCCGTGGAGGCGGCAGTCGTAGAACTCAGCCACCTGGAGGGCGAGGAGCTGCTCCGCCAGCAAGCATGCGTCCAACTCCTCATGGTCATGGCGAACAAGCAGCATGCCGAGGCAGAACTCAGCATGGCTGGCAACAGCAGAACCCAGCCGGCTTGCCGGATGGAGGACCCGGCTGCGGGCGGCAGCAAGGAATCTTCCCCAAACGGAGCAAGACAAAGCAACCGCCCACGCGGTGGATCTGCAGGCCGTGGGCACAACGCTCGCGACACGGCAGCTGTTACCAGCAAAAATTGCGAGCCGACTGATGAAGCCGGAAAAGGCCAAGCGCTCCCCAAGTCCCGCCTATCTGGCCGACTGGGACCGCTCGAGCCAGATGAACAACAAGATGCGCGTGCGCGAATCGACCTGCTAGTCCAATCACGCACGCTGGAGGAAGAAAGTCCAGCCGAACCAAGATGTTTTGGACCGCGCATCCGGAACGAACCGTTTCCAAAGGGATTTTCGCTCCCAAGGGATACGCTAAAGTACAATGGCTCGGTCAAGCCAGAAGACTGGCTAGTGGACTATACCACCGCCGTGGGCATCGCCAATGGCAACCGCCAGGTAGCAGTACGCTACGCCCCTCTCATGCACCTCGACTCGGCCAGGACATGGATAAACAGTCTCCTCGACAACAGCATCAACGCTTCGATCGATTTCGAGCAGGCTTTCGTTCGCAACTTCACTCGCACCTACAAGCACCCAGGCCGGCCTGGCGAGCTCGCTCTCTGTGTGCAGGGCCCGGATGAATCTGATCGCTCCTACATCACTCGATGGACGAGCATGCACAACTCCTGTGAGGGCGTACACGAGCACCAGGTGGTTGATTTCTTCATCAACGGCTGTAGAGACGGCACTATGCTCAAGCATAAGCTTCGCCAGGTGGAATCCACAACCATGTCACAGACCATGGCCATCGCGGACAAGTACGCCACGACCGACACGGCGATGAAACGATCCGTCCGGGTGGACGACCAAGGGCAAATAATCATCGACGTCGCTGTAGATTGGCGCCAGCCGAAAGGGAATGGGCACAATTCCAAGCGGCACGACAACTGCCACGGCAAGAGAAAGGACGACCATCTGGATAACCAATATGGCTCCAAGCAGGTGGCAGCAGTGCAGGAGGATCCGGCTATTGGCGGAAGCCAGAGACAGAAGCATGATGACCGGCCTCCAAGGCCCAAGTACACTATTGAGTGCATGCTTGATGGACCATGCAAGTTCCACAGCGGGGGCAACAAGCCAGCGATGCACACGACACGCCAGTGCACCTGGACGAAGAAGATGGCGGAGATCGCTGGCGCACCGGCTGGACAGGCGCCACCTCCTCCAGCCGGCAGGCCACCAGGCGATCGCAACAACCAACATCGAAGGGAGGACGACTGCAACAACTACCCTCGCCAGGTGGGAAATTACCACATCTTCACCACGGAGCCGGATACCAAGCACAACAAAAGGCGCCGTGATAGGGAAGTGAATGCAATTGTTCCTCCCGTCCCCCAGTACCTCAACTGGTCGGAGCAAGAAGTCGCATGGAGCCGGAAGGACCAGCTGATGGGTTCGTAGCATGGAAAACAAAAAATTTCTACCGCAAGAACGAACAAAACCTAGATCTAATCTAGATAAAAGCCAAGATCTAATCTATTAGACATGAGCAACGAGATAGATGGGAACTAACCCTCGTAGATCCGAAAGCGTTAACGAGATTAGATCTCGTGGTTGATGTAGTCGATCACTTGCCGATCTCAAGATCGTGTGGACGATCCTTCCGGCGTCGCGTTCCAGCAGCGCTTCTGCCCTCGGTTAAGTAGACGATCCTTCCGGCGCCACGTTTCGGCAGCGCTTCCGCAGTCGGTCACACGTGCGGAGTCGAAGCAGACCTTCCTCTCCCCGTTCCAGCGAGCAGCGGAGGTAGTAGATCTTCTCCACAGAATCCCAGCAGCACGACGGCGTGGTGGTGGTGGTGGAGTAGAGAATTCTGCAGGGCTTCGCCTATGCCTGTGCAGAAGATGGTGGAGGAGAGAGGCGGCAGAGATTGGGTGTTATGGGAGCAGAGGAGGAGGGGGCGCCCCTGCCCCTCTATTTAAAGAGGGGAGGCGCCTAGGGAGGGGGAGTCCTTGTAGGACTCCCCTCCCTCTCTAGGCCGGCGGATTGGAGGTGGGGGGAGGAGTCCTCCTCCCCCACGAATCCGTATCTTGACCCACCAGGACTCCTTGATCCTTATCTTGATTTTCAAGCAAACTCCAAGATATCTTCTAGAACCTTCCGGAACATTCCGAAACCTTCTAGAATCCTCGTACAAACACTCCGGAACATTTCCTAACTCATAAAATGATCTCCTATATATGAATCTTATTCTCCAGACCATTCCGGATCTCCTCGTTATGTCCCGAATCCAATCCGAGACTCTGAACAACATTCGGTCTCCAACGCATATTCCATATCTACTTAAAAACAACTTCGAACCTTAAGTGTGTCACCCTACGGTTCGTGAATATGTAGACATGATAGAGACACATCTCCTATTAATAACCATCAGCGGGACCTGGAGATCCATAATGGCTCCCACATACTCAACGATGACTTTGCGATCGATTGAACCATTTACATACAAAACTAATTCCCTTTGTCTCGCGATACTATACTTATCCGAGGTTTGATCGTCGGTATCTCCATACCTAGTTCTACCTCGTTACTGATAAGTACTCTTTACTCGTTCCGTGATATGTCATCTCTTGTGACCCAGTCACATGCTTGCAAGCTAACTAGATGACATTCCACCGAGAGGGCCCAGAGCATATCTATCCGTCATATGGATGGACAAATCCCAATCTTGGTTCATGCGCTTCAACACATACTTTCAGAATACCCAATGACTTTTATAACCACCCAGTTACGAAGCGGCATTTGATGTCATCAAAGTATCCATCCGGTGATGGTGATTAACATAACCTCATGGTCGAAGGAATAGGTTACTATGTATTTGAAAGCTTACAGCAATACGAACTTAATAACTTGATCTTATGCCACGCTTATTATGGGTGTGTGTCCATCACATCATTCTCCGAATGATATAACCTTGTTATTAATCACATCCTAATGTCCATGATCAGGAAACCATGATCATCAATTAATCAACAAGCTAGTTTAATAAGAGGCTTACTAGGGACTTTCTTATGTTTACAAAACACACAAGTATTAGTGTTTCCTAATAATACAATTATAGCATGTGATGTAAACATTCATCATAAACACAAAGATATAATAATAATCACTTTTATTATTGCCTCTTGGGCATATATCCAACACCATCCGGCTGAGCTGCCTCACGCAGGCACCTACGCGATGGTTCTGGATCCTATCATTGTCTCCCAGAAGCATTCTTGCAGATTCTCCCGCGTCCTCGTTGATGGAGGGAGCAGCATCAACCTCCTGTACCGCAGCTCGCTCGACCGGCTCGGTATCAGTGAGTCGCAGCTGGAGCCGTCAAGCACCTCCTTCCACGGAGCCGTCCCCAGCCCTTCGCACTCCCCCATGAGAAAAATCCGGCTGGACGTCATCTTCGGCATGGAGGACAACTTCCACCGCGAGCCCATCTGGTTCGAGGTGGTCAACCTCTGCAGCACGTACCATGCAATACTGGGGCGCCCAACGCTCACCAAGTTCATGGCAGTGCCACATTACGCCTACCTCAAGATGAAGCTGCCAGGGCCCAAAGGGGTCATCACCGTGGCCGGCTTCTACAGGCGGTCTGTGGAATGCGCCACAGATGGGTCCAAGATAGCTGAAGCCATGATCATCACGGAAGAAAAACACATAATCATGCAGAACGTGGCGGCCCTGCAGAAGGACATGCCGGCTGGCGAGCGCAAGCCGGCTAGAGAGGCACAATTCAAGCCATCCAAGGGCACGAGGAAGATCCTATTGAACGAGGCCGAGCCGGACAAGTTTGTCCTGGTCGGGGACGGCCTTGATAGCAAATAGGAAAGCACGCTCGTCGACTTCCTCTGTGAGAATCGGGATATCTTCGCATGGTCCCCCAAGGACATGCCAGGTGTTCCGAGGGAGCTCACCAAGCACTCTTTACATGTCAAGCCAGATGCAAAACCGGTCAAACAGTCACTATGCCGCTTCGCGGAAGGAAAAAGAAGGACAATTGGGGAAAAGATCACCCGGCTGCTCGCAGCTGGATTCGTCATGGAAGTTTTCCACCCGGAATGGCTGGCAAACCTAGTACTAGTGCTGAAGAAGAACAAGACTTGGCGCATGTGTGTTGACTACACCAGTCTGAACAAAGCATGCACCAAGGATCCATTCGCCCTGCCATGGATAGACCAAGTGATCGATTCCACGGTCGGCTGCGGGTTGTTGTCATTTCTGGACGCATATTCCGGCTACCATCAGATCCGACTAAACCCCGTTGATCAAATAAAGACATCATTCATCACTTTGTACGGAGCCTACTGCTACACCACAATGCCATTCGGATTGAAGAATGCTGGAGCAACATACCAACGCTGCATGTAGAAGTGCTTGCAGACTCAGATTGGCAGAAACGTACACGCCTACGTCGACGATGTGGTAGTCAAGACCAAGGAGCGCCAGCCACTCCTTGAGGACCGGAAGCAAACATTCACTAACCTCCGCCGATTCCAGATGAAGATGAACCCGGAGAAGTGCGTGTTCAGCGTCCTAGCCGGTCAGCTACTTGGTTTTCTCATATCCGAGCGAGGAATCGAGGCGAACCCGGAGAAGATCGGTGCAATCGAGCGCATGCAGCCACCCAAGAACTTGAGAGACATCCATAGGTTCACCGGCTTCTTGGATTCCCTCAGCCGGTTCATCAGCCGACTGGGCGAGAAAGCACTCCCACTATACTAGCTCATGAAGAAAATGGACAAGTTCATCTGGACATCGTAGGCGGATGAAGCTTTCCATGACCTCAAGCGCATGCTCACCTCACCACCAATCCTGGCATCACCAGCAGCAAAGGAACCCATGTTGATGTACATTGCAGTGACAAACAGGGTCGTCAGTGTGGTGTTGGTAGTGGAGAGGCCGGAAGAAGGAAAGGCGCAGCCGGTGCAATGACCGGTGTACTACCTGAGCAAGGT
This sequence comes from Avena eriantha, assembly GCA_910589775.1. Classification (NCBI taxonomy): domain Eukaryota; kingdom Viridiplantae; phylum Streptophyta; class Magnoliopsida; order Poales; family Poaceae; genus Avena; species Avena eriantha. The sequence continues at coordinate 132,656,719 of OU342744.1, read as the reverse complement.
ACTCTCGCTCTCGAAGCAGAACTACCCTCATTACCAGAAGCTGGTGTATGGCGTGTACATGGACGCCAAGAAACTGAAGCACTACTTCCAAGAACACTCCATCCGGGTGGTGGCGCTAGCGCCACTTGCGGAGATCATCGGCAACAAAGACGCCACAGGTCGGGTGGCGAAATGGGCCATAGAGCTCGCTGCCCACAACATACAGTACGAGCCAAGAATGGCGATCAAGTCTCAGGCCTTGACAGATTTCCTCGTCGATTGGGCAGAAACACAGTACCTGCCGCCTTGCCCTGACTCCACGCATTGGAAGCTACATTTCGACGGCTCCAAGATGTATGGAGGTCTCAGAGCCGGAGTGGTCATCACCTCTCCAAAAGGAGACTGGCTGGAATACGTGCTATAGATCCACTTCTACGCGTCCAACAATATCGCTGAGTATGAAGCGCTCGTCCACGACCTCAAGATGGCAAAGGAAATAGGCATACGGCGCATCCTATGCTTTGGCGATTCTGATTTGGTGGTGCAGAAAGTGTCAGGCGACTAGGACGCCAGAGATGCAAACATGGCTCTATACCATTTCTTCGTGCAGCAGCTATGTGCATGTTTCGAAGGATGCGAGTTTCACCATGTTTCCAGAATAAACAACAAGGCCGCAGACATGCTCGCCCACATCGGGTCAACAAGACAACCAATTCCGCCTGGAGTTTCCCTTGAGCACCTGCGCAAGACATCAATCACACCATCTCCCGAATCTGACTCCATCATATTGGACGCGGACCCAGGGACTGCCGGCTCCAAGACCTCCGCGATGGCTGCAGCACACTTGGGGACTGCCTCGCCGCACCCGGGGACTGCCGGCTCCAAGACCTCCGCGACAGCTGCAGCACACCCGGGGACTACCTTGCCGCACCTGGGGACTGCCGCCTTCAAGACCTCCACGACGGCTGCAGCACACCCAGGGACTACCTCGCCGCACCCTGGGACTGCCGGTTCCAAGACCTCCGCGACGGCTGCAACACACCCGGGGACTGCCTCGCCACACCCGGGGACTACCGGCTCCAAGACCTCCACGACGGCTGCACCGCACCTAGGGACTGCCTCGCCGCACCCTAGGACTGCCGCCTCCAAGACCTCCGCGACGGCTGCAGCACACCCGGGGACTTCCTCGTCGCACCCGGGGACTTCCGGCTCCAAGACCTTCGCGACGGCTGCAGCACACCCGGGGACTGCCGGCTCCAAGACCTCCGCGACGGCTGCACCGCACTCGGGAACTGCTCCTACGCACCCGGGGACTGCCGCCTCCAGCGTAGAAGCTGCCGGCTCCGCCGGAGGACCTGGACGACCTCCGGACGAGCCCGACCCGGCCATATAGGCAGAAGTGAATCTGCTAATGCAAGCCTTATGCGCCATCCGGGAAACACCAACATGGGCCAAGCAGTTCATGGATTTCCTAGCCAACGGAGAGCTACCTGAAGAGGAGGTGCAGGCAAGACAGATCAAGCGCAGGGACAGCGCATACACCATCATCAAAAACGAGCTCTACAAGCGAAGCGTTGGTGGCATCTATCAATGATGTGTGGGCCAAGAGGAAGGAATCCGCCTGCTGGTCGACATCCACCAGGGCGAGTACGGACATCACGCATCGTTACGAGCCATAGTGGAAAAGGCTTTCCGCCATGGGTTCTACTGGCCCACAACACTAGAAGATGCTGAGCAGATTGTCAAGGCATGCAATGGTTGTCAGCGGTTCAGCCAGCAGAAACACACTCCGTCTGCAGCACTCAAGACTATTCCAATCACCTGGTCGTTCACCGTCTGGGGGCTGGACATGGTTGGCCCTTTCAAAATGGCCAGATCCGGCATGACCCACTTGCTGGTGGCGGTGGACAAGTTCACCAAGTGGATAGAGGCAAAGCCAATAAAGAAGCTGGATGGGCCAACAGTGGTCAAGTTCTTCACATACATAATCACACGCTTTGGCTACCCCAACAGCATCATAACCAACAACGGAACAAATTTCGCCAAGGGAGCTTTCGCACGATTCTGCGGAGATAAGGGCATCCGCCTGGACCTCGCATCTGTGGCACACCCCTAGTCCAACAGGCAGTGCAAACGAGCAAATGGTCTGGTCCTAGCCGGAATCAAGCCCCGGCTGATCGAACCACTAATGAGATCTCCCGGCTGCTGGATTGAGGAGCTGCTGGCTGTACTCTGGAGCCTGCACACAACACCAAACCGGTCCACCGGCTACACCCCCTTCTTCCTCGTTTACGGGGCAGAGGCGGTTCTATCCACTGACATCGAGTTCGACGCACCCCGCAAACTGCTCTACACAGAACATCAGGCCAAAGAAGCATGGGAAGACAGTGTCAATCTCTTGGAGGAAGCCCGCGAACTGGCCTTGTCCAGGTCAACCATCTACCAGCAGAACCTGCGCCGCTACCACGCCAGCCGGATACGGAGCGTTTCGTTCCGCGAGGACGATCTGGTGCTAAGGCTGGTCCAAGACACCAAGGGGATGCACAAGCTGTCTCCATCTTGGGAGGGCCCATTCATAATCAGCCGGGCACTTCAGAACAACTCGTACTACCTCATCGATGCCCGCAAGCTGGAAAAGAACAGGATGGACCGCTCAGGCGAAGAAACTAAACGCCCATGGAATGCAAGCCTGCTCCGCCCCTTTTACACTTGAACAAGAAGTGTATGTACCTTACCTTCATGTAATGAACAAGCATAGGAGCCTCGACATAGTCTCGGGGACTCCGCAATAAAATAAGCAAGTCATGCTGCACAAGTTGGCTTTTCTGGCTGCATTACTCTAACCCGGAGCCGGCGATCCGCCTCGGGGACTCACCGGTTGGCCTAGATGGCCGCGCAATCCACGTGGCAAAGTACTGTACGCGGTTCCTAAGGCTTCCTCTTCGGTTCTGGCTGCAGACCGCAAGCCAACTGACAGATCCGGCAAGAGCAGAACGCTCAAAGGCCCTTACATGAAAATGCCAAGAGGAAAACAAAAATGTCTAGACGACCCAGATGCGCTCGCTCGCTCAAAGGCAATGACCCAAACCCAAAGTATCATGCAGTATGCCTACCAAGCTACCCCTTTGACTCCGGCTAAAAGCCAGCAAGGGAACAACACTGAAATTGGCCAATGCTCACTGAGAAAAGGGCAAAGACATTGAACTTGTGCGAAACAACAAAAATCTAAAAACTAGTTCATCTAAGATTACAATTTGGACTTGCATATGTTTAACCAGGCAAACAACTTGTTTGTTTCTATGTTTACATGAGCCAAAGTTCAACGACGAGCACCACCAAGGCAGAGGCAGAGAGCTTCCAGGCGGTAGCAGAGCAGGTCAAGGAGCTTCGACCCGACTGTATTCTCCAGCCGGCCCGAACTTCAGGGACTACACCCTGTGGGTGCGCTTGCACACCCCCACATAGAAACCTGCAAAACAAAGAGCATAAAGGAGATTCGACCCGACTGCATTCTCCAGCCGGCCCGAACCTCGGGTACTACACCCTATGGGTGCGCTTGCGCGCCCCCACAAAGAAGAAGGCATGCAGAAGATGCAAAACAGAAAGTGCAAATAGAAGAGCACGAGCAAATAAGATAAAGGGAGGTGATGCTCCCACAGAAGTTCAGTATGTCACAGATGGACAATTGTTCACACGGCACACATAAAAGGCATTTTTTTCAAAGTCACAAATACTCCCGGCATACTGGGGATCAGATTCACTGAGGGGTAGAAGGGCCGAAGGCGTCAGCTGGGGCGTGGCTGCAGGAGGCGACGTCCGTCGAGGCGGTCTACGGCATAGCCGTAGCTTCGGTGCGTGCCGCATCCGGACTGTGGAAGTACCGCTGCATGCTGGCTGGATCGCTGAAGTCCCTGTCCAGCGCGACGTAGCTCCCGATCATCACAACACAGGAGCGGATGTCGGGGACGTTAGCGCGGAGCTGGTCATAGCTGGTCCCTCGGCGGAATCCATGGGAAAGGCTCCGCATATCCACGTCAGGGTACCAGGACATAAGCAGCACTAGCACCATCTCCGCGCCACCTCGAGCCGCCCACTCCTAGGCCACGTAATTAGCTCCGGGGCACCCCAGAGACGCTCAGCCAGGACATCCATGGTGGCAGGTGGGATGGCCTCGAGCCAGACATAGTCAAAGACCTCGAGGGCGGCAGCGCGGAGCTTGTTTGCCTCCTCGCTGACGACCGTCACCAGCTCCCCCGGATGGAGATCCCGTTCCGGATCCATCTCGGGAATCCGGCCCAGCACCTGATCTGTTGCCTCAGGATACTGAGCTGTAGCCAGAAAAGAGGGCAACGATCAATATCGACCGCAAAGAGCAAATCCGCAAAAGGGGCTCAAGTCAAAAGCACTTACTGACAATGATCTCAGCGATCTAGCAGAGCTCCAACAACGCCGCCACTTCCTTGGCCTTGGAGGACTTGAGGGCGACCGCCTGGGTGGCAGAAAGCCCCTCCAGGTTCTTCAGCGCGTCGGTCCGGGCGTCCGCGACCTTTTTGGCCCTACTAGTCTTGATCTCCATCTGCTGCTGTTGTGCAGTCAGCTTGGCGATCTGGTCCTGGCGGGTCTTGTTGGCCTCCTCCAGCTGGGCGACCTCATCCTTTAGCCGGGCCACCTCGCGGTCCCGGTCCACCAGCAGAGCTGCAGGAGGGTCACCAATACTCAACAATAAGCGCGAGAAATCTCGCAATTGGGAAGATACAGCAGAGCGAGCGATCTTACGGCCCAGGTCCCGCGAGGTCTTGGCGGCATCGGTGAGAGCCCTCTGTGCAAGAAAGGAGAGATAAGAACCAAGAGAAACAACTACGTCGTGAGACGATGACAAAACAACAAGATTGGCAACAGAGCACATACCTAAATAGAAGCCCCCAGCGTCCTGGCTTGGTCGAGCCCCTGCTCCAGCGCCACCACCAGCTAGTAGATCTGGCCAATAGCCAGCGGCACCGCCTCCGAAAACTGTGCCAGAAGGGCGTCCGACGGTGGCGTGGTGCGTGCCGGCGTCCAGCCGGTGACCTGGAGGTCGTCGTCGCTCACCGTAGCCGCGTAGGGCCCAACCTCCGGCTGGACAGGAGCAGCCGGCGGTGGCACCTCCACCGGCTCCTCCACCCGGTAGGCGTTGGAGTCAGCACCCACCGCCGAGGTGGTTGGAGGGACGGCCACACCGGCATGCCCAAATGACAAACCCCCGCAAGCCGGGAGACAGCCCCCGCCCGGTGAAGCATCGCGGGCTCAGCCGGTGGCACCACATCCGTCGCTGCCGCCTCGGGGCCCGGAGCCGGCGTAGGCTCTAGAGCCGAAGCCGGAGCAGATTCGGATGTCGGAGCCGGGCCGGTGCAGCCTCGGGGGTCGGAGCAGGCACAACCTCGAATGCCGAAGCCGGCGTGGCCTCGGACGCCGGAGCCGGTGCGCTCCCCTCGGCAGCAGGTGGAGGGACGGACGCGGTGGCGACAGTCACGGAGCCGGGCAAGAACATAGCCTTGCTACAGAAACACAAGAAGTGAGCAACAAAAATACAAGTAAGGCAACACCAACACCAAAAGGACAAGAACACCTACCCGACAATGCTCGGCATGACGGGCGCGGCGCGGAGGCGGCGCGACTTCTTGCTGCCACCCGCAGCCGGCGCAACGTTGGTAGGGGCAGCGTGTTTCCCCTGCCCCTGGGAGCGGCAAGCTCTGCCATCTCCACGTCCTCGCCGTGCGCAGCTATCCCAAGGAAAAGCAAAAAGTGAAGATTACAACTACAAGCATGGCAAGTGCAAGCATGACAAAGGCAGGGAACAAATTCTCACTAGGTGGGAACTCGCAGCCCTTGTCGGCCTGCATGGGGAATTGCTCCGCCTCCACAGGTGGAGCCTTCGCCGGACTGAAGTCCGCGGCGAAGTTGGGGAGCTCGGTGTCCCCCATACCGTCCTCCGCTAGCTACGCCATGAAAAGCTACTCAACAAGGGAAGATAAGAGGCACGAAACGGGAGTCCCTTAGGAAAATCCGACCGGTGAAAAGCAAGAAAACACATACCTTCGGTGGCAGCTGGCTGCGATGGTACGGCTGGTAGGAGAACTGCCACTCCTCCAGCGCCTCCTTCGAAATGGTGGCGAGCCATTCGCGGAGAGGTGGCACATCTTGTGCAACCGGTGCTGCAGCGGGAGCACGTGGGTCGCTCTCCAGGATAACAGAATGTCCCGGGCGGTGAGCCGCTCCTTCTCCATGAGGACGGCCAGACGGGTGCCCATCCGGTCGATGTCGCCCTGGGCTCCCAGATGCTGGACGGTCTAGGACTTCCGGCCGGAGGGGACGTTGGCGAAGGCGGGGACCTTGATGAAGTCCACCTCCGTGTTGTTGCGCACGTAGAAGTACGAGCGCTGCCAGAGCTTGACGGTGTCGGGGAGCTCTAGGCAGGGGATGTGCGCTGACAACCGCGGGTAGATGGCGCAGCAGCCCATCTCCGTCAATGGGCCACCCTTCCCCACCACCTACACCTTGAAGTGGAAGAACTTCAAGAAATTCACAGCGTCGGGGGAGACGCCGAGGTACGCCTCGCAGCAAGCCGCGTGATGCGACAACATCGACACCGCGTTGGCTCCGAGGTGGTGAAGCTGCAGATCAAAAGTGATCAGCAACTCCAGGACGAAGCGGCTCAACGGCAGCCCGAGGCCGCGAGCAAAGTGGGTGAGGAAGACGATGGATTCGCCTGGCTAGGGGTGCGACACCCGCTCGACCTCCAGCGCGAGGCGATGCTTCACCACCCACTCCGATAGCAGGAACTTCCCCCACCGATACTTCTTCACATGCTCCTCCGTGACGTAGGAGCCGCACCAGCCACCGGCGACCTTGGGAAGCATATTGCCTGGGAAGGTAGCCATGATGGAGGCGCGGGGTCCTATGGTCGAAGAAGAGGAGCGGCGTCGGCGACCAAAGAACGGTGGCGCAGAAGTGCAGAGGGAGGCTAGAGCGTAAGGAAGAGCAAGGATGACAGGCGCAGGGAGACGAAGTGAGGAACCACCGCTCCTTGCGCACGTATTTATCGGCGAAGGGTAACCGCGCCGGTTTCCCTGCTTCCACGCCACGTGGAAAGCAACTACCCACTACCCCGTGACGGTTCGTGGAAGATCGCTTGCGCCAGCGCCACGCGCGCAAAAGATCCCGCAGGCGTTACTGCGGGAGGCAAAACACTCCCACGATCTCCAAGGAGACACAATGATGGAGGCGTGTGCACGGTTAACAAAAACTGCAGCGGCAGACCTAGAAGTCAAACTGACGCGACGTGCGCCAGAAACGGCAGGCGTTGGTTACGCAAGCACCAACGACAGCAGACTGGCGATCCATCTCCCGGCCGGCTGTGGCAGCCGGTCAAGAAGATCGCCCATCACACCCTGTGGGTGGGTCCATCGGCTCCATAGCCGGTGAACTCCAGCCGAGAAAACAACACATAATCCAAAGCCAGTACAGGACAAAGACTACAAGGCAAAGACTACAAGACAAACGAAAAAGACAAGGCATCTGCATCATCAATCATTTCAAATGAGCACGCAAGAACTTCTCCACAAGGCCAAGTCCTAACGCGCTCTAGGACTAGTGTCGGGGGGATGGCCCCCGAGTAGACCAAGACAGGACCAACCGGCTGGCTCCAAGGAGCGCACGCCACCTGGACCCAGATCAAGGAACCGCAGCCGGGTGGAATTCCCACCCGGTCCATACTCAAGTTTCCCCGGCTGGCCCTTCTAGCCGGGTAGCCAGAAGAACCGGCTGGGAGGCCGCTCCTAGCCGGCCACCCCAGATCCCCTGGACATTGTACGGTGGGGATGACGCTCCTTGTTGAGAGCACCCTTGATCGGATAGGCTGGCTGGCCTGGCCGACGCTACTGGACAACGGCGCCAAAGCTGGAGGCTGACGAGCAAAGCAAGGGCTGACGAGGAAAGCCCTGGCTTACGCACAAAGAGCCGGCTGACGGATAAAGAGCCGAATGACAAGTAAAGCAGGGGTGCTGAGTGCTAAAGCATGGTCCTCCCCTGTACTGGAGGCTTGACTAGACACGGGCCTACCGTTTGGCCTTGTCCAGCCGGCCCACTTTGTAAAGCCCAAATCCAAACAGTAAACCCTAGAACCCATCTTGTAAGCTACCTCCTCAACCTGTATATAAAGGGGGTAGCACTAGGGTTCTAGGTTGGCTCAAACAGAAGGAAAATAGACCCCAGGAGAAGGACTTAGAGAATTCTTAGCAAGAAGTAGCTAAGGAAACAGCTCAAGGAGCACTTGTATTGGGCATTCGCCCCCTTTGATAGTAGATCCTTGCAGGAGTAGGAGTTTTACCTCGCCAAGAGGGCTCCAAACCTGGGTACATCGCTGTGTTCACAGTATCTGTGCCCAACCCGTTACGTGTAGCGACCGTTAGCAACCTGAGTGTCCCCTTCAAGCCATCTTCGATGGCACTGCCGTGTTCTGCACTACGACACTAGCAAGGCCATTCCTTTGTGCATCCTGCTTGATCTTGATGACAATGCTTCAAGATCCATCCAAGCCGGAATGCATCACTTGATCATTGTTGCTTCCTGAAGACTCATAATTTGCTCCCCCGTACACCACTATGGGATAGCTTCATTAAGACACGTCTTCACATGTCCATTATCACCAATATGGAAGGCAAGCTTCAAGCAAATGATCTTATTGAGATGCTTATCTTGAAATTTCCCTTCTCAACCTTGATGATGATCACCACTTGATGTCATCCTCTCATGGGCTATATGAAATCTTCACTTTTGAAGCATGCCCATGGAAAGATACCTATCTCATATAGAAAACGCAAAGGCACATTAACGAGGGGAGATCTCGGCAATGTCCATGAAGAAGGAGTTAGGGTTTTGCGGAAAAGAGAACGCTAGGGATTTCGTCGGAAGTTATGAAACAATGGAATTAAAGTCGTCTGAATATTAAGCAGAATCTCCCCGTTACAAATTTTTTGGGGATTGTCTGATGCCCCTCCTAGGCTTCTCCCGCCCTATATATAATAGGTCGGGTCTCAAAGCTGTATGTGGATAGGTTATATGATATACAACACCAACTCGATGTCTGTCTTTTGTTTCTTCCTTTCCTAGTACAACTCAAATCTCCATCGGTTGCTCCTCTGGATCTTCATCTTGATTCTTCATGGGCTGTAAGCCTTTCCGTAGGTCCTAGGTAGCAATAATTATACCCATGTCAGTAGCCCCCGAGACTCTACCCGAACCGTAGATTCGGGTTGAGTCTCAAGAAGATGTTTTATTATTTTTATTTTCTTTTACTATTTTTTCACTTTATAGGGATTTGGTACAACGAGCCTGATGCATCCAACGGGTCGGGAATCAGTTAATTGCTCCTGGAAAAAAGCAAGGTTGTCCTACATCAAATTCAAGTCCCTAGGCCTAAACTCGGGATTTGTTACTAGCGTAACTTAGTTCGGGCCGCTGAGGTCTTACCGAATACTAAGTTCTTGTTTTATTTTATCGGGTACCCAACGCATATGTTGGGATTTTTCATCGTATCATAGATACGGATATAATACTGGAAGAGCACATTCTTGTGCGATTACTAGGCCCCACAGGACGAATCCCGGGGTTTACCTTCATGTTTTTGAACACGACATTCAAAGTTTTTTCGCATTTAGCGGTGATTCGAGATTTATATATATTTTGTCTACTATTTGATTGTTTGCTTCAGATATACCCTCCCAATAGGAGGTATTTTGTCTTTCCTTTATCAGGTGCGCGTAAGCGCTCCTGATAGGAGTAGGCCCGAGGCTATGTTCAGATGTATGCATCCGTACATAGGCTCGAAATTTATTTTCTACTATGATATCCATGTCTCTTCAAATTTTTATCGGGTGCGCGACCAGCGCTCCTGATAGGAGTAGCCCCCGAGGCTACAGTCGAAATTTTCGTTTTCAACTGTAGTCTCAATCTTTTCATGGAGGAATTTACTTCGACTCCCTATTTTTCTTTGTTGTGTGTGTCCTTTCTACTGAACCGTTTGTTGTGACGTCATTGATGACGATTTTTTACACTTCTTTATTCTTGAAACATACACTCGTGACGAGACGTGTTGAGCGTGGGCCCGTGCTGTAGTAATGATGATGTGTGGTGGCGTATTCAGCGTAGTTTCTTGACTGCACGTCCGCTTTCTTGCGCAAAGATCGAGGCGGCATGCGCTATTCTCCCGGTTTTACCGTAGTAATAACTTCTTGAGATATTTTCTTTTGCGGAATCTACAGACACGTGTCATCATCGTGTGCCCTTTGAACATTTCGATTCTACATCAAAAGGTCCAACTTGTGTAGCTTTGCTCTTTATAAGGGGAAGGGGATTTCTTTTACCCCTTTTTACCTTGCTCTTGCTAACTTCGTCTTCCTCCTTGCGCCCTTGTCTTCTGCCGCCCTTCTTACGAACTCTCGCTTTGCGCTAGCCTCGCTCCTTCACTACCATGGGAAAAAGCAAGGTGGGAACGTCTTCCACTGATGCCAAGGCCACCAGGAAGAGGGCCGTCGGATGGGCTCCTTCCAAGTGCATGGCACGAAACTCCAGCCATCTGACGAAGGGCTCCTTCAAGCTTCCTAGGGACGAGGCTGCTCCAATCCCATCTGTAATGTTCCTCTCCTTTCTTTTTCGTGGCCATTCTCTTCCTATCCACGAATTTCTTCATGGAATTATTTTTGTCTATGGCGTGCAACTGTAGCATCTCAAGCTGAACTCTATCCTCCATGTCGCTTGCTTCGTCACTCTCTGTGAATGCATCCTCAGGATTCATCCCCATTGGGGCCTACGGAAGTTTTTTATATTCACCGCAACACCACCAACACCATCTTCCATGGAGTTGGTGGCGCCATTTTCTCCGTTCACTCCGACGTAGATTATTTTAATTTTAAGCCTGCTGATTCCGTCCATGGATGGAAAACCAAATGGTTTTACATCAAGGATCAAACCGTCGAGGGTCAATCTTTCGGGTTAGCCACCTTTGAGCCGAAGAAAACTTGCCACCACCATGAATCCTGGGATCATCGTCCTTCTGCCGAAGAAATGGCGGAAATCCACCCCATCTTGACCCTATTGCAAAACTGTGGCATGAGGTTGGCAAGGAATTATCTGGTCTTCAGATTTTGGCGTACTTCTTGCGGATCCGCGTGTAGCCCCTGCAGGCTCGTCCCTTTGGTATGTGGGCATATACCGGCAAGAAGGATCTCATGAGAATTTCTCGGGGTGATTTATCTCTCAAGGTTTATGAGAAGAGGGTTCGTAACTTCAAGACCCTTACAACAAAAAATGCGGTTCCTTCGGATTGTCGTGTTGAGCCCTTCGGCACGAAGAACCGTCTTCCTGAGGTAAATTTCTTTTTTCCTTTTGCTCCTTGCCCATCTATCTTTTGTATTTGTTCTTTATTGTAATTGCTAGTTTTCTTTGCTTATATAGGATCATGATCATCTGTCCTTCCTTACTCCTCTTCCCGAGAGCGGTCAGCTTCCTACCAACCCTTCTGCTTCCGACGATCTTCCTCTGACTGCCGCTGATGAGGAGATAGAGACATTTGCTGCAGAGTCTTTGTCAAGGATGCCATTGCTTCTGTCGGCTCATTCCAAGGATTTCCGTGTTGCGCCTGTTGGTGAAAAATGGAAATGTCTAGATGCCGTGGAAACTATTAAAGATTTAGATGCCTCTACGGCCTCAAAACCCTTGAGTGCCGTACCATTACCGTCGGCTCCTTCCTAGAAGAATCTTTTCTGCTTTGCGCATGATGTATCTTTGTAAGTACTTATTTTCTCTTTATTGTTTTTGTCGGATAATTCGATTGCGGATGTTTCCTTATTCTTCGTTTTTGCTCTCGTAGTGGTGATGATGCGGAAGACCCGCCTTTGTCTCCTCTTCATACTTCTGTTGCTCCTTCTGCCAAGGAGCCAAAAGATTTTCTCGCGCCTTCTATGGATCCAATCATCCAGAAGGACGTTGCTGCTACGTCGAAGCCCCTAGCGCCGAAAAGAAGAAAATCAGCTGGCAAAGGCGTGGTGATATCTGAGAGCCCTACCAAAGTGGACATGTAGGATGTAAGTGCATCCATGACTTTTAATTTCATCATTGATCCTTCTTTGTTTGCCTTTCCTAATGTCATTCTTTGCAGCCTGTGATGCGTGTGATGGTTGATATGACCACTCACTTCATCAAGATCCGTAATGAAGCCGAAGGTCTGAATGGTATATTATTATCTGTTTTGCAATTTCTGTACTTCCTCCCATTTTTCTAGCTTCCTTACTTTATCATTCTTGCAGCCATTGCCAAGGAGTCCGAAGTCATTTGGGACGAGGCATTAAAACGTGCCGACGATCTGGAAGCCAAACTTTGGGATGAAATCTTCGGAAATGCTTGGAGAACCTCAACACTTATTTGACTTATAAATGTTTCTCTTAGCAGAGGGGAATTCCCATTTCAGCCCTTTTTCTTTCTGTTTGCTGATCGTCCCCCCTTTTTTTTGGTGTATATAGAATTGTCAGGCCAGAATTTGCTGCTGGACAAAGACAAGAAGGTTGACCCATTATTGGATGTTGTTAGCACCTTGGAGGCTAATAGTGTTCGTGTGCAGAACCTCCTTGTCCGATCGTGCCGCGCCTTCAAGGGTCTGCATCACGAATTTTTCCCGTCGAAGGAAGTGCCTCCTGACCTGAACAATCTTGTTGCTATTTTCGGTGCCGATCCAAGTCCACTTGCTGGATATAGCATGACCAAGTCGAAGAGCAGTGTAGAAATTTCAATGGCATTGACAATGGCGCATAGCGAGAAGGTCGACTGGGAGAAGGTTAGCTTCTTTGTCCCATTCAACTCCAAAGGCCACCGGCCTATCGATATGAAGCCTTTCATAAAGAGGGCCAAGAAATTTTCTCGGCTGATTCTGGGTATAAAATCAGACCCAAAGGGATCAATTGCCCCTTCCTCGGTTGGTGCTCTACTGACTCGTGTACTAACGAGCTCGTTGGGAACCCCAAGAGGAAGGTATAATGAGCACACCAGTAAGTTTCCCTCAGTTATGAAACCAAGGTTATCAATCCAGTAGGAGCAAGGAAACACCCCAAAGGTGTAGCTAGCTGAACTTTGGCAGGGCGCACTACCGATGCCAGCAGCAACGTGGAGACCTGCACAACACAACCACAGAATTCTGTCCCCAACTTGCGATGTGGTTGTAAATCTCACCGGTTTTGCTGAAAACAAAGGATTAAACGTATCGAGTGGAAGAAAGTAATAGTTTGCAGAAAGTAAACACAAAGCAGTAAACAATTGATTGTAGATTGATAGTAAAAGAAAGGACCGGGGTCCATAGTTCACTAGAGGTTGCTCTCCTTAAGATAGATAACATGTTGGGTGAACAAATTACAGCGGGGCAATTGACAAACATCGAGAAAGCATACAAGCATATACTACTCATCTTGACTCCTTTGAGATTCGATTGGGCATTACAAAATTATACATAGACCGCCATCCAACTGCATCTATGACTAATAATCCACCTTCAGGTTATCATCCGAACACCCTCCAGTATTAAGTTGCAAGCAACAGATAATTGCATTACGAATTGCGTGTAAAGTAAACAATACGATTGTTCTATGAACAAAGGATTGCTGTTTTCTCCCTAGTAGCAACAACACATCTAGTACCTTAGAGATTTCTGTCACTTCCCCAGATTACTAGAGGCACGAACCCACTATCGAGCGGAAATACTAACTCTTGGAGTTGGTAGCATCTACTTGGCCAAGATAGCAACTACCAACGAAAAGCATGCAAGATCACAAATAACAAAGACATGATAGAATCAATAATCAATCTGAAATAGCATCTCAATATCCAACGGATCCCCGCAAACACAACATGCATAATTACAAATAGATGATCTTGATCATGAACGGAGCTCACAAGATCTAAACATGATAATAACAAAGGAGGAGAACCAGCCATCTAGCTACTACATGGACCCGTAGTCCAGAGATGAACTATTGACACATCACACCGGAGGCTTGCATGATGATGAAGAAGGCCTCAAGGGTGAATTCCCCTCTCCGGCAGGGTGCTGGGAAGAGCTTCAGATCCCTCCCGATCTAGGGATGGAGATGACGGTGGCTACAGACTCTTTCGTGGAATTTTGATAAGGTACTTATGGTTTCTATATTGGAGGCAACTTATAGGCGGAAGGAGAGGCCGAGGGGGTGCCTGGGGCGGCCAGACCACCCCCTGGCGCAGGCCAGGCCTGGCCGTGCGGCCAGGTGGTGTGGCCGGGCCTCAGCCCCTTTCTGTCTCATATTCTGGCTCCAGGTGTCCCTCAGTGAAAACCTGACTTTCTTGTCCAATTCTAAGAATATTCATTTTTTGACTTTCCTAGAACCAAAAACAGCAGAAAACAGGCAACTGGCACTGTGGCTCTTGTTAATAGGTTAGTCCAAGAAATCATATGAAAAGTACTCCAAAGTGTGGACAAAACATAAGAAAGTAGATAAAACCAAGCATGGAACATCAAAAATTATGGTTACGTTTGCAACGTATCAACATCCCCAAGCTTAACTCCTGCTCGTCCTCGAGTAGGTAAGTGATAAAAAGAAAGAATAATTTTTTAGGTGACATGCACCATCATAAACTTGATCAAAGTATTTGTAAAACATTCAAAGCTGGGATCATAGTACTTCAATCATCACATGAAAGACAAAGTTCTAGCAATAAGACAAAGAAACTATGTTGCAACATGAAAAGGCACAAACAAAAGATTAATGAATAACAATGCTTTGCAAGACGTTTGTTTGTTTCACATAAAGAAAACATAGCATAGTGGCATTCAGCTTGTCCCTCATAGAGTAGCAAACATAATGCATATGGCACCTTCAAAGTTCATAACCGTGACTAGATACAGATAGTTTAAAACAAGCAATATCAAAGTTATGCATCAATCAACAAGTCTTGGGACAATGCACATAGAACTAAGAATGGCCACTATGCTCTCAAAGTAGGTGCATAAAGGTAGAAAGTGGAGACTCAACAAAAAAGTAAAAGAAAGGCCTTCATAGAAGGAAGTAGAGATTCAAGTTTCGTAAAGAGCTTCCAAAAATTATGGTACTTAATAGCTTTCAGCTCTCATTGCCCCTATCATAAGCATCTTGAAGTGATTAAGGTTAAAGTGAACAAACTATGGAGTATATGCTTGACAAAGTATAAGTTGGAAATCTCATGTCCCTTGAATACGAGGGCCGCTCCTCATGCTACTCAAGTTTAGTCACCGGTAAGTTCTTATCATCGTAAGTACATATGTATCATAGAGAACCACCAACAGAGTACCCCTTGCCCGATGATACAGAAGAATTCCCATATCAAAATGACAAGGCAAGCAGACAACGAGCATCTCAGCAATCTTCTTATTTACCATGGTAATATGGTGATTTTTTCTCTCTTTCCTCTTTTCTCATATTTTTTTCCTTTTTCTCTTTTTTCTCAATATCTCCCTCTTTTTTTATAAGAAGAATGCTTCATTGACAACTCATTATGGTTACGCTGTAGGTTTCCACCATATCGGCATGGATTAGACCAGCGACCTAGGCATTTCTCTAACACATATACATAACTCGATGGACTTACAAGCTCCCCTTTCATTTCACACCGACGACATTCCATAGACAAAAGAGCATGATATCAACTAGGTACAAAGTACAAGTGCAATGTTGAAAGCGTTACCCATGACAACATGGTTCTGCTATTCCACAACAAATAAGTGCAAGCATATACAACATAGATGACACAATGGTTCAAGTTTATTAAGGGCAAGAAAAGTAAAGTGTGCCATCAAGTTCGTGAGAGCCTTAATCACTAGTTTTCTCATAACAAGTTTAATTCAGAAGGTAGATAAAAACATGAATATACTTGGAATAGCATATGCTAGTAGGTAGGTATGGTGGACTCTTTGGAATAACTTGGTTTTAGGAGTTGGATGCATGAGTGGAACTCATACTTGGTTACAGAGGCTAGCAAAAGAATGGGAGCGACAAACTAAGAGAGCAATAATGGCCATAATCATGCAGAGCGACAAAACATCATTGATCAAAGCATAACGTGATACTACAAGTTGAAAACTAAAGGATCATAAAGGCTATGGTGACTTGGGATAGTCATAACATGGTGTGCGCATACGCCAAGTCAACCCAAATAAAGCATCAAAGGAGAATACCACAGTACTATGCTTTAATATGCTAAAACAACGCATGATGCTTCCAAGGCACATTAAGCAATCTCAGTTGTTTATAACAAGTCATGCTACAAAAAAGAATACTAAGCATAAAGCCAAAAAAATATCGAGCATGGCATGACAAAGCATAGGCCATAGTCAAAAACAAGCTCTCTTTACCACTTAAGCATGAACTTTCCTACTCTTTTCCAATCTAAACCAAACTATTTGAAAACCAATGTATAAAAGAGGGGGTCCAACCAATTTATTCAGCAAACTAAGAAAACCAAGAAAATGAAAAACCAAAACGAAAACGAAAAATAAGACGCTCCAAGAACAACACAACTGTGCATGAAACAATAAAAATGAAGCGTTTGGAAGAAACCTGGGACTTTTATTGATGAAGAGGGGGATGCCTTGGGCATCCCCAAGATTTGACGCTTGTACTTCTTGGATATTTCTTGGGGTGACACGCGTGGCATCCCCAAGCTTGAGAGTTAGTCCATCCTTCATCTCATTACTCATTCCTTCCATACACCTGAAATATTTTCCTTCATACAAGACTTCACACAATCTTTATTAGCAACGTTAGTGCACTCAAGATAATAAGTCTTTAGGTTCAGTTATAACACCAATAAAACTTCCATTAAAACACTAGCTACTGTAGCACTTCCCTCAAAAAGCTCAATTTCCCAAAAGAACTCAAGAAGGAACCAACAAGAAGCAAATGCAGAAAATGGCAGAAATCTGTCAAAACAGACCAGCAGGTAAATACGAATTTTTTCGAAGCCTTATGTTACTCAAATTGAAAAGTGTTGAACTAACTAAAGTTAGATAACAACGTGGGGCAGAAGCACAAAAAATTACATCTCAATCCGACATACAGAGCTCTCTCACGAATATTTACGGTGAAGCACAGAAATCTGTTTCGGGACAACAACTTTCCTAATCATTACTTCTCTCTCATTAGAGGTTACTCTTGGCACAAAAAGCAAATAAAAAGGATAAGGAGAGGTTATTACAGAGGTAATAACTTCCAAGACTCATCTAAAACTTTTGGGTTATCTCTCAATAAGTACTTTTCTTTAACGCCTTTAAGTTAGGCATAAGAAGCAAAGAAAGAATCAAGTGTTCTCAAATGAAGAAACATTAAGACCAAATTTTGTTTTCATAGGAGAAGCAAAAGAAATCTTTTCTCTCTTTTTAGGGAAGTGTTCTATACCTTTGTTGAGTGGGAGTTGATATTTAATGGTGCCTTCTTTCATATCAATGATGGCACCAACAGTTCTAAGAAAAGGTTTTCCCAAAGTAATAGGACAAGAAGCATTGCATTCAACATCCAAAACATAGAAATCAACAGGGACATATGCATTGTTAACCATAATAAGAACATCATTAATACTCCCCATGAGTTTATTTTTAGCATTATCATCAAGTGGGACATTCAAATAACAATCTTCAAGTGGTGGTAAATCAAGCACATCATAAATCCTTCTAGGAATTATAGAAACACTACTATCAAGATCACATAAAGCTTTGAAATCAAAATCATTCACTTTCATATTAATGATGGGTTCCCAACCATCCTCTGCTTTATAGGAATAGAAGCTTTATGTTTCATATTTTCTTCTTTAATATTTATGAGAGCATCAATAATGTGTTTTGTAAAGGCCATATTCATAGCAAGCTTTTGTTGGTACTTAATAACTTCAGAGATATTGCAACCATAAAGATCAAAATCATAATTATCATCTAAAGTACTAGAGCTATTACTAGCCTAGTGGTAGTGATAGTAGAAACACTAATGTTTCTAGCAATTTCATCTTCTCTTTCCCACTTAGCATGCAATTCAGCTAATAGTCTAACATTTTCATCAATTCTTAGTTGTATGGCATTAGTAGCTGCAAAGGGATTCTCAATAGTTTCAGGTTTAGCATCCATTTTATTTAAAGAAGATTGAGCTTCAGCCAATGATGCTATATTTCTTTCAGCATTAGATAGTTTCTCCTCAATAGTTTTATGGAAAGCAGTTTGTTTACTAATAAAATCTTTAAGCATAACTTGAAGTTCAACGGGAGCACTCCTATTGTTTTTGTAGGAATTTCCATAAGCATTACCATTGTTGGGAGGATATGGCCTATAATTGTTGCTACCAAAATTATTCATGTAGGCATTGTTGCTAAAATTGTTATTTCTTATAAAGTTCACATCAACTTGCTCTTCTTGAGCAACCGAAGAGGCTAAGGGAACATTATTTGGATCAATATGGGCTTTCCCATTAACAAGCATAGACATAATAACATTAATCTTATCACTCAAGGAGGAGGTTTCCTCAATAGAATTTACCTTCTTACCTTGTGGATCTCATTCAGTATGCCATTCAGAGTAGTTAACCATCATATTATCCAAAAGCTTTGTTGCAACACCCAAAGTAATGGTCATAAAGGTACCTCCAGCAGCAGAGTCCAATAGATTTCTTGAAGAATAGTTCAATCCTGCATAAAAGGTTTAGATAATCATCCAAGCAGTCAGTCCATGAGTGGGACAATTCTTTACCAAAGATTTCATTCTTTCCCAAGCTTGAGCAACATGTTCATTATCAGATTGTTTAAACTTCATTATTTCACTTCTCATAGATAAAATCTTAGCAGGAGGATAGTATTTTCCAATGAAAGCATCTTTGCATTGAGTCCAAGAATCAATACTATTCCTAGTTAGGGAATTTAACCATTCTTTCGCTTTTCCTCTCAAATAGAAAGGAAACAATTTAAGCTTAATAATATCTCCATCTATATCCTTATGCTTTTGCATCTCACAAAGTTCGACAAAGTTATTTAGATGAGTAGCAGCATCTTCATTACCAAAACCAGAAAATTGTTCTCTCATAACAAGATTAAGTAAAGCAGGTTTTATTTCAAAGAAAGTAGCTTCGGGAACAGGTGGAGCAATATGTGTGCTCATAAAATCATTGTTGTTGGTGCTAGTGAAGTCACACAACTTAGTATTTTCAAGAGTAGTCATTTTTTGTGTTTTTAATAAAGAAAGCAAACTTGTAAAACTATTTTTTTATGTTTTTGATAAAGAAACAAGCAAACAAAACAAATGTAAACTAAGCAAAACAAAAATAACAAAGTAAAGAGATTGGTTATGAGGGACTCCCCTTGTGAAGATGCCCTTGACTCCCGAGCAACAGCGCTAGAAAAATACTTGCTGACTCGTGTACTAACGAGCTCGTTGGGAACCCCAAGAGGAAGGTATGATGAGCACAGCAGTAAGTTTCCCTCAGTTATGAAACCAAGGTTATCAATCCAGTAGGATCAAGGAAACACCCCAAAGGTGTAGCTAGCTGAACTTTGGCAGGGCGCACTACCGGTGCCAGCAGAAACGTGGAGACCTGCACAACACAACCACAGAACTCTGTCCCCAACTTGTGATGAGGTTGTCAATCTCACCGGTTTTGCTGAAAACAAATGATTAAACATATCGAGTGGAAGAAAGTAATAGTTTGCAGAAAGTAAACACAAAGCAGGAAACAGTTGATTGTAGATTGATAGTGCAAGAAAGGACCGGTGTCCATAGTTCACTAGAGGTGGCTCTCCTTAAGATAGATAACATGTTGGATGAACAAATTATAGTGGGGCAATTGACAAACATCGAGAAAGCATACAAGCATATACTACTAATCTTGACTCCTTTGAGATTTGATTGGGCATTACAACATTATACATAGACCACCATCCAACTACATCTATGACTAATAATCCACCTTCAGGTTATCATCCGAACCCCCTCTAGTATTAAGTTGCAAGCAACGGATAATCGCATTACAAATTGCGTGTAAAGTAAACAATATGATTGTTCTATGAACAAAGGATTATTGTTTTCTCCCTAGAAGCAACAACACATCTAGTACCTTAGAGATTTCTGTCACTTCCCCAGATTACTAGAGGCATGAACCCACTATCGAGCATAAATACTAACTCTTGGAGTTGCTAGAATCTACTTGGCCAAGATAGCTACTAACAATGGAAAGCATGCAAGATCACAAATAACAAAGACATGATAGAATCAATAATCAATCTGAAATAGCATCTCAATATCCATCGGATCCCCGCAAACACAACATGCAGAATTACAAATAGATGATCTTGATCATGAACAGAGCTCACAAGATCTAGACATCATAGCACAAAGGAGGAGAACCAGCCATCTAGCTACTACATGGATCCGTAGTCCAGAGATGAACTACTCACGCATCACACCAGAGGCTTGCATGATGATGAAGAAGGCCTCCAGGGTGAATTCCCCTCTCCGACAGGGTGCCGGGAAGAGCTTCAGATCCCTCCCGATCTTGGGATGGAGATGATGGCGGCTATAAACTCTTTCGTGGAATTTTGATCGAGTACTTAGGGTTTCTGTATCAGAGGCAACTTATAGGCGGAAGGAGAGGACGAGGGGGTGCCTGGGGCGGCGAGACCACCCCCTGGTGTGGGCAGGCCTGGCCATTCGGCCGGGTGGTGTGGCTGGGACCCAGCCCCTCTCCGTATCGTATTCTGGCTCCAGGTGTCCCTCGGTGAAAAACTGACTTTGCCTTTTTGATGGCCCAAATATATCGAGCTCGTTGGGGAACCCCAAGAGGAAGGTATGATGAGCACAACAGCAAGTTTTCCCTTAGTAAGAAACCAAGGTTATCAATCCAGTAGGAGCAAGGAAACACCCCAAAGGTGTAGCTAGCTGAACGTTGGCAGGGCGCACTACCTGTGCCAGCAGCAACGTGGAGACCTGCACAACACAACCATAGAACTTTGCCCCCAACTTGCGATGAGGTTGTCAATCTCACCGGTTTTGCTGAGAACAAAGGATTAAACATATCGAATGGAAGGAAGTAATAGTTTGCAGAAAGTAAACACAAAGCAGTAAACAGTTTGTAGATTGTATGTAAAAGAAAGGACCAGGGTCCATAGTTCACTAGAGGTGGCTCTCCTTAAGATAGATAACATGTTGGGTGAACAAATTACATTGAGGCAATTGACAAACATCGAGAAAGCATACACGCATATACTAATCATCTTGACTCCTTTGGAACTTGATTGGGCATTACAAAATTATACATAGACTGCCATCCAACTACATCTATGACTAATAATCCACCTTCAGGTTATCATCCGAACCCCCTCCAGTATTAAGTTGCAAGCAACAGATTATTGCTTTACGAATTGCGTGTAATGTAAACAATACGATTGTTCTATGAACAAAGGATTGTTGTTTTCTCCCTAGTAGCAACAACACATCTAGTACCTTAGAGATTTCTGTCACTTCCCTGGATTACCAGAGGCATGAACCCACTATCGAGCATAAATACTAACTCTTGGAGTTGCTAGCATCTACTTAGCCAAGATTGCTACTAACAACGAAAGCATGCAAGATCACAAATAACAAAGACATGATAGAATCAATAATCAATCTGAAATAGCATATGAATATCCATCAGATCCCCGCAAACACAACATGGAGAATTACAAATAGATGATCTTGATCATGAACGGAGCTCATAAGATCTAGACATGAACGCAGAAAGGAGGAGAACCAGCCATCTAGCTACTACATGGACCCGTAGTCCAGAGATGAACTACTCACGCATCACACCAGAGGCTTGCATGATGATGAAGAAGGCCTCCAGGGCGAATTCCCCTCTCCGGCAGGGTGTCAGGAAGAGCTTCAGATCCCTCCCGATCTAGGGATGGAGATGACGGAGGCTACAAACTCTTTCGTGGATTTTTGATCGGGTCCTTAGGGTTTTGGTATCGGAGGCAATATATAGGCGGAAGAAGAGGCCGAGGGGGTGCTGGGGTCGGCTAGACCACCCCCTGGGGCGGGCTAAGCCTGGCCGCGCGGCCAGGTGGTGTGGCCGGCCCCTAGCCCTTCTCCTTCTCGTCTTTTGGCTTCAGATGTCTTCTGGAAAAAATAGGCACTTTGTCTTTTGTCCCGTCCAATTCCAAGAATATTCATTTTCTGACTTTTCTGGAACCAAAAACAACAGAAAACAAGTAGCTGGCACTATGGGTCTTGTTAATAAGTTAGTCCAAGAAATCATATGAAAAGTACTCCAAAGTGTGGACAAAACACAAGAAAGTAGATAAAACCAAGCATGGAACATCAAAAATTATAGATACATTTGCAATGTATCAACATCCCCAAGCTTAACTCCTGCTCGACCTCGAGTAGGTAAGTGATAAAAAGAAAGAATAATATTTGAGGTGACATGCACAATCAAAGACTTGATCAAAGTATTTGTAAAACATTCAAAGCTGGGATCATAGTTCTTCAATCAGAACATGAATTACAAAGTTCTAGCAATAAGACAAAGAAACTATGATGCAACATGAAAAGGCACAAACAAAAGATTCATGAATAACAATGCTTTGCAAGACGTTTGTTTGTTTCACATAAAGAAAACATAGCATAATATTTTTCAGCTTGTCCCTCATAGTGTAGCAAATATAAATGCATAGGACACCTTCAAAGTTCATAAGAGTGACTAGATACAAATAGTTTAGAACAAGCAATATCAAGTTATGTATCAATCAAATAGTCTTGGGACAATGCACATAGAACTAAGAATGGCCACTATGCTCTCAAAGTAGGTGAATAAAGGTATAAGGTGGAGCCTCAATATAATGGTGAAAGAAAGTCCTTCATAGAAGGAAGTAGAGATTCAATTTTCATAAAGAGCTTCCAAAAATTATGGTACTTACAACTTTCAGCTCTCATTGCCCCTATCATAAGCATCTTGAATTGATTCAGGTTAAAGTGAACAAACTATGGTGTACATGCTTGACGAAGTATAAGTTAGAAATCTCATGTCCCTTGAATACGAGGGACGCTCCTCATGCTACTTAAGTTTAGTCACCGATAAGTTCTTGTAATCGTAAGTACATGTGTATCATAGAGAACCGCCAATGGGGTACCCCTTGGCCGATGATACAGAAGAATTCCCATATCAAAATGACAAGGCAAGCAGACAACGAGCATCTCAGCAATCTTCTTATTTACCATGGGAAATATGGTGCTTTTTTCTCTCTTTCCTCTTTTCAAAATCTTTTTTTTCTTTTTCTCTTTTTCTCAATATAGGACTCTTTTTTTTATAAGAAGAATGCTTCATAGACAGCTCATTATGGTTACGTTGCAGATTTCCACCATGTCAGCATGGATTAGACCAGTGGCCCAAGCGTTTCTCTAACACATATACATAACTTAATGGACTTACAAGCTCCCCTTTCATTTCACACCGACGACATCCATAGACAAAAGAGCATGATATCAACCAGGTACAAAGTACTAGTGCAATGTTGAAAGCGGTCCCCATGATAGCATGGTTCTCCTAATTCCCAACAAATAAGTGCAAGCATATACAACATAGACGACACAATGGTTCAAGTTTATTAAGGGCAAGAAAATTAAAGTGTGCCATCAAGTTCGTCAGAGCTTTAATCACTACTTTTCTCATAACAAGTTTAATTTGGAAGGTAAACAAAGACATGAATATACTTGGAATAGCATAAGCTAGTAGGTAGGTATGGTGGACTCTTTGGAATAACTTGGTTTAGGGAGTTGGATGCATGAGTGGAACTCATACTTGGTTGTGGAGGCTAGCAAAAGACTGGGAGCGACAAACTAAGAGATAAATAATGGCCATAATCATGCAGAGCGACAAAACATCATTCATCAAAGCATAAAGTGATACTACAAGTTGAAAACTAAAGGATCATAAAGGCTATGGTGACTTGGGATAGTCATAACATGGTGTGAGCATGCGCCAAGTCAACCCAAATAAAGGATCAAAGGAGAATACCACTATACCATGCTTTAATATGCTAAAACAACGCATGATTCATCCAAGGCACATTAAGCAATCTCAATTGTTTATAACAAGTCATGCTACAACAAAGAATACTAAGCATAAAGCCAAAACAATATCAAGCATGGCATGACAAAGCATAGGCCACAGTTAAAAACTAGCTCTTTTTACCATTTAAGCATGAACTTCCCTACTCTTTTCCAAACCAAAACAAACTATTTGAAAAACAATGTATGAAAGAGGGGGTCGAACCAGTTTATTCAGCAAACTAAGCAAACCAAGAAAACGAAAAACCAAAACGAAAAAGAAGACGCTCCAAGAACAACACAACTGTGCATGAATCAATAAAAATGAAGCGTTTGGAAGAAACCTGGGATTTTTAGTGATGAAGAAGGGGATGCCTTGGGCATCCCCAAGCTTTGACGTCTGTACTTATTGGATATTTCTTTGGGTGACACACGTGGCATCCTCAAGCTTCAGCTTTAGTCCATCCTTCATCTCATTACTCATTCCTTCCATACACCTGAAATTTTTCCTTCATACAAAACTTCACACAATCTTTATTAGCAACATTAGTGCACTCAAGATAACAAGTATTTAGGTTCAGTTCTAACACCAATAAAACTTCCATTAGAACACTGGCTACTGAAGCACTTTCCTCAAAAATCTCAATTCCCCAAAAGAGCTCAAAAAGGAACCAACAAGAAGCAAATGCAGAAAATGGAAGAAATCTGTCAAAACAGATCAGCAGGTAAATACCATTTTTTCTAAGATGTTCTGTTGCTCAAAGAAAAAAGTGTTGAACTAATGAAAGTTAGATAACAACCTGGGGCAGAAGCACAAAAATTCACTCCTCAAAAGGACGTTCAGAGATTTTACACGAATTTCTACGATGAAGCATAGAAATCTGTTTCGGGATAACAACTTTCCGAATCATTACTTCTCTCTCATTATAGGTTACTCTTGCCACAAAAAGAAAATAAAAAGGATAAGGAGCGATTATTACTGTGGTAATAACTTCGAAGACTCATCTAAAACTTTTGGGTTATCTCCCAATAAGTACTTTTCTTTAACGCCTTTAAGTTAGGCATAAGAAGCAAAAAGAATCAAGTTTTCTCAAATGAAGAAGCATTAAGATTAATACCATGAATATCTTCAACAAGGCAAGGTATATCATCCAAATAAGTTCTAGAGAATCCTCTCTCAATGCTCTTAGGTTCACTATTTTCATCAAAAGGGTTTTCAGGAACAATCCAATCAATATTCTTTTCTATGGCTTCATGTATTGCTACCAGTTTAAAGGGTATTGGTATCTTAGTTTTCTCCCCATTAGGTTTAATTTTGTTCATCATTTCTCATGTACCAACAACATCTACACATGAGCCTAGCATATTGAAACGTTCAAAGACTTTTCTAGCTTCCTTGGCAACATCATAGAATTCCTTAAACACAGTTTCTAGAATAAAATCCCTCTTTTCAGGGTCCTCAATTTCTTTAAGCTTAAGAAAAATTACTTGCATTAAGGGGTTGAGGTTAACAAACCTAGCTTCCAACATGTGAACTAAAGAAGCTGCAGCAATCTTATAGTTTGGAGCAAGTTCTGCAAGGGATCTATCCTCAGTATCCTCATGTTTACTAACATGATTAAAGAATTCTTCAATATTATCTTTTCCAATTATTGAACCACTACCTATTGAAAGGTCTTTCAAAGTGAATTTAGGGATCAACATGGTGTGCTAAGGGGAAGGTAACCACTATAGAAAGACTTAATTTTTTTTGTTTTTGATAAAGAAAGCAAACTTGTAAAACTATTTTTTTGTGTTTTTGATAAAGAAACAAGCAAACAAAGCAAAAGAAAACTAAGCAAAACAAATATAACAAAGTAAAGAGATTGTTTATGAGGGACTCCCCTTGTGAAGTTGTCCTTGACTCCCCGGCAACAGCGCCAGAAAAAGTTGTTGATGGCCCAAATATATCGAGCTCGTTGGGGAACCCCAAGAGGAAGGTATGATGAGCACAACAGCAAGTTTTCCCTCAGTAAGAAACCAAGGTTATCAATCTAGTAGGAGCAAGGAAACACCCCAAAGGTGTAGCTAGCTGAACGTTGGCAGGGCGCACTACCGGTGCCAGCAGCAACGTGGAGACCTGCACGACACAACCACAAAACTTTGCCCCCAAGTTGCGATGAGGTTGTCAATCTCACCATTTTTGCTGAAAACAAAGGATTAAACGTATCGAATGGAAGGAAGTAATAGTTTGCGTAAAGTAAACACAAAGCAGTAAACAGTTTGTAGATTGTATGTAAAAGAAAGGATCAGGGTCCATAGTTCACTAGAGGTGGCTCCCCTTAAGATAGATAACATGCTAGGTGAATAAATTACAGCGGGGCAATTGACAAACATCGAGAAAGCATATACTAATCATCTTGACTCCTTTGGAACTTGATTGGGCATTACAACATTATACATAGACCGCCATCCAACTGCATCTATGACTAATAATCCACCTTTAGGTTATCATCTGAACCCCCTCCAGTATTAAGTTGCAAGCAACAGATTATTGCTTTACAAATTGCGTGTAATGTAAACAATACGATTGTTCTATGAACAAAGGATTGTTGTTTTCTCCCTAGTAGCAACAACACATCTAGTACCTTAGAGATTTCTGTCACTTCCCTAGATTACCAGAGGCATGAACCCACTATCGAGCATAAATACTAACTCTTGGAGTTGCTAGCAGCTACTTGGCCAAGATAGCTACTAACAACAGAAAGCATGCAAGATCACAAATAACAAAGACATGATAGAATCAATAATCAATCTGAAATAGCATATCAATATCCATCGGATCCCCGCAAACACAACATGCAGAATTACAAATAGATGATCTTGATCATGAACGGAGCTCACAAGATCTAGACATGAGAGCACAAAGGAGGAGAACCATCCATCTAGCTACTACATGGACCCGTAGTCCAGAGATGAACTACTCACGCATCACACCGGAGGCTTGCATGATGATGAAGAAGGCCTCCATGGAGAATTCCCCTCTCCGGCAAGGTGCCGGGAAGAGGTTCAGATCCCTCCCGATCTAGGGATGGAGATGACGGCGGCTACAGACTCTTTCGTGGATTTTTGATCGGGTCCTTAGGGTTTTGGTATCAGGGGCAATATATAGGCGGAAGGAGAGGCCGAGGGGGTGCTGGGGTCGGCCAGACCACCCCCTGGCGCGGGCCAAGCCTGGCCGCGCGACCAGGTGGTGTGAACGGCCCCCAGCCCTTCTCCGTCTCGTCTTCTGGCTTCAGATGTCTTCCAGAAAAATAGGCACTTTGGCTTGAAAGACCTTTTCTTGACAAAGAAATTGTGGAGGTTATATCTGATTTGCCAAATGACAAGTTCCCTGGGCCTGATGGTTTTAACAATGAATTTATCAAAAGCTGGTGGTCAATCATTGGAAATGATATCAAATTGATGATCCATGACTTCTACAATGAGAAGGTCTCTCTTGAAAGCATCAACTCATCCTACATTACTCTCATTCCTAAAGTTTCAAGCCCTTCTACCTTTTCTGATTTTAGACCAATATTCTTATTAAACTGTGTGTTCAAAATCATTACCAAACTTCTTGCAAATAGGCTACAATCTGTTATTCTGGAATTGGCATAAAAATCAATATGGTTTCGTCAATAATAATCTATTCAGGATTGCCTTGGATGGGCTTTTGAATACCTTTTCCAATGCCACAAATCAGAGGAGGAAATCCTAATTCTAAAACTTGACTTTGAAAAGTCATTTGATATAGTTGATCACTCAGCCATCATAAATATCCTCAAAGCTAGAGGATTTGGCAGGAAATGGATCAAATGGATAGGAATGATTTTTGAGTCTCGATCCTCTGAAATCCTTCTAAATGGGGTGCCTGGGAAAAAATTCTACTGCAGGAGAGGTGTGAGACAAGGAGACCCCCTTTCACCACTCCTTTTTGTTCTTGTTGCAGACCTCCTGCAATATGTCCTGAATAAGGCCATGCACATGAATCTTCTGACCCCCCCTGCCCAATAGATGGACCTCCCAACAGTGATTTTCCTGTAATTCAATATGCTGATGATACATTGGTGGTACTTAAGGCAGATGCTACTCAATTATTGTGCTTGAAAGCCCTTCTTCAAACTTTTGCAATCTCCACTGGACTCAAAGTCAACTATTTGAAGTCAAGCATGATGCCAATAAATCTATGTAATGATAGGTTGATGCATTTTGCTCAGACAATCAATTGTCAAACTAGCAGCCTCCCTTTTACCTATCTTGGATTGCCACTAAGCATATCAAAGCCATCCATGGAACATTTTCTACCTATTGTTCAAAGAATTGAAAGAAGACTTTGTGGTATAGCTGATTTCTTGAACTATGGAGGAAAACTGCAACTGGTAAAATCTGTACTTTCCTCACTTCCTCTATTTTTTATGAGTTGTCTGGAGGTGCCAATTGCCATCAAGGATCAAATCATAAAATATATGAGACACTGTCTTTGGAGAAAAAAGACTGAAGATGTTCAAGCCAAAGGACAAGCACTGGTATCTTGGGATAAAATTTGTCGTCCTAAAAATCAAGGGGGTCTAGGAGTCCTGAATCTCCAGATTCAAAATACTGCCCTCCTTTTAAAGAACCTGGACAAATTCTACAATCACCATGACATCCCTTGGGTTCATCTCATCTGGGAAACATACTATAAGAATGGAAAATTACCTGGAAGAAGCATGGAAGGATCATTCTGGTGGAAATCTCATATCAAATTAATTGATAATTTTAAGGGCATGGCTAAGTGCAATCTGAATTCAGGAAAATTAGCCTATTTTTGGTCTGACCTTTGGCAAGATGAGTGCTTTAAGAATAAATTCCCACATCTCATGTCCTATGCTAAGTCTTCGAATATCAATGTTCATGATTTCTTACAAGCTGATTTCTTAGAGGATAATTTTCACCTACCTCTTTCTCAACAAGCCTACTCTGAGTTTTTAATCATGGAAGAAAGATGCCAGGAAATTAATCCAACCACTCATGAGAACCTCCATGATAACTGGAGTTACATTTGGGGGTCAGATAAATTTGAAGTGAAAAAGGCCTACTCATCCATGATTGGTTACTCCCCATCACCACGTCATTTCTCTTGGCTTTGGACATCCTCTTGCCAGAATAAACACAAATTCTTCTTCTGGCTTTTGCTTCTAGACAGACTGAATACAAGGAATCTTCTGAAAAGAAAACAGTTCATCCTGCCTGACTACAATTGTGTAACTTCCAACTATTACTTGGAAGAATCAGTTAACCATTTATTCTGGGAGTGTTCTTTTGTAAAAAAAATGTTGGGACCATATTTACAGAAACAGAACTGCAAACTTATCAGGGTTGGAGGCTATTTCAGACATCAAAGAAAAGTTACACCTGCCATTTGCAATGGAAATCATTGTCATGACTACCTGGGGTATCTGGATCTGCAGAAATGAGAAGATTTTTAATGACAAAAGACCCACACTAGAAAGATGGAAAGCAATCTTCTATCAAGAGATGAGATGGATACAGTTTAGAATCAAAAGAAAATACAAGGAGAAATTCAAAACCTGGCTGAATCAACACTTAGATCAGAGATAGAGTAGATATTTACCCTCTTTAGAGGTGGCTTTATCTTTCTTCTTTTGATCTTCCTTAGATCAATAGACTATCTGTATTTTATCATTGTAACATACTCATACCCATATAATAAAAAAAATTCCAGTGGGAATTTTCCCTACTGTTTCACCTCAAAAAAAAGAATATTCATTTTGTGACTTTCCTAGAACCAAAAATAGCAGAAAACAGGCAGCTGGCACTATGGCTCTTGTTAATAGGTTAGTCCAAGAAATCATATGAAAAGTACTCCAAAGTATGGACAAAACACAAGAAAGTAGATAAAACCAAGCATGGAACATCAAAAATTATAGATACATTTGCAATGTATCACTTTTGTCCCGTCCAATTCCGAGAATATTCATTTTTTGACTTTCCTGGAACCAAAAACAGCAGAAAACAGGCAGCTAGCACTGTGGCTCTTGTTAATAGGTTAGTCCAGGAAATCATATGAAAAGTACTCCAAAGTGTGGACAAAACATAAGAAAGTAGATAAAACTAAGCATGGAACATCAAAAATTATGGATACGTTTGCAACGTATCATGGTCCTTCTTCGGCTGCTACTCCTACCATAGCTAGTGCTCCTTCTGCTAGCGTGACTTTATCTTTGGAGAAAACAGCTCTGTAGCTTAGTTATGTAGATTTTCATGTTTCTTCTTCTACTACTGTAATGACTTATTGAATTATCCTGTCTGTGTTGTGCCTCCTTTTGATGAATGGAGCATATATTTATATGAGTGGCTATTTTCCTTAGCTGAAATCTTTCCCTCTTTCGTGTGCTTTGCCAGATTTTGAATGATTCTACAGTTCCCCTGTGCTTGCGCAAATGTCGGATGCCCCGTCCATATCTGGGACATGTGCAAATGAGATTGTTCTTGTCCGTACAGTGGACCCACTATTGTATGCTGAGAAAATTGAATAGGTGAAGAAGCTTGAGGGGCAACTCCGGGTTGTTCAATCAATGGTGGATGTTGCCCAGTCAAAAACACGCCAGGATCTTGATCGTGGGGCATACTTTTTGGATGAGATTTCTGGTGCTAGTGAGAAGATGCTGTGTAAGTCCTTAATTTTTTTCCTCCTGCCGCTCCTCTTTTTGCGGGATGCCAATTTATCTCTCTTTTTCTTTTTTCATTTGTAGGCATTCGATTGTGCGAGAAGGAAGAAACTCAACGTCTACACAACCGAATGCAATCTCTTGTGGATGCTTCACAAAATTCTGGGACAGATTTTTAGTTTGATCATCGTCGCGCTTATGTCATGGCTTTTCTTCAGGACCGTGTGTCCGAAGTGGAGCAGTTTGTCGAATGCTGTCGTAGATCACTGTCCATGGTTTGCAACGCCATGTTTCCTCGAGATCCCCAGCCTCAAACTTTGGCTGATTTGATGGCAAAGTTTCAGCAAGGTGAATGGATTCATCATTTTGTAAAGCTTGAACTTGAGGCGGGTGCCAAGCTTGCGCTGTCTTGGGTGCATGTACATCATCCGATGCTAAATTTGGACGACATATCGTCGGGGCTGCCCCCTGCTGGTGGTGGCTTAATTGATATGGCGCCTCATTATGCCGCCACCCGAAGACCTGCAATTAGAATTGTTCAAAGGTGCCTAGAGGCAGACGAAGAGTTTTTTATCAACTTTGCTATCTAACTATTCTTGCCTCTGTTGTGTAACTTTTGTACTAATATTGTATATATCTTCTTTATACTTTGTCAAAAAGGTCGTATGCTTATACGAGATTTTGATTGTATGTTGTACTCCTTGGTTGATGACCCGAAGAGCTAATGTCTCCTTGCACAACTACTTGTATGTCTTTGTAAGAAAAATGTTATGCCGGGAGGTACTTCATTTATTCATTGATGATCGAAAATGGATACATTGCATAGGCGTAATCGCCTGGCCATTGGCCTTATTGTATATAAGAATGAGTAATTTTTCTAAAAACTGTGGCTTTTGTCTTGAGGTGATCCATCATGCTTCTTTGTGATAAGTGTAATTTTTCGACTGGAGGCACCATGTCTGTACGGCGGACCAGAGAGAAAAGTAGTTGATTTTCCGGGTTGCTCATTGTTTGAAAAACTTGGCGGGTGCATCCTTCTATGCGGGACCAGGCCTAGAGGCTGAATAAGTAGCTTTTGTGGGTGCGTGGTGCTCCTATTTTTCTAGGTTTCGCTCACTGCGTGCATCGTGTAGTAGTTCTTCATCTGCTATTTTTAGTTGATCAAATTGCATCTCTATCCCAAAATATTCTGATATTTTGTTGAACTCGCGATCGCAGCTGTCCGAACGGTTGAAGCTTCCTTTTACTGTTATGACCCCATTGATTGGGTGCTGGAATTTTTAGTACCAGATATGCATAGTGGGGTACTGCCATGAACCGAGCGAAAGCTGGTCGACCTAGGATCGTGTGGTACTATGATGTCCAATCCATGACTTCGAACTCCAGTTTTTAAAGCCTGAAGTTGCTTGTTGACCCAAACACTACGTCGACGAGGTATACTTTGCCCAAAGGAGTTTCGGCTTTGCCTGGTACTATTTCGTGGAAAGTTCTATCTGTTGGTGCTAGATTCATCACGGACCAATTCATTGCCCACATAGTTTTGGCGTAGATGAGGTTGATGCTGCTTTCTACATCCAAGAAAACTTTGCTCATGTCGAAACCGCCAATTTGTGCCTCCACTATTAGTGCTGATTGGCCAGGCCACGGGACCCGTAGAGGGTGGTCAACTCTGTTGAAGGTTATTTCTTGTTCTGACCAATGAAGATACTCCGGTGTAGGGCGTGGCTTTGTTTCCGCTATGTTTACTTGTCTAGTGATCAGCTTCTGTGTTCTATTGGATGGTCGCCCCTTTCGGATCACTGACAAAGCTCCTTTTGACCTGGGGTACTCATCTTCTTGGTTTGCTGTGTTTCGCGGTTGTCTCACTGGCGGATGCCCCGGTGGTGGTGGTGGTCCGCCAGTAGCAAAAGTGCTAGGTGTAGTGGCGTAGCCTCGGTTTGCTACTTCAGCTTCCCTTGCACTGCACAACTCTTTCATTTTTAAGAATGTTCGGTAGTCCTTTAGGAGGAGATTGGACCGCCTCTTCCTTGTTGAGTCTACGTAGAAGTGCATATTGCATGGCGCTTCCAACATTTGTCCTGCTGACATAGGTGGGTCTTGATTTGTCGGGTGGTACCGTTGTTGTGGCTGGCTTCCTCCAGTATTGTCCCTATTACTGTGGTACCCGTTGTTGTACTCATTGTTTTGTCGGTTGTCCCCTCCAGAAAACCGGCTGCGACATAACTTTGTGTGCTATAACCATCGTTATTTCGTCTCCTTTTGTCGTTGTTGCGCGGCTCTCTATCATCTTCGAGTGAGCGAGCTCTTTTGTTGTGCAATGCATCTTCTCCATCGGCCCAACGGTTGGCTACTTCCATCAGCTACGAAATTGTCTTTGGTTTAATTCGTCCCAATTCTTCAATGAATTCTTGCCAACTAAGTTCGTCGTTGAAAGCGCCAATTGCTCTTTCATCGGATATAGTATCATCCGAGTTTTTGATAATGCTCCACCGCTGAACGAAATCTTGTATTGACTCCACTGGTTTTTGTTTGTAGGCACGCAATTGTTCCAGAGATGCGGGTCGCTTGAAGGTGGAATTGAAATTTCTAATAAAATTATCCTCCAGGTCATTCCAGCTGCTGATGGAATCTTCGGGTAATTGCCTTAACCAAGAGCGAGCCGCGCCGGTTAAATGCAATTGCAAGCTTTGCATTGCGGTGGCCTTGAAGCCACCTTGTAGTTTAAATGTGGCCAGATAATCTATCAACAAAGCTTCAGGCTCTTGGAGGCCATCGTATTTCTGACGATCGTGAGGTGGTTTGAAATCTTTTGGTACTAGAGTCTTGCGAACCCGTCGGGTAAAGCAACTAGCTCCGCACAATTCTTGTTCTTCCTCGCTTTCAACGTCATAGTATCTTCTGCTGCTATGCTCTTCCCTGGCTCGATCGACCCTTCACTATACAATATCATTTCTTGGATCATTCCGTGGCTCTGCTCCCGCAAAGTGGACCAGATGTGGCGATTGTGATCGTTGGGTGTGACTTATTTGCCGAGGGCTGCTGCGACGACGTGGATATCTGGTGGGTTGT
Source organism: Avena eriantha (assembly GCA_910589775.1). Taxonomy (NCBI): domain Eukaryota; kingdom Viridiplantae; phylum Streptophyta; class Magnoliopsida; order Poales; family Poaceae; genus Avena; species Avena eriantha. The sequence goes on along the minus strand of OU342744.1, from coordinate 132,622,834 downwards.
CATGTGGTTCCTTGCTCTGCCTATGCGAGAGATGCTCCCACCATGCCGAGGTTCATCAGGGCGGAACGGTGGAGAGCTGCACGAGGATCGTCGGGTGCAGGCTGGGCAGTGATAAGGTATGTTTGTGCGGCCACAATTGCTGCGTGAGCTGTTTTTGCCTTGATATTTCCTGCTTGATCTATTGAGATGAAAGACAAATCCAGATCTCGGATCAGTTAACTTCGTTCTGCCTCGGGGACATTCTGTAGTCTAGATGTTCCCCGTCTTGGCGGTACTCCTCTTGTTACGCTCCCTGATCCTCGGGTAGAGCTTATCTGGGCCCGTCGTAGGCTGGATTCGTCAGCAAGTCTTTCCCTTTTGTTGATATTCCTCTGCATCCTTAGCAGGTCTGTTTTTTTGTGATGGAGAAAATATTGATATGCTAGTAGTTCTTTGCGCGTGGCGTCAGCTGTCATGGGAATTGCACCCGAAATTGCTGCTCTTGCTTTTTCCCATGCTTCGGCTGGCAACCGGAGATTTTGCCTCTCCCCTCCGCGTGGCTCTCGCTCTCCTGGGGTTACGCGGTTGTTTGCTGGGTCTGCCCCATTTCCTCGATTTCATTCGTTCCCGTGGTTTCCTACATTGTCGCTTGATAGGATATCATCAGAGTTAAAAATAGGATTACCGTTGGAGTCTTGCTGAGTCGATGTGTCGCCTATGATCACGCATACTTGGTGCTGGGTAATATATGGAATTGTGGCATCATCATCCGAATTGGGGGAGGCACGGTCGGGTGGACCAGTGAAGTCCATAGATTTCTTCTCTGGGTAGATTTCTCCCATCCTTATTCCAAAGTTGATGCTTTCTCTGCTTTCCTTGGGTTCAGAGTTTGCTGGGCTTGTTCCATGTGGTGAGGCTAGTGGGGAATCTGATCCAAAGGAGAGATTGTCATAAAGACCATCAAGGTCCCCTAGATCTGTATCACCTTGCTTGCTATCGTCGGGTGCTTCAATTTATGTTGTGACCTCCATGGAGGATCCGACAAATGATGCGGGAAACATTGTAACCATAGTTTGTTCCACCAACGGTTCTGATGTAATCAGGACCGAAGGGTGTGATTCTTGGGTGTCTTCTACTTGGAAGTGGAAGCTTCCGATGATCAGATCGGATCCGCCCTTGAAATCGGCGGGTACCACCACATGGGTGGGTGGGTGTGGATCTGCTTTCATTGGGTTGGTGCTTGGTGAAGAAATTTTTTCCGAATCCATGGTTCGAGTGTTCAAGTTCCCACAAACGGCGCCAATTAATGAGGGGAGATCTCGACAATGTCCATGAAGAAGGACTTAGGATTTTGCGGAAAAGAGAACGCCAGTGATTTCATCGAAAGTCAGGAAACAATGGAATCAAAGTCGCCTGAATATTAAGAGGAATCTCTCTATTACAAATCGCTTGGGGATTGTTCGATGCCCCTCCTAGGCTTCTCCTGCCCTATATATAATAGGTCGAGTCTCAAAACTGTATGCGGATAGGTTACATGATTACAACACCAACTCGATGTGTGTCTTTTGTTTCTTGCTTTCCTAATACAACTACAATCTCTGTCGGTTGATCCTTTGGATCTTTATCTTGATTCTTCATGGGACGTAAGCCTTTCCGTAGGTCCTAGGTAGCAAATCATAAGGGCCCAAGTAATTATACCCATGTCACACATATATAACGGGTTATTTCATGATGCATAATTGACAAGGCTTAGCATACCACAAGATCCATGTGATACATTCTTTATGCTTCATGTGTTGACCAACTTGAAATCGCTCTTCACTCTTTGTATTGGTCAACCAAGTATCTTCTCATGCTCCATCTCAATATCTTGAGGTACATAAAGAACTCTTCATTTTATTACATGCTCGAAATCTTAGTCAACTATAGCTTAACTAATGAGTCTATCATGACACCGACTTAGAGCCATATCTTGAATTCTTCTATTGAGATCACACTCTCAAGATCTTGATCATATCATATTCTTCTTCAACTCAATGATCTTGATGAAATACTCAAGCTATATATTTATCTTCATGGCATCCATACTTGAATCCAACACATGAACTACAAGCATGACCTATGGAATATTCCATCATATAAAACTCAATGAAAACATTAGTCCATAGGGATTGTCATTGATCACCAAAACCACACATAGGGGCAATTGCTGATACATTGCAAATGTATCTATAATTTTTTATGTTCCATGCTTGGTTTTATCTACTTTCTTATGTTTTGTCCACACTTTGGAGTACTTTTCATATGATTTCTTGGACTAACCTATTAACAAGATGCCACAGTGCCAGTTGCCTGTTTCCTGCTGTTTTTGGTTCCAGGAAGTCAGAAAATAAATATTCTTGGAATTGGACAGGACAAAAGCCAAAGTTCCTATTTTCCCGGAAGACTCACGGAGCCAGAATACAAGACGGAGGAGGGCCAGGGCCTGGCCACACCCCCCAGGCGCGGGCTAGCCTTACCCGTGCCACCAGGTGGTGTGGGGCCCCCTGGCACCCCCTCGGTCTCCCCTCTCGCCTATAAGAGCCTCCCGATACCAAAACCCTAAAACGTCAAGCCTCCAGCCACGAAAAGTTCAGCAGCGCCGCCGCCACCGAAGGGGAGATTCGGGGGACATAAAGTCTCTGTTCCGGCACCCTGCCGGGACGGGGAAGTGCCCCCGGAGCCATCTCCTTCGATCTCCACCACCATCTCCATCACCATTGCTGATTCCCATGATGAGGAGGGAGTAGTTCTCTCTCGAGGCTAAGGGTTCTACCGGTAGCTATGTGTTCATCTCTCTCTCTCTCTCTCTATGCATGATCATATTGTGATCATGAGCTTGTAATCTATAGATCTACCTTGCTACTCAAGTGATTTAATGAATCTCTGCTCTCCCCATGTGTGTGAAAGTGACAGCGTGCTCACCATGGTGGCACTTAGGCTAGAGATTACAAATACTTGTTATGAGTTATATTTGGAGTTGGATGTCTTTATGAAATTGTGGTGTTTGTTGGACTCATCTAGTACTCAAGGTGACAGTGTGGGGTTTTCTAGATGGGAAAGGCTTACTTTGAGGTGTGATGTTATAGCCCTACCATCGATTAGAGTGTTCAACCGAAGAGTAGTTAAGAGTAGTATCATGAAGAGAAGATATTTATATGAGAGTGTTCACTAGTGAAAGTATGATCCCTAGGCCTTGTTTCTAAGCATAGATACACCGTTTGCTACTAGATCTGTTACATGTTTGCTTGCTTCCATCTTTATTTCAGTCTGCCTTTAGTCTCTTCCACGCCATCAAGTTATTCTCTATCACCGTTACCACTTATAATTATCCATACCACTTGTGTTTCACTATATCTTCGCCGAACTAGTGCACCTATACACCTGACAAGTGTATTGGGTGTGTTGGGGACACAAGAGACTTCTTGTATCTTGATTGCAGGGTTGCTTGAGAGGGAATACCTTTGACCACTTCCTCCCTGAGTTCGATAAACCTTGGGTGATCCACTTAAGGGAAAACTTGCTGTTGTTCTACAAACCTCTGCATTTGGAGGCCCAACAACTGTCTACAAGAATAGAAGTGCGTAGACATCAAGCTATTTTCTGGCGCCGTTGCCGGGGAGGTAAGGTAAAAGGTACTCACATCCTCCGGTGTGAGTGCTCGAAGTTATTTCCTTTAGATTCTGCAATTTTGTCTTTTTGTTTCTTGTTTTCACTAGTTAGGCTTAATGGAAAACAACAACAAAATTAGAGAGCTTTATAGTATTTATCTTGAGTTAGGACATGATGTGTTTGAAGAGAAAATTAAAAAACCTATGGAACTTTATTTGCATGCTAATAGCAATGTTGTTAGTATGAATTCTTTGGACACCATTATTGCTAATGCTATGGAAAAGTCTAAGCTTGGGGAAGTTGGTTTTGATGAGAATGATCTTCTTAGTCCCCCAAGCATGGAGGAGAAAATTCACTTTGATGATACTTTGCCTCCAATATATGATGATTGCAATGATGAATATGATATTTTCAGTGCACCTACTATTGAGGAGGAAATTAATTATGATTACAATATGCCTCCTATATTTGATGATTATGGTGATGAAAATAATAATGATAGCTATTTTGTTGAATTTTCTCCCAATACAATTAATAAGAATGACTATGTTTATGTGGGGAGTATTAATTCTTTTATGCATGTGGCTCATGATAAGAATGTTTCTTGTGATAGTTATATTGTTAATTTTATTCATGATGCTACTGAAAGTTATTATGAGAGAGGGAAACATGGTTTTATGCATCTCAATAATATTAAGTTTCCCCTCTTTATGTTGAAAGTCTTGAAGTTGCACTTGTTTTGCTTTACTATGCTTATTGCTTTGTGCTTTCATGACTTGTTTCTTTACAAGATTCCTATGCATAGGAAGTGGGTTAGACTTAAATGTGTTTTGAATTTGCTTCTTGATGCTCTCTTTTACTTCAATTCATATTTCTTATGTGAGCATCTTCTCAAACTATCATGCCTAACTTAAAGGCGGTAAGAAAAGTACTTATTAGGAGATAACCCAAAAGTTTTAGATGAGTCTTTGAAGTTATTGCTTCTGTAATAACTGCTCCTTATCCTTTTTATTTGCTTTTTGTGCCAAGAATAACCTCTAATGAGAGAGAAGTAATGATTGGGAAAGTTGCTGTCCCGAAACAGATTTCTGCGCTTCATCGTAAAAATTCGTGAGAGAGCTCTGTATGTTGGATTGAGCTGTAATGTTTTGTCTTCTGCCCGAGGTTGTTATCTAACTTTCGTTAGTTCAACACTTTTTGATTTGAGCAACAGACGGTCTTCGAAAAAATTCGTCCTTACCTGCTGGTCTGTTTTAACAGATTTCTGCCATTTTCTGCATTTGCTTCTTGTTGGTTCCTTCTTGAGTTCTTTTGGGGAATTGAGCTTTTTGAGAGAAGTGCTACAGTAGCTAGTGTTCTAATGGAAGTTTATTTGGTGTTAGAACTTAACCTTGAGACTTATTTATCTTGAGTACACTAATGGTGCTAATGAGATTGTGTGAAGTTTTGTATGAAGGAAAAATTTCAGGTGTATGGAAGGAATGAGTAATGAGATGAAGGATAGACTAAAGCTCAAGGTTGGGGATGCCACGCATGTCACTCCAATAAATATCCAAGAAGTACAAGCGTCAAAGCTTGGGGATGCCCAAGGCATCCCCTTCTTTATCAATAAAAATCCCAGGTTTCTTCCAAACGCTTCATTTTTATTGTTTCATGCACAGTTGTGTTGTTCTTGGAGCGTCTTCGTTTTTGTATTAGTTTTAGTTTGCTTGGTTTGCTTGAATAAGTTGGTTGGATCCCAACACACTTCTTTTGGAGAGAGACACGCTCCATTTTCATTGCCTAGAACACTCTAGTTTTCATTCTTATTGTTCTGTGAGTGTTCTCTTTTGCTAGCACCGTGTTTAGCCTTAGTTTTCTCGTGCTTTCAGCTTAGAACTTTTTAGTTCTTCTTTGTGGATTTTTGAGACAAGCTCACTGATCTTTATTTATTATCATCTTTGTGAGTGGCTTGCAAATAGTTTGGTTTGGTTTGGAAAAGAGTAGGAAAGTTCATGCTTATGTGGTAAAAGAGCTCCTTTTTGACTGTGGCCTATGCTTTGTCATGCCATACTTGATATTGTTTTGGCTTTATGCTTAGTATTCTTTGCTGTAGCATGACTTGTTATAAACAATTGAGATTGCTTAATGTGCCTTGGATGAATCATGCGTTGTTTTAGCATATTAAAGCATAGTATAGTGGTATTCTCCTTTGATGCTTTATATGGGTTGACTTGGCGCATGCTCACACCATGTTATGACTATCTCAAGTCACCATAGCCTTTATGATCCTTTAGTTTTCAACTTGTAGTATCACTTTATGCTTTGATCAATGATGTTTTGTCGCTCTGCATGATTATGGCCATTATTGCTCTCTTAGTTTGTCGCTCCCAGTCTTTTGCTAGCCTCCACAACCAAGTATGAGTTCCACTCATGCATCCAACTCCCTAAACCAAGTTATTCCAAAGAGTCCACCATACCTACCTACTAGCTTATGCTATTCCAAGTATATTCAGGCTTTTGTTTACCTTCCACTTGTTATGAGAAAACTAGTGATTAAAGCTCTCACGAACTTGATGGCACACTTTACTTTATTGCCTCTAATAAACTTGAACCATTGGGTCCTTCTTTGTTGCGTATATGCTTGCGCTTTATAAGTTGAAATTAGCAGAACCATGTTTCATGGGGAACGCTTTCAACATTGAACTTGTACTTTGTACCCCGTTGATATTATGTGCTTTTGCTTACGGATACCAGCGGTGTGAAATAAAAGTGGAACTTGTAAGATCATGGAGTTTGTATGTGTGTTAGCGAAACGCCTGGGCCACTAGCCTAAGCCATGCCTAATCATGGTGGAAACTTTCAGCATCACCATAATGAGCACTCTATGAAGCATCCTCAATAAAAACCTATGCAAATAGCAAATAAAAAGATCGCTGAGATGCTCATTGTCTGCTTGCCTTGTCATTTTGATTATGGGAAAGCTCCCGCATCATGTGCAAGGGGTACCCTGTTGCGGTTCTTAATGATACACATGTACTTACAATGACAAGAGCTTACTCGTGACTAAAGTTGAGTATCATGAGGATCGGTCTTCGTAAGTAAGGGGCATGAGATTTCGCTTTATAACTTGTCAAGCATATCCTCTTAGTTGTGTCACTTTAACCTTAATCACCTTCAATATGCTTATGATAGGGGCAATGGGAGCTGAAAGCTATAAGTACCATAATTTTTGGAAGCTCTTTATGAGACTTGAATCCCTACTTCCTTTTACAAAAGGCCTTTCTTCCACCATTACATTGAGTCTCCACCTTCTATCTTTATGCACCTACTTTGAGAGCATAGTGGCCATTCTTAGTTCTATGTGCATTGTCCCAAGACTAGTTGATTGATGCATACTTTGATATTGCTTGTTTTAAACTATTGTATCCAGTCACTCTTATGAACTTTGAAGGTGTCCTATGCATTTATATTTGCTACTCTATGAGGGACAAACTGAATACTATTATGCTATGTTTTCTTTATGTGAATCAAACAAACGTCTTGCAAAGCATTGTTATTCATGAATCTTTTGTTTGTGCCTTTTCATGTTGCATCATAGTTTCTTTGCTTATTGCTAGAACTTTGTCTTTCATGTTATAATTGAAGTACTATGATCCCAGCTTTGAATGTTTTGCAAATACTTTGATCAAGTCTTTGATGGTGCATGTCACCTCAAAATTTATTCCTTCTTTTTATCACTTACCTACTCGAGGACGAGCAGGAGTTAAGCTTGGGGATGTTGATACATTGCAAATGTATCTATAATTTTTTATGTTCCATGCTTGTTTTTATCTACTTTCTTATGTTTTGTCCACACTTTGGAGTACTTTTCATATGATTTCTTGGACTAACCTATTAACAAGATGCCACAGTGCCAGTTGCCTGTTTCCTACTGTTTTTGGTTCCAGGAAGTCAGAAAATAAATATTCTTGGAATTGGACAGGACAAAAGCCAAAGTTCCTATTTTCCCGGAAGACTCACGGAGCCAGAATACAAGACGGAGGAGGGCCAGGGCCTGGCCACACCCCCAGGCGCGGGCTAGCCTTACCCGCGCCACCAGGTGGTGTGGGACCCCCTGGCACCCCGTCGGTCTCCCCTCTCGCCTATAAGAGCCTCCCGATACCAAAAACCTAAAACGTCAAGCCTCCAGCCACGAAAAGTTCCGCAGCGCCGCCGCCACCGAAGGGGAGATTCGGGGGACAGAAAGTCTCTGTTCCGGCACCCTGCCGGGACGGGGAAGTGCCCCCGGAGCCATCTCCTTCGATCTCCACCACCATCTCCATCACCATTGCTGATTCCCATGATGAGGAGGGAGTAGTTCTCTCTCGAGGCTAAGGGTTCTACCGGTAGCTATGTGTTCATCTCTCTCTCTCTATGCATGATCATATTGTGATCATGAGCTTGTAATCTACAGATCTACCTTGCTACTCAAGTGATTTAATGAATCTCTGCTCTCCCCATGTGTGTGAAAGTGACATCGTGCTCACCATGGTGGTACTTAGGCTAGATATTACAAATACTTGTTATGAGTTATATTTGGAGTTGGATGTCTTTATGAAATTGTGGTGTTTGTTGTACTCATCTAGTACTCAAGGTGACAGTGTGGGGTTTTCTAGATGGGAAAGGCTTACTTTGAGGTGTCCTGTTATAGCCCTACCATCGATTAGAGTGTTCAACCGGAGAGTAGTTAAGAGTAGTATCATGAAGAGAAGATATTTATATGAGAGTGTTCACTAGTGAAAGTATGATCCCTAGGCCTTGTTTCTAAGTATTGATACACCGTTTGCTACTAGATCTGTTACATGTTTGCTTGCTTCCATCATTATTTCAGTTTTCCTTTAGTCTCTTCCACGCCATCAAGTTATTGTCTATCACCGTTACCACTTATAATTATCCATACCACTTGTGTTTCACTATCTCTTCGCCGAACTAGTGCACCTATACACCTGACAAGTGTATTGGGTGTGTTGGGGACACAAGAGACTTCTTGTATCTTGATTGCAGGGATGCTTGAGAGGGAATACCTTTGACCACTTCCTCCCTGAGTTCGATAAACCTTGGGTGATCCACTTAAGGGAAAACTTGCTGCTGTTCTACAAACCTCTGCACTTGGAGGCCCAACAACTGTCTACAACAATAGAAGTGCGTAGACATCACTTGCTAAATAAGGAAAGAGAAAGAACCGACGTCGTATTACTGTTGTAATCATAACTTGTAACCTATTCCTATACAGCCTCGGGACCCAGCCTATTATATAAAGGCTGGGAGGAGCCAACGGAGAGGCACCGAAAAAAGCCTTGAGCGATCTGTAATTGATTTGTTCTTAATTAGATGACTTCGACTCCCTTGTTTGTCTGATTAGCCGATGAAATCCCTAGCGTTCTCTTTTCCATGAAACCCTAAGTCCACGATTATGGACATTGTTGAGGTTAACCCTCATCACAACCACACCGTGCGCCCGTGCCACATCTCGACACAGGAAAATGCAAACTTTGATTTTTGTTGATGGACAAAGAGGCCATAACGACCACTGGTATGACCGGAGTAGGCCGTACCATCCGCCTGTACTATACACATGAGCAAAACATCAAGTTTGAGGTAAATATATTGAGCCGTTAATGACTAGTAGTACATGCGTGGGTGACTGTACCGCGCGCCCGTACCAGGTGCACCGCCGGAGGGTCCTTCGATCCCACACAAGTCACTTGGTATGGGCGAGCTCTTGCCGTACATCTCGCATGTACCACGTACTCAGCCACAACATGAATCCCAGGGAGAGGTAAACCTAAAATCCCTAATTCAAAAAATTCTCTTTCTTCTTCCTCCAAACTCCAAACTACCTCCATTGGATCTTCAATTCTGTTCATTATTTGTTTGATTCCTAGCACCCATTTTACTAAGGTATGTTTCTCCTCCAATCACAATTTATTTGCCTCAAAACCTTGCTCAATCTTTCACAATTATCAATCTATACTTAGGTCTTGTTCTTGAGCTAATCATTTTTATGAACATGCTTAGTTTTTTGTCTTTAGAGGAGTTTCTTTTGTAAGAAGTGTAGAGGATCCTTTACGCTATGTTTTTATTGGATAAATTTTTAATTAGATTAATTTTTGTTTTAGATGAATATGAGGAGTCATACACGTGTGGTGGTTGCGGAACAAGCTACACCACTCATTGATATGCTAACCCCCGAGTCATTTGGCATCAAGTTCACTGAGCAGTTTCAGCTCACTCATTTCAGACGTATCAAGCACCAAGAGATCAAGTCCACCAAGTGGATGTGTCCTTACATCCTCAAACAGCTGGGTTTCGTCGTGATTTTAATTTCCTATGCAATAATGTTGGTTTGTATCACTTTGGTTTTCAGGACGCCACCACATATCACCTCTTGACACTTGAATTCCTTAGTACCTTGACGCATACAATGAGTTCACACTACTGCTCCAAGGAACATATGCCAGGAGTTGATTGCATCAACTTCCTCCTTATGAATAGTGAGTATTCCTTGACACTCGACCAATTGGATCATCATTTTTGGTTTACCACCACCACCACCGAAATACACTCCACTGCCTTTGTTCTTGATCCATCACCCTTGGACTACTTTTATAGGATGAAAATCTATGGAAACATTCCCAAGGGAAACCAAATTGATCACCCAACTATTCGTCATTTCTTCTATGTTATTGCTAACACATTGCAGGCATGTGGTGAGTTTACTAGAGTTAATGAGGATATGATGATCCTTGCAAGAGCTGCTATTCCAAAATGTAATTTGACGCCAAATTTGGGTGCCCTTCTATTGTTCTATATTAATCATCCAACTCTTCAATCACGTGGTCCCATATGTGGAGGAGGAGTTATCATCATTCTTGCATGTGCACTTCAAGTCAACATGTGTAATATCCAACCATTGGCAGGAGACCTCCGTCTTGGTTTCTCTACTCTGAGAGCTTGTGGTATGATTTCTAAATCTAATGGTAAATACTTTCTTGATATACCTGGAGTGGATCACGTGATTTGAGATCCTTTGCCTAATGGTTTGTTCTCTATCGAGGATGGATGTTTGTGTTTTGACACACTGGTTGAAGCAAGACTACCCCAACATGAAGAACCCATGGATGAAGAAGGATAACATGAAAAAGTAGAACAAGAAGGACCCCAACAAGATGAAAAGCCACCAAACTACTACACCACCTATGATGATATGTATGCTCTCGAAGGAAGCATCCATAATATGAGAAACCTCTCCATCAACCTTTGAGATGCTACTGTCAACCGATCAACCCAGTTCACCAATTGGAGCAGCCAATGGAACTGAGCAGATTATCCACCACGATCACAATGAGCAACAAAAGGGCTTGTAAAAGCCTGAGCTTGGGATGTGTCCCCCAGCATTTATATTTGTGTAATAATGAGCTTGTACTTCAACTCCTTATGATCTTTTAAACACTTATGTTGGTTTGTTTGAATACTTCGCTTTTTCTTTCTTTTTTGTTTGCTTTTTCGTTTGTTTGTTTGTCTTTGCTTGGTTCTTGGTCGAAAGTTTATCTATTCTTTAATCCCCATCCTCAAAAATACAAAAATATTTTTCCTTTTATCCTTTTTCTTGAAAGTGGATTTTCCTATTGCCTCTTTGCTTCAATATTATTATGAGAGTTATTTTAACATTAGTTTTGAAGGATCACATCCCCATAAGGAAGAAAAATATGAAGTCACTCATGAGAGATATGTCCTATGTCTCTGATATGTCGTAAACGTATATATAATTTTTGATGTTTCATTCTTGTTTAGTATCTACTTTCTTATGTTTTGTTCACACTTTGAGGTATTTTTATACATTTTCTGGAACTAGTCTCTTAACAAGATGCCACAGTGCCAGTTGCCTGTTTTCTGCTGTTTTTGGTTTCAGAAAAGCTAGTAAAGAAATATTCTAGGAATTGGACGGGACAAAAGCCAAAGTCAATATTTTACCCGAAGCAACACGGAGTCCGGAGGAGAGACGAAGTGGCGCACCAGGGCGGCCGCACCTGGTAGCGGCGCGGCCTGGGGGCGCGCCCCCAGGGGGTGTGGGCCTCCTGGTTCTCCAACGACCTTGCCCCTTTGGCTATAAAAGCCTCTCGGGACGAAAACCCTAAGCACCCAATCAAAAATCCACGAAAGAGTCTATAGCCGCTGCCATCTCCATCCCTAGATCAGGGGGATCTGAAGCTCTTCCTGGCACCCTGCCGAAGGTTAGAGATCATCCCGGAGGCCTTCTTCATCACCATGCAAGCCTCCGGTGTGATGCGTGAGTAGTTCACCCTTGGACTACGGGTCCATGTAGTAGCTAGATGGTTGGTTCTCCTCCTTTGTGCCATCATGTTTAGATCTTGTGAGCTCCATTCATGATCAAGAAAATCTATTTGTAATCTTACATGTTGTGTTTGCGGGGATCCGATGGATATTGAGATGCTATTTCAGATTGATTATTGATTCTATCATGTCTATGTTATTTGTGATCTTGCATGCTCTCTATCGTTAGTATCTACCTTGGCCAAGTAGATGCTAGCAACTCCAAGAGGGAGTATTTATGCTTGATAGTGGGTTTATGCCTCTAGTAATCTGGGATAGTGACAGGAATCTCTAAGGTTGTAGATGCCTGTTGCTACTAGGGAGAAAACAACAATCATTTGTCCATGGGGCGATCGTATTGTTTACTTTACACACTTTGCTTAATGCAATTATCTGTTGCTTGCAACTTAATACTAGAAGGGGTTCGGATGATAACCTGAAGGTGGATTATTAGTCATAGATGCAGTTGGATTATGGTCTATGTATTATGTTGTAATGCCCAATCAAATCTCATAGGAGTCAAGATGTCTAGTATATGCATTATTATTATGCTTTCTCAAATCTGTCAATTGCCTCGCTGTAATTTCTTCACCCAACATGTTATCTATCTTAAGGAGAAACACCTCTAGTGACCTATGGACCCCAGTCCATGCTTTTATTATTCATATACCATCTACTGTTTACCGGTTACTGTTTACTTTCTGCAAGCAATTACTATCTTCCACACTATACGTTTAATCCTTTGTTCTCAGAAAAACCGGTGAGATTGACAACCTCACTGTAAGTTGGGGCAAAGTTCTGTGGTTGTGTTGTGCAGGATTCCAAGTTGCTAGCAACACCTTGCAGTTGTTTCCTTGCTCCTACTGGTTCGATAACCTTGGTTTCATAACTGAGGGAAAACTTGCTGCTGTGCTCATCATACCTTCCTCTTGGGGTTCCCAATGAGCTCGAATATATTTTGAGCCATCAGTCTCCCACTTTGTAAGTTTGAATTGTTTATCTTAGTGATGACTACAAGTGCATAGATAGTTTGTAGCTAGTTTCAAAATAAAGATATCGATCCCACAGGGAGGAGGAGTCTGAAGTCTTATAACTCTTGAAATAAATACTACAATAGAAATGCTGAATAAAGTTCTAAGTGACAAGATAAAATGCGAGTATTGCATAAAAAGGTGTTTTGGGGTTTTTGGTATAGGAGCAACAATAAGTAAAGTAAAACAACTGAACACAGAAAGTAAGTATCGTGTATGTAAGAGAGATTGGAAATGCAATAGGGAAAAGTGTTCTCAGGGAGTAGCGGATACACCACTAGCATCATAAAGAACTAAGGTAAAGATTATTATCATGAACATTCTCAACTATGTATGTGTGGGAGGAACTCTGTATTTGAACAAATAGGCAGCAGCCACTGCTCACATCATCCTCATAATCACAGCAGACAGCAATCGTATTCAATCGAATTACTATGCTATTAAGGGACTTAATCCCATAGGACGTATCCCATGGCATGGATAGTGTTCCGTGAGTTTCCTCGGTTCCCAAGTTGATATGTAAGGGGTACCAACAAATTTATCGTCACTATAAGTGCTAACACACCTCCGTCTACCAACAAGTAGTTCCCTCCATCAAGTCCCCATGAGAGGAAAATATTGAGAGGTCGACTTCTCTCAACATCAAGATGAAGACAATCTAACACATGGTCACAGTGATGAATATCACAATAAACTTTATCTTATTTCAATCCCACACTAGGGTTTCTCCATCTCCCCAAGAACTAAAGATCTACTTAGACATGGAGGCAATCAACATCATGGCAACAACAATGGAATCTATCATTGATGAATAGTGCTTGTATAAATCCACAACGAGTATGGAAATTACAACAAGATCTAGACAAGATGTACATGGGATGGATGGAGATGGTGGTGATGCAACGATTGATGATGAAGATCGATGCCTTAGCCTCCCGGATCTGCGCAGGGCGAAGATGGATCCCCGGTGGACAAGTTCCCCGTCTAGATGCCTTACGGAGGTGAGGTTTTGGTGATTTCTGGTTGTTTTGTATGTCGTCTCTCTGATCCAGTTGCACGTGGTGAAACTATTAGAGGAGGCGGTGGCGGCACCAACTATACGGTGGGAACTATACGGCCGAAAAATGTATTCCCGCTGTATAGTTAGTCGTTAAACCGTTTGTAAGCCTCGATCGCTTCAAGTTTTCTTCTGGTGTTATTGATATTTCCCAAATAAGCGATTTATGTTGTTTTGGACTCCTTTTCTCCCCAATACAACTGCCCCAAGAATTGTGTCCATTGTATCCATCATCTGTCCTGATCCTGGTGAAAATAGACATAAAATATGTGCGCAAACACCATAAAATACCAAGATCCTATATCTACAAAGCAAAATAATAATATAAAACATGATGCAAATATGCACTCATCAACTTCCCCAAGCTTAGACTCTTGCTCATCCCAAGAAAGTTTAGCTTAATGGATGTGATCCTCATATTCATGAAGCTAAGTCGATACAATAAATGAGGCAGTTGCAGCATGTGTTTATCATATATGATACATGGGAATGAGTTCATGAATAGTACCTTACTCGAACCATATGAATAGTATTAATAGGCTTCCACACTTTAGTGATCAACAGTTCACAAAAGATGAATCTCAACATAATGTAAAAGTATCTGGTTCAACTGAATGAGTTAGCGAGGTAGTCCCAAGTGTTTTTGGATTAACATATTCACTTGGGATTTAAAATATCAAACGCTTCTTTGTCATACTACAATAGAGTGGTGTATGCCTATTTTATCTTTGCACATTCACTCTTTTTCTTCTTTCTTTTCTTCTCTTTTGTGTATATGCTCACACTTTTGTTTAAGTGTTGTGCAAAGGAGCTAGCCATACATTCCACTTCATGTAGGAATTCAAAGTTTAACGATCTCAATTACCAAATTCCAATTTTATATGAAGCAATCTTTATAGCTTGAATATTCTACCTCATCTTGTTCTCACTATAATTTGATAGCACTTTTTCCTTTGTTCAAGGTTTCTTTTCAACTTAACTGATTAGATAACTTTTCTTTCTTTGTAAACCAAACCATGTACTTACAACATATTGACCAAATTATTTTTGTATGTTCCATTAATACCAATGGTGTGGAAGACTCCTATTGCTATCATCAAGTGCAAGTAAAATTATACTCAAGCCATTCATATATCCAGTAAGACAAGCACAAACTCAATATTGCTCCATATATGATAATAAACTCGGAATTTCATAAAAGGGATCGACTATTCCTGAAGGGAATTCTAATGATGCAAACTTTCTTTCTAGTTTGAACTAATGCAAGACTAAAATAGTAATGTAATACTTATAAGATATATTACAAGGTCTTAAAGATCTCCCCAAGCTTGGAATCAAGCCAGGCGGGATCAAATAACCCCTTGCGATTATTTGATACCGTGATTATTGTAGATCACTGTGGTTCCATGGCATGTAACACCGCGGTGCGTAGCTTCTTGTTGGTATCCTCCAGAGTGGTGATGCAGTTGTAGCACCTGCGCAAATCAGACTGCAAAGTGTCCACTTTATCCGTGAGTTTAGTCACCAATGGGAGAAGATCATCCTTCTTCTCTATCTCCTTGAGATGGTGACGGACTTCAACGCGATGGAGTAGCTCCTGCTTCTGATATATCTCCAATGCTCACACGCGATCCTTGGTCCTGGGAACAACTTCTTCTTCCTCATCCATAATCGATGGATCGGTGAAGTGGAAACCGTTCCTCCACTCTTCTTGAGGCTTCACCCTCATACGAGCACCAATGGTAGGCTTCAAGAGTGGCGCCTTCGCTCCCTTGCTAGCACCTGCACCAATATTAGATAATTCCTTACGTTTGTGCGGCCTGGGGTCCGTGGCGACGAACTTGACCATCTCCACGCGCCCTTTTCCATGCAGCTTATGACCTTCTCTCTCTTCTTGAGCTCTCTTCATTGCTGCCCAATTGGTCTCCAGGGGATCATAGACATCATGGCGGATGTCGACGTCAATCACATCTTCATCAGAATCGTTGTTGCAGAATCTTGGCTCGATGTACTCCTTGTACCCCAGGCTAAACCTCTCCACCTCCTCGTCATCGTCCTCCATGGACGGGCTGCTAGAGCAGTCCCTGGAAGGAGCAATGAGATCCAGGGGTTTCCCACGGCCTGGGACAGGATAACGCATGGCTAGATTGTTTCCTGGTGATTATGATTAGAGAGAGAGACAATGGCAGTATATAAGGGGGGTCATAGGTCGGTAAAACTTGCGAGAAACACCAAATTCTTGCCCAAGAAAAGAATCTTAACGAAACAGGGAAAGAAATAGAGGATTTGGAGGAGTCCTGCGGTGTAATGACCAAGTATATGGGCGCACCTCGTATAGCTCCGGCCGTATAGTTGGTTCCAGGCAGATATTTCCAAATATCTCGAGTCCAGGTCGATTAAGTTATGACTCGGAACCGACAATATTTTTTTTATCGAGGGAAAAACGAAAAAGCAAACGAAAAATGTCAGAGAGTTTGACGGCCAACTACACGGCTAGAATTTTATCTCCGGTCGTATAGTTGTGACCATATAGATACAGACATCAAAAATTGAAAGTGTCCGAGAGTTCAACGACCAACTATATGGACAAAATTTTATCTCCGGTCATATAGTTACGACCGTATAGGTCCAGACATCAAAAACAATTTCACAAAGAAGATACACAGGGTTTAACGACCAACTATACGGCGAGAGATTTTTCTTCGGTCGTATAGTTGCACCCGTATAGTTGGTAAAACCCTCCAGAAACTTCAGAAAAACACGAGGAATTCAAAGGCAAAAAAATTAGAAGTAAAATCTGTGAAAACAAATCACTTATTTGAGTAAGAACACTTACCTTGAACTTATCGTTTACTTATTCGGGGATGACAAGCTCCTCCAACAACAAAGACTTCTTCTCTTTTGGAGGAATTGACCTTAGTTCATTGAATAATTCTTGTAAGAGAAAATCACTAGGACTAAAGTTTCTCTCAATAAGATTGATGTCTTGCTGGGCAAATATGGACACTGCATCCAACATCTTTATTTCTTTCCTCTGCATAATCTGCAACTCAAATTCTTGAAGTAAAAGAATCCAACGGATCAGTCTTGGCTTATGGTTTTTCCTCTCAAGGAGTTCTTTTAAACCATCATGATCTATATGAACTCTTACTTTTGCATCAACTATATAAGAACGAAATTTATCGCAAGAGATAAATATAGCAAAAAGTTCCCTTTCTTCCTTAGGATAATTCTTTTGAGCACTATTAAGAGTTCTACTAGCATGATGTATAATATTAAATCTGCGACCTATGTGTTGTCCCAGAGTTACTCCTACAACATCATCACTAGCTTCACATATTAAGTCAAAAGTCATATCCCAGATAGGTGGTTTAATAATAGGAGCACGGGATAATTTTTTTTAAGTTTATCAAAGGCTATAAGACATTTATCATCAAAATTAAAACTTACTGCCTTTTGCAGGAGGTTAGTCAAAGGTTTAGATATTCCAGAGAAATTTCTAATGAACCTTCTATAAAAACCCACATGACCAAGGAAACTTCTTATACCTTTAATATCCCTAGGTTGTGGCATTCTCTCTATGGCCTCAAACTTAGCTCTATCCACTTCAGTTCCCTTACCTGATACCTTATGTCCAAGGACTATACCTTATTTGACCATAAAATGGCACTTCTCCTAGTTTAGAACAATATTGGTTTCTTCGCAACACTGCAAAACTCTTTTGAGATTATCCAAGCAACTAGTAAATGAAGTTCCATAGATAGAAAAGTCATCCATAAATACTTCCATTATCAGTTCTATCAAATCCGCAAAAATAGAAGTCATGTCTTTGAAAAGTAGCTGGAGCATTACATAAACTAAAAGGCATACGTCGGTAAGCATGTAAACCATAAGGATTAATGAAAGTTGTTTTACGTTGGTCGTCAGGATGTACAGCTATTTGAGAAAGATCAGACTATCCGTCCAAGTAGCAGAAAGGAGTGTGGTTTGCTAACCTTTCTAAAGTTTGATCTACGAATGGTAAAGGATAGTGATCTTTCCTAGTTTCTTTATTCAATTTACTGAAGTCTATGCACATACTATGCCCAACAATAGTTCTAGTAGGTATCAATTCATTGTTTTCATTAGGAACAACAGAAAACCGCCCTTCTTAGGGACATAATGAACATGACTTACCCATTCACTTTATTTAACATGATAGATTATACCTGCGTCCACTAGGCGTACAATTTATTTTCTTACCACTTCCTTTATTTTGAGCTTCAGTCTTCTATTAAATTCCGCAACTAGTTTAGCACCTTCCACCATGAATATTCGATGGACGGTTATCATGGGACTAATGCCCTTCAAATCATCCATTGAGTATCCAAAGGCCTTGTGATGCTCCTTAAGTATTTTCATGAGTTCTTCTTCTTCTCCTGAAAGTTTAGCACTAATAATAATAGGAAATTTATTTGTATCATCTAAAAATCTGTATTTAAGATTATCTGGTAGAGTCTTCAATTATGGGGGTGGTAATTCCTCGTCCCCTCTCTTTTTTGGCTCTTCAAAAGCCTCATTAGTTGGAGGCCCTATAATGGGAAGTGAATCAAATTCATCTTCTAGTTCTTCTAGGGACTTGTCCTCCATAATGATTTCTTCATAATATAAGTCTTCATTTGTTTTATTCTTTTTTATCACTAAAGAAGAGAGCTGTGATTTCCTCAATAGTCTTCTATTTCTCTTCTTCTTGTATTTGTGGAGGTCTGTCTTTAAATTTGGTAAAGTGGAATTCTTTTTCCGCTTCCCCAAGCTTAAGAGACACAATCTCATTTCTAAAATCAACATAGGCACCTACATCACTCAAAACGTTTCTTCCAAATATAATTGGGCAAAGAGTGTCAGCTGGCATATCAGTAATTTCAATTGTAGCTGGTTCTATTTCTTCTTTTATTTCTAAATAGAAATCATAAGATATAACATTAAATTCGGTGCCAAGATCGCATAAACCATAATGCGAGGTTTCCTTAAATATGCAGGGAAGAATAGGCTTACCCACATCTTTTACCTTTGTTTTACCTTCAACCAATACGGAAGTCTCTTTATCAACTTCAACTATGTTACAATGTGCATACATAGCCATAATTGCTTCCTTGGTTACCTCTTCATCTTTGGTTTCTTCCAGATGTTCCATGACTTCTGGCGTACTTTCCTCTTCCTTCTTCTCCTGTACTGCTTTGACCTGTTCATATTCAGAAATATCCTTCTGTGCAGTGTTAGGGAAAGGTATCTCATATGTTGGATCTAGGGAGGCCAGTGTTTCTTTAACTTCTCTTTTCTTCTCAGGTTCGGGTGGTGGATCATACTTGATCAAACCCTCTTTTGGAACTTTGATGTGTTCTGTAAAAGCTTTAACAACTTGCAACACAAGATCTGAATCCAAATAAAGTTCCTTAGATAATTCTTTAACATGGCCCTTTTTATTATAGTCATGAATACAATCATAATCTATTTCTACGCCTCCTTCGCTTCCTAGACCAAAATTCCATGAAACTCTATGATCGTGAATTCTATTAAGTAAAGCCCAAGCTTTAGTTATAGGAAGATTCATAAAGGCTCCTTCCATGAAAGAGTCTAGTTCAATTTTATTAGGTTCAATTAAATCGCCATAAAAGATATGCAATAAATACCATTTACGCAAATCATGATGCGGACATAGGCAAAGTAAATCTTTAAATCTGATATAAGCTCTTACTAGTCCTTCATTAGGATGGTTCCTCCAAGTCATTATAAGACGCCTGATTCCAAAAGATTTTGATAATGGATAATATTTTGCTAGAAACTCATAGGCTAAATTATCCCAGGTAGTAGTGGCTTTTGGGGTAGAGATCTATACCATGAGAGAGTTGTTCTAGTCAAAGTCTGACTAAAAAGTTTAACCCTTACCTCATTAGCAGTATATCTCGTCAATTGAAAAGTGCCACATATGTCTTTGAAACATGCAATAGGCTCATATGGATCAGGATCTTCTTCATCTCCAGTAAATTGCTTCTTGTGTAGAATACCAAGTAATAGAGGATTTATTTCAAACCCTCTTGTCTTCTCATTGCAGTGTCCTCTTTCATAAATATCATAGGGCTTCCCAAAGTGGCTGAGTGGGTTAGCACTAGTCATATGCTAAAACTCCATCATGTAGGTGGAAACCTGTACCTCAAAAAAAACTTAGTAAGACAAAAATAAATAAGCAAAAACTAAAATACCTACATCGCTTAGCTCCCTAGCAACAACGGTAGCAAATAGCTTGATGACTGCAAGTGCACAGATCGTTTGTAGCTAGTTTCGAAATAAAGATATCAATCCCACATGGAGCAGGAGTCTGAAGTCTAATAACTCTTGAAATAAATACTACAATAGAAATGCTAAATAAAGTTCTAAGTGACAGGATAAAATGTGAGTATTGCGTAAAAAGGTGTTTTTGGGTTTTTGGTATAAGAGCAACAATAAGTAAAGTAAAACAACTGAACACAGAAAGTATATATCGTGTATGTAAGAGAGAATGGAACTGCAATAGGAAAAAGCGTTCTTAGGAAGTAGCGGATACACCACTAGCATCATAAATAACTAAGGTAAATATTATTATCATGAACATTCTCAACTATGTATGTGTGGGAGGAACTCCGTGTTTGGACAAATAGGCAGCAAACACTTCTCACATCATCCTCATAACCACAGCAGTCATCAATCGACATCAATCTAATTACTGTGCTATTAAGGGACTTAATCCCGTAAGACGTATCCCATGGCATGGATAGTGTTCTGTGAGTTTCCTCGGTTCCCAAGTTGATATGTAAGGGGTGCCAACAACTTTATAGTCACTGAAAGTGCTAACACACATCCATCTACCAACAAGTATTTCCCTCCATCAAGTCCCCATGAGAGGCAAATATTGAGAGGTCGATTTCTCTCAACATCAAGATGAATACAATCTCATACTATAAAGTATTTCTCTCAACATGGTCACATCGATGAATATCATAATAAACTTTATCTTATTTCAATCTCATACTAGGGTTTCTCCATCTCCCCAAGAACTAAAGATCTACTCAGACATGGAGGCAATCAACATCATGGCAATAACAATGGAATCTATCATAGATGAATAGTGCTTGTATAAATCCACAACGAGTACGGAAATTAAAACAAGATCTAGAGAAGATGTACATGGGATGGATGGAGATGGTGGTGATGCAGCGGTTGATGATGAAGATCGATTCCTTAGCCTCTCGGATCTGCGTAGGGCGAAGATGGATCCCCGGTGGACGAGTTCCCCCTCCAGATGCCTTCCGGAGGTGAGGTTTCTACGATTTATGGTTGTTTTGTATGTCTTCTCTCTGATCCAGTTGCACGGGATGAAACTAATTGAGGAGACGGTGGTTGCACCAACTATACGGCCAAAAAATTTATTCCCGCCATATAGTTGGTCATTAAACCGTCTGTAAGCCTCGATCTCTTCGGGTTTTCTTCTGGTGTTATTGATATTTCCCAAATAAGTGATTTACGTTTTTTTTGACTCCTTTTCTCCCCAATACAACTGCTCCAAGAATTGTGTCCATTATATCCATCATCTGTCCTGATCCTGGTGAAAATAGACATAAAATGTGCACACGAACGCCGTAAAATACCAATATCCTATATCTACAATGCAAAATAATAATATAAAACATGATGCAAATCTGCACTCATCACTTAGCTAGTTGATTTACTAAGATGCTATGCTAATAGGAGTAATTCAAAATAGTTGGAGTAAATCTTTTCATTTGCATGTATAAGTAGTTGTGGAAGGTTTTGCTCTAGTTCTTGTAGTTAACCGAGTCTTTCCTTAAAAATAATATTGCCAAACAAGTACAACAAGAAAAATTATAAAATTTATGACTTGTTTGATGAGTAATTGTCTCAAGAGTATACCTTTAAAGATACTTAACCCCATAGATGTTTTGATAGACTTAGCGACACACTTGAAAGGAGTTGTTTGATTGAAATGAAGTCTAGTTGTAATTGTGATTCATGCCAAAGCTAACCTTGTGGATCTAACTCTGATACTATTTAAAAAAGTTTATATGTTTTGATGCATAACTTTGGATGTCAACAACTCCGCTAGCATATAGATGATCAATGGTACAACCCCTGATTTCGTCTATGAGTTGACGACATGGGTGGCACTTGTCACCGGAATGGGAAAAAGTATTGGTACTCTTGAAGGATATGCAAACCATTTGTTAAAAGAATCACTCAATGATCCTTGAAGAAAAATAAAGATCCACACTAACCAGTCTTTGGCATGGTCTCCTTACTACTCTATGAATTTTCTTAAAAAACAATGATTGAAATAGTAGTGTTTTGATAGTCTTGATTTACTAATGTGGGTGTCAATAAGTCACTTCATTGGTATGCTACGTGGGACATGACCTCTCTTACTTAATTCTGCTACTTTAAAATATTCGAGTGTTCCTTGGCAGGCTGAGAGTTAACTAGAGGAATTGGATTGATTGTTACACTTCTAGCTATTCCTATTTATACTAAACTCTAATTTGATTGTTTTGAGTTAACGAAGCTCGTATAGTATTCTTAGAATCTCTCTAAATTTGATGAGCTTTTCAAATGGAAGAAGTGCTGGACGCATATGACTACTAACCGTAAGTGAACTCATACTCTCGTTATTTCAGCTTAAATGCTGAGTTCTTTATGGTTTTGTTGTTTTCTTGCTCGAGGACGATCTAGGTTTGAGATTGGTGAAAGTTGATGGCTGTGAAAATAGCCATCTTTCTTCGCGTTAAAACTTCATTTTTAGTCAAGTAATCCATTCCTTTGAATTGTGTTGTGCAGTAAATCATGCTTTTAAGGCGAAATCATGAGCCATTAATGAAGATTTTGAGGCAGTCTACACTACCAAGCAATCCCAGAGTAAAAAATAGTCGAAAGAGGCTTTAACGACCACTGGTACATGCAAGGCCTGCCCGTACCATGTGGCATTGGCTTTGTCTCGTCAAACTCTACGACTTTCGTCAAGGCACCTATATATTTTGAGGTCCCAACCGCCGCTTAGTAGGCCGCCATTCTCAGATTGCATCAAAACACCACCAAAGGAGATCCACCACCATAGCTCATTCTCTCCACCCTCCATCCTATCCATATCCATAGCCATTAGCTTGTACTTGAGATCTCCTTATGATTCGATGACCCTTGTAAGAATATTTGATTTCAATCTAAGTATTTTGCAAATGTTTTGTATCCTTGATCTTATGTTATGAGTGAGTAGTCCTCACGGATGCAGATTGGCGTGAAACCTCGCAGTGATTATGTGCGTCTAATCCATGGAAGTACTGTGTATTGATTGAATAGAGATTTGTATCTTTTTTCTTTGTCTCTTGTCTCGATCTATAGACTTGTAGGTACCCAAGATCCTAGAGATTGATAAAGGCTTGAGGTGAGATATTTGGTGAGCGGTGATCTCGTAGGAAACCCAGTGATCAAAAGGGGAGTACAATCTTTGTTTAGTAATCCATTTGGGAACAACATCAACATCACTTTGTAAGGCTTTGATCCGTGTTTTCACTTAATAATTGTTGTAAGCCCGGTGCTTCGCGGTTACAATGGTTGGATCAAAAGATATTGCTATGCATGTGACTCGTAGGGGCTCTAGTATATCGGGATATGTTTCCCACAAATTTTATCTTTGTTAAATCATTACACATAAATATGTGTATTAATATCTTTATCCCATATGATGTTCAACTGCAAGTGAATCTTCAACCCTAGCCTATCTCTATCCATTGAAACAACCCATGATCCAAAGTTAACTAGAAAAGTTAAGTGAAGGATGGTAAAATGAAGAAACAAGTCTTGTAGATGTGCCTTATTATTTTCCTTTTAGCATTGTTTCCCAAGGATTCAATTAATCCTAGGTCTAGTAGGGAAAAGTTACTATACTGCATCCACAAATCCGGATCGAAGGTATCAAACATCCTGATTTATCTTCATAGATTTTTATGTTTAATAATGTTGAATTCATCCATCTAATGATTTAACCATTTCTAATACCAAACACATTATTCCTAATATGTAAATCACATATATAAGAACGTTGTTATGCTCCCACTCAAATATGCAATCCATATTTGACATACTAGGATATCACTCAGCTCCCACTCAAATATTTTATCCACATATTCAACTTGGAAAACTACTTTGCTCCCACTCAATTTATTTATAAGTACGTGCTTTCTCGATAATCTTGGTATATCCAAAATTCTTTGATCTTTCATCAAACTGAGAATTCTATGTTACAAGATACTAGCAATCCTAGGATTGACCAAAACCTGCCTGTTGTACTAGTTACAAACCTCCTCTTCAACATCATGAAGACTTGCAGTTATGAATAGTCCTCCAGCAATATCAAAATTGGATTAATTGCTAATGTAAATCCAATCAAACTTCAAGCATCGCTACATATTGTAGTCAATCTTTTGAATATCTTAGAAACATCCTTTGTGACAAATCGAGCTTTTATGTCTTCCTCTTCAGTTTCATTTCCTCCTTTCAACTTTGAAGTTTACTGGGAAGAATTAAGTAAATGCCATTACTTAATGAGATCAAGTAGCCATTTACTTTGCAACCTCAAGTGTAACTTAATGTAGGATTTAATGACTCTTAGTCATTTCTTGTACTTAGGTTTGTCATTCTTTATTTGTAGTTCATAGGTATGTCTTGTTCCAATAACACGATAAGTGAATCTATAATATAATTCTGCATATGGTAGACAATATTCTTGAATCCTACTTTTTATTAAAGTATCTCTTTTGAAATGTTATGATCTTCATCATTAGTTTCTCTTTTTCTTGTAGATTTTTGGTTCTCGAACATATTCTATTGTGCTACTCGACAATCAAAGGTAATGTTAGTAACCTTGTTTTTGAGCTTTCATTTTCTTCCACTTATGCTTCCTCAAGAGAGAATTCTTCCGAGAAAATTCCAGGCTGAGACAACACAAAATTTGTCTCCTTTGGTTGTGGAGTTGTATACATAGTTTCCTCAGAATACAATAAAAATATTTACTTATTCGTAACAAACTCGAATTATCAAAATCTCTAAAAATTCAAACATGCCATAACTCATATGGTGCTGTTTCCACGAATCTTTTGATGTTCCTTATACTTTCAATTGAGTGTTTACTATTTCAATCTGTAACTATAATTTCTAACGTTAACCCAATAGAAGATAATTTCAGTCCATATGTATCTCATACACTATGACTGATATTTTAGAAACATCAATATGATTTGATTTCTCCAGTTATCATAATTTGTGAAACTGTTTTCCATAAGTATTTATGCCAATTTGTTTACTTGAATACACCGTCACTTTGATAAAATCATAGAGACTTTTATATTCTTGTTAATTTTATATTCACCTTTATAAGAAAAAAGAATTTGAACAATTCAAATAGTTTCAAGCTTATGCTTCATTAAGGGAATACAAATGTTGGCTTAAGTTCATAATATAGCTTACGAAATAATGATATTCAGCCAATGTTGAATTACAGTCATCATGCATGACATTCAACAATTTAATCCATAATCCGTTTTACCAGAAAGTGGAGTTTTAGTCATCTCATCAAGTGAGGCATGGTTTGCATAGGTCATAAGATCAAGTATCCAATAGAGTTATTATTTTATCAGAATGAAACAACCATTTGACTTAAACTTCTAGTGTCACTTCATTATGAAGGTTGAATATCTTTTGGCAATTTTCATATGTTTCATAAATGCTCTATTATCATTATATGGAGAAAGACCCGAATAATTTGTTTATAACCAAACTTTGAATCATAAAATAAATTATTCATAGAAAAAGAACAACTAATTGTATCTAATATATATGAATAATCGTCTCACAATAAGCAAGACACGCTAATAAGGTTCACAAACTCGATCACAAAGCTTTTATGCAAATCCTCAAATCCTAATGATAAATTTCGAGGGAAGGAGTGTCGTCGGCCTTCAACCAAATTTCTTGTCGTCATCACGCTATCAACACGTCGTTCCATCCAGTAACTCTTATGCAGAGGGTACTATTTTTCATAAAACAAGAGTAAGTATCCAATACTTGAACAACTGCACAAGTGTTTCATGGAAACAATTATTACTTGTACATCAACATATACCTTCTCCATTGACAATTAACCCTGCAATGGGCTTGACCTTGGTGGTCCTTAGCTTGGCTATGAACTCGCAAAAGTTATATGGTATCCCTCTCACAAAGTAGCCAGTGACGACGTCCTTGTAGCTGGGAGGAAGCAAATGCCACACCCCATCTATCGCAAAGTCGCCAGTCATCCAGCTTCTCGTGGCATCCACAAGGCGCAAATGGATCTCTTCCATGGTGTACAAGTGGTTTTCCAAGAAGGAGTTCTCTTCCATCTTGGTGGATGTAAACTCGTCCATGTACTCATATCGCATGCATATGACCTAAGCTGGGAACATGCACTTCAATCCATCGAGCATATCAAATGTGTCGATATCATGAAGGGCACTCTCAAGCCAGATTCCATGGCATGGATAATAGTGTACTTGATAGTCATGAAGGTGTCACGACGGTCATGAAGAATCGCATCTTCTATTTCATTAGAGTCATCATGGAAGTCTTCCAGTGGTTCACATAGGGCATATAGAAGATGGTTTTCTCTGAGAATGTCCTTGAGGCATTGGTACCAGTTGATGAAATTCGACCCGTCTAGCTTAAGTTTCTCCCCGTTCATAAATAGACCAAAGATGTCCTAAACTTTGGGAATGTCCATAATCTACAAGACATTTGCAAAGATTTAGACTAAGTTCATAATAAGAGTTCAAATTTCTAATCATATTAACAAATGAGCTCCCTCTAAAACTATCATCCCTCATACAGTTGAGTGATCACATGATCCCTTTACACTGTATCATCCCCGATCACCACAGCCTTTGGTACATCTGCTAGGGTGAACAAATATCATCGATCACGTCATTCATGTGACTCATTCTAGATCGTTCGATCTTCTTGTGTTTAGAGGCGATGTGTATACATGCTAGGCTCATCAACTCAACCTTAGTGTATACATAGTGCATACATGGCTTGAACCCACCGTATGAGAATGTCGATATGTCTAGCACCCGATCATCATGACTTGATTCATAAAGATAGACTTTCTTGGTGGTGTACCCTAATGGGAGAACACTATGTTGGTATTAATTAGGGATCGTCTTATCTAATGCTACTGTTGTGTATCTAATACTAGCAAATAATAAGATGCACATGAAGAATTAACGTCACATGTAATCTATATGTGATATGACATGGTTGTCTTGATGCTCCTTGATCTCCATCCGGTGCTCCGACATGATCTCCATCTTGCCACCAGTGCGACTCCAAGTCCACGACACTACCGGTCTTGTCATTCATCATAATGATTACTACTACTATACAACTTAGTAACAGGAAAGTGAACTACTTTACCTTGTTCATGACTATAACCATATCATGTCACAAGCCTTCCCTGCAACATAAAGTAGATGCCTCTATTTTATCTATTGCAAGTTTTACGTGGCTATTAGGCTTTCACAATAGAACTGTTTCAACCTACGAACTTCCAACCATAACATGGATCCAATGGTTGTCTATACTACACCCCTTTCAAGGCCCTCTATTGTAGATGCTATATGAACTACTGTGAGAGAGACAGACACCCGCTAGCCACTCATACGGTACAAGCCATATGTCATGCGTGGAACTAGTCTCGTGTAAGATTACGTGTAAGGTCGGTCCGGGCTGGTTCATCAAATAGTGTCACGATATAAACAAATACACGTGGAAGGGTTAGAACTAGAGCATCAATGCTCACATTCAACATGTGTTTATATGTAAAATACACATAGATTGGCTCTAATACCACTGAAGGGGTTCCATGGCAGAAAACAATTTTTTCCTACGGTAGAACACACCTAGCCAGGATCTATCTAGGAGCAATACTATAACAGGGAGAGATATTGGTAACATACCCTTGTATACCATAATCAGTTGATGCTCATATAGAACATAGATGATGTAGTCAAACTCGTCTGACCTCAAGGTCACGAAGCTCCTCGCAAGTCACCCCTTGTCTAGGTCCTCGTATGGCGATATGGTGTAAGACGATGACTCCCGGATCTTTAATCCCTGCTGAGATTGCGGAAGTAGATCTCCTGGCCGGAATCACTGCAGCACAACAGTGTGCCGCAGTGATGT
The DNA here is from genome assembly GCA_910589775.1 of Avena eriantha. Taxonomy (NCBI): domain Eukaryota; kingdom Viridiplantae; phylum Streptophyta; class Magnoliopsida; order Poales; family Poaceae; genus Avena; species Avena eriantha. The sequence goes on along the minus strand of OU342744.1, from coordinate 132,594,469 downwards.
TTTTTCTTGCGTGTACAGTCCCTCCAGGGACCGCGCCATCGCAAAAGACAGTGAGAGATAGAGAGAGATTTATTCTCTAAGTAAAATTGCTTTAGAGAATTATTCGATCAATTGTTGTGTTTATTCCCACCCATAGGCACCCCTTTATATAGGTGAAGGGGGTTGTACTCTTCCCAAGAGCTCCCCCATGTGTGACTAAATGAGGGAGTAGGGGAGAGGGGGAGGCGGTCGTCCGACCATGGGAGGCATGGGCCCCACGCGGCCAAGGTCCACCCCCTCCCCCACTAGGGTGGTGCGCTGGACTATGTCAGCGAAAACGTAGGGAGCTTCGGCAGGCATCCCCCTCCGTGCAACGGCGTATTCATCAAACTTGGCACGCACAAGATCTACGTTGGCGTGGATGAGTCCTGCGTTCATCCGCGGCACGTCGTCGAGGGAGGCGAACCACCTCTTAGTGTAGCTCGTGGTGTGCGTATCACTCGCCCCACTAGCAGCGTTGAGGTCCTGATGACTGCGCCAGACGCAGGAGAAAGCAAGGGCATGGTGCCATAGCCGGAAGTCACGCTGAAGCAGGCAAGATCTAGGTTTCCCCCACTAGAGAGGCTAGAGAATGTGCTCCAGTAGGCAATACATAGCCTAGCAACGCCAATAGCACCTGTGGTAGATCCGGCTCAAGCGCAAGCTGAGTTAGAACTAGGCAGAAAATGTTAGCTGGGGCAAAGAAAGTAGCAGAGTTACAACAGTCATTGAACATTAGTTTGAGGGAATATGCAAAGGCAAACCGCATAGATGGAGTAAAAATCCGAGGTAGAAACCTGATTACTGAGATTGATAAGGAATACGAGCCTAGGCCGGGTCAGACAGCCACGATAGTAACAGGAGGGATGGAGAGGTACAGTACCCCGGCAAAGAACCTTAGGGCAGCAAATGCGGCTACGTCCGAGTTAGAAGGTCTAACTGGGGAGGCCCGACAAAGGCAACAAGAAAGAGTGAACCACTTGCTGAGGGTCGCTTGCCAGCAAAATAAAGAAATGAACAAAGCAAACCCAGCGCCACCAGGAGCATCGCACGTGGTTCATTCGGCTAGAAATAACCTGGCAAAATACGGCGGAGCCGCATCATCTCCAGGTCACAATCCCAAGAGAGAGGAGGTGGTAAACTCCGGGAGAAGAGACAAACAAATGGTCCCCTATGAACCGGTGAGAGCTGGAAAAGGCAAAGCAGTGCAAGTAGATGAAAATCGTCACAACACCAGCTGAGGTGAAGCTAGCCAAGGTAACCACAACCAAGGCAATGCCGGTCAAAGAAATGCTGCCAATGGCAATGCCGGACAGCGTGATCCGGTGGAACATGACAAAATGTACCTCGGTAGCAGCAGTAGCAGCGCGCACCTCGGCAGTAGAGAATTGCAGGTCAAGCAGCGCAATAGCATAATGCTTGTCTGGATCAGGAAAGATACAATGATGGTTATTCAGCTATGATCAACAATGGATACCCTAGACCAGAGCACCATATAATTGGGTCAAGGCTGGGAAGCAGAAACTTGCAGCCCGATGATGCGAGGCTGAAACTGGATAGAATTTACAGGTCGGAGCTAATCGAGGTACAAGGTCCTCCTGGTCCGGCATGCTTTGAGCCCCGGATCATGAAGGAGCCGCCAGTGCCGAACTTTCAGTTGGCCAGAGGAACAAGGACTTACGATGGTAGTACCAGACCAGAGGATTGGCTGATTGATTACGCAACGGCGGTCAAGATTGCAACTGGAAATTTGAGATGGGCAGTGAGGTATGTGCCATAAATGTTGGAAGGACCAACCAGAGTTTGGCTGAACAACTTGCCACCAGGAAGTGTTAACTACTGGCTGGATTTTGAGGAGTTATTCGTTAGAAACTTCTCAAGCACTTACAAGAGGCCCAACAGGCCACAGACTTTGGTGTTATGCCGGTAGAGACTGAATGAGCCAGACCAAGATTTCTTGACTCGATGGTGCAACGTGCGAAACTCATGCGAGGGGGTAATTGAATCACTAGCAATTGCGTGGTTCGCCTAGGGCTGCAGATATGGAAGTATGTTGTGGCAAAGACTGCAACGAGATATGCGAACCACTTTGGCTGAGACGGCCCGGATCGCAGATTCATATGCTTTGGGAGATCTGACCCAACCTCGGCTAATGTCAAGCGAGGCAAACGAGGAATATTACAACCGAGATGGCTCCGGGTCATCAAGGAGAAATGATTTCCGAGGAAAGAGAAGGGACGAATGTCGGATTACAGATATAACTCACGGCAGGTGGCAGCGGTGGATCGGGATCAACCCAATGCCGGCGCCAGCCAGCGCCAGAAAACCGGAGGGCAAAACTGGCAACAGAAAAATGAAGGGAAGAAGCCTTGGACCCTGGAGCAGAAAAAACAATGGCAAGCGCGAAAAGATCGACCGAGGTATACATTCGAGTCTATGTTGGATCAACCTTGCAAGTTTCATACACCAAGTCCGAATAGTCCAGCGAATCATACAACCTGGCAATGTGAGTGGATGAGGAAGTTAGAACAGGGCAGTTTGGGGAATGCTCAGGCACCTCAGAATGAAGCACCTCGGAACGAAGCACCTCGGAATGAGGTACCACAACAGCCATTACTGATAGGGGAAATGGACAGCAACTAATGTTGCCTCCACCTCCACCGAGATATGAAAATCAGGAAAGGAGGGATGATGTGCATCAAGTGAATAACAACCAACAGCAAGACCAAGGTTACCATGCAAATGAGGGATGAAATGAATACAGGGAGCATCATCAAAGCTATTGTGTGTTTACCACGGAAGAAACTGACCGAAAAAGCATGCAGCATTGGCATATGGAGGTAGACGCGGTAATGCCAGCAATAGTAAGATATATGACTTGGTCGGATCAGGAGATTACGTGGAGTATCAAGGATCACCCAAAGATCATGCCTAGTCCAGGGACCTACGCACTGGTGCTGGATCCGACGTTCATCGAGCCGAATCTCAATGTGAGGTTTTCCAAAGTACTGATTGACAATGGCAGTAGCATCAACATTATGTACAAGGATACCATGCACAAGTTGGGAATATCAGAGAACATGCTGCAAGCAACGATGACCACCTTTCATGGCATTGTGCCGGGTATTTCCTGTGAGCCAATTGGTAAGGTCCGGGTTGATGTGTTATTCGGCACGAGGGATAGTTGCTGGACTGAAAATTGGGAGTTTGAAGTAGTGAATGTGGAGAGCGCTTATCACGCGTTACTCAGCAGGCCTGCGCTGAACAAGTTCATGGCAAGTACTCACATCAGCTACTTAAAGATGAAACTGCCCGGACCTAGGGGAGTGATAACTATATCCGGGGACTTCAAGCGTTCGATCGAGTGCGCCTCAGCCAGATCTAACTTAGTTGAGTCACTCGTGATAGCTCAGGAAAAAAAGAGGATACAGGAAGTGGCGGCATTGGCTCAATCCGCGCAGCAACATATGCCGGCTCTGACCAACCCGCACGGAAGCGTGTCATTCCAAGCAACCAAGGATACAAAGAAAATGCCAATCGATGATCTATTCCCAGAGCACACTGTAACCATTGGTGTTGGGTTAAGCAACAAATAGGAAAGCGAGCGCCAGAAAGGCTATTAAAGGCCACACCGAATCTGGCTATTGGGGGGAATTTCGGCCTAGGTGGGCCGGTAGTACCGGGTCCAACCGGTACTACCACACCACACCAACAGCAGCAGCCCAATGTTGTGCAGGGCGGTCAACGCAAGCGCAAGCAAGCCAGGCAGCGAGCTGAGCAGCAGGGGATCGGGAGGGGCGCTAGCGATCGATCAGGATCGAGGCAGAGAGAGGGAGCAGGGCGTGCGGGGGCCAGCAGCCTGCTAGCACGCGGGCGGCGGCCAGCTAGCTGGGCCGGCCCAGCAGCGAGCGGCAGCGCGGGGGAGCAAGGCGAGCGGGCGGCGAGCGAACGAAGCGAGCGGGAGCGGCGGCAGCGTGTGCACGAGGAGGAAGCAAGCGAAGCGAGCGGCAGCGAGAGGAAAGCCTGGAAGCGGGGCAAAGCAGGCTGGGCCGGCCCAGTACTACCGGCCCGCCCGGGCGGTAGTACCGGATTGATCCGGTAGAGCCGGACGGGGCTACCGGGCGCCATAGAGAATGGGATGCGCGCAGCAGGTTGGCCCGGTAGCGCCAGCGGTAGTACCGCCTGGCTCGAAAATAGTTTTTTTCTTTTTCAAACAAACAAATGGCAAATTCAAACTGCGATAACTTTTGATTGGTAACTCCGATTGACCCGAATCCAATTGCGTTGGAAATAGGAAAACAAGATCTACCCAATAAAAAGTGGAAATATTGGATATCACCAAGTGAGATAGTATCAAGTATAATAATGTGAGATACCTCACTCGGTGAATATCCGGGAAACCGCAAAGATCAAAATTGCAACACGACATAAAAGGAAGATCTGATTTTGATGAACAAGAGCTTGTTATGAATATTACCACAAGCTCTATATCCTCACATGGATAAGACAAATAAACAACCAAATACGATGATGCAAGTATGCAATGGTTTAAGCTCTCTCTGAATGATATGATCGAGATGCTCACTCGAGAGCCCCTCTTGATAGTACGGCTATCTATCCTAAACCCGGTCAACACGAGACCGGTAAAATGGAAAACCTATCAAGAGTACCTTTGCCTTGAGCATACTTTGGCCTTGTCTTCGTCGATCCATAAACACCGAGGATGGCAAGCACCAAACATGAGATCTTCTAGGGATGGCGCATAATGAGCTTCCACAACACTTCTTTTTCATTTCATCGACCTTGAAGCCAACACATGCTCCAAGTTATGCCAATGGACAAATCCTACAAGTACACCTCAATACACACATTAGTCCATAAAAGATTGTCATTAATTACCAAAACCACACATGGGGGCCCACATGCTCTTTCAATCTCCCCCATTTTGGTAATTGATGACAATCCCTTTGAGAGGGTTTATATAAGGAATTAAACGAATAAAATGGTAGTCCCAATATCAAATACTACACAAGTATGTGATATTGGCACCACCACAATATATAGAGCAAACTCCCCCACAATCTATGCAAGTGTGATGAACGTGAATTTCATTGCATATATTGCCAATCATTATCGTTGGTGGAGTTTCCTCTATATATCACATGCTAAGCAACACAAAGATGCAAGAGCATGAAAGGCAAATGCTTAAGAACAAACTAAAAGAAAGAGCCAACTTCCCTTAAACCCTCTAAAACTTCTCCCCCATTGGCATCGATTGCCGAAATGGGTGACAAGTTCTAGAAGGCCAATATAGTGATAGTTCCTCCAAAGGTGTGCATTCGCACAAATCCAATGATGAATACTTGGGAGGAAGTAAAACTATATTGAGGATCCAAAGATTGCCAAAGAAATAAAATAAAGTAAGCATCACCAAATGACGCAAGCAACCACAAGATCCAAAAGAACCAAATGAAAACTAACAAATGATACCAAATGAACAAAAAAAGATGTTATGATAAGATAAAAAAGTGTGTTTTAAATGAAAATGGAGAAGCTCCCCAAGATTTGTGCATAAATAGAATAGTTGCATTTGAATACATCATGCATAAATATGGAATCCTTGCTCCCCCATAAGCATTTAAAAACAACAAACAAGAAAGAAGACAAATGAGTATTATTAAATGAATTAGAGGAGCTCCCCAAAGATAATGCACCAATTATAATAAATATATTGGGGAACAAGGTACATGATCATAGAATCCTCACTCATCCATATTCATTTAACAATACAAGGCATGAGAGAATAAATATGAGTGCTCGAAGATGCAAACAAGAGGAACAAGCACTCATAGGAAAAAAATTGGAAGCCACCGAAGGATCAAAAAGAAATAAAAGGTGGTATCCAAAGAATAAAAATATCAACTAAAATTATCTTCTCTTATGTGTATAACTTTCTAAATAGAATACATCACAAAGACATATTTCCACAAAGAAACATGCACACATAATCAAGATACTCAAGAAAGCACATAAAAACAAAATGAACTCATAACATATACCAATAAGATTTTTTCTTGTAAGCATGGCCAAAGGCACAAATTTTATCTTATTGTTCATTCATGAACTTCAAACACCCACACACTACATATATTACAACAACAACCAAGGGAAAAGGATATGGTTGGAATATATGGAGTAAAGCAATAAGTATCACACAGAAAAAACAACGAACAAAATCTCACTATTGCACATGAGAGAAGTTGAGGAAAGGATAGGCAATAAAATTGCTAGATTGACATATTTGGGATTGGTGGATCATATGCATGATTTTGTATAGTCCTAATAATATGAACTCATCTCAATTTGCACACATTTGCAATAGGAGGACTCTTAAAACCAAGGCTAGAACCACAATAGATACAAATACACAAATTCATGCTAGAAGGCAACCCACACATGGTTTGAAGCAAGATATATAAGCATGAGAGAGAGATACTTGTTACCGAGATATAATTGGTAGGGTGTAGAGGATATGAATACGTTGATCATCCTATAGCTTGACTCCAATCAATGAAAGCACCATATCTCCAACATTGAGAGACAAGCATCCAATATATCTCCAATGTACCTAAAACACATTTAAGTACAAAATGGTCCCCAAACATATTGGGTCCAAAGTAGTTAGTGAAACTACAATACATAGGAGAGACTCCACATAAACATGTGCATATGGATATGAAATTGAATTTCAAGCACATCTTTGCCAATTAGGATTTGGTGGAGTTTCCCCTATATATTGGATCTAAGAAAGCAAGCATGCCATGAAATAAACATATAGTAACTATGCATGCAAGACTTCGAAGAGGCAAAAGGAGATACAATTTGCACAAAAACACCAAGTAAATCGAGATGGCACACACAAGAGTGTGACACGATAAAAGGTGTCCAAATTGTATCAAAGAACCAATTCAACACATGAAAGAACACAAGTTCAACAAATGAACTAGACAAAAGAGAAAGAGCACAAGATAGATAAAAACACATATGCTCGAGGATTTATCTCATTCTAAAAGGTCAAAACATGAAACGAGGAATGAGACAAAAGAAACTCCCAAGAGAGCAAGGTTACAACACATAAACCAAACTCTCACACTTTTCATGATGGCACAAAATACCAAAACGAAAAGATCGAACTTCCAAGAACATAAAACATGATATGGATCAAAGCAAGAAGCATAAATCGGCGTGTTCTAAATAATATATGAGAGCTCACCCATAAGTCATACATTATTTAGGATTTTTGCTTTCGAATGCAAAATGTACACAAATGAGATAATCACTACTACTAACATTAAATAAAACACAAGAGGATACCAATAAAATAAGAAGATCCATAAGAGGCAAGGAAATCTTGGGAGAAACACAACACATTTTCTTGGCCAAAGATAGGACAAAAATAATCAAGGCCAAAGTGAATATGATCGCAAGATTCTACCATATATAGAGCACCACTTGTCCAAGGACAAGAAGTATTAGGGATAATTTTTCCCAATGTAGCTTGCACGGATATCCAAGATCATATTCACACAAAGAAGCATATAACAAAATATAAGAATTAAGATTGATGCTTCGAAGGAGATTCTTGGTAGCTTCCAATGGTTACACAACCACTAGGGATTGGAGTGAATTGAAGCTAATGATTTCCATGAGGATATAAGGATCCAAATATGAGGAAACACATACCAAGAAACACCCACACAAACAAGATCCAAAAGATGAGAAACAAAGGCATTGAACTTGTTTGAGCAAAAGTGTCACATAGGAGCTAGATAATTATCAATATCAATTCTAGGTGACATAACCTCGAATTTTCACATTTTCTAGGTTTGTAATATGCACTAAGCATATGACTCCCCCATAATGTGATAACCAATAAATATCAACACAAGGCAACCAAAAAAGAGATAATTAATGGACATTATAGAACTTAAGTTTCTCATGAGAATCATACCACATAGATACTAGATAATATTTCTAAATCACTACTAGGTGGTATTCCTCATGTACACACATTTTTGGATTGTGGAATGCTCATACATAACACTCCCCCAAAATGGGATAGTCCATTAATCTCTCACAAGAGCCAAATAGGATACCAAATAAAATTCAACAATAGCTCCAACATGAGAAACACTCATGCATGGTGTGCAAACCAATAAACACAAATATACTTAATAACTCAAGATCATAAAATGGTAAGCACAACATATAGAACAAACATGCAAGGTACAAAACCAACACATGCCTAAGGGGCGAGTAACTTTCAATGTAATGAGTTAAGCATATGTTACCGCAAGGAGGAACATTGGAAATATAATAGAGGCAATATAATCCACATGACTTGGGTTGACAATTAAAATAGATGAATATCCCTCAATTCTTCATGATGAAACCAAGTCTTCATTGTCCTCCCAAAACACCTATTGATCAAGTTTTGGCTTGTTGGTCCCCAACCAAGTTGGGTCCTAAGAAGTTAGTCACAATAGGCTTGGCAACCCAAATGGTTCTTGTCTTGCCACCACTTTGAGCACCAAAAAATTTGGCAAACACATTTGAAAGAACATTTCATGTTTTCCTATGTTTTGCGTGTTACATAACAATACTGTGGAGATTATTCATGTGCGCTAAGTGTGCAGGAAGCTTTGAGGGGGGCTGGATTATCCGCCCCACCAAGGGCCGGATAATCCGGCCTACCTCATTGCTCAAAGGAGGCCAAGGCGCGTCGCTTGGAGTCTGGTCGGATTTTTCTCGGAAAATCCGAACTGGGGCGGTTTTTCTTCCCCATGCCGGATGATCCGGCTGTCGCATGGGCCGGATAATCCGGCCCCTAGTTTTTGAGCAAAGCAAGCCAAGGCACGTCACTCGGAGTCCAGTCGGATTTTCTCTCAGAAAATCCCAACTGGGGCGGTTTTTCCTCCCTAGGCCAGATAATCCGGCCCTCACATGGGGCTGGATAATCTGGCCCCCAGAAGATGATCAAGTGCAAGCTCTGCGCGACACTCAGAGAGGGGGCGGACTATTTGCCGGATATTCCGAGTTTGGGGCGGAGTTTTCCCCAGGACAGATAATCTGGCCCCCAAAGTCTCCAACGGCTGGTTTTGGAAGGGGGTATAAATACCCCTTCTTCCCCAACATTCAAAACTCTTGATTCATTCGAAATTGTTTAGACCCCTTGCAAGAGCTCCCATTCTAGATCTCCCACTTCAACCACCCAAAGGCTTTGATCTTTGGGGGAATTGAAGGAGGAGAGGATCATCATCGTCATCATGAATCAAGCGCATCACGAATCAAGCGCATCAACTCCTCTCCATTCATTTGGAGAAATCCCTGATCTAGTATTCTTGTCAATATCTAGATCTTGTTCGTTGTATTTGATAACATTGTTCTTGTGGCAACTTGTTGTCATTTCGGGAGCCTCCAAGTTGATTGTGGACTTGTGCCCGCTAGTTATGTAAAGGCGTCGGTACCCGCCTCGAAGGGTCCCTATAGTGGAAAGGTGGATCAGGCCTTTGGTGGCGGGATCCATCGGAGAACATGGTGAGGCCTATTGTGGCGTGGTGGTCTTAGTATCGCCCACCCCTCCAATGCAGATGTACTTCCCTTAACAAGGAAGGAACTGTGGTCAAACAAATCCTGTGTCTCCGCGTACTTCACTACGGTTTACCTGTTCCTCTTCCACTCGCTCTTTACTCGCTAGTAGATAGGTTTGCATATAGGGAAATTCCACCTAATAGTTTATCTAGAGAATTTACCCTTTGTGCTAAGCCTAAAATTGAAAAGCATTAAAATTTAAAGTACCACCTATTCACCCCCTCTAGGTGCCCATACGATCCATTTCAATTGGTATCAGAGCCCCGGCTCTTAATTCGGGCTTAACCGCCTAAGAGTAGTATGGGTACCAAGGGTGATGGGAATGAGGCTGTGGATAAGGTCACAATGGATGACCTCAAGATGTTGGAAACAACCTTGTTGAAATCCTTTGAGGCCAAGATGGAGGAAATGAATCAAATGATTGCTCGCCTCACATCATCCATAGCCCCATCTCCATCCTCCTCTGAGGCAGCCACACCATCATCTAAGGAAAAGGCTAACACCGGATCCAAGGATGATGATGCGGGAGGTGAAAAACTTAATGGTTCCACCTCCAAGAAGGGAAGTGGTAAGGAGGAATATAGTGAGGTTCGTCACGTATATTCCCTTGACCCACCTATCCCTCATCCTCAAATAAACAATAGGGGTGATCCACCCAAGCTCACTGCATCCTCTTTCAATCAATGGCAATTCTTAATGAAGTCTCATGTTTGCAGCTCCTCTATTGAACTTTGGAGGATTATTGAAGAGGGTCTTCATATTGGAGATCAAACTAACCTGACAAGAAGAGAAGTCGTGGACAACCAATTGAATGCCACTGCTCTCCACATGATACAGCTCGGTGTGGGTCCCAAGGACATGCCCCACATTGAACATTTCAACACAGCTAAAGAAGCTTGGGATGCCTTCACTGATCTCTTTGTTGGGAATGAAAGCATGAGAAGGAACAGGTATGATGCCCTTAGTAATGAAGCTGAGGGATTCTACATGTTGGATGGTGAAAACCATGAAGACATGTATAGAAGACTCAAGGGCATCGCAACAACATTTAGAAAGCACGGAGCCACTCACATTGATGATGCGTGGATAAAAAGGAAATATGTGAGTTCCTTAATGCCTTTTGAGCCAACCGACTTGCAGAGCCTGCAAGGTAGACATAACTACCATCAAAGGACATCCAATGAGATCATGCAAGAAATGGCATCATTCAAAGTGGCAGCAAAGAATGTTGAAGAAGCCCGTGCTCGGGCCATTGGAATGCAAAAGGGTGTCAATGTTGCTCTAAAAGCCAATGTTGTTGAGCAAGAGGAGGATGAAAGAGCGCTTGATGGGCCCTCCATAGATTGCCCCGATGAAGTCAAACGTCCTCATGGTGAGTACATGGCGTTTTATGCAAGGAACCTTTGGAAGGATCCCGCCAAGGCCAAGTCGGAACTCGAGCGGAAAAATGGGTAAAGTGGAAGAAGAGAAAGTGGCCCAAAACTAAGAACTTGCTACAACTGTGGAGATAGGATGCACTTTGTAGACGAGTGTCCGTATCAAAATAGAGAAGACAATGGTGGCAGGCTCATTCTTAAAGAAAAATCCAAAGCACCTAAGAAGAAGCCATTTATTAAGAAGAATGGCCCCTACAAGAAGCAACCTAAGATCATCTTAGTGGCACAAGAAGAATACTCCTCTACAAGTGAAGATGAAGAGGATGAAGATAGTTCTCACGAGGTGGATGTTATAGCCACCACATCGACTCCATCATCTCTCTTCGACTCGCCAAACGAGAACGTCATCAACAACAACACTACTTGCCTAATGGCAAGAGGGTCCGAGGTATCAAGTTCTAGCTCTTCATTTCCTAAGACTAACATAATTTTGGATATGGATGATCATGACAGTCTTAAAATGAAAGAAGAAGTTGTTTCTTTGGACACCTTTTTCACTAACCTGCAAGGTGAGCACAAACTCCATTTTGATGCTCTTATGAATCAACTTGCTCAAGCCGAAGATCTTCTTGAAGAAAAGGGCAGAATCGAAAGAGAAGATGCCTTGGAGATAGCTTCTTTGAAGAATGCCTTGGAAGAAGAAGAGGAAGCTCGAGTATCTTTGGAAGAGAGACTTGAATCCATTAAGGAGTCACATGAAGAAGCTGTGGCTTAGCTCATCAAAGAACATGACCATGCTCTTTCCAAGGTAAAGAAACTAAACAAAGAAAAGATTGAATTTGGGGTTGTTCATGCTAGACTCTTGGAGAAGTTTGATAATCTTGAAAGTGCTCACAAGGCATTGAAGAGTGATCATTCTACTTTAATGAGTCTCATGACCAGCTCCAAACTCAATTGAAGCGGTATGATGTGCCAAGTACCTCCACATCATCTTATGGAAAAGAAGATCTTGCAAGAGGTTCTCAACACAAAGGTAAAGAGGTTATTGATGAGATATTGAGCAAGCAAAGGACAAACAATATAAAAGAAGGTCTTGGTTACATTCCCAAGACAAAGATCAAGAAAAACAAGAAGAAGAAGAAGAAGAAGAAGAGCAAGACTGCTCAACCATAGACTAGCAACATTACCAATGACAAGTCTAATTATAATGGTTTTGCAGGGGCTAACAATCCTAACTTTGAATTATATTGAGATTATTATGGTGATGTTTATGCTAGTTATGTAGGCTCTTATGATTGTTACATACCTTGGTCTATTTGGGTCCCCAAGACCCTTGTCACTAACATGAGAGGACCCATTGAAAAATGGGTACCTAAAACCAAGAAGTAACTTTCTTGCAGGGTTATGCTTCCGTTGGTTCTAAATGGGTACTCGACAGCGGATGCACAAGTCATATGACCGAAAGCAAGGAGATCATCACGGAGATGCGACCAAATCATGATCATATGACCGTCTCCTATGGTGACAAGTCAAAATCTAAGGTATTGGGTCTCGGCAAAGTTGTGGTGGCTCACGATATCTCTCTCGTGGACGTCATGCTTGTTGAGACCCTTGGGTACAACTTACTTTCAGTTCGCGCCCTTGGTAAGATGGGCTTTGCAGTTTATATTGATGCTGATTTGGTGATACTCTTGTGGAGCAAGTCTCTAAAAGTCGATTTCGTGGGATATGTCGAAAATGACCTGTATGTGGTGGACTTTTCGGGGAAAACCACTACAGGCCCGATGTGTATTTTTGGAAAGGCTGACGCGGGTTGGCTATGGTATCGCCAACTATCCCATGTCAATATGAGAACTTTGCAAAGTCTCCACAAGGGTGGCTACATCCTTGGACTAAAAGAAAATGTCTCCTTTGCCAAATATCGTGTTTGTAGGGCGTGTGTTGAAGGGAAAATGCATGACTCTCCTCATCGAAGGAAGACTATTATCTCGTCAAAAAGGATCTTAGAGCTCCTTCATGTGGACCTCTTCGGACCTCCATCTCATGCAAGCCTCGGTGGGAAGAAGTATTGTCTAGTGATTGTTGATGATTACTCAAGGTACACTTGGGTTTGTTTCTTCAAGTTGAAGTGTGAAACTCAACAAACGGTCATCGACATCACCAACGAGGTTCAACGTTAACACAACGTCCCTATACTGGCTATAAGAAGTGATAACGGCTCTGAGTTCAAGAACTACACCTTAAATGAGTTCCTAAGTGAAGAGGGGATAATACATCAATATTCCGCTGCGTACACCCCTCAACAAAATGGTTTAGCCGAGAGGAATAATCAGACTCTAATGGATATGGCAAGATTAATGCTAGCCGAATTAAAGTCTCCATATAACTTCTGGGCTAAAGCAATCTCTACCGCTTTTCACTCATCCAACCGGTTATACCTACGTAAGATCTTGGACAAGACTCCGTATGAAATACTTACCGGTAACAAGCCAAACATCTCATACTTTTGGGTATCCAGTGTAAGTGTTTCTTTCTCATCAAGGGAGTTTGTTTATCTAAGTTTGAATCTAAGGCTCTAGAAGGTATTTTTGTTGGTTATGGTGCCGAATCCCACACTTATAGAGTCTACAATAAGCTCTCTGGAACTGTTGTAGAATCTTGTAGTGTGGTGTTCGAGGAAAATGACGTTTCCCGTGCGGAGCAAGTTGGTGTTTGTGATGCAGATGTTCAAATACCCCAAGATGCCATAAGAAGAATGGGCGTGGAATTTTTCCGCCCCATTGAGGAACCCCTTGTGGCGGATCAGGAAGGACAATGCTCTACTCATGAAGAGCCCTCATCTACACATAGTCAACATGTTCCCACCACGGGAGAAACTTCTGCACCATCTCCATCAACTGCTAAAGGTCAAGATGTTCCAGAAAGCTCCAGGCCAGATTATCCGGTGGACACCGGATTATCCGGCCACCCAGCCCCTGATGACAATATTGCTCCTGGTGCTAAAGATATCGATGCAAGCTTCAGGCCGAATTTTCCGGCCAGCCCCGGATTATCCGGCCCCTCGCCAGTTCAAGCAAGCCCTAGGCATCCTAATGAAGCTTCTACAAGTACTCCTAGGCCGGATTATTCGGCCTCTCCATCGGCCGGATTATCCGGCCCTGACTCACCTGTTTCTCAACAGCCTCATGTTACAGCTACTAACTCATCTCAAGGGCACGCTTCATCACAACCTACTACTGTTATCCCAGTTTCTAATCAAGGTCGAGCAAATGATTCCAATGAAGATTCAAGTGATGAAACTACTCCACCAAGAGACAACGAACTTATTGAACTTCATCGCAAGGCTCGAGCTGATCGGAACCTTGAGTTAAGGGGTCACACCCTCGACAAGGTTGTTGGTGATCTTCGACGAAGGGTTTCTACAAGACGGGAATTTGCCAGTTTTGGTGAGCATCAAGCTCACATCTCAATGGTGGAACCCAAGAAGGTCTTTGAAGCTCTTGAATATCCAGATTGGGTTGTTGCTATGCATGAAGAATTGAATAATTTTGAGCGTCACAAAGTCTGGAAACTCGTGGAGAAACCCCAAGATTGTTGCAATGTTATCGGCACCAAATGGATATTTAAAAAAAAGCAAGATGAGAATGGCATTGTTGTGAGGAACAAGGAAAGACTTGTGGCACAACGTTACTCTCAAGTTGAGGGCATTGACTTCGGCGAGACCTATGCTCCAGTGGCTCGCCTTGAGTCCATCCGTATCCTTCTTGCTTATGCTGCCCATAACAATTTTAAATTGCAGCAAATGGACGTCAAGAGTGCTTTCCTTAATGGTCCTCTACATGAGTTGGTATATGTAAAGCAATCCCCGGGCTTTGAGGATCCTAACTTCCCGAACCATGTCTACAAACTCGATAAGGCACTCTATGGCCTTAAACAAGCCCCACGTGCGTGGTATCAACACCTTAAAGAGCTTTTGCTAGACCGTGGCTTTGAAGTTGGGCAAATCGGTCCCACTATTTTTACTAATAAGGTTAAGGGGGACCTCTTCGTATGCTAACTATATGTAGATGATATCATCTTTGGTTCTACTAATAAAGCTTTTAATGATGAATTTTCAAAACTTATGACTGACGGGTTTGAGATGTCTATGATGGGGGAATTACGGTTCTTTCTTGGATTCGAGATCAAGCAAATTAGAGAAGGAACCTTCATCAATCAAGCAAAATACATCCAAGACATGCTCAAGAGATTCAAGATGATGGATCTTAATGGTGTCGCCACTCCGATGCAAACAAAATGTCATCTTGAACTTAACCCACATGGTAAAGATGTGGACCAAAAGGTATACCGGTCCATGATCGGCTCTCTTCTTTACCTATGTGCATCTAGACCCGATATTGTGTTGAGTGTGGGGGTGTGTGCAAGGTATCAAGCAGCTCCTAAAGAAAGTCACTTAGTGGCGGTCAAGAGAATCATTCGATATTTGGTTGATTCCCCTAACTTTGGTCTATGGTATCCCAAGGGCTCCAATTTCTCTCTATGTGGTTATACTGATTCAGATTGGGCTGGTGATAAGGATGATCGTAAATCCACTTCTGGAGCTTGTCAATTCTTGGGAAGATCTCTTGTGTGTTGGTCATCTAAAAAGCAGAATTGTATATATCTCTCCACCGCTGAAGCTGAATATGTTGTTGCTGCTAGCGCTTGCACTCAGTTATTGTGGATGAGGCAAACTATAAAGGAATATGGTGTCAATTGTGACAAAGTGCCTATTTTATGTGATAATGAAAGTGTAATCAAAATTGCGTACAATCCGGTACAACACACAAGGACAAAGCATATTGATATTCGGAATCATTTTATTCGAGACCATGTTGCTCAAGGCGATATTGATCTATCTTTTGTGAGCATGAAGAACCAACTTGCGGACATTTTTACGAAGCCACTTGATGAAGCAAGATTCTGCTACTTGAGGAATGAGCTAAATATCATTGATTCCAGGAGTTTGTCTCGATTACCCATGCACTCACTCGTACATCTCAGTCTTATTTGGTCTAGGTATGGGCATGGATATAGGGGGAGTGTGGTCCTAATTCATTGGGCTAACCCTCCCCCATAATGCCAAAAGCAAGATAAATCATTTCTCTTAATATCATTTTGTGATATGTGAGTTTATTGATGAGTATTGGTCGTGAACCCAAGATATATCTTCGCGATGTCACACCATACACTCCAACAAGGTGGCTTCAGCCACCGCCCTCTCCCTTGAGGAGAATTGGTTTTTTATGGATCTTTTTGGTTGTTTTTGCTCTCTCATGTTCTTATGGGAATCACACTCAATCTTGGCTCTTATTTGATTTGGATCTTGCAATTTTGAGTGTCTAGTACCATCTTAGTTTGGTTCTCTTAATCCTAAGCCTCTCCCTACCCCTAAGCCATATATTCTTGCACACAAGTCCCTTGTACACCTTGTGGGGGTGTTGTTTGGGGACGCGCGGGCCTGAATCTGTGTTCAGCAGAAATTTAGAGTGGAGGCCGGATAGTCCGGCCCAAGTGTAGGCCGGATAATCCGGCCCTGGCGGATTTCTTCTTAAAGGGCAGGGATCGGGGGGAAGGGCTCATAACAAGCAGTACTTCTCCCCCAACCCTCTCCTCCTCCTCAGCCGCCGCCTGCCGTCCCCCACCCTCCCCGGAGCCTCTCCGGCCACCGGATTTTCCGGGCCTCCCCGGATCTTCTTCTCCGTGCCTCCGAGTACCTTCTCCTCCATGTTCTTCTTCCAATGAGTGAGGGTAACTCCCTCTCTCCCCATCTTTGGCTAGATGTGTTATTTGTTGGGTGGAATGTTGTCTAGAAGGATGTTATTTTGCATAGAAATCGTAGTCTTGCAGTTTCTAGGCCCGATCTACTTTTTGCATTCAATCTAGGTGAAATCAAAATTTTCTGCCAGGGCCGGATTATCCGCCCCTGGCCAGGCCGGATAATCCAGCCTGACAGATTCAACTCTGGTTCAGTTTCACCATGGAGTGTGCATTGAGTAGATTTGTCTTATGAACTTTTTGACTACTTTTTCCATGCTCTCTCCTGGACTTGTGTGTATGCTTATCCCCTTGCTATCACTCTTGTTCTCCTCACAGGTGGTTCCAGTGTTCCCAAGACCTACAATTGCCGCCCTCGCGGTAAATACTTCTGGGACGACAGACATGGTAACTTAGTGGACGAGGTTGAGTTGAGGAGGAGAAAGAACGAAGAGAAGCGAATGGCCAAACAAGCAAAGAGAACTAGGAAGGGAGTGTCCAAAAGGAAGGGCAAGGAGCCCAAGATCAACTACAAGGCTTTGGATGTAGTCACCTATTCCTCCATCTGTCACCGTGATTTGTTTGCTGAGTTGCCTCGTGATGATGAGCTGGGGGATGCTCGTTTTTGGTCTGCTGAACAGAAAGGTATTTATGAAGATGTGTATGCCAGGCTGAACATTAGGCCTATGCACCCACTGGTTCTTGCTGAGGCTTTGGAGAAGGCCCACCTTGTGGATGCAATGTTTGTGGCTGAGAGGATGGGGCTGCACCATCTCATGTCTCTCCAGTGCTCTTATGACTCTAAGGTGGTGAAGTTTTTCTTTTCCACCTTGGTTATTTGTGGAGATGAGCGTCACACTATGAAGTGGATGACTCATGAAAGGCCTATGTCTACTGATTTCCATGTGTTTGCTGAGGTTCTTGGATACTCTTTCCGCAGCAGGGATAGAGCCAGTGGCCACCACATCATCACCTAGCTGAAGCCCAACAAAGATGCAGCTCTCTCTCCTTGCACAGTGGACAATGGCATTGTGGGCACTCTGGCTGGCCTTGCTCCTATCTATGCTGCCTTAGTGGGCCTCTTCCGTGACTCCATCACTCCGAGTGGGGGCAACAAGGATAGCATCCGTGGTCACCTTGTCCAGCTCCTCCAATTTTCTCATGAGGTTGCCTCTTGCGAGGACGAGTCTGTGCAGTATAGGCTGGATGTCATGGACTTCATCTACCATGAATTGACTGATGCTATGTTCAACCGTATGTCCATCCCCTATGCACCCTACATTATGATGCTCATAAGGCACCTGCTTCCTTCTGAAGAGTTCAACATTGATTCTGTGCATAAGGCCAAGAAGATCTACACCAAGGTTCGGAAGACCTCTCACCCCTCCTCTGCTCCTGAGGGTCTCATGAGGGATGCTCGCAGGCCCCCAGTGCCTCCTGTTGCCAGTGAGATCAAGCAGCTGAACTGGTTCTAGCGACACATCCTTTGCATGGGAGTGGACACGCGCAAGGGTCAGTACGAGGCATACAAGCAGCACCATGAGTTGGCTCACTCCCAGCAGCTCATCCTTCACCATGTGTCCGGTGCTTCTGGTGACCCCCCGGCTCCTACACCTCCCACACCATATGCTCGGTGGGACTCTTCTTCCGGGCTGAACTATGGAGAGCTGGAGCATCACTTGTTCCCCTCTGCGTCCGCTGCTGATGTTGAGGATGGTGACATCGAGGAGCTTGACGATGAGGACGAGGATGAGAATGAAGACGAGGACGAGGATGAGGACTACGAGTGATCCCTTGGGGCGCTAGCATCGCTCTTCTTCCTTTTTGGTGTCTCGATGCCAAAGGGGAATGAGTAGTTCTATTAGGATCTTCGAGGATTTGCATGGGTCAGGCATAAGCACTTGCATTTTTCTATTTGTCATTTTCTCGCTTATGCCCATTTAGCGTTGAACTTTAAATTTGTGATTTGTGGTTTGTTTGAGACTCTATGTCAGTGGTTGTCTGGATTTATCTCATGGATTATGCTTATGGATTCATCTACTCATATCCTATTATGCTGGAAATCTTTATCAAGGAAGGCGCTTATATTGGTTATCACGTTGATAATTGAGGCTATTTCAAGGATGCCTCTCTTCTACCTCGGTGGTATGATTATATTGCTCATATGTCTATGGAATAGATTCACCTATTTGTGTGCATTTGTATTCAAATGCAAATTTCTAATATGCACACATTGAGGGGGAGTCCCTTCCATGTTTATTGCTAGTTGTCTTATGATCCTTTCCTGCAAATCCTAGTATTGTCATCTAACACCAAAAGGGGGGATATTAAAAGAACATTTCATGTTTTCCTATGTTTTGCGTGTTAGATAACAATACTATGGAGATTATTCATGTGCGCTAAGTGTGCAGGAAGCTTTGAGGGGGCCCGGATTATCTGCCCCAGGGCGGATAATCCGGCCTACCTCATTGCTCAAAGGAGACCAAGGCGCGTCGCTCGGAGTCTGGTCGGATTTTCTCCCGGAAAATCCGAACTGGGGCAGTTTTTCTTCCCCAGGCCGGATAATCCGGCTGGCGCATGGGCCGGATAATCCGGCCCCCAGTTTTTGAGCAAAGGAAGCCAAGGCGTGTCGCTCGGAGTTCGGTCAGATTTTCTCCCGGAAAATCCGAACTAGGGCAGTTTTTCCTCCCCAGGCCGGATAATCAGGCCCTCACATGGGGCTGGATAATCCGGCCCCCAGAAGATGATCAAGTGCAAGCTCTGCGCGACACTCAAAGAGGGGGCAGACTATTTGCCGAATATTCCGAGTTTGGGGTGGAGTTTTCCCCAGGCCGGATAATCCGGCCCTCAGTTGGGCCGGATAATCCGGCCCCCAAAGTCTCCAACGGCTGGTTTTGGAAGGGGGTATAAATACCCCTTCTTCCCGAATGTTCAGAACTCTTGATTCATTCGAAATTATTCAGACCCCTTGCAAGAGCTCCCATTCTAGATCTCCCACTTCAACCACCCGAAGGCTTTGATCTTTGGGGGAATTGAAGGAGGAGAGGATCATCATCGTCATCACAAATAAAGCGCATCAACTCCTCTCCGTTCATTTGGAGAAATCCCTGATCTAGTATTCTTGTCAATATCTAGATCTTGTTCGTTGTATTTGATAACATTGTTCTTGTGGCAGCTTGTTGTCATTTCGGGAGCCTCCAAGTTGATTGTGGAGTTGTGCCCCGCTAGTTGTGTAAAGGCGCCGGTACCCACCTCGAAGGTTCCCTATAGTGGAAAGGTGGATCAGGCCTTTGGTGGCGGGATCCATCGAAGAATAGGGTGAGGCCTATTGTGGCGTGGTGGTGTTAGTACCGCCCACCCCTCCAACGCAGATGTACTTCCCTTAACAAGGAAGGAACTATGGTCAAACAAATCCTGTGTCTCCGTGTGCTTCACTACTGTTTACCCGTTCCTCTTCCACTAGCTCTTTACTCGCTAGTAGATAGGTTTGAATATAGGGAAATTCCACCTAATAGTTTATCTAGAGAATTTACCCTTTGTGCTAAGCCTAAAATTGAAAAAGCATTAAAATTTGAAGTAGCACCTATTCACCCCCCCTCTAGGTGCCCATACGATCCATTTCAACATTTCCAATCTCATCCAAACAAAGAGAATAAGCATCACCAATAATGATAGGGTTGGATGAGGAGATACCCATAGTGCATGAGGAAGAAAGGTGCCCCTTCTCGCGGCATATGTAGCAACTTCTTCTCTTGCTATCTTTCTTCTTGGAAGATGCCACCCCTTGAGGAAGAGCTTGAGTCTTGGGAAGAGGTCTGCTTCTAGCTTGAGGTGGAGCTTGAGGCCGCTTCCCTTATTGCTTCTTCTTCAATGGGCAACATCTCACACGATGTCCTTTTTCCTTGCACTTGAAGCACACAATGTTGGCCGGATTCTTCACTTGACCTTGGTCATTCTTCTTGTTGCCCTTGTGCTTGAACTTGTTGGTGGGCTTTGATACGTCCAAAACGTATCTACTTTCCCGAACACTTTTGCTATTGTTTCTCCTCTAAACTTGTGTGATTTGGATACAACTAACGCGGACTGACGCTG
This sequence comes from Avena eriantha, assembly GCA_910589775.1. Lineage (NCBI taxonomy): Eukaryota > Viridiplantae > Streptophyta > Magnoliopsida > Poales > Poaceae > Avena > Avena eriantha. The sequence continues at coordinate 132,573,536 of OU342744.1, read as the reverse complement.
TTTTCAGCAGAATTTCCTTGGTGTCTACTTTTTGTGCAAAAAATCAACTATCAGGAAAAATCCTAGAAAATATGCCAAAAATCCTATTTCACCCGAAGACTCCAGGAGCCAGAATACTAGACGGAGAAGGGCCAGGGTGGCCACACCACCTGGTGGCGCGGGCCAAGCCAGGCCGCGCCAGGGGTTGGTGTGGGCCCCCCAGGTACCACCTCGGCCTCTCTGTTCTCCTATTAGGAGCCTTCTGACCTAAAAACTTTGGGGGGTTCGACATTTTTCCAGAAGGAGTTCCGCTCCGCCGCCACCACCAGATTCCACGAAACAGCACCAGAAACTCTGTTCTGGCACCCTTCCGGGACGGGGAATTGGAGGAGATCATCGCCACCATCATCACCATCGCTTCTCCATCGACCATCCATGATTCCCCCATCTATGAGTGAGTAATCCCCTGCTGTAGGCTATGGGGATGGTAGGGATTCGATGAGATCGTTCATGTAATGGCATCAGATTGTTAGGGCATGGTTCCTAGTATCTTTTATTAGTGTTTTATGACTTTGTTGCGACTTGTTATGCTTAATGCTTGTCACTAGGGACTGAGTGCCATGATTTCAGATCTGAACATGTTATTGATTCATTATGATAGTATTGTTTTTGGTCTTATCTACAAGTTGTATACACATGTTGTTGTCCGGAACCAATGGCCCCAAAGTGACAGAAATCGGGATAACCGGAGGGAATGGCTTTGATGTGAGGATCACATGTAGTGTTAATGCTTTACTCCGGTGCTCTATTAAAAGGAGCACCTTAATTGCTAGTAGTTCCCTAGAGGCCCCGCTGCAAACGGGCTGGCAGGACAAAAGATGGTGTGCAAGTTCTCATTGCGAGCACGTATGACTATATATGGAACACATGCCTAGGATTGTCTAGTACTTGGATGCTTTATCTTATTTATATGCAATTGCCCTATGTTTTGATTGCTATGTGAATTGTCTTGTCCATGCAACGCCCGTCCATCCATCCCTATGCCTATCGCACTTGAATCCTATTGTTTACTGCTATTGTTACTGCTGTCTTTACTTTACTACTGCTATTACTTTGCTATTCCTACTACAAAACTGTTGCTACTGATAAACTATTGTGAGCAAGATTGTTTCCAGGTGCAGCTGAATTGACAACTCAGTTGTTAAGGCTTATAAATATTCTTTGGCTCCCCTTGTGTCGAATCAATAAATTGGCTTTCACTTCCCTCGAAAATACTGCGATACACCCCCTATACTTGTGGGTCATCAAGACTATTTTTTGGCGTCGTTGCTGGGGATCATAGCTTTATTTATCAAGTTCACTTGGATTCTCAATTGTTCGCTGCTATCCATCCATCATGGGTAAGTCTCGTGATGGTAAGGTTTCTATTTTACCATCCACTACAAGAAGAGGTACAGTTCTGAACACCTCTGCTGCTCTTGATTCACCGTCTGTTATAAGTAAGCTCGTTACACCGCCACGTACACATGCTACACACACTGCTACTACTGTTGAATCTGAAACTTCTGATGCTTATGATGCCGCTTCTACTGTGCTTGATAAGAGTGGTTCATTAGGTCCTTTCCTAGATGCTATGATTGCTAGAATTATAGTTGGAAATACCGAAACTCCTAATGAAGCCACTACCACATCTGTTAGTTCACCTGAGTTTAGTGAACGTTATGATATTGAAGATGGTTATGTTGAGATGACCGATGAATTTATTAAAGAATGTAAAAATACCCATGATAGGAGCGCTGCCAAGAGTCTCCTTGAGAGGCGTACTATTAGACCCAAATTGTCTCCTATTGCGAAGTTTGCTGCTTCTCCCATAAACATTATGGATGAAGATTATGATTTCTCTCTCGATCTATCTTACATAGCTATTGTCAAGAAAGAACCTTTTTGTGGGACTAAGAATGAAAGTGCGGTAGCACATATGAATGAACTTTCTACCATGAGTGGCTTGTTTTCTGATGATATTAAGATGCGTACTTACTTTGTTACCAAGATCTTCCCCTTTTCACTGAAAGGATAAGCTAAAACTTGGTTTAGTAATTTACCTCTTGGATCTATTGATAGCCTTGAGTGCTTGATTAATACTTTCCTGCAGAAATATTTTCCTCCTAGTGCTAGACATGCTATTTTGCAGGAACTTTTCGCTTTTAAACAGGGAGAAAAAGAGGTATTGCCTGAATCTTGGGAAAGGTTTTGTGCTTTGATTCATGCACAAGCTGGAAGTCCATTACCTAAGAATGAGCTTCTTGATATATTTTATAATGGACTAACTGAAGAATCTAGGACATACCTAGATAGTTGTGCTAATTGTGTTTTTAGGAATAGGACTCCTAAGGAAGCTGAGGAATTAATGGCTAAAATAAGTAAGAACTATGAAGATTGGACTCCTCCTAAACAATCTGTACCTGAAGTAATTGTACCTGAACCATCTATTCCAGTACCTATTCCAACATCAAAGAAGAGGGGAGTTATTGAATTAAATGATGAAGTGATGAAGGAAGCTAAGAAATGTCTTAAGGAGAAGGGAATTAAAGCTGCAGATGTCAAGAATCTACCTCCTATAGAATAATTATGTAAGCCTAGTCACTACTCATCCACTATTGAGGTACACTCTCTCCAACACTTTGATGAAGGTGATATCCCTTACTCTAAACCTCCTGATCAATGCTTAGAAGAATTCGATATCTTTATTGTTAAGCAAGACAACTTTAATAAAAGGGTGCAAAATCATCTAATGGAAAACACTAGAGCTATTGTTGAGTTGAAAGATATTGTGGAAAGAAACTCTAATGATGTTAAAATGATTGTTAAACACTTTCAAATGGTTCAAACTCAAATAGATCAACTCGTTAAAGTGCAAAACGACTTTCTAGTTAATGCTGCTAAAGAAAAACATGCTTATGAAATTAGAACTAGAAGTGGAGCTGCTACCCAGGATCCTCTATATCCTGAGGGGCATCCCAAAAGAATTGAGCAGGATTCTCAACAAGCTGAAAATAGTGGTTCTACTCATAAGAAAAGAAAAAAGAATCATAAAATAGTTGTAGAACCCTCTGAACCTGCTACAGATCATAATAGTATATCTATCTCTGATGCTGAAACTGAAAGTGGTAATGAAGAAAATGAAGTTCCTAATGAAGAAAGAGTTGAAGAAGAACCTGAAAACCACACTAAGAATACTAAATACACCAAAGAAGATTTTATTGCTAAGAAACATGGTAGTGAAAGAGAAACTTGGGTCCAAAAACCTATGCATTTCCCTGATAAGAAACACAAGATGAACACTATGATAAGTTTTGTGAGTGGATGAAGCCTTTATTCTTGCAAATTCCTTTGACTGATGCTATTAAATTGCCTCCTTACTCAAAGTATATGAAGGATATTGTCTCGAATAAAAGGAAGATCCCTAATGAAGAAATTTCTACTTTGCTTGCTAATTATTCTTTCAATGGTAAGGTCCCTAAGAAACTTGGAGACCCAGGGATTCCAACTATCCCTTGCTCTATTAAGCACAGTTATGTTAGAACTGCTTTGTGTGATTTGGGAGCTGGAGTTAGTGTTATGCCTTTCTCTCTCTATAAGAGGCTTCAACTTGAAAAATTAATACCAACTGATATATCTTTGCAAATGGCTGATAAATGTACCACTATTCCTGTGGGTATATGTGAGGATGTACCTATTCAGGTGGCTCACAATTGCTTGATATTAACTGATTTTGTTGTCCTTGAAATGCCTGAAGATGATAATATGTCTATTATTCTTGGGAGACCTTTTCTTAATACTGCAGGAGCTGTTATTAATTGTAATCAAGGAAAGGTGACCTTCAATGTTAATGATAAGGAACATACTATCTATTTCCCCAAGAAGATTGAAAGGACTTATGGTTTGAATTCAATTGAACATGTTGAAGGCATTCAAGTTGGAGAAATATATTGTCCCATACCAAGAGAAAAATTGGAAACTATTATGATTGGGACCATTGCTATCAAGGTTGAGGTAACATAATCATTAGTGGAATACAAAGTTTTGTCTCATATGCAATTGTTTTGGTAGCAAGACTTGATCAACCTTGTTAACAAAAGGATTCCATTGAACAAAACAATGTTTTCACTATGATTATCTCCGTTTATTTCTACCATTTGCATTTTTAGTTTTTGCTTTCGTTTAGTTTTCCTTTTTTGTTGTTAGTTGCTTGCATGTTAGAGTGTCTTAGAACTTCTGTAGTTCTAGCCTTGTTTTGTCCTTGCATCATGTTTCCAAAAGAAAAAATCTATCTGTCAAAAAAATCATTCTTCTATTTCTGAAAAATGCCCAAAAATAAAGTGTCTCGAAAAATTCTAGAAAATTCATATTATTTTTTTACGTGAAAAAGGGGCAGAGGAGTACCTGGGAGGTACCAGGGGGGACCACCAGGCAGGCATACCACAGGCTGGCGCGGCCAGCCCTAGGTGGGGCCATGCCTTGGTGTAGGCCACCCCTGGCCCCCCACTAACTCTCTCACCTGCCACTTTCTTCTCTCTCCCGAGTAAGCTCCAGTTCATTGCTCAAAATCACGTTCTTGCTGTGCTTGCTCTTGATTTTTTCGATCTCCTTGCTCAGCCCTTCTTTCTTGCTGAAATTTGGAGCATTTGTTCCCTGGTATGTGACTCCTCCCCTTGTCCAAGTAGATTTGTGTTTAGTGGATTATATCTTGAGTATTTTGCTGCTGTAGGTGACTGGTTATGAGAGCTTGTAAGCTTGTTTGATGCTTAGCGATATAGTTTTAATGCATGTTTAGGCCTCTTGCAAGTCCCTATGAGTAGAATCCTTCATTATATTTACTTTTCAATCACTTGTTTAATAGGTGTTTAAATTTCAGAATACCAAGCATGAACAACCATACTTTTGGAGAGATATTTGAGAGTGATGCACCTAGGAGGTCGAGGCCCTCAAGAACAGCCTCTCAAGCTAGGCCATCATACAACGAAGATCTCATTGCAACTCATATTGGTAGTGAAAGGGATGATGGGGATGCTCACCCATCCTCTTGTCCTTGTTTTACTTTCTTACAAGCTGCAGGTATTCTTGATGGTTTCTTGCTACTGATTGAGAGGGTTGGTTTGACCTCATATATGCAATATGAGAGTGCGTAATACGCTATGCTCACCAAAACTTTTGTTGAGAGCTTCACGTTTACTAACACATCCTATCAGTCGACTGTCTCTTTTAAAATCTATAATCTGCCCTTCACCATGCCTTTGGATAGATTTTGCAGTATTGTAGGTGTACGCATGACAGGGACCGTGAAGAAAATTCAAGGGCGACCCGCTGATTTGTTGGAGCTTTACCGAGGGGTGACCAACGAAGATGACCGCGTGGTGCAACGCGAAAAGATAAGAAATATCCAACTCCCTGCTCTTAGATACTTTGCATATTATCTTGCTACTAGTTTACTTGGTAGGGACAACACAAGTAATATCTCCAACTATCATTTAGCATTCCTTGTTGTTGCGCTTAACAATGATACTCGGTACAATCTTGGCTCGCTTATTGCTCGCCGCCTAGCTACTAGGGGGCCTATCTATGGGGGCATCATTGCCTCGCGTATAGTCAATGCATTAGGTCTTTCAGTGGATGCCTATGATGCTATTCTGGCACCACAGAGGCTTGACCTTGTGGCTATGAAAACTCATCACTTTGTCACTGCTACTTCTGATTTGAACAGTCTAGTATATAGGATGCTTTTCACTGACGGGGATGAAAGGGAGATCCTTTTGCCACAGCCTGCTTTGTTTAGTGTTCACAGGAGACCGTGGTCGTGGTCCAAGGAGGAGGTGGATGAGCAGCTTCGCTTGCTAGGTTTCCACGAGCAGCACAAGGAGGATGTGCCCTCCTATGATTACTCCGCGCATTATGGAGGGACGTACTCGAGCTCGCACTAGGATGAGGGGACCTCTTCGTCGTACCAGGGTGACACTTCATCCTGGCCAGCTTGGGATTGATACCCACTTAGGCCAAAAGCCTAAGCTTGGGGGGAGGTACGCCGACACCGCACTCATCTCCATATCATGTTGCGTCGGTACTTTGTATATTCATGTTTTCGTTCTCTTTTTAGTTTTTCGTTTTTCTTTGCTTTTGCTTCCTAAAACACAAAAAGGACAAAAATATTTCTGTTGTTTCTCTTTGATTTGCTTCTTATTTTTGCCTTGGTTTGTTTTTCCCTTTTTGCTTTGTTTGAACTATTCAAAAAACCCAAAAAGATTTTGCTTTGCTTTTTTTCCCTTTTGGTTCTTGTTTAAAAATCGAAAATATCAAAAATATGTGTCGTTCTTCTTTGGTTTTGTGAGTTTGCTACAGGGTGCAGCAGTCCTCAATGGAATATTGGTCTCATATTATTATTCAAGCCACACAAATGAAGAGCAATAATGAGGATTAATGACAACTTGAGGCGTGGTAAGAGGCTGGTAACGAACTCTATTTGTTTTCATTTTTGTACATATACTCATCATTGTGAGCATGCTTAGTCTGTTCATGTAGGGTGTATGTTATATTTGCATGCTTAGTAGTTCTTGCTTTCTTATGATTAGCTCTAGCTCGCTAATAGTTTGTAGCATGCCTTATGAATGTCTGCTTGCATTTCTCTATTCATAAATTGGTATGACACCGTGGTATCCTCCTATGAATGTTTCATTTGATTGACTTGGCACATGCTCACGCATGCACATGACTGTAATAATCAGTTGAGCCTCGATGAATTATTTTGCCTTGAGGATCTTGAATCACTTTCATGCCATGAGTAGTCCTGTTTTGTTGCAAGCATAATAATGGCAGCTATTGCTCTCTCATTTGTGGCTCCCTTACTACTGCTAGCCTTCACCTCCACTGAGTGTTTTACTCAACTTTCCAACTCCCTAAACCAAATATTTCCAAAGTGTCCACCATACCTACCCATTAGCATCATTTGCTACTTCCGTGCATATTCAATATGCATTGTTTTCTTCTGAGTAAAATGTTTGCTTGTTATGAGAAAGTTCGTTAGAAATGCTCTCACGAACTTGATGGCACACTATATTTCATGCACTTAATAAACCTGAACCATTGTGAATTCTCCATGAAAGTTATATGCTTGCAAATTATAGGCTGGGGATTAGCAGAACCGTGTTGTCACGGGGAACGCTTTCAACACTTGTAAATATATACCCAGTTGATACCTTGCTCTTTTGTTTGCGGATGTCGTCGGTGTGAAATAAAAGGGGAGCTTGTAAGTCCATGGAGTTATGTATGTGTGTTAGAGAAACGCCTGGGCCGCCGGTCTAATCCATGCTGACATGGTGGAAACCTGCAGCGTAACCATAATGATATCTATGAAGCATTCTTCTTATAAAAAAGAGAGAGATAGCTATTGAGAAAAATCAAAAAAAGGAGTTTTATGAAAAGAGGAAAGAGATAAAAAAAGCACCATTTTCCCATGGTAAATAAGAAGATTGCTGAGATACTCATTGTCTGCTTGCCTTGTCCTTTTGATATGGGGATTCTTCCGTATCATCGGGCAAGGGGTACCCCGTTGGCGGTTCTCAATGATACGCACATGCTTACGATGACAAGAACTTACCGGTAACTAAAGTTGAGTAGCATGAGGAGCGGCCCTCGTACTCAAGGGACTTGGGATTTTTAGTTTATAGTCTGTCAAGCATATAACTCGGATTGGACCTCACTTTCACCTTAACCACATAAAAAGATGCTTATGATAGGGGAAATGAGAGCTCAATGCTAATGAGTACCATACTTTCAGCATTTGGAAGCCTTTCAAATTATTCAAAACCCTTTCTTCTACTTGTTGAGTCTCCACATATTCTTTGAGCACTTTCTTGAGAGCATAGTTGTCATTCTCTGTGTTTGTTCCATTACTTGATTATTTGTGTTATGACTTTGTATCCTTGATATCTTTACTTCTAGTCAGCACTTGAAGTTCAGAGGTGCCTTGACATTCATAATCAAAGGCAAGCGAGATACCACTCTATCATACCTTTTTATGAGCATTGTAATGTTGCTTATGTTTGTGCCTCATGCTACTTATTATTTTTAAGTTGGAATCTCTTCATAGCTTGCAATGACTATTAAGTAGACTTGGTTGCATACTCGTTATTATGAATTGTCTAAGTAGTTGATCACATTGCTGATAATATTTACATCATATGAAGAAAATGTGTTCGTGAAAGTTCTTTTATCGCACTCAGTTTTCAACTGAATTGCTTGAGGACAAGCAATAAGCTAAGCTTGGGGGGGAGTTAATACGTCCAAAACGTATCTACTTTCCTGAACACTTTTGCTATTGTTTCTCCTCTAAACTTGTGTGATTTGGATACAACTAACGTGGACTGACGCTGTTTTCAGCAGAATTGCCTTGGTGTCTACTTTTTGTGTAGAAAATCAACTATCAAGAAAAATCCCTGAAAATATGCCGAAAATCCTATTTCACCCGAAGACTCTAGGAGCCAGAATACGAGACGGAGAAGATCCAGGGGGTGGCCACACCACCTGGTGGCGCGGGCCAAGCCAGGTCGCGCTAGGGGGTGGTGGGGGCCCCTAGGCACCCCCTCGGCCTCTCTCTTCGCCTATAAGGAACCTTCTGACCTAAAAACTTCGGGGGGTTCGACGTTTTTCCAGAAGGAGTTCCGCTCCACCGCCACCACCAGATTCCACGAAACAACACCAGAAACTCCGTTTTGGCACCCTGCCGGACGGGGAATTGGAGGAGATCATCGCCATCATCATCACCATGGCTTCTCCATCGACCATCCATGTTTCCCCCATCTATGAGTGAGTAATCCCCCACTGTAGGCTATGGGGACGGTAGGGATTGGATGAGATCGTTCATGAAATGGCATCAGATTGTTAGGGCATGGTGCCCAGTATCTTTTATTAGTGCTTTATGACTTTGTTGCGACTTGTTATGCTTAATGCTTGTCACTAGGGCCCGAGTGCCATGATTTCAGATCTGAACATGTTATTGATTCATTATGATAGTATTGTTTTTGGTCTTATCTACAAGTTGTATACACACGTTGTTGTCCGGAACCAATGGCCCTGAAGTGACAGAAATCGGGATAACCGGAGGGAATGGCTTTGATGTGAGGATCACATGTGTTCACGGAGTGTTAATGCTTTGCTCCGGTGCTCTATTAAAAGGAGCACCTTAATTGCCAGTAGTTCCCTAGAGGCCCCGCTGCAAACGGGCTGGCAAGACAAAAGATGTTGTGCAAGTTCTCATTGCGAGCACGTATGACTATATATGGAACACATGCCTAGGATTGTCTAGTACTTGGATGCTTTATCTTATTTATCTGCAATTGGCCTATGTTTTGATTGCTATGTGAATTGTCTTGTCCATGCAACGCCCGTCCATCCATCCCTATGCCTACTGCACTCGAATCCTATTGTTTACTGCTATTGTTACTGTTGTCTTTACTGTACTACTGTTATTACTTTGCTATTCCTACTACAAAACTGTTGCTACTGAGAAACTACTGTGAGCAAGATTGTTTCTAGGTGCAGCTGAATTGACAACTCAGTTGTTAAGGCTTATAAATATTCTTTGGCTCCCCTTGTGTCGAATCAATAAATTGGGTTTCACTTCCCTTGAAAATACTGCGGTACACCCCCTATACTTGTGGGTCATCAGGCTTGTTCTTGATGTTGGAGTTGTATCCAAGCCCACACTTGTCATTTGGGGATCTTTGCACATCCAAGATGTTCTTGAGAATAGTCTTCCCTTCATGACACTTTTTCAAGTCATTCTTCAAAAAAGTGACTTGAGCCTTGAGCTTCTTGTTTTCCTCTACATGGTTAGTATCAACAATAATACTAGAGGAAATAGATGCTACGTTGTTAGAGCCACAAGACAAAGGATGTAATTCATCACAACATATAGCATGGTTATGAGATGATGAATTACAAGGACTAGCACATGGCAATATGACACTAGGAGTGGATGTAGTGCTAATGTCCACATGAGGCACACTAGATGTTACCTTTGACACAATGTCCTCATAAGCCAACTTTAGCCTACCATGGGAAACTAGAAGATCCTCATCCGATCTTGAGAGCTTAGCATGACTTTCTTCCAATTTCCCATATTTGCTAGTTAGCAAAGCAAGTTGAGCCTTTAGCTCAACATTCTCCTTCAAAGTTGATGCTTCACAAGAAATAGAGTTAGTCCCACAAGCATCATTATTAATAGCAAGAGGTGAGGTCAACTTTGCAAGCTCTTTTGAATATGAAGCTTTAAGTTGCTCATGCGACTCGGTGAGTTTGATAACCTCACTCTTAAAGACCCGAGAGCCATTTTTGAGGTGCTTAAAATCCTCAACAAGTTTAGCATGGGCAACTACAAGTTCATCATTTTTAGTTTTGAGAGAACATGCCACCATAAGTTCTCTATCATGGTTTTCCTTTACTCTAGACAATTCTAGAGCAGAAGTCTCCTCAAGAGATTCTTTGGTGGATTGCTCTTCTTTAAGGGAGCTCTCTAGATAAGAAATCTCATTCGCATACTCACGCTCATGTTCATTCTTTTGACAAATAATATTTTCTTGCTCCTCAATGAGTTTCTTGCCTTCAATAGCACAAGTCAATATTTCAGCAAATTTGGAGGAAGCAAGTTTATTTTTATGAAGAGTGGGAAAGACAATCTCTCCCATCTCTTGAATGGAGGCAATATCATAATCAACTAGATGATCATCATCACTATCATTATCAACATCATCATCACCATGAGATACACTAGGATCCAATGATGTTACCTTTGTTCCCTTAGCCATAAGGCATATATGAGAACCGGAAGAAGGTGATGATGAGATTGCATTTGTAGCTCCATTCAAAACCTTGCCTTGGCCGATAGAATATTCGTTTTCCTCTACATGGTTAGGAACACAAGCACTAGAGGAAATAGAAACATTTTTATCACGGCAACACGACAAAGAAAGCATATCATCTTGTGAGTTATTCAAGCCATTTCTACATGATATGCAAGGACTACCAACACTAGCATATGAGGAGTTTCGAGTGCTACAAGTGTTAGAGTCCAAAGATAGATCATTGCAACTAGATAGAGATGAAGGATTACACATAGTATGCACACTATCCACATTGCAATTTCTATCACCACTCACCATATCATTACCTTGTGAATAATCACATGTAGGTGAAGTGGTAGAAGATGATATCGCATCGCGGCCGGAGGTGGAGGGAAAACAATCATCCTTGAGAGATGTTGGACACACCATATTTATCTTGAAGCTTTGTCCAAATATCATGAGCACTCCGATAAGGCATGATTGAAGATTTAACTACATTGCTCACAACAAGTAAAAGCATTTTAGTAGCTTGAGCATCTATATAAGAGTTCATCTTCTCCTCTAAAGATTCGTTTTGGGGATCCATAGGACAAGAGGAACCCATATATAGAATTCCTTCAATAGATGGGTGAATGTCCCGAAAGTAATCTAGCATGCGAGATTTCCACATATCATAATTTGTGCCATCGAATACATAGAAGGAATCGTGCACTACTCCACTAGACGACATCTTTACTCTCAAGGCGGTGAAGCCTAAAAGCAAGAGACCTCGCTCTGATACCAATTGAAAGATCATGGATGTCGCCTAGAGGGGGGGAATAGGCGATTTAAAACTTCTACGAGATGGGCTTAACAAAGGCAGAATAAAACTAGCGTTTTCTTTTGTTAAGCACAAAGCCTAGATATACTAAGGTTCACCTATGTGCACTAACAACTTATGCTAAGCAAGACAAGCAACAATACGATAGCAAGATAATTACTTCAAGCTCGATGGCTATCACAATGTAAATTGCATAAGTAAAGATCTTGGGTATAGAGATAACCGAGGCACGCGGGGACGATGATATTTGACCGAGTTCCTCCCAACAAGGGAGTATGTCTCGTTGGAGGGGTGGGCGGTACTAAGACCACTATGGGACACTTTAGGGAGGTCACCAAGGCCTCAATCTTGGGGGAGCTTCACAACTTAATTGAAGACCCCAAGAACATGCCACAAAGGCCACACAACCGTCTAGGGTTCCAAGAACACAAGAGGGACTAGCAACAATGAATATCACCGAACAAATCCTATGGAGAGAACACACACCGATGCACCAAATGCAAAAGGCAAGAACACCACAAAGATGCCCCAAATCCTCACTCTCAAGTCCCAACAAGGCTACTAAAGCACTTGGGGGAACAAGAGAGGAAGAACACAAAAGGGGAACACAAAATGCCCCAAAGATCTAGATCCCAAAGATTCACTCCACAAAGGGTGATTTCTTTTGGTCAATTTGTAGATCTCGATCTCCTCTTACTTCCCCACAAATAAAGTCAAGAGTCATTGGAGGGGGAGGAACAAATCAAGCAAGAGAGTAGAGCAAATAATAGCCAAAGCTTGAGAAAAGAATAGTGGAAGCAGCCCTAGAAAGAGAGAGAGAGAGAGAGAGAGAGAGAGAGAGAGAGAGAGAGAGAAAGGCTATTAAAGGCCACACCGAATCTGGCTATTGGGGGGAATTTCGGCCTAGGTGGGCCGGTAGTACCGGGTCCAACCGGTACTACCGCACCACACCAACAGCAGCAGCCCAATGTTGCGCAGGGCGGTCAACGCAAGCGCAAGCAAGCCAGGCAGCGAGCTGAGCAGCAGGGGATCGGGAGGGGCGCTAGCGATCGATCAGGATCGAGGCAGAGAGAGGGAGCAGGGCGTGCGGGGGCCAGCAGCCTGCTAGCACGCGGGCGGCGGCCAGCTAGCTGGGCCGGCCCAGCAGCGAGCGGCAGCGCGGGGGAGCAAGGCGAGCGGGCGGCGAGCGAACGAAGCGAGCGGGAGCGGCGGCAGCGTGTGCACGAGGAGGAAGCAAGCGAAGCGAGCGGCAGCGAGAGGAAAGCCTGGAAGCGGGGCAAAGCAGGCTGGGCCGGCCCAGTACTACCGGCCCGCCCGGGCGGTAGTACCGGATTGATCCGGTAGAGCCGGACGGGGCTACCGGGCGCCATAGAGAATGGGATGCGCGCAGCAGGTTGGCCCGGTAGCGCCAGCGGTAGTACCGCCTGGCTCGAAAATAGTTTTTTTCTTTTTCAAACAAACAAATGGCAAATTCAAACTGCGATAACTTTTGATTGGTAACTCCGATTGACCCGAATCCAATTGCGTTGGAAATAGGAAAACAAGATCTACCCAATAAAAAGTGGAAATATTGGATATCACCAAGTGAGATAGTATCAAGTATAATAATGTGAGATACCTCACTCGGTGAATATCCGGGAAACCGCAAAGATCAAAATTGCAACACGACATAAAAGGAAGATCTGATTTTGATGAACAAGAGCTTGTTATGAATATTACCACAAGCTCTATATCCTCACATGGATAAGACAAATAAACAACCAAATACGATGATGCAAGTATGCAATGGTTTGAGCTCTCTCTGAACGATATGATCGAGATGCTCACTCGAGAGCCCCTCTTGATAGTACGGCTATCTATCCTAAACCTGGTAAACACGAGACCGGTAAAATGGAAAACATATCAAGAGTACCTTTGCCTTGAGCAAACTTTGGCCTTGTCTTCATCGATCCATAAACACCGAGGATGGGAAGCACCAAACATGAGATCTTCTAGGGATGGCGCATAATGAGCTTCCACAACACTTCTTCTTTTTCATTTCATCGACCTTGAAGCCAACACATGCTCCAAGCGATGCCAATGGACAAATCCTACAAGTACACCTGAATACACATTAGTCCATAAAAGATTGTCATTAATTACCAAAACCACACATGGGGGCCCACATGCTCTTTCAGAAGGCCTTACCCCTCTACCAGTTAATGAAAAAGGCAGACAAAATTCACATGGACACCACAAGAGGATGTCGCATTTTGAGAGTTGAAAACAATGTTGTCTACTGCACCAATCCTAGCAGCACCACTACCCAAGGAGCCAATGTTGCTCTACGTAGCCGCGACCAACCGAGTCGTAAGTGCAGTAATCGTAGTGGAGCGCGAAGAAGAAGGAAAGTCGGTGCAAAGGCCATTGTATTATCTGAGCGAGGTATTATCTGCTTCAAAATAGAATTACCCTCACTATCAAAAGATGGCGTATGGCATGTATATGTCAGCCAAAAAACTCAAACACTACTTTGAGGAACACCCCATCAAGGTGATATGTGAGGCACCTATATCTGAGATTATGAGTAACAAAGATGCAAGCGGGCGGATAACAAAGTGGGCAATTGAGCTAGCCCCGTATGCACTACAGTTTGACAGAAGAGATGCGATCAAATCTCAAGCTGTGGCATATTTCTTTGTGGACTGGGCCGAGATGCAATACGAGCCACCTCTGCCAGACTCCAGTTATTGGCGAATGCACTTCGATGGATCAAAACTGAAAGAAGGGCTGGGCGCTAGAGTAGTGCTTACCTCGCCCAAGAAAGATCAATTGAAATATGTCCTTCAAATCCACTTCAGTGCCTCAAATAATGTCGCGGAATATGAAGCACTAGTACATGGTCTCACAGTAGAAAAATAAGTGGGGATACGTTGGATACAGTGCTTTGGAGACTCGGATTTGGGGGTGCAGCAAGTATCTGGCAATTGGGGCGCCTTGGATGCAAATATGGCCCTTTACAGATTTCATGTGCAAAAGATAATTGGATTCTTCGAGGGATGTGAATTCCACCACATACCTCGGAATGAAAACGAGGTAGCCGACACACTGTCCATGTTGGGCTCATCCCGGCAACCAATCCCGCCAAATGTTGCCTTGGAACACTTAAGAAAACCATCTACTACTCCATCGCCTAAATCCGTATCAATTTATATCTCCGCATTCTCCGGATCAGAAGCTACACCAATGGAAATAGATTGGGGTGGTACCTCAGCAAACCCAGGGACTGCTTTGGCAGACCCGGGGACTGCCTCAGCAAACCCGGGGACTGGTCAACCAATCCCGGCGGGTGTTATGTCGGTGGATGCAATGGAAATTGACGAGGAACCTTTCTCAATCCGAGCTATACCCACTTGGATCAAGCCAATATTTGACTTCCTGAAAGAGGGAATCTTGCTAGATGATGAAATACTCTCAAGGCAGATCCAGAGAAGGGCAAAGGCCTATACCATTATCAATGCCAAACTATACAAGAGAAGTGTAACCACAGTACTACATCAATGTGTTGACCCGGAGGAAGGACTTGACATACTTCGGGATATCCACCAAGGAGAATGTGGTCACCACGCATCTTCAAGAGAATTAGTGGCAAAAGCTTTCCGACATGGATTTTATTGGCCAAGTGCTTTGGAGCAAGAAGAAGATTTGGTGAGAAAATGCAATGGCTGTCAGAGATACGCCATGAAAACTCATTTGCCAATGTCGGAACTCAAAACTATCCCCATTACTTGGCCATTTGCTGTATGGTGCCTAGATATGGTAGGGTCATTTAAGCCGGCTAAAGGAGGAATGACCCATATCCTAGTTATGGTCGACAAGTTCACAAAATGGATCGAAGTGAAGCCAATCAGGAAATGTGATGTGGCAATAGCGGTGAAATTTATCAAGGATGTAATCCTGAGATATGGCTACCCCCACAGTATCATAACTGATAATGGCACAAATTTCGCTGAAGGAGCATTTGCAAGGTTCTGCCGAGAAAAGAAAATCCGGCTATATCTAGCCTCAGTGGCCCACCCCACATCAAACGAACAAGTGGAAAGATCCAACGAACTGGTATTGTCCGGGATAAAACCCCGGCTCATAGAGCTGCTGCAAAGATCAGCAGGGTGCTGGATAGAAGAACTACCAGCAGTACTATGGAGTTTAAGGACAACTCCGAATCGATCTACAGGCTATATGCCATTTTTTCTAGTATATGGGGCAGAAGTTGTATTACCAGCCGACATAGAGCATTATTCGCCAAGAGTCACCCAATACATAGAAGCCGAAGTACGCGAAGCCCAGCAGAATGATGTTGATCTGCTGGAACAAGCGAGAGAACTAGCCTTTTCCATATCCACCATATATCAGCAAAATCTCCGATGCTACCATAGCCAGAAAGTAAACCCCCGAGTCTTCCGAGAAGGTGATCTGGTACTCCGGTTGGTGCAGCGCACTGCTGGCATGCATAAGTTATCCCCTCCATGGGAATGACCTTTCATTGTAAGCAAAGCTTTGCACAATGATTCCTACTATCTTATTGATGCACAGCCACAGGAAAAGAACAAGGCGAACAGGTCCGGAGAGGAATCTAAGCAACCTTGGAATGTAGCACTACTTCATCCTTTTTACACCTGACAAAGAGGTGAATGTATCCGAGCTACTCATATGTCGGTATGTATGTCGACAGTGAGGTTATTAGTGAAACTTTGGCACCTCAAGAAGAAACTCGGGGACTGCCATAATAATTGTTCTTCTTGTTTTCATATTTTTATATGTCGGTTGGGTTAAGTCGCTTATATATTAGCCGGATTAGTAATGTGTGAGCACCAAAAACCCAACTCTTCTACTTTGTCATTATCCAACAAGAATTGGCTTCATGGCAAGCAAGAGAACAAGTTTGGAATGGCTAAGCACATGAAAAACGACTAAGGAAAAGAACTTAAGCGAGCCGACAGTTGTTATTTGGACTAGCCCTGTGTTTATTCTATTTATCTAACGCTAGATTTTTTTGAGCTAATATCAAAGTTTCAAGTACTTTTAAGTCAATTTTTTGAACCTTAGACTCGTAAGTCAAAAAACCGAATCAAGGTAGACGCGAGCCGAATCAAAAATTGGCAGAACAAGAAAACGAAACTCGGGGACTTCGCCCATGATAATCCAACATTAAAAACTTAGTTGCAAACAACAAAATTGTAGCAAAATCAAACCAAGGTACTTAGATACATTGTCACCCGACATTCCATGGATCTGATGAATACGGTTAAGTGTTTTTCAAGGAGCAGGGGCAGCAGCCGAATCATCGGCCAAAGGAGGAGGTCCTTCGGAACTTGTGGGCGGGACGCTAGCTCGGCCTCATCCTCGGGGTTGGCCTCACCATCCTTCGGGTCTTCAGCCTCATCGCCAAGTTCGGAGGCCTCACCCTCACTTCCCTCATTCTTCACCCGCAGAAGCAACTTCATCGTCAAAAACATCAAGATAGCTCGGCCCCTTGTTCCAAGCATGGCAGAAGGAGTACTGGATAAGCTTGTTGGCACATGCTTTGCGACGTGCAACCCACCCCGGATCTTCGGACCACTTAGAACCGGTGCGCATACGGGTGAGCAGCCCCAAGTCAATTCCTTCATACCATGACAGGACGAACTGCAGCGCGATGTCAGCCTTGGCTCGTGTGGCAGATTCTCGCCACAGGTGCACCTGAGTATCGCACTCCATCAATTTGGTTATGAAAGCCGCATTTCCTTTGGGAGTGGGCTCAGTGGGCCAGAGGGAGTTGAACATCCGCATTGCCGCCGGCATAATGTATGTGCCGTAGTTCTTCACTAGCTCCATGCGAGTGAAGAGGCTTGCCAGCAGATCCTCCGTATCATACGGGATTGGCTCGGCATCAGGGCCTGTGGGGATACCACATTGCTCGTGGGACCGGGCTACGGCAGCAGCAGCAAGAGTATCACCTTCTGGAAATTTGCTTGAGGACATGATAGAGGAAATAGTGAGCAGAAGCACTAAGTCCGGAGAAAGGAAAGTTAAGCAAGGGAAAGGAACTCACGGGCAATCTGGAAGAGGAGTCGCTGAAGCTCGGCATGGACATGGCACTGTGGGCTTGGAGTTTCTCGTATTTAGAGGTCACCGACGTAAGTTTAACATCGGCTTCCTGCAATAGATTCTGGTCCTTGGAAATTTGCGTGGCTAGACACTCTTTTTCCTCAGCAAACTCCTGGTCAGCCTTCTCTAATTCAGACTTATGGAGATCCTTGAGCCTCTGAATTTCGGCATTCAGCCGAGTAATTTCCAAGTCCTGGAGTTGCAGCCAAGCTATCTCATTGTCCTTCTTCTTCAGTTCAGCCTCATGTTTCCCTATTTGTTCGAGAAAATGCGTCATCATATCAGGCATATGAATGCTATCTTCAAGAGCAACTGCAATAGTGGGTTAATCCGGTGGAGCCGGAGTATAAATATCCACCGGGTAAAGAAAAGAGCACACAATGATGGTGTGAACGAGATAAGATACCTTTGATTTCAGCCAGATTTTTCTGCATGATGATATTCTCAGCTTCAACCTCGGTTGCATGGTTCGGATAACAAGTTAATACGGATCACAGATAACTCGAACGAACAAAAGTGGAAGAAGGAAAAGTCTTAAGTAAGAAAAATTACCCTTTTCTAGTGCTCCTCCAAGAGTTTGCCATAATGCACATGAATGTCTTTGTAGGAGTCTGAACTGAAAAAAGCAAGACAATGTCAAGTTCAAAGGAAAAGTGAAAATAATTCGAAGTCTACAAGATCCGGGCCAAGTGGAACTTAACATGGCTCTGGGTGTGTGGATATTCGAAGTCTACAAGATCCGGGCCAAGTGGAACTTAACCCGGCTCTATGTGTGTGGATATTCGAAGTCTACAAGATCCGGGCCAAGTGGAACTTAACCCGGCTCTAGGTGTGTAGATATTCGAAGTCTACAAGATCCGGGCCAAGTGGAACTTAACCCGGCTCTAGGTGTGTGGATATTTGAAGTGTACAAGATCCGGGCCAAGGGGACTTAACCCAGCTCTAACTTCGTCACTATTTGAAATTGCTAAGGACGAAAACTAAATTCTCTAGGAGCATCCGACCGAGTAACAAGTTACTCCCTCGGAGGCTCAGGGACTAGGGGATATATCTACAAGTGCTCATGCATACAAAGTACCGCAACAGAGGAAAAGAGTTACCTCCATCATCCGGCCAGCCAAAGAGATGGCCTTGGTGGCGGATTTCATCTAGGCGCTGAACTCGGTTGGGCCGAACTTCTCCGGCAGATCATCCTTGGGGTCGATGAATTCAGCAGTGTTCCAGTTATGCACATACTGCAGGAGTAGTGGACTGTAAATTTCGCCGCTCGGAGAGTAACTCGCCACCAAGCCTTTGAAGTGGGCTTCTCGCCTTGCAGATTGAGCTGCAGCAGGGCTAGTATGCAGGACCAGCTGCCGGCTACCCTCTGATCTGGCAGCGGGAGACCCAAAGGTGATGCCCTTGGCTGATCCGACAGCTTTCTTGAGCTTGCCGGATGACGGAGGACGCGGCGGAAGATCTGAGGCCGCTAATCCGGATGGAGCTTGGGAAGCTGCCGAGAAAATGTCCGCAATAGTCGTCGTTGACCTGGAGGCAGCCGACGGAGCCTTCCTTTTGGGGGCCTTGGTGGAGGCTATTGCTGCTAAGGTTGTTGGTGCTGCTGCTGCTGGTGCCGCTACTGGTGCTGCTATTGGTACTGATGTTGGTGCTGGTGGTGCTGCAGCTGATGCTAGTGGTGCTGCTGCTAATGCTGTTGGTGCTGCTAGGGTTGGTGCTGCTGGTGCTGGTGGAGCTGGTGCTGTTGGTGCTGGTGGAGCTGGTGATGTTGGTGTTGTTGGTGCTGGAGACGCTGGTGCTACTGGTTCTGAAGAAACTTGAACTGGAAAAGAACTTGATTGGGGCGGTGTCAAAGAAACTGGCACCTCAGAGCTGGGCACTGGCGTTGGAGAAGAGGAGCTTGGACGATCCGGCATAGCCGTATCCGGAGCTGACCCACCAACCCCCTCTCCGACATTGCCCTCCTCATAACAAGAGGGGCTCTAGTCAGGTGCAGCCGCGGAGCCCTCTTGGATAGGGCTGAGTGGGTGAGCGTCGTTGTTGCGGGGGGGGAAGGACTGCTCTGGATCTGAGAGGCAATGCCGGAGACGCTCTGGGAATGACCCTAGGGGCTCTGGAAATGAAAAACACCAAGTCAAGAAGAGAAAGATAAGACAGATAAGAAGCAAAGGTGAAAACAGAAAGGAAAAAACCCAAGAGCAAATGCAAAAAGACTTACTCATCCGAGGTTGGGGGTGCCCGAGGTTTGGGCGCCCTCCGGACTGTGCTCTTGGGCGCCGGCTTGGTCGAGGCTTTAACCCCGGATTTCTTCTGCCTCTTCTTGGGTGGCGGCGCCTCCGAAGCTGCGGCCGAGGTTGCCACGCGCTTTTGGGGGGAGTAGGGACCGGACCACCCGTGGTGAGGGGGGAACCTCATGGACCTGACCGTCCGGGTTAGCTGAAGATTCGAACATAACCAGATATGCGTAAGAGATGGGAACCGGGGCAAGTACCTCTAGAACCTCAACATCCGAGTCATCGTCATCCGGCCAATCCCTTAAGAAGAGGCCTTACCAGAGCTACGTTTGACGATGTCCGGAGTGTGCAAGAAGGTCTCTGGGTCAGACTCCACCTTGTCCTCCTCGGCGCGGTCCGGCACCCACTTGCTCGCCCGCTCCTGGCCATCTTCCAATGGCTGCTGGAGAAATCGCTGAGAATAGAACAGCAGAGGTTAAGTTAGGAAAATTCTCTGGCATATCGAGAAGAACCGGAAAAGCTACAAGTAAGAAGTTTACCTCCAGAGGAGGATTGTCCTGGGTGAAGGGCGCAAGCCTCCACTCCCAAGCCTCGGAGAATTCCTTCTCCATGTTGAGGATGGCCTTAACCCGGCGGTATACCACCGAGTTATCAAGCTTGAAGGAGGAAGTCCGGTGGGGGTCGAGGGGGCCGCTCTAGTAGCAAATCTTGTGGGCACGTTTCTGCAGGGGGGAGACCCGGCTACGAATGAATGTGATCATGATATCCTCCCCCCATAGCTTCTCCTTGAGCAGCTCCTTGATTCGGCGCTCGACCTGGTTCGCCAGAGCCATGGGGCACTTGGAAATCTTCTCCCACAGAGAGGTATCCGGGGGTCCAAGTTTGAAGGGGAGGAGCCGAATCAAATCTTCATCCATAGTGTTCCGAACGTAGAAGAAAGTCCGGGCCCAGCCTTTGCAAGACTCGAGACCGGTAACCCGGGGGAACGCAGAACCCTTGCAGGGAGAGATGGAGGCCCCACCGCATTGGGTCAAATGCTTCTCGGCCAGAGTAAGCTCCTTAGCCCGAACAACATTCTTCCGGAGATCGAATAACTTAATCCACATCTCCTTGGAGGGCCAGAGGCCGACATACCCCTCTATGCCAGAGGTGAAAGAGGAGAGAGAGGTGATGGCGTTGGTAGAAAGATGGTGTGGTTGCAGTTGGTATGTGGAAATGAAATCAAAAAAGAAATCAGAAACGGGAAGGCCGAAGCCACGCTAAAAATGGGAAAGAAAAACTACGTACTCCCCTGGATTGGGAGAGGGAGAAATCTCGTCGGCGGCGAGGCGGCAGGCGACACCGGTGGGGATGCGGTGCATCGCATAGAGCCAATCCAGATCGTCTTTGCAGACGAACGCACCGTCCCAGCAGCCACGCTCGCGGCCCTCTTCTTCCTCCTCTTCCTGTTGAGCGACCATGGCAGCCTCCTCCTCTATCATGGAGAAGTCGAGGTCCTCGAGAACAAAATCAGAATATATGTAGCCGGTGGCGGGGAGCCTAGAAGCGCAGGGCCCCGTGGTGGAGACCTTGGCCGGAAGCAGCGACACGGGCGCGAGGAGTTGCTAAGTGCGGTCACGGCGGTGCAGCAATGGCCTAGAAGTAGTGGTGGTGGTAGAGTTGCAGTGAGAGAGAAAGGAGGCTGGGGAGCGCGAGAGAAATGGGGAACTTCCCCAAAGATTGCCCCAGGCCCCCTACTTAACCGTGCGAGAGGGTGTGTAGTGGGATCCTTTGCGGTTTCCACGCCACACGCAACGGGTGTGTACACAGTTGAGTCAGCCAATCAGAGCATGGCCACAGCAAGGGCCACAGGGAGCAGAAGATCCCATGACGTGACGTGGTGTTACAGTTAACGAGGCGCTGCAGTGAAGGGACGCACGCAGCAGTTATTCCTGACATTGCAACAGTAGCTGGCGCATTAAATGTGCGTGGCCCTTAAAATGAGGAAAAATGATGATTACCCTCCACGTAGGACGTGGGGAAGTGTACGAGAGATGGAAAAGGTAACCCGGATAAGTGAGCAAAAGACACGGCCAGCGAGGAATAACTTGGAATGAGCCAAGGGATCGCAAGAGGAAAAACTCTGGGTTACGGGGTAACTCGGCCAAAGAGGCAAGGATCTGGATATGGGAACCTGCTATGGCCTTAACAACTAAAGTTGCTAAGACCGCACCAACTTCGGGGACTAATGTTGGGGGATACCCCCGGGTAGGGTAACGCCAGGGTATAAAGGCGGAGTTAGCCGAGGTACGGCGCGGTCAAAGCAAGTGCTGGCCGAGGCACCTCAAGGTAGGCCGACCTACGGAGTAACGAGGCCCGTGGAGCATCTCTTTAGCCTTAGCCCGGCCGGCATGAAACATATGTCGGCCATGTTTGTCTATCTATTATGCAGGTACCCTCATAGCCGGGTTAGCCACGTGCAAGCCGGACTATCATATGGCTTCCAAGAGAAGGAAGGAATCTCCCACTGGTCAAAAGGTGGCTTTGTTAGTTGTAGCGTGAGCAAAGCAAAGCAGAGAGGAGGACCAGCGGCGACCAAGATGATGTAGGCAATGTCGATTGACGTAGCCCGTCTATGGTGACACTTAAAGGCAAGGATTACGTTGTGGGTTACGTCCAAAGCCCGGACGAGCCGTTAAAGGGAATAAAGAAGCATCTAGCTTTAACCAAGGGTCATATTCGGAGAATATCCTACCACGTGTGCCCTAACTTTGTAACCCGGGCTTCCCTATATAAGGAGCACCGGGGCCTCCATAAAAGGGGATCGATCATTTTCTCTATCTAAGTTAGAACTCTAGAGCTAGGTTGTGGGGAGTAAGAGACATAGTCTCCTTCTCGCGAACAGCTCGAGGAGCACTTGGGTCCACCATTGATAGAGAAAATACAAGAACATATGTGCGTGGAATCACCACATTTTCCCTCCCTAGATTCCCCTAGCACTCATTGGCCCCATCTTTAGCCTATCCATGGCATCTGTCGTGCCACCATCACGACACCTAGCACGAAGAAACTACAAAGTTTAACACATAATATTTGTGGACCAATGATTTGGAAATTATTAGTAGCAAAGTTATATTACGCATCAATGATT
Source organism: Avena eriantha (assembly GCA_910589775.1). Classification (NCBI taxonomy): domain Eukaryota; kingdom Viridiplantae; phylum Streptophyta; class Magnoliopsida; order Poales; family Poaceae; genus Avena; species Avena eriantha. The sequence goes on along the minus strand of OU342744.1, from coordinate 132,550,358 downwards.
TAAATCCATGCTCTGCTTTGTAGGTATGTCGAGTTATTCCAAATGGTTTCCTAAGGTATACCCGTATGCATGACTTGTGACTGTTTTTTCAGATGTCGCACACAATTAACTCGTTGGTGTTGTGAGGGTATGAACGGTAGTCCTCCAAATTGATTTTGCAGTTGTCATTCGAGGGGGTCCAGCCGGAATATGAGGGGGAGGAGCCTTTGTCGTGGTTGGGGTAGGGTGCTCCTCCTCCCCAACCTTTGTAGCTTCCTTGTCCTTCACCACCGAAGAGTCATGTTCATCACGGTGGTGATTCACCTACGAGCACTACTAGACGCAAGAAAGGAGAGTGATCGCCACGGTGGCACAAAGATTTGCCATGAGTCTGAGAAGATGGATCATCCCCAACGCGTAGGATGAGGTGGAAAAAGAAGGGGCTACAAATGCGTCTTACGAAATTCGAGAAAAGCACACAATGATTTATGACTCATCGTGTGAAAAAGAGAAAAAAGAAACATTGGCAAGTTTATGCAACGTCGCAAATACGAGGGACACGCTTAGTGGTTGAGGAGACATGGACATGATTTGCTACTAAGCAAATGGTTTATTTAAAATGGGTCATGAGTGTCATATCTGTTACGGTTCCAGAAAGTGTTTGGTGTGTGATAAATCCGCGAACAGCCTGCCTTGGTCGTGGGCAGACGGTCGATTTTTGGCTGTGTTAGCGCTCTTCCGTGCTGCACATAGGAAGGGCTTTCCGTGTGCAACAGGGTCTTAATAGGCCCGAGTAGTAGGTATTTTAGTTCTACGAATCAAATGAGAGAAAGTTTTGCTCCGAGGTTAGAGCCAGGAACCGACCAGTTCCAGTGACTTGGAGGTCCAGGCGCATTTCGTAGATGATAAGGTCGCATTCGTTCTCCTCAACCAAAAATAGAAACGAGAGCTAGGTACACAACCCTTCTACAATATTATATTCCAGTTGGTGACGCCAACGAACATGAGAGGCCTAGTCCAGTGCTCCACCCTCCCCTAAACTTAAAAGGGCAATTTAGTCTTTTACTATTAAATAATCTCTAAACTCCTATTAATTATATTAACCGTGCAGATCCGAACTCAACCCCATATTATGCACATGCATACTCAAGTATTGCTACACGTGGATCATATATAAGTGCCTGCTTTCCTCGACATCTAAAGATATAATTGGTGGGGGTCCTGGGACTCACCACAAAAATCAAGTATTTCTGGCCATCCGATCGTGCAAGCCAGCGGATCCTAAGCGTTCATTTTCTGACTACTATTCATGTGGTCCACCTGTAAATGACTATAAATGGGTATAAAATCTGGTGCAACTAAGTTCGGTTGCCCATTGGTCCAAGCCCCTATTTGTTTTCGGACTACTATTCATGTGGCCCACATGTAAATGACTATAAAGTGTAGAAATTTTGATGCAAATATGTTCGGTTGTCCATTGATCAATATATAATTGGTGGGGATCCTGGGACTCACCACACAAAAAAAGTATTTTTGGTTGTCCGATCGTGCCAGCCAGCGGATCCTAGGTGTTCATTTCTAACTACTATTCATGTGGTCCACCTGTAAATGACTATAAAGGGTAGAAAATCTGGTGTAACTATGTTCGGTTGCCCATTGATCCAAGCCCCTATTCGTTTTCAGACTACTATTCATGTGGCCCACCTATAAATGAATATAAAGTATAGAAAATTTGGTGCAAATATGTTCAGTTGCCCATTGATTAAAATATCCCGTTTCACCAATCCACACCCGTGTCTTCCTTATGGCTCGTAACGACACTAGAAAAATGCTTGATGCGATGTTGATGAAGAGCTCGTTGGGAACCCCAAGAGGAAGGTATGATGAGCACAGCAGCAAGTTTCCCTCAGTTATGAAACCATGGTTTAATCGAACCAGTAGGAGCGAGGAAACACCCCAAAGGTGTTGCTAGCTGAGCCTTGGCAGGGCACACTACCGGTGCTAGTAGCAACATGGAGACCTGCACGACACAACCACAGAACTTTGTCCCAACCTGCGATGAGGTTGTCAATCTCACCGTGTTTTGCTGAAAACAAAGGATTAAACGTATCGAATGGAAAGAAGTAAAAGTTTGTAGAAAGTAAACACAAAGCTGTAACAGTTTATAGATTGTATGTAAAGAAAAAGGACTCGGATCCATAGTTCACTAGAGGTGGCTCTCCTTGATAGATAACATGCTGGGTGAACAAATTACAGCGGGGCAATTGACAAACATCGAGAAAGCAATACATGCATATACTAATCATCTTGACTCCTTTGGAAATTGATTGGGCATTACACCATTATACATAGATCGCCATCCAACTGCATCTATGACTAATAATCCATCTTCAGGTTATCATCCAAACCCCCTCCAGTATTAAGTTGCAAGCAACAGATTATTGCTTTACGAACTACGTGTAAAGTAAACAATACGATTGTTCTATGAACAAAGGATTGTTGTTTTCTCCCTAGTAGCAACATCACATCTAGTACCTTAGAGATTTCTGTCACTTCCCCAGATTACTAGAGGCATGAACCCACTATCGAGCATAAATACTAACTCTTGGAGTCGCTAGCATCTACTTGGCCAAGATAGCTACTAACAACAGAAAGCATGCAAGATCACAAATAACAAAGACATGATAGAATCAACAATCAATCTGAAATAGCATCTCAATATCCATCGGATCCCCACAAATACAACATGCAGAATTACAAATAGATGATCTTGATCATGAACGGACCTCACAAGATCTAGACATGAAAGCACAAAGGAGGAGAACCAGCCATCTAGCTACTACATGGATCCATAGTCCAAGGATGAACTACTCACGCATCACACCAAAGGCTTGCATGGTGATGAAGAAGGCCTCCAGGGTGAATTCCCCTCTCGAGCAGGGTGCCGGGAAGAGCTTTAGATCCCTCCCGATCTAGGGATGGAGATGACGGCGGCTACGGACTCTTTCGTGGATTTTTGATCGGGTCCTTAGGGTTTTCGTCGCGAGGGAATCTTATAGGCGGAAGGGGAGGCCGAGGGGGTGCCGGAGGCGGCCACACCACCCCCTGGCGCGGGCCAGGCTGGGCCACGTGGCCAGGTGGTGTGGTGGCCCCCTGGCCCCTCCCCGTCTCATAATCTGGCATCTGATGACTTCCGGAAAATAGGCACTTTGGCTTTTGTCCTGTCCAATTCCGAGAATATTCATTTTTTGACTTTCTTGGAACCAAAAACAGCAGAAAACAGGCAGCTAGCACTGTGGCTCTTATTAATAGGTTAGTCCAAGAAATCATATGAAAAGTACTCCAAAGTGTGGACAAAACACAAGAAAGTGGATAAAACCAAGCATGGAACATCAAAAATTATAGATACATTTGCAATGTATCAACATCCCCAAGCTTAACTCCTGCTCGTCCTCGAGTAGGTAAGTGATAGAAAGGAAGAATAATTTTTGAGGTGACATGCACCATCAAAGACTTGATCAAAGTATTTGTAAAACATTCAAAGATGGGATCATAGTACTTCAATCATAACATGAAAGACAAAGTTCTAGCAATAAAACAAAGCAACTATGTTGCAACATGAAAAGGTACAAACAAAAGATTCATGAATAACAATGCTTTGCAAGACGTTTGTTTGTTTCACGTAAAGAAAACATAGCATAATAGTATTCAGCTTGTCCCTCATAGAGTAGCAAATATAAATTCATAGGACACCTTCAAAGTTCATAAGAGTGACTAGATACAAATAGTTTAAAACAAGCAATATCAAGTTATGCATCAATCAACTAGTCTTGGGACAATGCACATGGAACTAAGAATGGCCACTATGCTCTCAAAGTAGGTGCATAAAGGTAGAATGTGGAGACTCAATATAATGGTAGAAGAAAGGCCTTTATAAAAGGAAGTAGGGATTCAAGTCTCATAAAGAGCTTCCAAAATTTATGGTACTTATAGTTTTCAGCTCTCATTTCCCCTATCATAAGCATCTTTAAGGTGATTAAAGTTAGAGTGACACAACTAAGAGGATATGCTTGACAAGTTATAAACCAAAATCTCATGCCCCGTACTTACAAAGACCGAACCTCATGCTACTCAACTTTAGTCACGAGTAAGCTCTTGTCATTGTAAGTACATGTGTATCATAAAGAACCGCCAACGGGGTATCCCTTGCACATGATACATGAGCTATCCCATAATCAAAATGACAAGGCAAGCAGACAATGAGCATCTCAGCGATCTTTTTATTTGCTATTTGCATAGGTTTTTATTGAGGATGCTTCATAGAGTGCTCATTATGGTGATGCTGCAAGTTTCCACCATGATTAGGCATGGCTTAGGCTAGCGGCCCAGGCGTTTCTCTAACACACATACAAACTCCATGATCTTACAAGTTCCACTTTTATTTCACACCGCCGGGGTCCATAAGCAAAAGAACATGATATCAACGGGGTACAAAGTACAAGTGCAATGTTGAAAGTGTTCCCCATAAAACATGGTTCTGCTAATTTCAACTTATAAAGCGCAAGCATATACGCAACAAAGAAGGACCCAATGGTTCAAGTTTATTAGATGCAAAAAAGTAAAGTGTGCCATCAAGTTCGTGAGAGCTTTAATCACTAGTTTTCTCATAACAAGTTTAATTTGGAAGGTAAACAAAAGCATGAATATACTTGGAATAGCATAAGCTAGTAGGTAGGTATGGTGGACTGTAACACCCTCAAATCGGCCCTATGCAGATTTTAGCACTTCCCGCCAAACCCGCATAGAAACGATTCAAGGACGCCCACCAGGCACTTTCGTGCGGGTGGAAAACGAAGTAATACCATTACACAACAGTCCTCGATGGGACCCACAGAACAGATATATATACAACACGACTCCACGAGTCAAGAATACAGATATACAATACAAAGATCCAAATCACCTGGAAACCGATAGGGCGTCCGACTATGGACAACATGCAAATGGGGCTAAGAGCCCTGAAGAATAACCAATGGCGTCCATAACCCTGCCCAGGCCAAGCCGGAAGGGTAACCCTGCTAACGACGTCAATCTCAAACCTGCTAAAACAAAAGGGGTGCCGACAAAGGGCAAAGGAAAAAGAGGAGCGTCAGTACTGAGGCCAGCACATGGCGAGGCTAGAATTCGGCGGCTCTCGCCTACATAGGTATGGTGGGCTGAAGCGGCAGCGCAGCGACACGAAACAACCTATAGAGACTGTAAAACTGGCGGCTATTAGAGAGGGATAAGAAAGACCTATTCGGATTCAACCTGATACTAACACCAAACATACCCATCCTGGTATTCCCCCTCGAGACCAAACGAGGAAGTCCAGCCGAGGAAACTCACACGGTTGGCAGTTTTATTTAATCTTTCCATGGCAGTTATCCCACCTACTAGTCTTCTCACATACAAGTCAAATTATAACAGTAAACTTTAGTTATAGTTGTCTATGGTCGAGAAACTATGCTCCAAGTCGTCCATAACCGTGGACACGGCTTTTCGAAAAGATTTAACCCTGCAGGGGTGCACCAAAGTATCCACACGCACTTCGACCCTTTTTGCTAGATCAATTAACATACACCCATCGGTATGTCGGCGGGGCCTAAGTCATGACGTTTCCCAGACCCAAAGCAAGTACATGGGGGCCACCCCACTAAGCTACCCGCAACGAAGTCGGCCGGCTCCGAGGCGGACCCAGGGTTTGCGACGACGGCGGTAAACGACTGGGAATCCGAAAAGGGGGGACTAGGCTTGTCGATACCGCGAAAACGTGGCGCGATCCAAAACAGTACAGGTGCTCCACGCACAAATTAAATAAAGCGGTAACATGGCATAAGTACAGAATAGTAATAAAGCCCCAAACTACTTGTGGCCCCCGGTACATTACTTTGAAATCAGGTAGTAAGCCGATGGGGGTGCCCACACACCCCACCTGTGGTTAGCGCGCTCGATCTCGGAACAGGTTTCAAGAACTCGGGTCCTAGGGGACACTAGTGAGTGGTTAAGAACCAAATAATTACTATTACCCACCAGTGCCTCTGCATTAATCTACCAGCAACATTAATTAATAAGCTGTAATTAGGAACATGATCAACACGACCATTAAACATTTGCCAACCGCCCAACAACTGTGGAACATCGACAACACGAGGCAACACCTGAGCAAGCAACTACGACTCACAGGGCCAGCTGTTTATCAAGCAACGGGTAATAGGAGTTGTCCAAGGCAATATAACGGCTGCGAGGAATATATCTGGCACGGAACACTCAAGCATCATGACACGGATAGCAATAGATCAATAGGAGGAAATAAAAACTATAAATGCCAAATAGGTAGAAGGGGAAGAGATGCTCGCCTAGGAAACACTGTCGAAGGTTCACATTCGGAGAACTTGTCGATACTCGCATCAACTCATCGGCCTAATCCGCGAAGAAGCAAACACTAGAAGAAACACCGGATGCAATATTTAATACGACGGCAGAAGATCCGGCATGATTATGATATGATTAGGCAGTATTAAGAGGAACCGGGGTCCCGACAAATGATTATATGGTTCAAGTTATTTAGACCCCTGCAATTTAAATGTTGTATTAACAAGGCAGAACATGGCATCGGTTCGCTATGCAAATTTAAATGGAGTCCAGAATAAGACAAAGGTATCCCGCAGATGGACTCCATATTTCATTATGAGGTGATTCGGCATAATGCCCCCAGACCAAGATGCGATGCGAATATGAACCATTTAATATGCAACAAGTGATAATGTCATATTATAAAAATAATGGGGGTCTCGGATAGGGAATCACATTAGGGTTCGGCGAACTTGGGCTCTGAGGGGTTCGAGGTCGGTCTCAGGGTTCGACGGGGGAACGATTTGACGAGATCGGTCTCGGACAACAGAAGTAGATCTTGTCGCATCCATGGTCTTCGGTTCCAGGTAGAAGAGATCGTCATCCGGGGTCTCGGGAAGAAGATCTTGAGGGGCATCCTTCGGTTCCCTGCCGGCGATCTTGTTGTCCGTGAAGGCGAACTCGGTGTCCCGCGGGGAAGTGCTTGTCGTTCCGGTGGCGATCTTGGCGGTCATCGGGTTCGGGTCTTGGTGTCCGAGGGGAAGAACTTGGCGTCCTTGTCGAAGTGCTTGGTTGTCGGTGTCGGTCTTGATTCGGTGTCATGGTCTTGCATGGTTCCTCGGGTCTCGTCTCGTGTCGATCTAGGCTACCAGATCCATGTCGACGATCATGGAATAGTGTCGGGGCCCTCGGAACTGGAATAGCTTCGGGAAGATCTTGATGGTAGCAGGTGACGAGGGTCTTGGCGAAATCGAGCATCCACCCACAGGGACACGGGGACGTCACCGGCAGCGAAGATCTTGGGGGTCTTGGTCTCTAGGACAGTGACATGGTGACATCAAGGTTTGCAGGTACAACCACATACACATCTGGGGCCACACAGACAGATGGCGCTACAGGGGCTTGCAGGCAGCGATGTTGTGCGGGGTGGACGCCTACTGTAGGAGACGCTGCTCGGCTGGGAGAAGATGCGGGGCGCGGTGGGTCTTGGTGGCGAAGACGACCATCGCAGGCGGCGGAGGTCGGCGTCCTGGGGCGCCAAGGCGAGGGAGCAGCGACGGTGAGGCGGAGGGGCGGAGCTGTGCTGCCGGAGGGCCAAGCGGCAGCGCTCACACGGCGAGGAGCGGAGCAGGGCGCGGGGACGCTGGAGGCGACGCCTCGCAGAGAGGAAGCCGGCGGCGATGCTGGCGGGCTCGAGGCGGTGGGGGGTTGGTGATGAACGGCCGGTGGCGGGAGGCTGCGCTGCGGCAGAGCTCGCTGCAGACACCGGCGTCGGGCCGGAGGCGCGAGGGAGGCGGTCGGGCTGAGGGAAGCATCCCGACGAGGTCGCCCGGCGGCGGCACGATGGCGAGCAGGATGAGAGAGGGCCGGGGCTCGGCTGGCCGGGCCGGTGGATGCGGGGAGGGGGGGAGATGCGGACGACGGGGTCGAGGTGGAACTAGAGGGAGACGCGGCGGCGGTGAAGAGCTCGCGGAGGAAGGCGGGGGGACGACCGGGGCGGGACGGCGCCGCGCTGCGAGGTGAGGTGGGCGGCGCGGATCGAGGCGAGGAGGCGGGGCCGAGGACCAGGCCACGTGCGGGGTCGCACGAGGATGGAGAGGGAGCGGGGTCGCGGGCAGGTGGGGATGGTCGGGTGGGCGATGGAACCGAGGGAGGCAGGTGGGCCAGGGCGCGGGAGTGCGTGTCCACTGGGTGGACCAGGTCGGTGTGGCGCGTGCGCGAGTCGCTGGGCGGGAGATGGCGGCTGAGGATCTGGGCAGGAGGCAGCCAGGTGGGGTGGGGTTGGGCACGGGGTGGAGAGAGGGGTGGTCAGGTGGGATCGGTGGGATGAGGTGGCAGGTGAGGAGTGGATGGGGTGGAGGAAGTGGTGAGGTGGCCGGCTGTGGTTGGCCGGGGTGATGTGGAAGGGGCTGGGTAGGATAGGGTGGGGTAGGTTAGGGATTAGACTAGGTTTTAGACTAGGGTCTGGAGGTGGCCGGCCGGGCTTTCGGGCCTGGCGGGCTGCCTCCTAAAAATAAAAGAAATATTTTATTATTTTAAACGGGGCTTTTGAAAACCATTGGTAGACGAAACAAAATAATCCGGAGACCCGGGTTTTGTATTTGAATAAAGACGGGGCGTTTAGAAAACAAAACCAGACTTTTCGAAATAGTTTTTAAACCAACCATGCATGATGATGACGATGCTCAAATGCAATGTGGCATGATGACATGAGCATGCGGTCATGACGATGCAATGCACAAAAACAACGCGATTTTCTAGTAGTGGTTTTTGCGGGGCGCCACATGGCCTCTTTGAAATAACTTGGTTTAGGGAGTTGGATGCATTAGTGGAACTCATACTTAGTTGTGGAGGCTAGCAAAAGACTGGGAGTGACAAACTAAGAGAGCAATAATGGCCATAATCATGCAGAGCGACAAAACATCATTGATCAAAGCATAAAGTGATACTACAAGTTGAAAACTAAAGGATCATAAAGGCTATGGTGACTTGAGATAGTCATAACATGGTGTGAGCATGCGCCAAGTCAACCCAAATAAAGCATCAAAGGAGAATACCACTATACTATGCTTTAATATGCTAAAACAACGCATGATTCATCCAAGGCACATTAAGCAATCTCAATTGTTTATAACAAGTCATGCTACAGCAAAAAATACTAAGCATAAAGCCGAAACAATATCAAGCACGGCATGACAAAGCATAGGCCATAGTCAAAACGAGCTCTTTTTACCACATAAGTATGAACTTTCCTACTCTTTTCCAAACCAAACTAAACTATTTGCAAACCAATGTATAAAAGAGGAGGTCCAACCAATTTATTCAGAAAACTAAGCAAACCAAGCAAACGAAAAACGAAAACGAAAAAGAAGACGCTCCAAGAACAACACAACTGTCCATGAAACAATAAAAATGAAGCGTTTGGAAGAAACCTGGGATTTTTATTGATGAAGAAGGGGATGCCTTGGGCATCCCCAAGATTTGACGCTTGTACTTCTTGGATATTTCTTGGGGTGACATGCGTGGCATCCCCAAGCTTGAGCTTTATTCCATCCTTCATCTCATTACTCATTCCTTCCATACACCTGAAATTGTTTTTTCATACAAAACTTCACACAATCTTTATTAGCAACATTAGTGCACTCAAGGTAAATAAGTCTTAAGGTTCAGTTATAACACCAAATAAAATTCCATTAGAACACTAGATACTGAAGCACTTCCCTCAAAAAGTTCAATTCCCCAAAAGAACTCAAAAAGGAACCAACAAGAAGCAAATGAAGAAAATGGCAGAAATCTGTCAAAACAGACCAGCAGGTAAAGACGAATTTTTTCGAAGACCTTATGTTGCTCAAATCAAAAAGTGTTGAACTAACAAAAGTTAGATAACACCCTGGTGCAGAAGCACAAAAATTTACGCCTCAAAAAGACGTTCAGAGATTTTACACGAATATTTACGGTGAAGCACAGAAATCTGTTTCGGGACAGCAACTTTCCCAATCATTACTTCTCTCTCATTAGAGGTTACTCTTGGCACAAAAAGCAAATAAAAAGGATAAGGAGAGGTTATTACAGAGGTAATAACTTCCAAGACTCATAGAAATCTTTTGGTTTATCTCCTAATAAGTACTTTTCTTTAACGCCTTTAAGTTAGGCATAAGAAGCAAGAAAAAGAATCAAGTGTTCTCAAATGAAGAAGCATTAACACCAAATTTGTTTTCATAGGAGAAGCAAAAGAAATCTTCTCTCTCTTCTTAGGGAAGTGTTCTATACCTTTCTTGAATGGGAGTGATATTTAATGGTGCCTTTTTTCATATCACTGATGGCACCAACAGTTCTAAGAAAAGGTCTTCCCAAAGTAATAGGACAAGAAGCATCGCATTTAACATCCAAAACATAGAAATCAACAGGGACATAGACATTGTTAACCATAATAAGAACATCATTAAGACTCCCCATGAGTTTGTTTTTAGCATTATCATCAAGTGGGACATTCTAATAACAATCTTCAAGAGGAGGCAAATCAAGCATATCATAAATCCTTCTAGGCATAATAGAAACACTACTATCAAGATCACATAAAGCTTTGAAATCAAAGTCATTCACATTCATATTAATGATGGGTTCCCAACCATCTTCTTGTTTTATAGGAATAGAAGCTTTATGTTTCATCTTTTCTTCTTTAAACTTTATGAGAGCATCAGTAATGTGTTTTGTAAAAGCCATGTTCATAGCACTAGCATTAGGACTTTTAGCAAGCTTTTGTAGGAACTTAATAACTTCAGAGATGTTGCAACCATCAAGATCAAAATCAAAATTATGATCTAAAGTAGTATAACTATTACTAGCCTCAACACTAGTGGTGGTGATAGTAGAAACACTAATGTTTCTAGCAATTTCATATTCTCTTTCCCACTTAGCATGTAATTCAGCTAATAGTCTAACATTTTCATCAATTCTTACTTGTATGGCATTAGTAGCTGCAAAGGGATTCTCATTAGTTTCAGGTTTAGCAGCCATTTTATTCAAACAAGATTGAGCTTCAGCCAAGGATGCTATATTTCTTTCAGCATTAGAGAGTTTTTCCTCAATAGTTTTATTGAAAGCACTTTGTTTACTCATAAACTCTTTAAGCATAACTTCAAGTTCAGAGGGAGCACTCCTATTATTTTTGTAAGAATTTCCATAAGCATTACCATTGTTGGGAGGATATGGCTTATAATTGTTGTTACCAAAATTACTCCTATAAGAATTATTGCCAAAGTTGTTATTTCTTATGAAGTTCACATCAACTTGCTCTTCTTGAGAAACCAAAGAGGCTAAAGGAACATTATTTGGATCAATATGGGCTTTCACATTCAAAAGCATAGACATAATAATATCAATCTTATCACTCAAGGAGGAGGTTTCCTCAACAGAATTTACCTTCCTACCTTGTGGAGCTCTCTCAGTATGCCATTCATAATAATTAACCATCATATTGTCCAGAAGTTTTGTTGCAGCACCCAAAGTGATGGTCATAAAGGTACCTCTAGCAGCAGAGTCCAATAGGTTCCTTTAAGAATAGTTCAATCCTACATAAAAAGTTTGGATGATCATCCAAGCAGTCAGTCCAAGAGTGGGACAATTCTTTACCAAAGATTTCATTATTTCCCAAGCTTGAACAACATGCTCATTATCAGATTGTTTAAACTTCATTATTTCACTTCTCGTAGATATAATCTTAGCAGGAGGATAGTATTTCCCAATAAAAGCATCGTTGCACTTAGTCCAAGAATCAATACTATTCTTAGTTAAGGAGTTCAACCATTCTTTAGATTTTCCACTAAAAGAGAAAGGAAACAATTTCAGCTTAATAATATCACCATCTACATCCCTATGCTTTTGCATCTCACAAAGTTCAACAAAGTTATTTAGATGGGCAGCAGCATCTTCATTACCAATACCAGAAAATTGTTCTCTCATAACAAGATTGAGCAAAGCAGGTTTTATCCCAAAGAAAGTATCTTCAGGCACAGGTGGAGCAATAGGTGTGCTCATAAAATCATTGTTGTTGGTGCTAGTGAAGTCACACAACTTAGTGTTTTCAAGAGTAGTCATTTTTTTGTGTTGTTAATAAAGAAAGCAAACTAGTAAGACTAATTTTTTTGTGTTTTTGATAACAAAGCAAGCAAACAAAACAAAAAGAAACTAAGCAAAACAAAAATAACAAAGTAAAGAGATTGGTGATGAGGGACTCCCCTTGTGAAGATGTCCTTGACTCCCCAGCAATGGCGCCAGAAAAATGCTTGATGGCTCGGTAACAGCACCAGAAAAATGCTTGATGCGATGTTGATGTAGATCTCGTTGGGAACCCCAAGAGGAAGGTATGATGAGCACAATAGCAAGTTTTCCTCGGTTATGAAACCAAGGTTTAATCGAACCAGTAGGAGCAAGGAAACACCCTAAAGGTGTTGCTAGCTGAGCCTTGACAGGGCGCACTACCGGTGCTAGTAGAAACGTGGAGACCTGCACAACACAACCATAGAACTTTGTCCCCAACTTGCGATGAGGTTTTCAATCTCACCGTGTTTTGCTAAAAACAAAGGATTAATATATAAAGTGTAGAAATGACTATAAAGTGTAGAAATTTTGATGCAAATATGTTTGGTTGCCCATTGATCAATATATAATTGGTGGGGATCCTGGGACTCACCACAAAAAACAAGTATTTTTGGTTGTCCGATCGTGCCAGCCAGCAGATCCTAGGTGTTCATTTCTAACTACTATTCATGTGGCCCACCTATAAATGACTATAAAGTATAGAAAATTTGGTGCAAATATGTTCAGTTGCCCATTGATTAAAATATCCCGTTTCACCAATCCACACCCATGTCTTCCTGATGGCTCGGTAACGGCACTAGAAAATGCTTGATGCAATGTTGATGTAGAGCTCGTTGGGAACCCCAAGAGGAAGGTATGATGAGCACAGCAGAAAGTTTCCCTCAGTTATGAAACCAAGGTTTAATCGAACCAGTAGGAGCAAGGAAACACCCCAAAGGTGTTGCTAGCTAAGCCTTGGCAGGGCACACTACCGGTGCTAGTAGCAACGTGGATACCTGCACAACACAACCATTGAACTTTGCCCCCAACTTGCGATGAGGTTGTCAATCTCACCGTGTTTTGCTGAAAACAAAGGATTAAACGTATCGAATGGAAAGAAGTAAAAGTTTGCAGAAAGTAAACACAAAGCAGTAAAAGATTGTAGATTGAATGTAAAAGACAAGGACCGGGATCCATAGTTCACTAGAGGTGGCTCTCCTTAAGATAGATAACATGCTAGGTGAACAAATTACAGCGGGGAAATTGACAAACATCGAGAAAGCAATACATGCATATACTAATCATCTTGACTCCTTTGAGACTTGATTGGGAATTACAACATTATACATAGACCGCCATCCAATTGTCTCTATGACTAATAATCCACCTTCAGGTTATCATCCGAACCCCCTCAGTATTAAGTTGCAAGCAACAGATTATTGCTTTACGAACTGCGTGTAAAGTAAACAATACGATTGTTCTATGAACAAAGGATTTTTGTTTTCTCCCTAGTAGCAACAACACATCTAGTACCTTAGAGATTTCTGTCACTTCCCCAGATTACCAGAGGCATGAACCCACTATCGAGCATAAATACTAACTCTTGGAGTTGCTAGCATCTACTTGGCCAAGATAACTACTAACAACGGAAAGCATGCAAGATCACAAATAACAAAGACATGATAGAATCAATAATCAATCTGAAATACCATTTCAATATCCATCGGATCCCCACAAACACAACATGCAGAATTACAAATAGATGATCTTGATCATGAACGGAGCTCACAAGATGGTCTTGATCATAGGCGGAAGCGGAGGGCGAGGGGGTGCCGGAGGCGGCTACACCACCCCCTGGCGCGGGCCAGGTGGTGTGGTGGCCCCCTGGCCCCTCTCCGTCTCGTACTCTGGCATCTGATGACTTCCGGAAAAATAGGCACTTTGGCTTTTGTCCCGTCCAATTCTAGAATATTCATTTTCTGACTTTCCTGGAACCAAAAACAGCAGAAAACAGGCAGCTGGCACTGTGGCTCTTGTTAATAGGTTAGTCCAAGAAATCATATGAAAAGTACTCCAAAGTGTGGACAAAACACAAGAAAGTGGATAAAACCAAGCGTGGAACATCAAAAATTATAGATACATTTGCAATGTATCACTTCCCCTCTTCCTCCTCCTCCGAACCCTCATGCCATCGGCACCCCAATCCTCTCCTACATGAGCTCTAACTCGCCCCTCCCTGCCTCCTGCCTTCCGCCATGCCCCCTCCCCTTCCCCCTCGTTCTACTCCTCTCTCTCCATCGTGGTCGGCTCAACCACCTTCTCCTTTACCACGCCTCCCTCACCGGTAGGAGCAACCGGTCATCCTCATAGTAGTAGCCGGCTCACCGACCGAGCAAAAGTAGCGGCCATGGGAGGGTGGTTGATACGTGAGAAGAGGAGGCGACACGTGGAGGAGCAGGAGCAGGACGCCATGGGCCAGCGCCTGATACAGTAGAGAGTAGGAGGCCGCACATTGTGCTGTCCCCCTGGAGGAGCGGCTGGTGGTGCTCCACCCGACCTGCGCATCCCCGTTGCGCTTCTTCACTCTCAAAGGAACACCCGTGCCTTCTCAAGGCTGAGGTAAAAGTGGAGGGCCCCTAGAAAATCTCATCTTTATTTATGCATATTCGTTTTTATTTGTGTTTACAAGGTGCTTGATGAAAATCCTACCTAATATTACTGTATGTATTGTTTAAGGAGAAGCGAATGGAGCATGTGGTGACCCAGAAGCATTGTGGATGGGTTCTTTGGTGAAGATGAGGTTCCTCTCACAAGGGAAGGAGCGGTATTTAAGTACATAATGTGATGATTGGTGTTGCTCTACCCTTACTATATCAACACCCCACATCTCAGCGGTGATTACTTTCCTGCTTGACCGATTTGAGATTATATCTGAGGAACATGGCTGATGCATGCAACTCTTTAGCTTTAAAGCGTCTATGACCAAATGACTCAAATGTTCAGTGAACATCAGGTTTCTATTATTGGGCAGCCTTACATGTTTCTATGATTTATGTAGATCCTTTTGTTGGAGAGTGATGCCTTCTGGTTGAAACTCAATTTTGTCATGTGAAGTGTAACAAAACCCTCACAATACTTCCGGAAAGATCACACATTGCAATATAGGTGTTTGTGCTTTGTTTTAGTGAACTAGTTCATATGATAGTTGTAGAAACAGTCCATTCCTAGACTGAGGTTTGTGTTTAAATTTTGACCACACTACCAATGCAATAGGTCATCATGTTCTTGTTGCAGGTGCGTCTATGTACATTCGTTGTATTACAACACGAGATGATTACTATTAGAAGGATGCTCTGAATATTTCTATCTCAATTTTTTCCAGATTATGGGATTGCAAGACTTCCTAATTGATAATTTTGGTGATTATTGGATTGCAATATTACCACTTGTTCAATATAACACATGATCTTTTGTGGCTCATCGTTGCTTCTTATTTGGTTCGATCAAAACAAAGATTGTTTTGCCCAATGTGCTAATCTATCCGACTCATCATGTATTATGATGTAATAACATCTCTTATTCTCTAAAAGTTATTTCACTATTCTCTCTTGAGTAATCAGTAGTTGCTTGTTGTAATATGAAATATGCATTTCCCTTTTTTTATAATTCAAAATTAACTAATGTCTTT
The DNA here is from genome assembly GCA_910589775.1 of Avena eriantha. Taxonomy (NCBI): domain Eukaryota; kingdom Viridiplantae; phylum Streptophyta; class Magnoliopsida; order Poales; family Poaceae; genus Avena; species Avena eriantha. The sequence continues at coordinate 132,534,499 of OU342744.1, read as the reverse complement.
GTTCTCTTCTATATGAAGGAATTCTGCCATCCTAGAGGTCCATTTTTTGTGCAATTCATAATTTATGCTTGGTTGGTGTGCAGTATCATTGTGGACAACCTGGAAGAACTTGGCAATGTATTTCTCTTGCATTACATTCACAATGTGTATGATCATAGTGGTCCGTGGAAAGCAAGAGTGAATACTAGCCCACAAATGTCCGCAGCTGGTACCATTTCGATGTGTTTCGATTTTTTCGAAAAAGAGAGGTTTGATGCTTCTGAATTCATTGTATTAATTCCACTTCCTACTCGCAGTATGCTCTTAATGATCCCGGCCTCCCAAAGGGAGGCCCGCGCGACGGGCTATTAGCTCAGTGGTAGAGCGTGCCCCTGATAATTGCGTCGTTGTGCCTGGGCTGTGAGGGCTCTCAGCCACATGGATAGTTCAATATGTTTATTTTTAGATTTTTGTTTCTTTTTAGATTTCTGTATGTCTATTTTCTGGTTGGATGTGGGTTGCTATTTTACCTTCTAAATTGGATTTTTAAGGCCCCGCCCTTATTGAGCGGTCCGCCAACAGCAGGATTGGAGACGGAAACCAATTTCACAATCATCCTTGTCCAGTAAAACTTCTACTTCATCCTTTGTTGTCTCTGGTGAGTGAGTTCTATGGTGTTATTTTGGTTACAGTATTGCAAAGTAAACATCAAGGCATGATAAATGTGCTTAGTGTAGGAATTTTCTAGATTATCTAAGTTACATCAAAGCTCACATGTGCTGAAATTTTCTATCTGGAGGACAATTGTATTAGCATAAATTTGTATTTTCAGTTGAAACTTGGAGAGACATAGAGAGTCCTCTTAAACTTGCCAATTTGAAAGTTGATTAACATGCCTTCAATATCAACATGTAAGGTCTCTATCTTTTTTTGGTTCTGTCTCTAAATGAGTCTATGTTATTATGAAGGTGTTTAGGCCTTGAGATATATTATATCTATACTATGTTATTTTGGTTCTATGTTGATGTCTACATACTCACCCCCTCTTGGAAAATTGCACATTTACCTTCCTCTCTTTCATGTGTAAACCATGGACCTCATCTAAATATCATTTAGTGCATGCTCAACACAATGTTGGATGACCTGCATCTTCTGAACCAAACATAAACATTGTTGTCACCAGAAACCTCAGCGTTGTTAGTCCCAGCACTCTAACAAAGTTTTTGACCCATATATTCCACTAGCCATGAACTATGTAGCAATCCAAGAAACCGCGTGCATGAAATCGTGCAAACAAACATACAAAAGGTTCAAGAAGGAAGCCTTTGATGAATGTCTCCTAGGAAATTTATAAGAAAACTTAGCAAGAGCTCAAGTTCCTTCATATACAATGTATTAGGTCCTATGTAATGTGTGTCATGGAGAGTCCAACCTTGATGGGAAGTTTAATTTAGTTCTGATTGAATTCTACAAAGCAAATTCTATGTATATCTTGTGTATGTAGGTGTATATGGTATGTATAGAACAAGATGGTCATTATTATAAGTTACCTCCTTTGCATCTGCATAATATACAACTACTCATAATATTGTTTATACGCCGATTTTCGGTGTGAAAGGAAGGGATATTACTTTAGTTTTGTAAAAGAAAACTGCAATTCATAATCATAATATCGATTTCCAACTATTTCCTATTAGTGTTATACACAAAAGAAACTGATACAAGAGCCACGGGGTCGTGCGCCAAGGCGCACCTCTAAATCTAGTTGTAATTATAGTTAGACAGCATCCATCTATTGAGATGTTGATCTCTAATTATTAGAGATTCTACGTACTTATCGTATCATATCACCACAACACTACTCCCTCTGTCCAGAAACAAATGACTTAGATTTATCTAAATTCACATGTATTATCGGTTTGAACACAATTACATCAATTTGGTACCACATAAACTACAATACATAGTATACAAAAATTGTTGATCACAGTCCATATGTCTTCTGATAGCTCTTAGAGCATCTCCACTCGGGTTCCCTGCAGGCCGTTCTCATGATGTTTTTTTCGTCCGGACACCAAAAATTGGCCCAGTCGGGTTTCCAGGACGATGATTTTGTCTGAATTTGGCCCAAAATACATACGGAGATCCCAGGTTGTTCCCGAGGCACCAAAAACACGATGGGAACACCGGACAAAGTGAATTCGGCGGGAAAAAGATCTCGGCGTGTGGACCCGCCTAGTCAGCGACCGAAGGCCGTTCATTACCATCCTTCCGCCTCGGCTCCCGCGAAGGACCACCGGACGGACCATCGGGCATTAACTGCCCGTCTCATCGACCACGCGTCAGCATAATGGCGCGCCACCGCCGTCCCGACTTCCCGCCGTTTCACCTTTTCCTGCCACGCCGCTACATGATACGTCGTAAACGTATCTATAATTTTTGATGCTCCATGCTTGTTTTGTATCAACTATCTTATGTTTTGTATACACTTTGAGGCACTTTTATACATTTTCTGGAACTAACCTATTGACACGATGCTGCAGTGCCAGTTACTCGTTTTCTGCTATTTTTGGTTTCAGAAAAGCTAGTAATGAAATATTCTCGGACTTCGACGAAACAAAAGCCGAAGTTCCTATTTTTCTCGACACAAGACAGAGTCCAAAGCAGAGACGAATGAGGGCACCGAGGCGGCCACACCCTATGGTGGCACGGGTACCTCCTAGGCGCGCCACCAGGTGGTGTGGGCCCCTCGGGCCTCCACTGACCGTGCCCCTTCGCCTATATAATCCCCCCGAGATGAAAACCCTAGAGAGAGGATCATAATTCCACGAAAAGTTCCGCAGCGCTACCGCCACCGAAGAGGAGATTCGAGGGACAAAAGTCTCTGTTTTGGCACCCTGCCGGGACGGGAAAGTGCCCCCGGAGCCATCTCCATCGACTCCACCGCCATCTCCATCGCCGTTGCTGACCCCCATGATAAGGAGGGAGTAGTTCTCTCTCGAGGCTAAGGGCTCTACCGGTAGCTATGTGTTCATCTCTCTCTATGCGTGATCTTATTGAGATCATGAGCTTTGTAATCTATAGATCTATTCTGCTACTCAAGTGCTTTAATCAATCTCTGCTTATCCCCACGGGTGTGAAGTTGACAGTGTGCACATCGTGTGGCACTTTGGCTAAGATTATATAAATACTTATCATGAGTATAATTTGAGTTGGATGTCTCTGAGATTGTGGTGTTTGTTGAAACCATCTAGCGCTCAAGGTGACAGTGAGGGGCTATCTAGATAGGGAATGCGAACTTTAAGGTGTGTTGTTATAGCCCTACATCGTCCAATCGGAGAGTAGTTCAGGGTAGCATCATGAATAGAAGATATTTATATGAGAGTGTCCACTAGTGAAAGTATGATCCCTAGGCCTTGTTTCTAAGCATCGAAACACCGTTTACAATCGGTCATGTTACATGTTTGCTTGCTGCCACTCTTATTTCAGATTGCAATTACCACTTATAATCATCCATATTACTTGTATTTCACTATCTCTTCACTGACCTAGTGCACATATACACCTGCCAAGTGTATTGGGTGCATTGGGGACACAAGAGACTTCTTGTATCTTGATTGCATGGTTGCTTAAGAGGGATACCTTTGACCACTTACACCCCGAGTTCGATAAACCTTGGGTGATCCACTTAAGGGAAACTTGCTGCTGTTCTACAAACCTCTGCACTTGGAGGCCCAACACTGTCTACAAGAATAGAAGCATGCGTAGACATCACTACACCCCGCCCGCCTTCGCCGCCCGCGCTTGGCCTATAAAACATGGCCGCATCGTCGGTTCGCAGCACATTGCTCCCTCCACCCCACACCACCACGAACTCCGGCGAAAGAAGCACTCGGTGAAGAAGAAGATGGCGGAGAGGTTCCCCGATGTTCCCGTGGCGGCGAACGGCTTCGGCCGATGGACGGTCCAGCCGTGGGAGGCGAGGATGCTCCACGATGGCGGGTACATGGCATCGCCGGAATTCCGCTGTCCGCCTGGCTGGAAGCTCAGCGCCGGCGGCATACCGGTGCCGCCGGTGCCGGAGGACGATGAGATGGTGGAGGAGATCCAGGCCGCCATCGCGGCAATGTCGGACCCCGAGCTCGCCGAGGACTCCGGCAACTACGTGCACTGGGAGCATTTCTTCGCCAAGCACCGGCTCGCCGAACTCGCCGCCCACCAGGGACCTCCGGGCGAGCTGTCGAAGCGCAACAACACGGCGAGACGCCGGCGATGGTGGAGCGTGTCGGGGTGTACACTCAACTACGTCCTCGAGCACATCCACGCCGGCAACAACCTCAGCTGGGCTTTCCCCTTTTGCCGACACGAACATCGAGGTCCAGGCGCCCACCACCGGCGAACTGGGTGCCCAGGAGGATAGGCACCCTCACCTCCTCCTCGTCCGTCGCGTCATGCTTGTTCCGGACGGCGCCTGCGTAGTCGCCGTGAAGTAGCGGCAAGTTTTTCCGGCCTCCTAAACGCGAGGCCGACACGCCCAGGAGCTCGCCGCCAAGGACACGCGTGCGGGGGATCGTCATCAATGAGCCCTGCACGGCAGCGGCCCCGCCGACCGGTTGGCTTCGCCTGCGACAGCCGAAGCTGGAGCCCGTCGACACCGACAAGGACTCTTGATGGCGATCGAACGTTCTCTGCACGACCCCGCGCAACCGTCGCCGGTTCCGGAGCTGAACATCCTCACCTGGTCCATGGCGGACTTGGAGCAGGAGGAGGCAAACCACGTTTAGCGCCTGCAGGTGGAGGCCGAGTGCCAGGCCGCCGTGCGCCGTGAGCCCGCCTACCAGGGCGCACCTCTCATCATCCTCGACGACGACGACGACGCCAGCCCTTCTTTCCAGCCGTCGACGTGGAGGTGCGGCGACGCAAGCCAGCTCGCGCCCCCCATAGACGCCAAGCGATGACAGTGACGACGACGGCACGACTGACCTAGACTACACAAACTTACGCAACTTTGGCATGTAGACGACATCCACCAGCATCGACATTGGCTTTTTTTAGTTTTTTAGCCTAGGCAAAGTCAGAATTCGGGTGCCCACAACGTGAATCGCCCATCTATTAATAAAATCCGCCTATATTCACCCAAATTTTGCCGAATTTTGTTAAAAATTGTCCAAACCCGGGAACTCGGCCTGGGAACACGACTAGAAAACTGACCGTTCCTAGGCCGAAAACTAGCTCTGTCCGGCACTATTTAGCTCCGAATTTCGGCCTGGTACAGCCAACGAGTGGAGATGCTCTTACCGCCCCAAGTCCGCAACCATCTCATTACCATTTCCTAGGTAATTCGTGTGTGCATAATACTCGTGAGCTGAGAGTGATATAAAGAGCTCCATATTTTTCTATTGAATTTTTTAATTGAAAAATTAACACTAAAGAAAAAAAATGAAGTAGAACGGCCATAGTCTTCAACTGCCTTGTTCAGATAGCGGATCGTCAGTAAAGCATAAAAGCTGTACAAAAGTCAGCAGCAGCATTTTATCAGAACTCATTCATCTTCTGCTAACGAGGTATCCCCTGCCTGCAAAGAAAAAACAAGTGCCACGGTCATACTAAATGCCTTGCAAACAATACAACAGAGAGAAAAAAAAATGAGAAAATGCCATTTGACGATACCTTGCTGAACATAATGAAATCCACTACAGCGTCGGAGAGTTCTTTACGATGTGCAGTGTAGCAGTGATTTGCTCCCTCGATGACCCTGAGTTTGTGATTCGGTATATGTTTTGCAAACTCGTGTGCATCCTCCCCTGGAATGAGCTCATCAGCTGAACCATGAACTGTGAAGAAGCTGAACAAAGACAGTAAAATTAACTGGAAATTTGCAAAAGGTGGTTCATAGCACAATATGAAACCTTCGACCAAATGCACAAGATGTTTCTTGTTTTCATTCCTGCTAATGCACGGGAAAGACGATTTTAGTGAAGGTAAATGTGTCATGTTTGTGCCATGTGGTGCTGCTTGTTACAGTTGGTAGCTCGAATATAAGGGTAATGGTGCCTAAATTAGTTTCAGACCTGCACTCTTTGCTGATGGAAAGGCTCGTTGCACGCATATCAATACTCAATCTTTCCATCAAGCTGTCTTTTGTTACCCTGTATAAAAACTTTCCTACATTGCAACCAAAATATAGTCCATATGACCATGAAAGACAAGTATGATATATATACAGCATATGGATTTTTTTCAGGAAGTAGCTTCAGACAGGTAAAAGCTCATACACATTCATTACCTGACTTCTTTGCCCAGGCGTTCTTCAATGCCTTTCTCTAAATAAAATCGGCCAGACAAGTTGACAACTGTGCGGACATCGTCATACAGGGAAGCATACAGAACAACAACATCTCCTCCAGGTTAAATTTTCTAAATTGCAAGTTAAATGTGCAATGAAAAATATGGCAAGCATTGAAGGCTGTTAATGAGAGAAAAGAATAAAAATAAGAAGGATATCTATTTAGTTAGGCAAGAGATCGATTTAGTTATGATGATGAGGGCATGTACAATAGGGTGATATCAGCCTTCCCTTAGAGTTGCCACATTGTATTTTTGCTTAGTTGGAGGAGAGAGAATTAAGAAAGAGAAAGTTGTCTTCCCTTAGCTAAGGGACGATCCCTAAAAAAATAAGAGAAGACTATTTTCTCCATTGTAACATATGCCTTCCCTTATCATCACAATTTCTTACCAAAATTAATCAATTCACATTAATTTTAGAGATGACAATAAGAGATAACGCATTGTGTGACTTATTTCTATTGCATTCTCTATATGACGTGGAGGGCTAAGTGAAGACCCGCCTTCTCTAGTATTGTACATGCCCTTATGCAATTAGGGAGCCTATTCTCGGGGGCCAACTCAGTCTTTTGTACAAGGGATAACATATACTCCATATGGATTATCCAAGCAGCGAGAATAAACTAGTAAAAATCTAATCCCAGTGTCCAACCTTCTCCCCCTCATCCTTGGCAACATGGCCAGCTGACCTTTACTTTTCAGAGTCCTATTCCAAGTTTTGTCAAGTTTATTGCTTAGGATGGCTATGAGATTTAGCACATCACAATGAACAAATAAAGCACTTTAAGGAAAAACTATTTTGGTTAACTGTTATGGAACTTCATGGTATTTCCTAGTAATGGACATCTGAGCAAAAAAAAAAGGATACAAAGAGAGCAAATATACTGGATGAGATATGTTCCACGTATTTGACAGGGCAGCAGTCCAGGATGCACAAAAAGAATATGGACATCAAATTAATTATACATATAGTGCCAGCATCACAAAACTATCTGACGCACAGAGATGTAACAACTTGATTTGATGTTTCTGGCCAATGTACTAGTACACAGACACGCAAGAATATCTCCATGGCTCTACCATTTCAACTCCAAGTTCTGGAACTAAACAAACTCTTTCACCTTCTACTTATACAAATTCATTTAACTAATTAACAACAGCAGTAATAAGCATGACTATACAAAATGAACAATGTAGGTCACCTACCCTTGCTGTGACCAACAATAGCCGTGACATCATACTTTTCTTGATAAAGATACGAGACAACAGAATGCAAGTCGTCAGCCTCTTTTCTGTAGTTTCCGTACTGGAATTCACCTTCACTTTCTCTGAAAACATATATTCAAATGCATAGTCTGAATGATGTTATGAACCATCACATTTATTTGAATTTAAGTTACATTGTTAAAACAATGTATCAAGATACAGATATGAAAAATTCTTCTATTAATTTACTTGTCGATGAGAAAATTGTAGGTCAAACAGCTATGTGATATCTGAAGTTCAAAGTAAAAACATACATGAATATCAGCTCATTTAGTTGTAATTCCTTTAGACAAGATAATTTTGTGAGCAACTTACCCGTTTCCACTGAAATCAAAACGAAAGATACTAATTCCTTGTTTTGTTATTGCATCTGCTAGATCAACAATGACGCCACTCTTCTGCAAACAAGCATTAAACTTCATTATACAAGTGATATAATTTATTACAATGGCAGTTTAATTCCAAAGACGATACGCCAAATTTCTTCTGGTGACGACATATGCGTATACCTTGGAGGCCGTAAAGCCATGACACAAGACTACAATCTTGTTTGAACCCATGGGATGCAGTAGCCCCACAAGCTTCTCCCCATACTTGTTTGGTATAACTATCCTGTGTTCTGTAGCTGAGATTCAGAAACAACATACAGTCAACAATTTGGTAAAACAATCCCAAAAGCCTTCAGTTTTTTTGGCCATATGAGCACTTGTTCAAAGTAGCACAGCAAAGCATCTCATCTAAGATCGTGCTGGTTCGTCAAAAAAAATCTAAGATCGCGCTGTGCAGATTGAGATGTCCTTAGAATTATCTGCGTGAGGATTCCCTACGATATCAAATTGGTCTAGTTGACAACCCCTAATTCACGCAACCAATAATACAAGGTACAGCAAGGTGGGATGGATAAACGGTCTTACGGGAGTCGGAAGCAGCTTGGGAGGAAGCGGACTGCGCCTGCGCCATGGATGACGGATGGCGGCGACGGGCTCGTGCGGCAGTTGTCATGCGAGGAACCCTAGGCCGCCCGCGTCGCCGGCTGCAGCCCGAGCAGGAAGAAGGAAGGGTTCTGTCATGCCCGGTACCCTGGGAAGATGTGGGCCTGGTCGACATGGGCCACGGACTGGCGATCATGGGCTTGGCAGTATGAGTGGATGGCAATAAAAGGCGAAGCCACACCTGGAGAAAAAAGGGGAACAGAAAACGAATGAACTGAAACCTGTCTCCTTCCTCTGTCCTCCTCCTGTTCTTCTCTGGATGTCCTTCTTCCTCAAGGTGTAGCTGCTCTCCACAAGCGGCTTGTATCAGCCTCACGTCCCGGCGATCACCGGCGGCAAAGGGGATCATTACAGATTCGCTGGGCAAGTGGAGGAATCGGGGGAGGCCGGCACCTAAGGGTGTCTTTGGTAGCCCGGTCGAACTATCTCAGCACATATAAGTTGAGTCCAGCAATGCTAACCTCGTGAAAAGTGCCTTTTATTCATTGTGTTTGTTACTGTACGAGCTGAGCTGAGCTCAGTTGAGATCTTGTTTGCTATCCTGTATGACTTGAGATATACAAAAAAACAAAATGCAATCAGGTCCTTGACTATAAAATAAAAAAGCAACTGGGTCCCTAGGAGCTTTGGGCTCGGGTTTCAGCACCGTCCGCCGGTGAGCGCCCACCGCCGCCAAAGTGCGCTGCCCCCACTCGTTGTCACCACGTGATGCCGCCACACGCCGCCACGAGCCTCCATGCGCCGCTAGGAGGAGGTAGAGCCATTCCTGATGCTTGCGCGGGTGAGTCCGAGCTCCTCCTTGCGCGCCTTGCTGCTGGTCGTCGCGCCGGTCGTCGCACGGGTGAGGCGGCGTGGCCTGGCGCTGCTCGATGGCTGGTGGCGAGGCCTGGAGGCGGCGGGAGAGGCTCGCGGTGGGAGTCCGACGGGAGAGGCACATCACGCGCGCGGAGGGAAATTGAGGTGCGGGGCCTTGACCCCTATTGATCCGTAGCAAACGCGTCACGCGCGCGAGGGACGGACTCGGCAGTGCCCGATTGTGAAGCTCGATTTGAGCTTCACAATCGGGCAGGGCGGAGGAGGCTTTTCGGCTCCAGGTGGGCACTACCGGAGGAAACCGACCCGATCTAACAAACAATAAAACGTGGGATGAGGGGAGAATATCTGAGTTGCTCGGTCTACCAAACACACCCTAAGCCGTTGGATTGGGACTTTGTACGACGAAGATACATCCAGAGTTGCTAGCAACCGGAGAGAAATCCACTCTATCCCCTACTCTGTCTGAAAACTTCAATTTTGTCCGGTACTAAAGTGTCGGTTCCCTCTCCTTCGGCCGGCCTGTCAGCGCCGGGAGGAGCAGGAACCTGATCTATGGGTTGAATCTTAGATAAAAGTAGTGTTTTTCATAAATTAAATTGGGATTTTGCTGCTCTTTTTCGGTCTCCACGTTGATGGAGATGATATCGTCTACAATAAGTGTTCTTCAGCCCTTCATTCGATGACGTGAGTTTCTTCTCGACGTCAATGATGGTGTTCGAAGATCAAATTTCTTTAGGTATGGGTTTTCAGATCTTGCTTCGCCGGATCAATCTTGGATGATTTTTGTTGGTTGTCACGAGGAGGTTTATCCCTGCAATATCTTTCTAGGCTGCCACATTCTCGACAATGGTGATTCATACCCTCGGCTCCCTAGTGACGTTAACGAGGATGTTCAGTTCGTCTTCCCTAGAATACTAGTGTTGGTACTCTTGCCGATGTTGGATGAATACTCTAATGGCTACGCGCGTGCACATAGCCTTGGCACCGCGACTCAAATTAAAATTATAGGAGAACCCTCATTGGTGTTTACGGGTCTGTGGTTTGCTACCTATGTCTTTTTTATACGGCTGTCTTCAAAAAAGCACAAGATTATGTCATGGAAGAAGAAAGAGTTTGAAGACCTCGATGATTGAATAGTTTCTTTTAGACTTTATTTTGTAATTGTTGAAGACGGCTCTTGTATCTTTACCATGTACTATTTGCTACGATAAATATATATGATATTGATTGTCAAAAAAAAACTTAGACCATCTCCAACGCCCCGCATTTCGGACATCGATTTGACTTAGGCCATCTCCAACAGTTCTCCGCATTTCGGTCATCGATTTTGTCTGATTTGGTCCGTTTGCGGGGGTTGAGGACAGGTTGTCCGGGCTCAGCTCGGTTGCGGTGGCATGTGTCCCCAATGGTCACTCCCCGCCAGAAAAACATGCAGAAAAAAATTAAACAATATTACATATATTATGGGGTCCTGGCCGGTCACAAAATATCCAAAACAAAAAGAAAAAAGCCCCAATATTATGGGTGCCATGGCATGGAAAGGGAACCATGGAAAGGGAACTGGCGGGGCGTTGCTGCTGGCTGGTCGGCGCCCTGGTCCTACAGATACATGCCGCCTACTCGTCGTCGTCGTCCGCATCAGCGAGGTCGATGAAGACCTGAGGCGGTGGCCATGCACCGCTCTGGGCCGGAGTGGGAGGCGGTGCCGGGAGCGCAGGGGGCATCTTGGCCTGCGTGGCCACCTAGAACTCATGCAGTGCCTGGGCGGTGTCGTCCAACTGCTTCTCCTCCTCCACTTGCGATGCGAGGATGGCGGCCTGGAGCTCCTCTGCCTCCATCATCGGCCGGGCTGCGGCTCTGGCCCTCCTCCTTCTTAACCGGTGATACGTCGTAAACGTATCTATAATTTTTGATATTTCATGCTTGTTTTATATCTACTTTCTTATGTTTTGTTCATACTTTGAGATACTTTTATGCATTTTCTGGGACTAACCTATTAACAAGATGCCACAGTACCAGTTGCATGTTTTCTTCTATTTTTCGTTCCAGAAATGCCAAAAAATGAATATTCTCGGAATTGGACAAGACAAAAACCAAAGTCGATATTTTACCGGAAGACTCACGGAGTCAGAAGACGAGACGGAGAGGGGCCAGGGGCTGGCCACACCATGTGGTGGCACGGGTCCCCCTGGCCACGCCACTAGGTGGTGTGGGCCCCTGGTCCACCCTCTGACATCGCCCCTTCGCCTATAAAATCTCCCCGGGACGAAAACCCTAAGGGGAAGATCAGAATTCCATGAAAAGTTCCACAGCACCACCGCCACCGAAAAGGAGATTCGGAGGACAGAAGTCTCTATTCCGGCACCCTGCCACGATGGGGAATTGCCCCCGGAGCCATCTCCATCGATCTCCACCACCATCTCCATCGCCATTGCTGATTCCCATGATGATGAGGGAGTAGTTCTTCCTCGAGGCTAAGGGTTCTACCGGTAACTATGTGTTCATCTCTCTCTATATGCATGATCATATTGTGATCATGAGCTTTGTAATCAAGTAGATTTACCTTGCTACTCAAGTGCTTTAATAGATCTCTAGCTCTCCCCACGTGTGTGAAAGTGATAGCGTGCACACCATGGTGGCACTTAGGCTAGAGATTACAAATACTTGTTATGAGTTATATTTGGAGTTGGATGTCTCTATGAAATTGTGGTGTTTGTTGGAACCATCTAGCGCACAAGGTGACAGTGTGGGGTTATCTAGATGGGGAAAGCGGACTTTGAGGAGTGTTGTTATAACCCTACCATGGATTAGAGTGTCCAACCGGAGAGTAGTTCAGAGTAGTATCATGAAGAGAAGATATTTATATAAGAGTGTTCACTAGTGAAAGTATGATACCTAGGCCTTGTTTCTAAGCATTGAAACACCGTTTGCAACTAGATCTATTACATGTTTGCTTGCTTCCATCTTTATTTCAGATTGCCTTTAGTCTCTTCCTACCCGTCAAGCTCTTTTTGGCACCGTTACCACTTATAATTATCCATACCACTCGTATTTCACTATCTCTTCGCCGAACTAGTGCACCTATACACCTGACAAGTGTATTGGGTGTGTTGGGGACACAAGAGACTTCTTGTATCTTGATTGCAAGGTTGCTTGAGAGGGATACCTTTGACCACTTCCTCCCTGAGTTCGATAAACCTTGGATAATCCACTTAAGGGAAACTTGCTGCTGTTACAAACCTCTGCACTTGGAGGCCCAACAACTGTCTACAAGAATAGAAGTGCGTAGACATCAAGCTATTTTCTGGTGCCGTTGCCGGGGAGGTAAGGTAAAAGGTACTCACATCCTCCGGTGTGAGTGCTCGAAGTTATTTCCTTTAGATTCTGCAATTATATCTTTTTGTTTCTTGTTTTTATTTTCACTAGTTAGCCTTAATGGAAAACAACAACAAAATTAGAGAGCTTTTTAGTATTTTTCCTAAGATAGAACATGAATGGTCTGAAAAGAAAATTAAAAAACCCAGGGAACTTTCTTTGCATGCTAATAGCAATGTTATTAGTATGAATTTTTTGAACACCTTTGTTACTAATGCTATGGAAACATCTAAGCTTGGGAAAGTTAGTTTTTATGAAAATGATCTTTTTAGTTCCCCAACTTTAAATAAGAAAATTTGCTCTGATGATACTTTATCTCCCATATGTGGTAATTCTAATGATACTTGTGATATTTTAAATCCACATACTGAAAGCATCCCTTTTAAAATACATATAAAAATTGTTGAACGTGTTATGAATAACTACTATTTTGGAGATGGAACTGTCCATCCTGGTGATCATTTACTCTTTATACATGAATTATGCGGGTTGTTCAAGTGTGCAGGTATTTCAATGAACCAAGTTAAGAGGAAGTGATGTCTCCAAGTGCAGAGGTTTATAGAACAACAGCAAGTTTTCCCTTAAGTGGATCACCCAAGGTTTATCGAACTCAGGGAGGAAGTGGTCAAAGGTATCCCCTCTCAAGCAATCCTGCAATAAAGATACAAGAAGTCTCTTGTGTCCCCAACACACCCAATACACTTGTCAGGTGTATAGGTGCACTAGTTCGGCGAAGAGATATTGAAATACAAGTGGTATAGATAATTATAAGTGGTAACGGTACCAGAAAATAGCTTGATGGTGTGGAAAATACTAAAGTAAAACTGAAATAAAGATGGAAGCAAGCAAACATGTAACGGATCTAGTTGCAAATGGTGTTTCAATGCTTAGAAACAAGGCCTAGGGATCATACATTCAGTAGTGAACACTCTCATATAAATATCTTCTCTTAATGATACTACTCTTAACTACTCTCCGGTTGGACACTCTAATCCATAGTAGGGCTATAACAGCACACCTCAAATTAAGCCTTTCCCATCTAGATAACCCCACACTGTCACCTTGAGCACTAGATGGTTCCAACAAACACCACAATTTCATAAAGACATCCAACTCCAAATATAACTCATAACAAGTATTTGTAATCTCTAGCCTAAGTTCCACCATGGTGTGCATGCTGTCACTTTCACACACATGGGGAGAGCAGAGATCTATTAAAGCACTTGAGTAGCAAGGTAGATCTACTTGATTACAAAGCTCATGATCACAATATGATCACGCTTAGAGAGAGAGATGAACACATAGCTACCGGTAGAACCCTTAGCCTCGAGAGAGAACTACTCCCTCCTCATCATGGGAATCAGAAACGCTGATGGAGATGGTGGTGGAGATCGATGGAGATGGCTCCGGGGGAACTTCCTTGTCCCGACAGGGTGCCGGAACAGAAACTTTCTGTCCCCCGAATCTCCCCTTCGGTGGCGACGGCGTTGCGGAACTTTTCGTGGCTAGAGGCTTGACTATTTAGGGTTTTTGCATCGGGAGGCATCTTATAGGCGAAGAGGCAAGGTCAGTGGGCGGCCAGGGGGCCCCCACCACCTGGTGGCGCGGCCAGGGCTAGCCCGCGCCACCACATGGTGTGGCCACCCTGTGGCCCCTTTCCATCTCGTCTTCTGGCTCCGTGAGCCTTCCGGTAAAATATCGACTTTGGCTTTTGTCCGGTCTAATTCCGAGAATATTCATTTTCTAACTTTTCTGGAACCAAAAACAGGCAACTGGCACTGTGGCATCTTGTTAGTAGGTTAGTCCAAGGAAGTGTATAAAAATACTCCAAAGTGTGGACAAAACATAAGAAAGTAGATATAAACCAAGCATGGAACATCAAAAATTATAGATATGTTTGCAACGTATCAACATCCCCAAGCATAACTCCTGCTCATCCTTGAGTAGGTAAGTGATAAAAGGAAAGAATAATTTTTGAGGTGACATGCACCATCATAAACTTGATCAAAGTATTTGTAAAACATGGATAACTGGGATCATAGTACTTCAACATAGCATGAAAGATAAAGTTCTAGCAATAAGACATAGCAACTACGTTGCAACATGAAAAGGCACAAACAAAAGATTAATGAATAACAATGCTTTGCAAAACGTTTGTTTGTTTCACATAAAGAAAACATAGCATAGTGGCATTCAGCTTGTCCCTCATAGAGTAGAAAATATAAATGCATAGGACACCTTCAAAGTTCATAAGAGTGACTAGATACAAATAGTTTAAAACAAGCAATATCAAAGTTATGCATCAATAAACAAGTCTTGGGACAATGCACATAGAACTAAGAATGGCCACTATGCTCTCAAAGTAGGTGCATAAAGATAGAAGGCGGAGACTCAACATAAAAGTAAAAGAAAGGCCTTCATAGAAGGAAGTAGAGATTCAAGTTTCATAAAGAGCTTCCAAAAATTATGGTACTTATTAGCTTCAGCTCTCATTGCCCCTATCATAAGCATCTTTAAGGTGATTAAGGTTAAAGTGACACAACTAAGAGGATATGCTTGACAATTTATAAGCTGAAATCTCATGCCCCTTACTTGCAAAGACCGAACCTCATGCTACTCAACTTTAGTCACAAGTAAGCTCTTGTCATTGTAAGTACATATGTATCATAAAGAACCGCCAACGGGGTACCCCTTGCACATGATACAGGAGTTGTCCCATAATCAAAATGACAAGGCAAGCAGACAATGAGCATCTCAGCGATCTTTTTATTTGCTATTTGCATAGGTTTTTATTGAGGATGCTTCATAGAGTGCTCATTATGGTGATGTTGCAAGTTTCACCATGATTAGGCATGGCTTAGGCTAGCAGCCCAGGCGTTTCTCTAACACACATACAAACTCCATGATCTTACAAGTTCCACTTTTATTTCACACCACCGGGATCCATAAGCAACAAAACATGATATCAACGGGGTACAAAGTACAAGTGCAATATTGAAAGTGTTCCCCATGATACATGGTTCTGCTAATTTCAACTTAGAAAGCGCAAGCATATATGCAACAAAGATGGACACAATGGGTTAAGTTTATTAAATGCAACAAAATTAAAGTGTGCCATCAAGTTCATGAGAGCTTTAATCACTAGTTTTCTCATAACAAGTTTAATTCAGAAGGTAGACAAAAACATGAATATACTTGGAATAGCTTTGGAATAACTTGGTTTAGGGAGTTGGATGCATGAGTGGAACTCATACTTGGTTGCGGATGCTAGCAAAAGACTGGGAGCAACAAACTAAGAGAGCAATAATGGCCATAATCATGCAGAGCGACAAAACATCATTGATCAAAGCATAAAGTGATACTACAAGTTGAAAACTAAAGGATCATAAAGGCTTATGGTGAGTTTGGATAGTCATAACATGGTGTGAGCATGCTCCAAGTTAACCCAAATAAAGCATCAAAGGAGAATACCACTATACTATGCTTTAATATGCTAAAACAACGCATGATTCATCTAAGGCACATTAAGCAATCTCAATTGTTTATAACAAGTCATACTACAGCAAAGAATACTAAGCATAAAGCCAAAACAATATCGAGCATGGCATGACAAAGCATAGGCCACAGTCAAAAACAAGGTCTCTTTACCACTTAAGCAATGAACTTTCCTACTCTTTTCCAAACCAAACCAAACTATTTGAAAACCAATGTATGAAAGAGGGGGTCCAACCAATTTATTCAGAAAACTAAGAAAACAAAGCAAACGAAAAACCAAAAGGAAAATGAAAAAGAAGACGCTCCAAGAACAACACAACTATGCATAAAACAATCAAAATGAACTGTTTGGAAGAAACCTGGGATTTTTATTGATGAAGAAGGGGATGCCTTGGGCATCCCCAAGCTTTGATGCTTGTAATTCTTGGATATTTCTTGGGGACACGCGTGGCATCCCCAAGCTTGAGCTTTAGTCCATCCTTCATCTCATTACTCATTCCTTCCATACACCTGAAATTTTTCCTTCATACAAAACTTCACACAATCTTTATTAGCAACATTAGTGCACTCAAGATAATAAGACTTTGGGTTCAGTTTCAACACCAATAAAACTTCCATTAAAACACAAGCTACTGTAGCACTTCCCTCAAAAAGCTCAATTCCCCAAAAGAACTCAAAAAGGAACCAACAAGAAGCAAATGCAAATAATGGCAGAAATCTGTCAAAACAGACCAGCAGGTAAAGATGAATTTTTTCGAAGACCTTATGTTGCTCAAATCAAAAAGTGTTGACCTAATGGAAGTTAGATAACAACCTGGGGCTGAAGCACAAAAATTCACGCCTCACAAGGATGTACAGAGATTTTACATGATTTTTTTACTATGAAGCACACAAATCTGTTTCGGGACAACAACTTTCCCAAGCATTACTTCTCTCTCATTAGAGGTTAATCTTGGCACAAAAAGCAAATAAAAAGGATAAGGAGAGGTTATTACTGAAGTAATAACTTCCAAGACTCAACTAAAACTTTTGGGTTATCTCCCAATAAGTACTTTTCTTTAACGCCTTTAAGTTAGGCATGATAGTTTGAGAAGATGCTCACATAAGAAATATGAATTGAAGTAAAAGAGAGCATCAAGTAGCAAATTCAAAGCACATTTAAGTCTAACCCACTTCCTATGCATAGGAATCTTGTAAAGAAACAAGTCATGGAAGCACAAAGCAACAAGCATAGTAAAGCAAAACAAGTGCAACTTCAAGACTTTCAACATAAAGAGGGAAAACTTAATATTATTCAGATGCATAAAGCCATGTTTTCCTCTCTCATAATAACTTTCAGTAGCATCATGAATAAAATTAACAATATAACTATCACATGAAACATTCTTATCATGAGCCACATGCATATAATAATAATTACTCTCCACATAAGCATAGTCATTCTTATTAGTTGTAGTGGGAGAAAATTCAACAAAATAGCTATCATTATTATTCTCATCACCATAATCATCAAATATAGGAGGCATATTGTAATCATAATTAATTTTCTTCTCAATAGTAGGTGGACTGAAAATATCATATTCATCATTGTAATCATCATATATTAGAGGTTTGGTATCACCATAAGCAATAGAATAGCTATCTTCCAAAGCTGGGGAACTAGAAAGATCATTTTCATAAAAACTAGCTTCCCCAAGCTTAGATTTTTCCATAGCATTAGCAATAATGGTGTTCAAAGAATTCATACTAACAACATTGCTATTAGCATGCAAATAAAGTTCCATAGGTTTTTTAATTTTCTCTTCAAACACTTCATGTCCTAACTCAAGATAAATACTATAAAGTTCTCTAATTTTGTTGTTGTTTTCCATTAAGCCTAACTAGTGAAACAAAGAAACACAAAGACAAAATTGCAGAATCTAAAGGAAATAACTTCGAGCACTCACACTGGAGGATGTGAGTACCTTTTACCTTACCTCCCCAACAACCGCGCCAGGAAATAGCTTGATATCTACGCACTTCTATTCTTGTAAACAGTTGTTGGTGTTGGGTCCGCAGCATAGAAAACAAAAAATTTCCTACGGTGTGAACTACACGCCAAGATCTATCTACTAGGTACAAAGCAATGGGTGCACATACATCCAACGAGAACCTACCCTCGTAGACAACGAGCTTTGTTAACGAGTAAGAACTCGTGGTTGATGTAGTCGTACACTTGCCGATCTCAAGATCGTGAGGAAGTCCGAGCGCCGCAACTCAGCAGCGCATCCGCACTCGCACACACGTTCAAGCCACCGGACAACCTCCACCTCCTCGCTCTAGCGATCCAGTGGAAGCAGCAACTCCTTCCAGATGAAATGCCACCGGGAACATGTATCTCACTAATCCAAGACCATGGGGGAATAATTCTAGAGGGGAGAGAGATCCTTCACAAGGAGGTGCGAGGATGAAGGAGGGAATGGGTGGCCTTTTATAGGAGGAAGGGATGCCCCCTCTCTCCATGGCCGGCGCATGGGGGGGTGAACCCTCACCTCCCCCATTCATGTGGTGGTAACCCCTCCACATTAAAATGCCTCTTCACATTCCCTTTTAAAGTCTCCACTTTAAATGCATTAAATTTCTCCAAATTTAATGCTCTCTCATTTAATAAAACTCTTTTTATTAAATTTATTCAGAATTTTGTTACTTACTTTAATTAACAAACATTCACATATAGCCCCTTGCAATATTTCAATATCACATGCAGAACCACTTTCTGTACTTTCACCCGAAACAATTTCCGGTCTCTATTGAAACAATTCCTGCGCTTTGCACTTCTTTCGTCTGAAACATATGTGCTCCAAAATGGTGTCCGGTAACTCTTAAGTGTGCCACCCTACGGTTTGCGATTAATGCAGACATGATCGAGACCCTTCTCCGATCAATAATCAGCAGCGGGACCTGGAGATCCGTACTGACTCCTACACATTCAACGATGACTTCTGTGATCGTGAGAACCTTTAACGCTTGTAACTAAATCCCTTTGTCTCTCGATATATTACATGTCTGAGATTCGATCATCGGTATCTCCATACCTAGTTTGATCTCGTTACCGACATGCACTCTTTTCTCGTTCCCGTGATATAACATTCTAGTGATCATATCACTTGCTTGCAAGCTATCTCAATGTGATATCACCGAGAGGGCCCAGAGTATATCTATCCGTCATTTGGATTCACAAATTCCAATCTTGATCCATGAGCCTCAACATAACACCTTCGTAGTACTGACCCCATCTTTATTGTCACCCTGTTATGGTGTGACGTTTGATGTTATCAAGATACTCTTCCGGTGTTAGCAATTAACATGATCTCATGGTCTAAGGATAAAGATTACTTCGTATGATGTTATAGCTATATAAACATAATGACTTGATCGTAATGCTATACTTCGGATGAATGTTCATCACATCATTCCACCAATGGTGTGACCTTGTTATTAACAACATCCAATGTCCATGATCAGGAAACCTTGATCATCTTGTTAATCAACAAGCTAGTCTTTAAGAGAGGCATAACTAGGAACCCTTTTTGTTTATTAAACACAGATGTATTGATGTTTCTGATCAATAAAATTCTAGCATGTAAAATAAACATCTATCATATATAAGGAATATATAATAACAACTTTATTATTGCCTCTCAGGGCATATTTCCTTCAGTCTCCCACTTGCACTAGAGACAATAATCTAGTTCACATAGTGATAAATCTAGCACCCATGGAGTTCTGGTGTTGATCATGTTTTGCCCTAGGGAGAACTTTAGTCAAAGGATCTGCTACATTTAGGTCTGTGTGTACTTTACAAATCTTTATATCTCCATCCTTGACATGCTCGCGGATGGAGTGAAATCGGCGCTTAATATGTTTGGAATTCTTGTGAGACCTCGGTTCCTTTGCGTTGGCTATGGCTCCATTGTTGTTACAATAGATCACCATTGGGTCCAATGCACTGGGAACCACACCCAGTTCCGTAATGAACTCTTTCATCCAAACTGCTTCCTGCGCCGCTTCTGAAGCAGCAACATATTCCGCCTCTGTCGTTGATCCAGCCACCATAGGTTGTTTGGAACTCCTCCAACTAACTGCTGCTCCGTTCAAGAGAAATACGTATCTCGATTGAGACTTAGAGTCATCCGGATCGGTGTCAAAGCTAGCATCGACATAACACTTAGCGACTAGCTCTTCTTCACCTCCGTATATAAGAAACATATCCTTAGTTCTTCTCAAGTACTTGAGGATGTTCTTTACCGCTATCCAGTGTTCCGAACCTGGATCAGATTGGTACCTACTAGTCAAACTAATAGCATGTGCCACATCCGGTCTTGTACATAGCATGGCATACATAATAGAGCCTATGGCCGAGGCATAGGGGATCTTATCCATCATCTCTCTTTCTTCCGCCGTAGCCGGACTTTGAGTCTTACTCAATGTCTTGCCTTGCAACATAGGTAAGAACCCTTCTTACTTTCGTCCATATTAAACTTCTTTAATATCTTATCAAGGTATGTACTCTGCGATAGCACAATTAGGCGCCTTGATCTATCTCTATAGATTTTAATGCCTAATATATATGACGCTTCACCAAGGTCTTTCATCGAAAATTTGCTGTTTAGATAACTTTTAACACTGTTTAAAAGATCTATATCAATTCCAATCAATAATATGTCATCCACATATAATATCAGAAATGCCACATTGCTCCCACTCACTTTCTTGTAAATACAAGCCTCTCCATAAGTTTGGACAAATCCAAACTCTTTGATCACCTCATCAAAGTGGAGATTCCAACTCCGGGATGCTTGCTTCAGTCCATAGATGGATCGCTGAAGTTTGCATACCTTATTAGCATCCTTAGGATCGACAAAACCCTTAGGTTGTATCATATACAACTCTTCTTCAATCTTACCATTGAGGAACGCAATTTTGACATCCATCTGCCATATTTCACAATCGAAATATGCTACAATTGCTAACATAATCCTAACCTATTTAAGCATCGCTACGGGAGAGAATATCTCATCGTAGTCAACTCCTTGAATTTTTCGAAACCCCTTTGCGACAAGTCGAGCCTTACAGATGGTCACATTACCATCAGCATCAGTTTTTCTTTTGAAAATCCATTTATTCTCAACGGCGGTCGTGAGGTAAGTCCACCAAGTTCCAAACTTGGTTCTTGTACATGGATTCCATCTCGGATTTCATGGCTTCTAGCCATTTGTTGGAATCCGGGCTCACATCGCTTCTTCATACGTCGCAGGGTCATCCATTTCATCAACCATGAAATTCACAACAGGATTGCCGTACAGTTCAGGAGCTGCACGTGTCCTGCTTGACCTGCGAGGTTCGGTAGTGTCCTCTTTCAGAGTTTCATGATCATTATCATTAGCTCTCTCTTCATCAGGTGAAGTCAACTCCGAAACAACTTCCGGTGCTGCACCACTCGCCATTCCATGAAGAGAAGGTTCAATAACCTCTTCGAGTTCTACCTTCCGACTACTCACACCTTTCGCGAGAAACTCCTTCTCAAGAAAGGATCCATTCTTGGCAACAAAAACCTTGCCCTCGGATCTGTGATAGAAGGTATACCCAATTATTTCCTTAGGGTATCCTATGAAGACGCATTTTTCCTCTTTGGGTTCGAGTTTATCCGATTGAAGTTTCTTCACATAAACATCGAATCCCCAAACCTTAAGAAATGATAGCTTAGGTTTGTTTCCAAACCATAATTCATACGGTGTCGTTTCAACGGATTTAGATGGTGCCCGATTTAAAGTGAATGCAGCTGTTTCCAGTGCATAACCCCAAAATGACAGAGGTAAGTCAGTCAGAGACATCATAGATCGAACCATATCCAATAAGGTACGATTACGACGTTCCGACACACCATTACATTGTGGTGTTCCGGCAGGCGTGAGTTGTGAAACTATTCCACACTCTTTCATGTGTGTGCTAAACTCGTAACTTAGATACTCTCCTCCACGGTCAGACCATAGAAATTTGATCTTTCTATTACGATGATTTTCCACTTCATTCTGAAATTCCTTGAACTTTTCAAAAGTTTCAGACTTGTGTTTCATCAAATAGATATACCCGTATCTACTCAAATCATCCGTGAAAGTAACAAAATAATGATATCCACCTCGCGTCGACACACTCATTGGTCCACACACATCAGTATGTATGATTTCCAATAGATCTGTCGCCCGTTCCATTGAACCGGAAAACGGTGTTCTAGTCATCTTGCCCATAAGGCATGGCTCACATGTATCAAATGATTCAAAATCAAGTGATTCTAAAAGTCCATCAGAATGGAGTTTCTTCATGCGTTTAACACCAATATGACCTAGACGGCAGTGCCACATATATGTAGATATATCATCATCAAGTTTAATATTTTTAGCATTAACATTATGAATGTGCGTAATATTACTATTGATATCCAACAAAAATAAACCATTCAACATAGGTGCATGACCATAAAAGATATCATTCTTATAAATCGAACAACCATTGTTTTCAGATTTAAAGGAATGACCACTTTGCATCAAACACGATCCAGATACAATGTTCATGCTCAGTGCAGGCACCAAATAACAATTATTCAGGTTTATAACTAATTCGGATGGCAAATGGAGAGGTAGCGTCCCGACGGCGATCACATCAACTCTTGATCCATTGCCGACCCGCATCCTGACCTCATCCCTTGCTAGTTGTCGCTTGTTCCATAGCCCCTAAACCGAGTTACATATATTAGCAACCGATCCGGTATCAAATACCCAGGTGCTACTGCGAGTACTAGTCAAGTACACATCAATAACATGTATATCACATATACCTTTGTTTGCCTTGCTGGACTTCTTGTCCGCCAAATACTTGGGGCAGTTGCGCTTCCAATGGCCAGTCCCCTTGCAATAGTAGCACTCGGTGTCAGACTTAGGGCCAGCCCGGGGTTTCTTTTCAGGCGTGGCAACAGACTTGCCACCCTTCTTTCCCTTGTGTTTGCCTTTCTTGTCCTTCTTGAAACCGGTGGTCCTATTGATCATCAACACTTGATGTTCTTTCCTAATCTCCACTTCTGCAGTCTTAAGCATTAACAAAAGCTCGGGAAGAGACTTCTTCATGCCCTGCATATTATAGTTCATCACGAAGCTCTTGTAGCTAGGTGGCAGAGATTGGAGAACACGATGTATGCCTAAGTCAATGGGAATCGTTATTCCCAAGGACACAAGCTTATCAGCGTACCCAGACATTTTGAGTACATGCTCACTAACGGAGCTGTTTCCCTCCATCATGCAGCTAAAGAACTTTTCTGTAGCATTATAACTCTCTACGACAGCATGGGTATCGAAAATCATTTTCAATTCTCCCATGGTATCAAAGGCATTGCCATTTTCGAAACGCTTTCGAAGTTCTGGCTCTAGCCCATACAATATGCCACAATGAACTAAGTTGTGGTCCTCCTGACGAGTCACATAGACATTCTTTTCCTCGTCAGGGGCATCAGGAGCTGGTAGGGGGCCTAGCGACGCATCTAGCACATATTGCTTTTGTGCAGCAGTGAGGAGAATCGTCAAATTCATAGCACAGTTGGTGAAGTTGCTACCATTCGTAGCAAGTTTCTCTTTCTCCATGAACACATTGAAATTAAAAGTAGGTGGTGCCATCTACAACAGAATTTGTAAAGTTTAATTAGACTAAGTTTATGATAGATTGAGTTCAACTAATCCAAATTACTAATGAACTCCAACTCAAAAAACGACATCCCTCGTGTCCTTTTGGTGATTACATGAACCAAATCCACTACACCAAGTCCGATCATCACGTGAGTTGATATAGCTTCAAAGGCGAGCATCTATATGGGCATCATATCAACCATATGACTCATGCTTAACCTTTCGGTCCATGTTACGAGGCCATGTCTGTACATGCTAGGCTCGTCAAGTAAGAACCTTAGTATTCGCGTGTGTAAAACTGTCTTACACCCGTTCCTATGAAAGCGTAGATTCGAGTACACCCGATCATCACGTGATGTCTCGAAACACGATCCATAGAACGGTGCATACTCAAGGAAGAACATATTTTTATCTAGATATCTAAATGAGGGATCATCTTATAATGCTACCAAACGCGCCAAACTAGCAGTATAAGATGCTAACATCTAATGTGTAAAGTGAGGTGATATGGTCGATGCATTTGATCTCTATCACTTGCATCGTGGTATGATCTCTATCATTCCTTTGTGTGTAAGGCCAAGGTCTATGGAACTTACACGTTGAGTGTGTTGTAAGAGTATCTACCATACATCTACTTACAACAATACCATATCAATACACTAGCCCAGCAACGATCTAAACTAGACACCTCTAATTTTGCAAGTTTTACGTGGCTTAGGGCTTTCGGAGATAGAACCGTTCTCACCTACGAACATGAACCACAACAAGGATAACTAAGTTATTAGCAACTCGTTGTAAATCAGATATTGACTATAGTAGGAGAGACAGACACCTGCCAGCCACTTATGCAAAACAAGTTGCATGTCAGTCGTGGAACCGGTCTCATGTACGATGACATGTAAGGTTGTTCTGGGCCGCTTCATCCCACTATGCCACAAATATCCAAAATACATAGAAGATGCAATAACATGATCATCATCGCCCACATATCAACATATGTGTACTACCCGTGCTAAGCACCTACGCATAGATCAGGCTCTGATACCATTGTTGGGTCCGCAACATAGAAAACAAAAAATTTCCTACGGTGTGAACTACACGCCAAGATCTATCTACTAGGTACAAAGCAACGGGTGGACATACATCCAACGAGAACTTACCCTCGTAGACAACGAGCTTTGTTAACGAGTAGGAACTCGTGGTTGATGTAGTCGTACACTTGCCGATCTCAAGATCCTGAGGAAGTCCGAGCGCCGCAACTTAGCAGCGCATCCGCACTCGCACACACGTTCAAGCCACCAGACAACCTCCACCTCCTCGCTCCAGCGATCTAGCGGAAGCAGCAACTCCTTCCAGATGAAATGCCACCGGGAACATGTATCTCGCTAATCCGAGACCATGGGGGAATAATTCTAGAGGGGAGAGAGATCCTTCACAAGGAGGTGTGAGGATGAAGGAGGGAATGGGTGGCGTTTTATAGGAGGATGGGGGGGGTGCCCCCTCTCTCCATGGCCGGTGCATGGGGGGGGGGGTGACCCCTCACCTCCCCCATTCATGTGGTGGTAACCCCTCCACATTAAAATGCCTCTTCACATTCCCTTTTAAAGTCTCCACTTTAAATGCATTAAATTTCTCCAAATTTAATGCTCTCTCATTTAATAAAACTCTTTTTATTAAATTTATTCAGAATTTTGTTAATTATTTTAATTAACAAACATTCACATATAGCCCCTTGCAATATTTGAATATCACATGCAGAACCACCTTCTGCAATTTCACGCGAAACAATTTCCAGTTTCTATTGAAACAATTCCCGCGCTTTGCAAATCTTTCATCTAAAACATATGTGCTCCAAAATGGTGTCCGGTAACTCTTAAGTGTGCCACCCTACGGTTTGCGATTAATGCAGACATGATCGAGACCCTTCTCCGATCAATAATCAGCAGTGGGACCTGGAGATCCGTACTGACTCCTACACATTCAACGATGACTTCTGTGATCGTGAGAACCTTTAACGCTTGTAACTAAATCCCTTTGTCTCTCGATATATTACATGTCCGAGATTCGATCATCGGTATCTCCATACCTAGTTTGATCTCGTTACCGACATGCACTCTTTTCTCGTTCCCGTGATATAACATTCTAGTGATCATATCACTTGCTTGCAAGCTATCTCAATGTGATATCACCGAGAGGGCCCAAAGTATCTATCCGTCATCTGGATTGAAAAATTCTACTCTTGATCCATGAGCCTCAACATAACACCTTCGTAGTACTGAACCCATCTTTATAGTCACCCTGTTATGGTGTGACGTTTGATGTTATCAAGATACTCTTCCGGTGTTAGCAATTAACATGATCTCATGGTCTAAGGATAAAGATTACTTCGTATGATGTTATAGCAATATAAACATAATGACTTGATCATAATGCTATACTTTGGATGAATGTTCATCACATCATTCCACCAATGGTGTGACCTTGTTATTAACAACATCCAATGTCCATGATCAGGAAACCTTGATCATCTTGTTAATCAACAAGCTAGTCTATAAGAGAGGCATAACTAGGAACCCTTTTTGTTTATTAAACACACATGTATTGATGTTTCCGATCAATACAATTCTAGCATGTAAATTAAACATCTATCATATATAAGGAATATATAATAACAACTTTATTATTGCCTCTCAGGGCATATTTCCTTCAGTTGGGCCTCCAAGTGCAGAGGTTTGTAGAACAGCAGCAAGTTTTCCCTTAAGTGGATCACCCAAGGTTTATCGAACACAGGGAGGAAGTGGTAAAAGGTATCCCCTCTCAAGCAATCCTGCAATCAAGATACAAGAAGTCTCTTGTGTCCCCAACACACCCAATACACTTGTCAGGTGTATAGGTGCACTAGTTCGGCGAAGAGATAGTGAAATACAAGTGGTATAGATAATTATAAGTATTAACGGTGCCAGAAAATAGCTTGATGGTGTGGAAATGACTAAAGTAAAACTGAAATAAAGATGGAAGCAAGCAAACATGTAACGGATCTAGTTGCAAACGGTGTTTCAATGCTTAGAAACAAGGCCTAGGGATCATACTTTCACTAGTGAACACTCTCATATAAATATCTTCTCTTAATAATACTACTCTTAACTACTCTCCGATTGGACACCCTAATCCATGGTAGGGCTATAATAGCACACCTCAAAGTAAGCCTTTCCCATCTAGATAACCCCACACTGTCACCTTGAGCACTAGATGGTTCCAACAAACACCACAATTTCATAAAGACATCCAACTCCAAATATAACTCATAACAAGTATTTGTAATCTCTAGCCTAAGTGCCACCATGGTGTGCACGCTGTCACTTTCACACACATGGGGAGAGCAGAGATCTATTAAAGCACTTGATTAGCAAGGTAGATCTACTTGATTACAAATCTCATGATCACAATATGATCACGCATAAAGAGATGAACATATAGCTACCGGTAGAACCGTCAGCCTCGAGAGAGAACTACTCCCTCCTCATCATGGGAATCATCAACGATGATGGAGATGGTGGTGGAGATCGATGGAGATGGCTCCGGGGGCACTTCCCCGTCCCAACAGGGTGCCGGAACATAGACTTTCTATCCCCCGAATCTCCCCTTCGGTGGCTAGCCAAGGGGCCCACACCACCTGGTGGCGCGGCCAGGGCTAGCCCGCGCCACCACATGGTGTGGCCACCCTGTGGCCCCTCTTCGTCTCGTCTTTTGGCTCCGTGAGTCTTCCTGTAAAATATCGACTTAGGCTTTTGTCTGGTCCAATTCTGAGAATATTCATTTTCTGACTTTTCGGGGACCAAAAACAAAAGAAAATAGGCAACTGGCACTGTGACATCTTGTTAGTAGGTTAGTCCAAGAAAGTGTATAAAAATACTCCAAAGTGTGGACAAAACATAAGAAAGTAGATATAAACCAAGCATGGAACATCAAAAATTATAGATACGTTTGCAACGTATCAGGAAGCTATTCTCTTTATCACTTAAGGGCAAAGCAAGGGAGTGGTATGAGCTCCTAGATGATCCTCATCATTTGGAGTGGAAGGAACTTGAATCTCTCTTTTACTCTAAATTTTATCCTCCTCATGAAATACATGAAGATAGGAATTATATTTATAATTTTCATCCTCATGATGGAGAAAGTATTGCCCAAGCATGGGGGAGATTGAAGTCACTAATGCTCAAATGTCCCATTCATGAACTCCCCATGAATATTGTTATTAATAATTTTTATGCAAGGCTTTCAGGACATTTCAAGGACTACTTAGATACTTGTTTAGAAGGATCCTTCACAAGTAAGGATGTCAAAGCTAAGTGGGATCTTCTTGAAACAATTCAAAGAAATAGTGAAGATTGGGATAATGACAAAGGTAAAGAACCAGGTATAAACTATGAGTATGATTGCATTAAGTCTTTCGCTGAAACTGCTGATTTTCAAGAGCTTAGTGCTAAATATGGTCTTGATCCTCAAATTCTTGTTGATTGTTGTAGAGCCTTTGCTTCTCATATTAATGCTCCTAAATGGGACATGTATCATGAGCCTTTTAGAGACACTTGGATGGAAAATAAAATCGTTATTAATGATAGCAATAAACATGCTCAAACCTCTGAAAGTACTACTTCTTATAAGCATGTTAATTTTTGTGGAATACATAGATCTTGTGAGAATAATCAAATTGAAGAAGAATATTGTGTCACCCACAGGAATGAAAAAACTAGAAAGTGGTATAAGGCTCTAAATGATCTTGGTAAAAAAGTTTGTGCCCTCTATCCTTTTATTTGTGAACTTTGGTTTGAAGTGGGTCATTTCAATTTTCAATGGTCAGGCCATAATAATAGCCCTTCTAATCCAATGAGTACTACAATTTTTTATTGTGATGACATGATCACTCCTAATCAACATGATGAACTTACATTATTTTTGGGGTGTGAAGAATTATCAAGAAAAACTTCTTTGGTAGATATGAGTGCTTTTGATATGAACAGCGTCTTGCATGGTTGTCATCTTTATTGTGTTGATAATTGCCACACAAATACTTACATACAAAATATTATGAAATATGAGATTTTACCAAAATATGACAGGACTAATATGTGTTTTGATCTTATTAATGAAAAGAAGGAATCCTCCAAAGTTTCTTCTATTGTCTCTAACAATAAACCAGGGTATATGGAGAAGCTTCCTTTCAAGCCTCTCCATCCTAAAGAGAAGAAGATAAAGAAGAAAATGAGGAGTAAAAGGAGGGAGGAAACGGTATTTTCCCCTAAGCATATTGCTCCTATTATAGTTTTTGATGAGTCTGAACTTGATGATGTTCCTATGCCTGTTACCTATAGTAGTGATCATGATTGGGAAAAACACACAAATTTTGATATTGAAATCTCTTCGGTACCAATTCTAAAAATGATGATGTTAATAATTGCTGCATTATTAGTACTATCCATGTTCCTTCTAATGATGATATGTTTAAAAATGAACACACTTTGGAAGATAACTATTCTATTGCTTATGATGATACTATACCTCCAATATATGATGATTGCAATGATGAATATGATATTTTCAGTACACCTACTTTTGAGGAGAAAATTAATTATGATTACAATATGCCTCCTATATTTGATGATTATGGTGATGAGAATAATAATGATAGCTATTTTGTTGAATTTGCTCCCACTATAATTAATAAGAATGACTATGTTTATGTGGGGAGTATTAATTCTTTTATGCATATGGCTCATGATAAGAATGTTTTATGTGATAGTTATATTGTTAATTTTATTCATGATGCTACTGAAAGTTATTATGAAAGAGGAAACATGATTTTATGTATCTCAACAATATTAAGTTTCCCCTCTTTATGTTGAAAATTTTGAAGTTGCACTTGTTTTGCTTTCCTATGCTTGTTGCTTTGTGCTTTCATGACTTGTTTCTTTACAAGATTATTTTTCATAGGAAGTGGGTTAGACTTAAATGTGCTTTGAATTTGCTTCTTGATGCTCTCTTTTACTTCAATTCATATTTCTTATGTGAGCATGTTCTCAAACTATCATGCATAACTTAAAGGCGTTAAAGAAAAGTACTTCCTGTGAGATAACCCAATAGTTTTCTTGAGTCTTGGAAGTTATTACTTCTGTAATAACCTCTCCTTATCTTTTTTTGTTTGATTTTTGTGCCAAGAATAACCTCTAATGAGAGGGAAGTAAGATTTGGGGAAGTGCTGTCCCGAAACAGATTTTTGTGCTTCACTGTAAAAAATAGTGAAAAATCTCTGTATGTCGGATTGAGCTGTAATTTTATGAATAAATCCCCCAGGTTGTGAGATAACTTTCGTTAGTTCAACACTTTTTGATTTGAGCAACATAAGATCTTCAAAAAAAATCGGGTTTCACCTGCTGGTCTGTTTTGACAGATTTCTGCCATTATTTGCATTTGCCTCTTTATCAATTTCTTTTTGGGTTCTTTTTGGTGAATTGAGCTTTTTGAGGGAATTGTACAGTAGATTGTGTTTTTAGTGAAAATTTGCTGTTTTAAAACTAAAACCCAAAGGTTTATTATCTTTTGAATGCACTAATGTTGCTAATGAAGATTGTGTGAAGTTTTGTATGAAGGAAATTTTCAGGTGTTGGGAAAGAATGATGTAATGAGATGAAGAATGGACAAAAGCTCAAGCTTGGGGATGCCAACCCTTGTCACCCCAAGAAATATTGAAGAGGTACAAGCATCAAAGCTTGGGGATGCCCAAGGCATCCCCTTCTTCATCAATAAAAATCTCAGGTTTCTTCCAAACACTTCATTTTTATTGTTTCATGCACGGTTGTGTTGTTCTTGGAGCATCTTTGTTTTTGTTTTTGGTTTTTGTTTGCTTAGTTTGCTTGAATAAATAGGTTGTATCCCCTCATTCATACATTAGTTTTCAAATAAGATTGGTTTGGATTGGAAAAGAGTAGGAAAAGTTGATGCTTAAGTGGTAAAAAGGAGCTTGTTTTTGATTGTTGCCTATGCTTTGTCATGTAATGCTTGATATTGTTTTGGCTTTATTATTAGTTATTTTTTATGTAGCATGACATCTTACAAATACTTGAGATTGCTTAATGTGCCTTCAAAGAATCATGTGTTGTTTTAGCATATTAAAGCATAGTATTGTGGTATTCTCCTTTGATGCTTTACTTGGGTTGACTTAGCGCATGCTCACACCATGTTAAGACTATACCAAGACACCATAGCCTCTATGATCCTTTAGTTTTTGACTTGTAATATCACTTTATGCTTTAATTAATGATGTTTTGTCACTCTGCATGATTATAGCCATTATTGCTCTCTTAGTTGGTCGCTCCCTGTCTTTTGCTAGCCTCCATAACCAAGTATGAGTTCCACTCATGCATCCAACTATAAATAAAACCAAGTTATTCTAAAGAGTCCACCATACCTACCTATTAGCATTTGCTATTCCAAGTATATTCATGATTTTATCTACCTTCCGAATTAAACTTGTTATGTGAAAATTAGTGATTAAAGCTCTCACGAACTTGATGGCACACTTTACTTTCTTGCACTTAATAATCTTGAACCATTGTGTCCATCTTTGTTGCGTATATGCTTGCTCTTTATAAGTTGAAGTTAGCAGAACCATGTATCATGGGGAACGCTTTCAACGCTGCACTTATTATTCCGTTGATATCATGATTCTTTTGCTTATGGATCCCGACGGTGTGAAATAAAAGGGGAACTTGTAAGATCATGGAGTTTGTATGTGTGTTAGAGAAACGCCTGGGCCGGTAGCTTAAGCCATGCCTAATCATGGTGGAAACTTGCAGCATAACCATAATGAGCACTCTATGAAGCACCCTCAAGAAAAACCTATGCAAATAGCAAATAAAAAGATCGCTAATATACTAATTTTTTGTTGCCTTGTCATTTTGATATGGGATAACTCCTGTGTCATGGGGCAAGGGGTACCCCGTTGGCAGTTCTCTATGATACATATGTACTTACAATGACAAGAGCTTATTTGTGACTAAAGTTGAGTAGCATGAGGTTCGGTACTTGATGACCCACAAGTATAGGGGGTGTATCGCAGTATTTTCGATAAGTAAGAGTGTCTAACCCAATGAGGAGCAGAAGGTGCTGGCTAGTGGTATGGATCAGGAATTCTCTGCAAATACTTAGCAAACGGATTTTAGGGGTTTCTGATAAAGCAAGTAAATAAAGTACGAGTAAATAAAAGACAGTAGGAATAAATGCAGCAAGCGTCCCAATCCTTTATGTAGCAAAGGACAAGCCGGTTGTATTTCTTAAGATGACCAAACGTTCTCGAGGACACATGGGAAGACTGTCAAGTGCTTTCGCTTCATATAGTTGATTAATCTTCTTTAGCTTGCTAAGTGTTGTGTGGGTGAACCTGTGCTAATGTACCGACCTTCCTAGGACTAATACATACTTGTGATTATACCCCTTGCAAACATTCGTAAGTACAATAAAGTAATTAAGGTAGAAACCTAACCACAGCTTTAAACTCTAAGACCCTGACGTCCCTTGTGCAATGGTTTCCTAACGGGGGTTC
Organism: Avena eriantha; assembly: GCA_910589775.1. Lineage (NCBI taxonomy): Eukaryota > Viridiplantae > Streptophyta > Magnoliopsida > Poales > Poaceae > Avena > Avena eriantha. The sequence continues at coordinate 132,501,920 of OU342744.1, read as the reverse complement.
AAGTTTCTGTCACTCTGGAAACCCTGCGATTAGTAGCCAAATACACAATGCATTCCCCTAGGCCCATATAGGTGAAGTGTAATGTAGTCGACGTTCACATGACACCACTAGAAGAAGTACACCACAACTTAAATATCAAACTATTGAATCTTTCTCAACACAACTCCACTACTAACAACGTGACTTCTCCCATGTCCTTAAGAACAAAACGAACTACTCACAAGACATCATACGGATCATGATCAGAGATGAAATAATGATGTATAACAATCTGAACATAAACAATAATTCAATGGTTCACTCAATAGCATCAACTACAAAGAGTAATCAACACTGGGAAAGTTTCCCCTATGAACTATGCAAGATTCAACCCATTTGTTACAGCAATATAGAGATGGTGATGAGGGTGCTGATGGTGATGATGGTGGTGGTGGTGATGATGATGATCCCGATGAAGTCCAGCTTGATGGTGGTTTTGATGGCGACGATCTCCCCTCTTCGGGAAGGAATTCCCCTGGCAGAATTCTGTCTGCCGGAGAGATCTTTCTCTCTCGGTGTTTTCCACCCCGCAGAGGCGGAGAAATCTTTCTGTGGTCGCTCCCTGAGTCTTAGGGTTTCGAGAGGGATATATACACTAGAGAGGAGAGCCAGAGGTGGGCTAGGGCGATCACACCACCTAGTGGCGCAGCCTAGGGTGGCCCGCACCAGGGGGTGGTGTGGGCCCCCTGTGGCCTATCTCCACTCCTCCTTCTGGCTTCCTTCGTCTTTGGGAAAAATAGGACTTTCCGTATATTTTCCCAGATTTTCGGATCTTCACGAATTTTGCCTCCAAACAACACCTTTTCCATCAGAATCCCGACTGATGTGGTCCATGCTCCAAAAGTCATCAACCATGCAAAAACAGATGAAATAACATAAGTATCATCTCTTAATATGAAATATATCAATTAATAATAGTGAATTATGATATAGAATAGTGATGCAAATGGACGTATCAACTCCCCCCAAGCTTAGACTTCGCTTGTCCCCAAGCGAAACCGAACTCAATAAACATGGCCTGAAGTTTATGGAGTGAAGAGTCGATAAAAGAATACAGACAAGAAGCATCACATTCATCAATACATAGATCATAGTAGAAGACAACTCACTATTATATAACTTAACTTGCAATAAGTAAAGGAAACAAAATAAAGATACATAATGTGAATCATAATTGGTAATGGAAAACTTAGCTCTTGGTCGAAGAATAGTTAATAATTTGCTGGAGTTCACAAATAACTGATTTTCAATGAAAGCTTTAAAATTAGTAATCACCAAGATAAGAGCAATGTGCAAAACAAGGAACATAAGAAACATGATTGAATAAATCATCATATGAATGAAACACAACAACTCAAAATACTTGCTGAGAAAGAAGGGAATAAGTTTACTGACTCAACTAAAAAGTAAAAGAAAGGCCCTTCGTAGAGGGAAGTAGGGATTTCAAGTTTCATAAAGAGCTCCCAAAAATTATGGTACTTATTAGCTTTCAGCTCTCATTGCTCCTATCATAGGCATCTTTTGGTGATTAAGGTTAAAGTGACACAACTAAGAGGATATGCTTGACAAGTTATAAATTAAAGTCTCATGCCCCTTACTTACGAAGACCGAACCTCATGCTACTCAACTTCAGTCACGAGTAAGCTCTTGTCATTGTAAATAGATATGTATCATAGAGAACCGCCAACGGGGTACCTCTTGCACATGCCACAGGAGCTATCCCATAGTCAAATGACAAGGCAAGCAGACAATGAGCATCTCAGCGATCCTTTGCAGATGCTTCATAGAATGCTCACTATAGTTTGCTGCAAGTTTCCACCATGATTAGGCATGGCTTAGGCTAGCGGCCCAGGCATTTCTCTAACACACATACAAACTCCATGATTTCACAAGTTCCCCTTTTATTTCACACCGCCGGTATCCGTAGGCAAAAGAATCATGATATCAACTAGGTACAAAGTACAAATGCAGTGTTGAACGCGTTCCCCATGATACATGGTTCTACTAACTTCAACTCATAAAGCGCAAGTATATACGCAACAAAGAAGGACCCAATGGTTCAAGTTTATTAAATGCAAGAAAGGTAAAGTGTGCCATCAAGTTTGTGAGAGCTTTAATCACTAATTTTCACATAACAAATTTAATTTGGAAGGTAGATAAAAACATGAATTTACTTGGAATAGCAATAATGCTAATAGGTAGGTATGGTGGACACAAATGGCATGGGTTTGGTTTAAAGGAGGTGGATGCACAAGAAGAATTCCTCTCAGTACAGGTTTTTGGCTAGCAAGGCTGGGTAGCAAGTATAAGAGTTGAAGGAAACAAACAAACACACAAATGATAAAAAATCAAACATGCAATCTTCCTTGGAAGCACAAAAGATCTTAACTAGAGAATACTAAACTCATGAGCAAATCAAGAAAGAAAGATGATGAAATTATATTTCTTTAGAGTACTTTTATCTTTTTCAATCAACTCTCAAAAATAGTGTTGCTACTAATCGAGCCAGGTTTGCCAAAACCAACTAAATTAACTCAATGATCCCAATGTGATACCAATACTAACAACAAGATCAATCATATAACCACGAATTGAAAATTAGTATAAAATATGCAAAAGAGTAAATGATATAATTCTCATTAATATTCCATAACGACAACTCACACCAAGGGATACATATCTAACGAGAGAGGGGACATTTCCATAATGCAAACCATCCTACATGATAACTTCTCTATTCATGATATGACTCTACTAAAAAGGTAAAAAGATAGAAGATAGTGATGTGATACCGTGGCACTCCCCCAAGCTTGGAACAAACCAAGGGGATGCCAAACCTGATGACAAATTACTCCTTTGGTGGTGGTGGTATCCTCTTGATGAGCTCTTTGATCAGTTTCCCCAAATCCTTGATCTCAAAGGTGATATTGCAAATAAGCTGCGAGTTTTGCACAATGCGGCTCATGATCATGTCGGGTTGCGAATTCCAGCTCTTGTGATTCTTTCCCCACTCTTCCTCCTTGAAGTCTTCTTTTCCTGCATGGCTAGAACGAGGCAAATCCGAGGGTAATTTCTCCTTGGGCATATTCTGGTATTGATGCTCGTGGATAAGGGTATGGAAAGGATTCTTGGCGAGTGGGGGAAGTGACCAGGGATCTGAACGGTGATGAGAAGGCTTCCCTCCAATTGACATAGTCCTGGCAGGGTTTGCCACCACTCCAATGCTTGCAACGGTTGTGCCGGTGTGCTTTGCCTCCTTTTCATCTTCACTCTTGATCTCCCTCTCCTGTCCGGGGTCTTGGAGATCTGCCTCCATAGGCTCCTTTCCTTTATCCTTGGCGGACACCATTGTGCTTCTAAGCTTTCAAAAATAGTTCCAGGCAGAAACAGATCGAAACAAAAACACGACGAAAACACGATACACGAACCTTGGGAGATCCGGGGGATTATATATTACGAAGTTTCACATGAAAAGGAAGGTACTAGGAGAAAACGAGTCAGAGGCGGAGTCCGGAGTGGACACACCACCTGGTGGCGCGGCCAGGGGTGGGCCCGCGCCATAGGGTGGTGTGAGCCACCCTGGCTCCATTTTCGTTCCTCTTTTGCTTCATAACTTTCCTTATTGACTAAAAACTGCAAAAAATATAGTTGGATAGTATTTTCGTGGATCTTTTCTTACTAGAACTGTTACCTATTTGAAAACGGACTCTATAGGTATCTGAATTTGGTATTTAGTGGGTTCTTCCGGAGTCACTACTTGAATAACATCAATATCTTCATCTTCATAAACTTATTACTCGAGTCAAGAAACCCTTCACTTCCTTATTACACCATTATCTCCACTACCTAGAAGTTTCTTTCGCACAAAACTTCACACAATTCTCATTAGCAACATTAGTATAAGTGAAGTGATAAAACCTTTTGAGTTCAACTTCATCTGAAAGCCATCAAAACATGAGCTACTGTAGCAACTCCTTCCGAAAACCCAAAATGAATTCAAAAGGAAATCAAATAAAGAAGCAAATGCAAGAATGGCAAAAATCTGTCAAAACAGACCAGCAGGTAAAGATCAATTTTTTTGAAAATCTTCTGTTGCTCAAATCAAAAAGTGCAAAACTAACGAAAGTTAAATAACATCCTGGGGAAAAATCACAAAACATTACAGCTCAATACTACATACAAAGATCTCTTACGAATTTTTACGGTGAAGCAGAAAAATCTATTTCAGGACAACAACTTCCCCAAATCTTACTTCTCTCTTATTAGAGGTTGATCTTGACACAAAAACCAAACAAAAAGGATAAGGAGAGGTTATTACCGAAGTAATAACTTCCAAGACTCAAAGAAAAAAAAACAAACTAAAAGCCAAAAATAAATTGGGTTGTCTCCCAAAAAGCTCTTTCTTTATAGCCATTAAGATGGGCATGATAATTTTGAACATGCTCACATAGGAATATAAATTGAAGTGAAAGGGAGCATTAAGAAGCGAAAATACACACATTTAAGTCTAACCCACTTCCTATGCAAAGGAATTTTGTAAACAAACAAGTTGTTGAAACCAGAGGCTACTAGCATAGGAAGGTAAAAGAAGTGCAACATAAAAACTTTCAGCATAAAACGAGGAAACTTGATATTATTGAGATGCATAAGAGCACTTTTCTCTCACTCATACTAACTTTCAGTATCATGCATAAATTTAATGATATAGCTATCACAAGGGCCATCGTAACAATGATCACTTATCCTAACAGAAAACACAGGAATACTAGCTCCAATAACACTACTCTGTGAAACAATATTAGAGGTATCCTTACAAAGGATAGTGTGTCCCTCTTGTACATATTTAGTGACAAAGTCTTTCACATTTGCTATTATAGGTTCATCATCCATTTCTTTATCAGGTTCAACAGTTTTATTTGTACTTTCATTAACCATAGTAGCTATCATAGAATGTTTCTTTATCTTAAATGGGAAAGGGATTTTCTCAATGTAAGGTTTAGGTAAGACATGATTAGTAGTATAAACTTCAGTATTTCTTGCAGGAACACTCTTAGCAATATCTTTATAAGGTTCATGATACTTATTCCACTTCTTTTTAGGCACTTCAATGTAGGAAGAAAAAGCCTTAAAATAAGAAGCAATAGCTTGAGAGTCTAGACCATAAGCATTTTTAATATTTTGAAAGTCATCAGTTCCCATAAAAGATTCAATGCATTCATAATCATAATTTATACCTAACTTTCTATCATTGCCATTCTCCCAAGCTTCAGCATTATCTTGAATATGGTCCAAAAGATCCCATTTAGCTTCTTCTTCCATGCGGATGAATGATCCAGCACAAGAAGCATCCAATAAATCCTTATCATGTAGAGGGAGCCTTGCATAAAAGTTATTGATAATAATATTGTTGGGGAGCTCATGAATGGGAATTTGAGCATTAGTAACTTCAATCTCCCCCAAGCTTGAGCTGTACTCTCTCCATCAAGAGGCCAAAAGTTGTATATTTGATTTCGATATTTATGAATCTCACTAGGAGGATAAAACTTTGAATAAAAGAGAGGCACTATTTCCTCCCACTCAAGAGCTTGACCATTCTTCAGCAGCTTATACCATTCCTCAGCTCTTCCTTTCAGTGACAATGAGAATAACTTCTTCTTGACTTGATCTGTAGTAATACCTGCACACTTGAACAACCCGCATATTCGTGTATAAAGAGTAAATGATCATTGGGATGGACAGTTCCATCCCCAACATAGTAGTTATCCATAACACGATCAATAATTCTTGTAGGTATTTTAAAAGCATCATTCTCAGCAGGTGGTGGTTGATCTACTACCTTAGCAGTGGTAGTAGCATTACCAAATAAGAAACTCAGTGAATTATCCATATTGAAAATAAAGTAACCAACAGAAATAAACAATACTCACAGTAGAAGTTTCCTTTACCAGTTCCACTCTCCAATAGCGCTTCACTCCCCGGCAATGGCGCCAAAAAATAGTCTTGATGACCCACGAGTATAGGGGGTGTATCGCAGTATTTTCGATAAGTAAGAGTGTGGAACCCAACGAGGAGGAGAAGGTGCTGGCTAGTGGTATGGATCAGGAATTCTCTGCAAATACTTAGCAAATGGATTTTTAGGGTTTTTTGATAAAGCAAGTAAATAAAGTACGAGTAAATGAAAGACAGTAGGAATAAATGCAGCAAGCGGCCCAATCCTTTATGTAGCAAAGGACAAGCCGGTTGTATTTCTTAAGATGACCAAACGTTCTCGAGGACACATGGGAAGACTGTCAAGTGCTTTCGCTTCATATAGTTGATTAATCTTCTTTAGCTTGCTAAGTGTTGTGTGGGTGAACCTGTGCTAATGTACCGACCTTCCTAGGACTAATACATACTTGTGATTATACCCCTTGCAAACATCCGTTAGTACAAGAAAGTAATTAAGGTAGAAACCTAACCACAGCTTTAAACTCTAAGACCCTGACGTCCCTTGTGCAATGGTTTCCTAACGGGGGTTTAGGTTTCTATCACTCCAGAAACCCCTGCGATTAGTAGCCAAATACATAATGCATTCCCCTAGGCCCATATAGGTGAAGTGTCATGTAGTCGACGTTCACATGACACCACTAGCAGAAGTACACCACAACTTAAATATCAAACTATTGAATCTCTCTCAACACAACTCCACTACTAACAACATGACTTCTCCCATGTCCTTAAGAACAAAACGAACTACTCACAAGACATCATACGGATCATGATCAGAGATGAAATAATGATGTATAACAATCTGAACATAAACAATAATTCAATGGTTCACTCAATAGCATCAACTACAAAGAGTAATCAACACTGGGAAAGTTTCCCCTATGAACTATGCAAGATTCAACCCAATTGTTACAGCAATATGGAGATGGTGATGAGGGTGCTGATGGTGATGATGGTGGTGGTGATGATGATGATGATCCCGATGAAGTCCATCTTGATGGTGGTGTTGATGGCGACGATCTCCCCTCTTCGGGAAGGAATTCCCCAGGCAGAATTCTGTCTGCCGGAGAGATCTTTCTCTCTCGGTGTTTTCCGCCCCGCAGAGGCGGCGGAATCTTTCTATGGTCGCTCCCCGAGTCTTAGGGTTTCCAGAGGAATATATACACTAGAGGGGAGAGCCAGAGGTGGTCCAGGGCGGCCACACCACCTGGTGGCGCAGCCTAGGGTGGCCCGCACCAGGAGGTGGTGTGGGCCCCTTGTGGCCTATCTCCACTCCTCCTTCTAGCTTCCTTCGTCTTCGGGAAAAATAGGACTTTCCGTATATTTTCCCAGATTTTCGGATCTTCACGAATTTTGCCTCCAAACAACACCTTTTCCATCAGAATCCCGACTGCTGTGGTCCATGCTCCAAAAGTCATCAACCATGCAAAAACAGATGAAATAACATAAGTATCATCTCTTAATATGAAATATATCAATTAATAATAGTGAATTATGATATAGAATAGTGATGCAAAATGGACGTATCAACTCCCCCCAAGCTTAGCCTTCGCTTGTCCCCAAGCGAAACTGAACTCAATAAACATGGCGTCAAGTTTATGGAGTGAAGAGTCGATAAAAGAATACGGACAAGAAGCATCACATTAATCAATACATAGATCATAGTAGAAGACAACTCACTATTATATAACTTAACTTGTAATAAGTAAAGGAAACACAATAAAGATACATAAAGTGAACCATAATTGGTAATGGCAAACTTAGCTCATGGTCAAAGAATAGTTGATAATTTGCTCGAGTTCACAAATAACTGATTTTCAATGAAAGCTTTCAAAGTAGTAATCACCAAGATAAGAGCAATGTGCAAAACAAGGAAAATAAGAAACATGATTGAATAAATCATCATATGAATGAATTAAACACAACAACTCAAAATACTTACTGAGAAAGAAGGGAATAGGTTTACTGAATCAACTAAAAAGTAAAAGAAAGGCCCTTCGCAGAGGGAAGCAGGGATTTCAAGTTTCATAAAGAGCTCCCAAAAATAATGATACTTATTAGCTTTCAGCTCTCATTGCCCCTATCATAGGCATATTTTGGTGATTAAGGTTAAAGTGACACAACTAAGAGGATATGCTTGACAAGTTATAAATTAAAGTCTCATGCCCCTTACTTACGAAGATCAAACCTCATGCTACTCAACTTCAGTCACGAGTGATGGCTCGGTGTTGATGTAGAGCTCGTTGGGAACCCCAAGAGGAAGGTATGATGAGCACAGCAGCAAGTTTCCCTCAGTTATGAAACCAAGGTTTAATCGAACCAGTAGGAGCAAGGAAACACCCCAAAGGTGTTACTAGCTGAGCTTTGGCAGGGCGCACTACCAGTGCTAGTAGCAACGTGGAGACCTGCACCACACAACCATAGAACTTTGTCCCCAACTTGCGATGAGGTTATCAATCTCACCGTGTTTTGCGGAAAACAAAGGATTAAACGTATCGAATGGAAAGAAGTAAAAGTTTGCAGACAGTAAACACAAAGCAGTAAAAGATTGTAGATTGTATGTAAAAGACAAGGACCGGGATCCATAGTTCACTAGAGGTGGCTCTCCTTAAGATAGATAACATGCTGGGTGAACAAATTACAACGGGGAAATTGACAAACACCGAGAAAGCAATACATGCATATACTAATCATCTTGACTCCTTTGAGACTTGATTGGGCATTACAACATAATACATAGACCGCCATCCAACTGCATCTATGACTAATAATCCACCTTCAGGTTATCATGCGAACCCCCTCTAGTACTAAGTTGCAAGCAACAAATTATTGCTTTACGAACTGCGTGTAAAGGAAACAATACAATTGTTCTATGAACAAAGGATTGTTGTTTTCTCCCTAGTAGCAACATCACATCTAGTACCTTAGAGATTTCTGTCACTTCCCCAGATTACCAGAGGCATGAACCCACTATCGAGGATAAATACTAACTCTTGGAGTTGCTAGCATCTACTTGGCCAAGATAGCTACTAACAACGGAAAGCATGCAAGATCTGAAATAACAAAGACATGATAGAATCAATAATCAATCTGAAATAGCATCTCAATATCCATCGGATCCCCACAAACACAACATGTATGAATTACAAATAGATGATCTTGATCATGAACGGAGCTCACAAGACTAAACATGAAAGCACAAAGGAGGAGAACCAGCCATCTAGCTACTACATGGATCCATATTCCAAGGATGAACTACTCACGCATCACACTGGAGGCTTGCATGGTGATGAAGAAGGCCTCCAGGGTGAATTCCCCTCTCCGGCAGGGTGCCGGGAAGAGCTTCAGATCCCTCCCGATCTAGGGATGGAGATGACGGTGGCTACAGACTCTTTCGTGGATTTTTGATCGGGTCCTTAGGGTTTTCGTCCTGAGGGAAATATATAGGCGGAAGGAGAGGCCGAGGGGGTGCCGGGAGCCACCACACCACCCCCTGGCACGGGCCCAACCTGGCCGCGCGGCCAGGTGGTGTGGCCGGCCCCTGGCCCTTCTCCTTCTCGTACTCTGGCATCTGATGACTTCCGGAAAAATAGGCACTTTGGCTTTTGTCCCGTCCAATTTCGAGAATATTCATTTTGTGACTTTCCTAGAACCAAAAACAGCAGGAAACAGGCAGCTGGCACTGTGGCTCTTGTTAATAGGTTAGTCCAAGAAATCATATTGAAAGTACTCCAAAATTGGAACAAAACTCAAGAAAGTGGATAAAACCAAGCATGGAACATCAAAATTATAGATACATTTGCAATGTATCAACATCCCCAAGCTTAACTCCTGCTCGTCCTCGAGTAGGTAAGTGATAAAAAGAAAGAATAATTTTTGAGGTGACATGCACCATCAAAGACTTGACAAAGTATTTGCAAAACATTCAAAGCTAGGATCATAGTACTTCAATCATAACATGAAAGACAAAGTTATAGTAATAAGCAAAGAAACTATGATGCAACATGAAAAGGCACAAACAAAAGATTCATGAATAACAATGCTTTGCAAGACGTTTGTTTGTTTCACATAAAGAAAACATAGCATAATAGTATTCAGCTTGTCCCTCAATAGAGTAGCAAATATAAATGCATAGGACGCCTTCAAAGTTCATAAGAGTGACTAGATACAATAGTTTAAAACAAGCAATAACAAGTTATGCATCAATCAACTAGTCTTGGGACAATGCACATAGAACTAAGAATGGCCACTATGCTCTCAAAGTAGGTGCATAAAGATAGAAGGTGGAGACTCAATATAATGGTGGAAGAAAGGCCTTTTGTAAAATGAAGTAGGGATTGAAGTCTCATAAAGAGCTTCCAAAAATTATGATACTTATAGCTTTCAGCTCTCATTGCCCCTATCATAAGCATCTTGAAGTGATTAAGGTTAAAGTGAACAAACTATGGTGTACATGCTTGACGAAGTATAAGTCAGAAATCTCATGTCCCTTGTATACGAGGGCCGCTCCTCATGCTACTCAAGTTTAGTCACAGGTAAGTTCTTGTCATCGTAAGTACATATGTATCATTGAGAACCGCCAACGGGGTACCCCTTGCCCGATGATACGGAAGAATCCCCATATCAAAATGACAAGGCAAGCAGACAACGAGCATCTCAGCATTCTTCTTATTTACCATGGGAATATGGTGCTTTTTTCTCTCTTTCCTCATTTCATAGTATCTCTTTTTTTCTTTTTCTTTTCTCTTTTTTCTCAATATAGGACTCTTTTTTTATAAGAAGAATGCTTCATAGAAAGCTCTTTGTGGTTATGCTACAGGTTTCCACCATGTCAGCATGGATTAGACCAGCGGCCCAGGCGTTTCTCTAACACATATACATAACTTCATGGACTTACAAGCTCCCCTTTCATTTCACACCGACAACATCCATATACAAAAGAGCATGATATCAACTAGGTACAAGTACCAAGTGCAATGTTGAAAGCATTCCCCATGAAAGCATGGTTCTGCTAATTCCCAACAAATAAGTGCAAACATATACAACATAGAAGACACAATGGTTCAAGTTTATTAGAGGCAAAAAGTAATGTGTGCCATCAAGTTCGTGAGAGCTTTAATCACTAGTTTTCTCATAACAAGTGGAAGGTAAACAAAAGCATGAATGTACTTGGAATCACATAAGCTAGTAGGTAGGTATGGTGGACTGTTTGGAATAACTTGGTTTAGGGAGTTGGATGCATGAGTGGAACTCATACTTTGTTGTGGAGGCTAGCAAAAGACTGGGAGCGACAAACTAAGAGAGCAATAATGGCCATAATCATGCAGAGCGACAAAACATCATTGATCAAAGCATAAAGTGATACTACAAGTTGAAAACTAAAGGATCATAAAGGCTATGGTGACTTTGGATAGTCATAACATGGTGTGAGCATGTGCCAAGTCAACCCAAATAAAGCATCAAAGGAGAATACCACTATACTATGCTTTAATATGCTAAAACAACGCATGATTCATCCTGGTGACTTTGGATAGTCATAACATGGTGTGAGCATGCGCCAAGTCAACCCAAATAAAGCATCAAAGGAGAATACCACTATACTATGCTTTAATATGCTAAAACAACGCATGATTCATCCAAGGCACATTAAGCAATATCAATTGTTTAAAACAAGTCATGCTACAACAAAGAATACTAAGCATAAAGCTAAAACAATATCAAGCATGGCATGACAAAGCATAGATCACAGTCAAAAACGAGCTCTTTTTACCACATAAGTATGAACTTTCCTACTCTTTTCCAAACCAAACCAAACTATTTGCAAACCAAACTATGAAAGAGGGGGTCCAACCAATTTATTCAGCAAACTAAGCAACCCAAGCAAACTAAAAACCAAAACGAAAACGAAAAAGAAGACGCTCCAAGAAAAACACAACTGTGCATGAAACAATAAAAATGAAGCGTTTGGAAGAAACCTGGGATTGTTATTGATGAAGAAGGGGATGCCTTGGGCATCCCCAAGCTTTTATGCTTGTACTTCTTGGATATTTCTTGGGGTGACACGCATGGCATCCCCAAGCTTGAGCTTTAGTCCATCCTTCATCTCATTACTCATTCCTTTCATACACCTGAATTTTTTTCCTTCATACAAAACTTCACACAATCTCATTAGCAACATTAGTGCACTTAAGATAAATAAGTCTTAAGGTTCAGTTCTAACACCAAATAAACTTCCATTAGAACACTAGATACTGTAGCACTTCCCTCAAAAAGCTCAATTCCCCAAAAGAACTCAAAAAGGAACCCACAAGAAGCAAATGCAGAAAATGGCAGAAATCTGTCAAAACAGACCAGCAGGTAAAGACGAATTTTTTCGAAGATCTTCTGTTGCTCAAATCAAAACGTGTTGAGCTAACGAAAGTTATATAACAACCGGGGGCAGAAGAATAAAAAATTACAGCGCAATACGACATACAGAGCTCTCTCACGAACTTTTACGGTGAAGCACAAAAATCTGTTTCGGGACAGCAACTTTCCCAATCATTACTTCACTCTCATTAGAGGTTACTCTTGGCACAAAAAGCAAATAAAACGGATAAGAAGAGGTTATTACAGAGGTAATAACTTCCAAGACTCATCTAAAACTTTTGGGTTATCTCCCAATAAGTACTTTTCTTTAACACCTTTAAGTTAGGCATAAGAAGCAAAGAAAGAATCAAGTGTTCTCAAATGAAGAAGCATTAAAACCAACTTTCTTGCCCTTACCTCTCTTACTTTTATTCTTAACCTTGGGGAAATATGATTGTTTGGTGGAGAAGAAAGGTGCATGGTCCCCTTTCCCACATCTATTATTGCTCCAAGGAGTTCTAATAGGGACCTTCCAAGTGTAATTTGTCCTTTTCCTGCACATTCAATAACAAGATAATCAATAGAAATCGTTTTCCCAAGGAACTTTGTAACCACTCCTTCAGCTATTCCAAGGGGTAATATGGTAGTATTATTAGTAAGAGATATTTATTTTCCTTCTTCAATGAGCCCCCAAGTATTCAGAGATTTATAAATATGTTTGGGCATAAGGCAAAATTCAGACATGATATCACAGCGAGCTTGAAAAATTTAAGTGTTTATCTCAATCTTTACTGTAGGGACCACTTTGATGGTTCAAAGTTTATTGGAACATAATCGTGATGCTCCCTAAGCGTATTATAGCAACTTTCTAGTCTAGTAGTGCTAGCCTCAAGAGTGTCCAACCTAGCAAATATTCTAGCGAAAGAAGTATCAGTTTGGCTAGGCAAGTTGTAAGTGAGGATCAATTTCTTTATAGCATTAATAGCATCATCCTCATTACAATGGAGGAAATCTCCTCCCACAATAGCATCTAAAGCATATCTATAGAAAAGAGCAATACCAAGGTAAAAACTACTAAGGAACAAGCTTTGACTCATTTTAGGCTCAGTTTTTTCATGTAGATCGGAGATTCTAGACCAAGCTTCCTTAAAACTTTCCTCAATTCCTTGTTTAAAAGTGAAAATCATTTCCTCGGGTGACATAGTGATTGGAGCAAGGCTAGACATAGTGACAACTTAGGATAGTGACTAATTTTTTGTGTGTTTTTGAAAAAGGAAGCAAACTTGTAAAACTAATTTTTTGTGTTTTTGAGTTTTTGAAGAACAAAACAAGCAAACAAAGCAAAAATAAAACTAAGAAAAACAAAAACAACAAAGTAAAGAGATTGGTTATGAGGGACTCCCCTTGTGAAGATGTCCTTGACTTCCCGGCAACGGTGCCAGAAAAATGCTTGATGGCTTGGTGTTGATGTAGAGCTCGTTGGGAACCCCAAGAGGAAGGTATGATGAGCACAGCAGCAAGTTTCCCTCAGTTATGAAACCAAGGTTTAATCGAACCAGTAGGAGCAAGAAACACCCCAAAGGTGTTACTAGCTGAGCTTTGGCAGGGCGCACTACCGGTGCTAGTAGCAACGTGGAGACCTGCACCACACAAGCACAGAACTTTGTCCCCAACTTGCGATGAGGTTGTCAATCTCACCGTCTTTTGTGGAAAACAAAGGATTAAACATATCGAATGGAAAGAAGTAAAAGTTTGCAGAAAGTAAACACAAAGCAGTAAAAGATTGATTGTATGTAAAAGACAAGGACCGAGATCCATAGTTCACTAGAGGTGGCTCTTCTTAAGATAGATAACATGCTGGGTGAACAAATTACAGCGGGGCAATGGACAAACACCGAAAAAGCAATACATGCATATACTAATCATCTTGACTCCTTTGAGACTTGATTGGGCATTACAACATAATACATAGACCGCCATCCAACTGCATCTATGACTAATAATCCACCTTCAGGTTATCATCCGAACCCCCTCCAGTATTAAGTTGCAAGCAACAGATTATTACTTTACGAACTACGTGTAAAGTAAACAATACGATTGTTCTATGAACAAAGGATTGTTGTTTTCTCCCTAGTAGCAACAACACATCTAGTACCTTAGAGATTTCTGTCACTTCCCCAGATTACCAGAGGCATGAACCCACTATCGAGCATAAATACTAACTCTTGGAGTTGCTAGCATCTACTTGGCAAAGATAGCTACTAACAACGGAAAGCATGCAAGATCTCAAATAACAAAGACATGATAGAATCAATAATCAATCTGAAATAGCATCTCAATATCCATCGGATCCCCGCAAACACAACATGCATGAATTACAAATAGATGATCTTGATCATGAACGGAGCTCACAAGATCTAAACATGAAAGCACAAAGGAGGAGAACCAGCCATCTAGCTACTACATGGATCCGTAGTCCAAGGATGAAATACTCACGCATCACACTGGAGGCTTGCACGGTGATGAAGAAGGCCTCCAGGGTGAATTCCCCTCTCTGACAGGGTGCCAGGAAGAGCTTCAGATCCCTCCCGATCTAGGGATGGAGATGACGGTGGCTACAGATTCTTTCGTGGATTTTTGATCGGGTCCTTAGGGTTTTCGTCCCGAGGGCAATATATAGGCGGAAGGATAGGCCGAGGGGGTGCCGGGAGCCACCACACCACCCCCTGGTACGGGCGCAGCCTGGCCGCGCGGCCCAGTGGTGTGGCCGGCCCCTGGCCCTTCTCCGTCTCGTAATCTGGCACTTGATCCCTTCCGGAAAAATAGGCACTTTGGCTTTTCTCCCGTCCAATTCTGAGAATATTCATTTTCTTACTTTCCTGGAACCAAAAACAGCAGAAAATAGGCAGCTGGCACTATGGCTCTTGTTAATAGGTTAGTCCAAGAAATCATATGAAAAGTACTCCAAAGTTGGAACAAAACACAAGAAAGTGGATAAAACCAAGCATGGAACATCAAAAATTATAGATACATTTGCAACGTATCAACGAGTAAGCTCTTGTCATTGTAAATACATATGTATCATAGAGAACCGCCAACAGGGTACCCCTTGCACATGACACAGGAGCAATCCCATAATCAAAATGACAAGGCAAGCAGACAATGCGCATCTCAGCGATCCTTTTATTTGCTATTTGCATAGGTTTTTATTGAAGATGCTTCATAGAATGCTCACTATAGTTTGCTGCAAGTTTCCACCATGATTAGGCATGGCTTAGGCTAGCGGCCCAGGAGTTTCTCTAACACACATACAAACTCCATGATTTCACAAGTTCCCCTTTTATTTCACACCACCGGGATCCATAGGCAAAAGAATCATGATATCAACTAGGTACAAAGTACCAATGCAGTGTTGAAAGCGTTCCCCATGATACATGGTTCTACTAACTTCAACTCATAAAGTGCAAGCATATACGCAACAAAGAAGGGCCCAATGGTTCAAGTTTATTAAATGCAAGAAAGGTAAAGTGTGCTATCAAGTTTGTGAGAGCTATAATCACTAATTTTCACATAAGAAATTTAATTTGGAAGGTAGATAAAAACAGGAATTTACTTGGAATAGCAATAATGCTAATAGGTAGGTATGGTGGACACAAATGGCATGGGTTTGGTTTAAAGGAGGGGGTTGCACAAGAAGAATTCCTCTCAGTACAGGTTTTTGGCTAGCAAGGCTGGGTAGCAAGTATAAGAGTTGAAGGCAACAAACAAACACACAAATGATAAAAAATCAAACATGCAATCTTCCTTGGAAGCACAAAAGATCTTAACTAGAGAATACTAAACTCATGAGCAAATCAAGAAAGAAAGATGATGAAATTGTATTTCTTTAGAGTACTTTTATCTTTTTCAATCAACTCTCAAAAATAGTGTTGCTACTGACCGAGCCAGGTTTGCCGAAACCAACTAAATTAACTCAATGATCCCAAAGTGATACCAATACTAACACCACGATCAATCTGTTGGGTCCGTAGCATAGAAAACAAAAAATTTCCTACGATGAGAACTATACTCCAAGATCTATCTACTAGATACAGAGCAACCGGTGGACATACATCCACAGAGAACATACCCTCGAAGACAACGAGTTTTGTTAACGAGTAGGAACTCGTGGTTGATGTAGTCGTACGCTTGCCGATCTCAAGATCGTGTGGAAGTCCGAGCGCCGCAAATCAGCAGCGCATCCGTCCTCGCACACACGTTCAAGCCACTGGACAACCTCCGCCTCCTCGCTCCAGCGAATCAGCGGAAGCAGCAACTCCTTCCAGACGCAAGGCCACCGGGAACATGTATCTCGCGAATCCGAGACCATGGGGGAATATCTAGAGGGGGAGAGAGATCCTTCACGAGGAGGTGTGATTTGTGAGAGGGGAGAAGGGGGCTTTATATAGGAGGGAGGGAGACCCCTCCCCTCCCATAGCCGGCGCATGAGGGGGGGGGGACTCCTCCCCTCCTTCATTCATGTGGTGAACCTCCACTCACATAAACATGGCCTCCACCCAAAATCCCACTCACATGTATTTAATTTCCACCAAATTAAATGCAACTCTCAATTAATAAAACTCTTTTATTTATTTTATTCAGAATTTTGTTAATTACTTTAATTAAAAAACATTCACATAAAACCCCTTGCAACATTTCAATATCACATGCAGAACCACTTTCTGCAATTTCACCCGAAACAATTCCGGTTTCTATCGAAACAATTCCTATTTCTACCGAAACATTTCCTGCGCTTTGCAAACCTTTTGTCTGGAACATATGTGCTCCTAAATGGTGTCCGACAACCCTTAAGTGTGTCACCCTATGGTTCGCGAATAATGCAGACATGATTGAGACTCCTCTCAGATCAATAATCAGAAGCGGGACCTGGAGATCCATACTGACTCCTGCTTATTCAACGATGACTTCTGTGATCGTGAGAACCTTTAACGTCAGCAATTTAGTCCCTTTGTCTCATGATATAATACATGTCTGAGATTCGATCATCGGTATCCAAATACCTAGTTTGATCTCGTTACCGACATGCACTCTTTTCTCGTTCCCGTGATATAACATTCTAGTGATCACATCACTTGCTTGCAAGCTATCTTAATGTGATATCACCGAGAGGGCCTAGAGTATATCTATCCGTTATCGGGATTGACAAATTCCACTCTTGATCCATGAGCCTCAACATAACACCTTCATAGCACTGAACCCACCTCTATAGTCACCCTGTTACAGTGTGACGTTTGATGTTATCAAGATACTCTTCCGGTGTTAGCAATTAACATGATCTCATGGTCTAAGGACTAAGACTACTTTGTATGATGTTATAGCAATATAAACATAATGACTTGATCGTAATGCTATACTTCGGATGAATGTTCATCACATCATTTCACAAATGTTGTGACCTTGTTATTAACAACATCCAATGTCCATGATCAGGAAACCTTGATCATCTTGTTAATCAACAAGCTAGTTTATAAGAGAGGCATAACTAGGAACCCTTTTTGTTTATTAAACACACATGTATTGATGTTTCCTCTCAATACAATTATAGCATGCAAAATAAACATCTATCATATACAAGGAATATATAATAACAACTTTATTATTGCCTCTCAGGGCATATTTCCTTCAGTCTCCCACTTGCACTAGAGACAATAATATAGTTCACATAGTGATAAATCTAACACCCATGGAGTTCTGGTGTTGATCATGTTTTGCCCTAGGGAGTACTTTAGTCAACGGATCTGCTACATTCAGGTCCGTGTGCAGTTTACAAATCTTTATATCTCCATCCTTGACATGCTCGCGGATGGAGTGAAGCCGGCGCTTAATATGTTTGGAATTCTTGTGAGACCTTGGTTCCTTGGCGTTGGCTATGGCTCCATTGTTGTCACAATAGATCACCATTGGGTCCAACGCACTAGGAACCACACCTAGTTCAGTTATGAACTCCTTCATCCAAACCGCTTCCTGTGCTGCTTCTGAAGCAACAACATATTCCGCCTCCATTGTTGATCCAGCTACCACAGGTTGTTTGGAGCTCCTCCAACTAACTGCTGCTCCGTTCAAGAGAAATACGTATCCGGATTGAGACTTAGAGTCATCCGGATCAGTGTCAAAGCTAGCATCGACATAACACTTAGCGACTAGCTCTTCTTCACCTCCGTATACAAGAAACATATCCTTGGTTCTTCTCAAGTACTTAAGGATATTCTTGACTGCTATCCAGTGTTCCGAACCTGGATCAGATTGGTACCTACTAGTCAAACTAATAGCATGTGCCACATCCGGTCTTGTACATAGCATGGCATACATAATAGAGCCTATGGCTGAGGCATAGGGGATCTTATCCATTATCTCTCTTTCTTCCGCCGTAGCCGGACTTTGAGCCTTACTCAATGTCTTGCTTTGCAGCATAGGTAAGTACCCCTTCTTACTTCCGCCCATATTAAACTTCTTTAATATCTTATCAAGGTATGTACTCTGTGATAGCCCAATTCGGCGTCTTGATCTATCTCTATAGATTTTAATGCCTAATATATATGAAGCTTCACCAAGGTCCTTCATCGAAAATCTGCTGTTTAGATAACTTTTAACACCGTTTAAAAGATCTATATCATTTCCAATCAATAATATGTCATCCCCATATAATATCAGAAATTCCACATTGCTCCCACTCACTTTCTTGTAAATACAAGCCTCTCCATAAGTTTGGACAAATCCAAACTCTTTGATCACCTCATCAAAGCGGAGATTCCAACTCCGGGATGCTTGCTTCAGTCCATAGATGGATCGCTAAAGTTTGCACACCTTATCAGCATCCTTAGGATCGACAAAACCCTTAGGTTGTATCATATACAACTCTTCTTCAATATTACCATTGAGGAACGCAGTTTTGACATCCATCTGCCATATTTCATAATGGAAATATGCAGCAATTGCTAACATAATCCTAACCGACTTAAGCATCGCTACGGGAGCGAATGTCTCATCGTAGTCAACTCCTTGAATTTGTCGAAACCCCTTTGTGACAAGTGGAGCCTTATAGATGGTTACATTACCATCAACATCAGTTTTTCTTTTGAAAATCCATTTATTCTCAACGGTCTTTCGATCGTGAGGTAAGTCCACCAAGGTCGAAACCTGGTTTTCATACATGGATTCCATCTCGGATTTCATGGCTTCTAGCCATTTGTTGGAATCAGGGCTCATCATCGCTTCTTCATACTTCGCAGGGTCATCTATTTCATCAATCATGAAATTCATAACAGGATTGCCGTACAGTTCAGGAGCTGCACGTGTCCTGCTTGACCTGCGAGGTTCGGTAGTGTCCTCTTTCGGAGTTTCATGATCAATATCATTAGCTCTCTCTTCATTAGGTGAAGTCAACTCCGAAATAACTTCCGGTGCTGCGCTACTCGCCATTTCATGAAGAGAAGGTTCAATAACCTCTTCGAGTTCTACCTTCCGACTACTCACACCTTTCGCGAGAAACTCCTTCTCAAGAAAGGATCCATTCTTGGCAACAAAGACCTTGCCCTCGGATCTGTGATAGAAGGTATACCCAATCGTTTACTTAGGGTATCCTATGAAGACGCATTTTTCCGCTTTGGGTTCAAGTTTATCCGGTTGAAGTTTCTTCACATAAACATCGCATCCCCAAACTTTAAGAAATGACAGCTTATGTTTGTTTCCAAACCATAATTCATATGGTGTCTTTTCAACGGATTTGGATGGTGCCCTATTTAAAGTGAATGCAGCGGTTTCCAGTGCATAACCCCAAAATGACAGTGGCAAGTCAGTCAGAGACATCATAGATCGAACCATATCCAATAAAGTACGATTACGACGTTCTGACACACCATTACGTTGTGGTGTTCCGGCAGGCGTGAGTTGTGAAACTATTCCACAGTCTTTCATATGTGTGCTAAACTCGTAACTAAGATACTCTCCTCCACGGTCGGACCGCAGAAATTTGATCTTTCTGTTACGATGATTTTTGACTTCATTCTGAAATTCTTTGAACTTTTCAAAGGTTTCGGACTTATGTTTCATCAAATAGATATACCGTATCTACTCAAATCATCCGTGAAAGTAACAAAATAACGATATCCACCTCGCGCCGACAGGCTCATTGGTCCACACACATCAGTATGTATGATTTCCAATAAATTTGTCGCCCGTTCCATTGAACCGGAAAACGGCATTCTAGTCATCTTGCCCATAAGGCATGGCTCACATGTATCAAATGATTCAAAATCAAGTGATTCCAAAAGTCCATCAGAATGGAGTTTCTTCATGCGTTTAACGCCAATATGACCTAGACGGCAGTGCCACATATATGCAGATATATCATTATCAAGTTTAATCCTTTTAGCATCAACATAATTAATATGCGTAATATTACTATCGAGATCCAATAGAAATAAACCATTCAACACAGGTGCATGACCATAAAAGATATTATTCATATAAATCGAACAACCATTGTTTTCAGACTTAAACGAATAACCACTTTGCATCAAACATGATCCGGATACAATGTTCATGCTCAGTGCAGGCACCAAATAACAATTATTTAGGTTTATAACTAATCCCGACGACATATGGAGAGGCAGTGTTCCGACGGCGATCACATCAACTCTTGATCCATTGCCGACCCGCATCGTGACCTCATCCCTTGCTAGTTGTCGCTTGTTCCGTAGCCCCTGAACCGAGTTGCATATATTAGCAACCGATCCCGTATCAAATACCCAGGTGCTACTGCGAGTACTAGTCAAGTACACATCAATAACATGTATATCACATATACCTTTGTTTGCCTTGCCGGCCTTCTTGTCCGCCAAATACTTGGGGCAGTTGCGCTTCCAATGGCCAGTCCCCTTGCAATAGTAGCACTCGGTGTCAGACTTAGGGCCAGATCGGGGTTTCTTTTCAGGCGCGGCAACAGATTTGCTGCCCTTCTTTCCCTTATGCTTGCCTTTCTTGTCCTTCTTGAAACCGGTGGTCTTATTGATCATCAACACTTGATGTTCTTTCCTAATCTCCACTTCTGCAGTCTTAAGCATTGACAGAAGCTCGGGAAGAGACTTCTTCATGCCCTGCATATTATAGTTCATCACGAAGCTCTTGTAGCTAGGTGGCAGAGATTGGAGAACACGATGTATGCCTAAGTCATTGGGAATCGTTATTCCCAAGGACACAAGCTTATCGGCGTACCCAGACATTTTGAGTACGTGCTCACTAACGGAGCTGTTCTCTTCCATCATGTAGCTAAAGAACTTTTCAGAAGCATTATAACTCTCTACGGCAGCATGGGTATCGAAAATCATTTTCAATTCTCCCATGGTATCAAAGGCATTGCCATTTTCGAAACATTTTCGAAGTTCTGGCTCTAGCCCATACAGTATGCCACAATGAACTAAGTTGTGGTCCTCCTGACGAGTTATATAGACGTTCTTTTCCTCGTCAGGGGCATCAGGAGCTGGTGGGGGGGCCTAGGGGCGCCTCTAGCACATATTATTTTTGTGCAGCAGTGAGGAGAATCCTCAAATTCATAGCCCAATTGGTGAAGTTGCTACCATTCGCAGCAAGCTTCTCTTTCTCCATGAACACATTGAAATTAAAAGCAGGTGCTGCCATCTACAACAGAATTTGTAAAATAATTTTAGACTAAGTTTATGATAGATTCAGTTCAACTAATCCAAATTACTAATGAACTCCCACTCAAAAAGACATCCCTCGTGTCCTTTTGGTGATTACATGAACCAAATCCACTACACCAAGTCCGATCATCACGTGAGTCGGTGTAGCTTCAAAGGCGAGCATCTATATGGGCATCATACCAACTATATGACTCATGCTCAACCTTTTGGTCCGTGTTCCGAGGCCATGTCTGTACATGCTAGGCTCGCCAAGTAAGAACCTTAGTATTCGCGTGTGT
Organism: Avena eriantha; assembly: GCA_910589775.1. Classification (NCBI taxonomy): domain Eukaryota; kingdom Viridiplantae; phylum Streptophyta; class Magnoliopsida; order Poales; family Poaceae; genus Avena; species Avena eriantha. The sequence goes on along the minus strand of OU342744.1, from coordinate 132,479,548 downwards.
AAAACTGTCTTACACCCGTTGTATGAAAGCATAGAGTTGAGAACACCCGATCATCACGTGATGCCTCAAAACACGATCCACAAAACGGTGCATACAATGATCATCTCAACGATCCTTTTATTTGCTATTTGCATAGGTTTTTATTGAAGATGCTTCATAGAATGCTCACTATAGTTTGCTGCAAGTTTCCACCATGATTAGGCATGGCTTAGGCTAGCGGCCCAGGCGTTTCTCTGACACACATACAAACTCCATGATTTCACAAGTTCCCCTTTTATTTCACACCACCGGGATCCATAGGCAAAAGAATCATGATATCAACTAGGTACAAAGTACCAATGCAGTGTTGAAAGCGTTCCCCATGATACATGATTCTGCTAACTTCAACTCATAAAGTGCAAGCATATACGCAACAAAGAAGGGCCCAATGGTTCAAGTTTATTAAATGCAAGAAAGGTAAATTGTGCTATCAAGTTTGTGAGAGCTATAATCACTAATTTTCACATAAGAAATTTAATTTGGAAGGTAGATAAAAACAGGAATTTACTTGGAATAGCAATAATGCTAATAGGTAAGTATGGTGGACACAAATGGCATGGGTTTGGTTTAAAGGAGGTCGATGCACAAGAAGAATTCCTCTCAGTACAGGTTTTTGGCTAGCAAGGCTGGGTAGCAAGTATAAGAGTTGAAGGAAACAAACAAACATACAAATGATAAAAAATCAAACATGCAATCTTCCTTGGAAGCACAAAAGATCTTAACTAGAGAATACTAAACTCATGAGCAAATCAAGAAAGAAAGATGATGAAATTATATTTCTTTAGAGTACTTTTATCTTTTTCAATCAACTCTCAAAAATAGTGTTGCTACTGACCGAGCCAGGTTTGCCAAAACCAACTAAATTAACTCAATGATCCCAAAGTGATACCAATACTAACACCACGATCAATCTGTTGGGTCCGCAGCTTAGAAAACAAAAAATTTCCTACGATGAGAACTATACTCCAAGATCTATCTACTAGATACAGAGCAACGGTTGGACATACATCCACAGAGAACATACCCTCGAAGACAACGAGTTTTGTTAACGAGTAGGAACTCGTGGTTGATGTAGTCGTACGTTTGCCGATCTCAAGATCGTGTGGAAGTCCAAGCGCCGCAAATCAGCAGCGCATCTGTCCTCGCACACACGTTCGAGCCACCGGAAAACCTCCACCTCCTCGCTCCAGCGAATCAGCGGAAGCAGCAACTCCTTCCAGACGCAAGGCCACCGGGAACATGTATCTCGCTAATCCGAGACCATGGGGGAATATCTAGAGGGGGAGAGAGATCCTTCACGAGGAGGTGTGATTTGTGAGAGGGGAGAAGGGGGTTTTATATAGGAGGGAGGGAGACCCCTCCCCTCCCATAGCCGGCGCATGAGGGGGGGGGACTCCTCCCCTCCTTCATTCATGTGGTGAACCTCCACTCACATAAGCATGGCCTCCACCCAAAATCCCACTCACATGTATTTAATTTCCACCAAATTAAATGCAACTCTCAATTAATAAAACTCTTTTATTTATTTTATTCAGAATTTTGTTAATTACTTTAATTAACAAACATTCACATAAAACCCCTTGTAGCATTTCAATATCACATGCAGAACCACTTTCTGCAATTTCACCCGAAACAATTCCTGTTTCTATCGAAACATTTCCTGCGCTTTGCAAACCTTTTGTCTAGAACATATGTGCTCCTAAATGGTGTCCGACAACCCTTAAGTGTGTCACCCTACGGTTCGCGAATAATGCAGACATGATTGAGACTCCTCTCAGATCAATAATCAGAAGCGGGACCTGGAGATCCATACTGACTCCTGCATATTCAACGATGACTTCTGTGATCGTGAGAACCTTTAACGTCAGCAATTTAGTCCCTTTGTCTCATGATATAATACATGTCCGAGATTCGATCATCGGTATCCAAATACCTAGTTTGATCTCGTTACCGACATGCACTCTTTTCTCGTTCCCGTGATATAACATTCTAGTGATCACATCACTTGCTTGCAAGCTATCTTAATGTGATATCACCGAGAGGGCCTAGAGTATATCTATCCGTTATCGGGAGTGACAAATTCCACTCTTGATACATGAGCCTCAACATAAAACCTTCATAGTACTGAACCTACCTTTATAGTCACCCTATTACGGTGTGACGTTTGATGTTATCAAGATACTCTTCCGGTGTTAGCAATTAACATGATCTCATGGTCTAAGGACTAAGACTACTTTGTATGATGTTATAGCAATATAAACATAATGACTTGATCGTAATGCTATACTTCGGATGAATGTTCATCACGTCATTTCACAAATGTTGTGACCTTGTTATTAACAACATCCAATGTCTATGATCAGGAAACCTTGATCATCTTGTTAATCAACATGCTAGTTTATAAGAGAGGCATAACTAGGAACCCTTTTTGTTTATTAAACACACATGTATTGATGTTTCCTCTCAATACAATTATAGCATGCAAAATAAACATCTATCATATACAAGGAATATATAATAACAACTTTATTATTGCCTCTCAGGGCATATTTCCTTCACAATCATATAACCATGAATTGAAAATTAATATAAAATATGCAAAAGAGTAAATGATATAACTTCTCATTAATATTCCATAACGACAACTCACACCAATGGATACATATCTAACGAGAGAGGGGACACTTCCATAATGCAAACCATCCTACATGATAACTTCTCTATTCATGATATGACTCTACTAAAAAGGTAAAAAGATAGAAGATAGTGATGTGATACCGTGGCACTCCCCCAAGCTTGGAACAAACCAAGGGGATGCCAAATCTGATGACAAATTACTCCTTTGGTGGTGGTGGTATCCTCTTGATGAGCTCTTTGATCAGTTTCCCCAAATCCTCGATCTCAAAGGTGATATTGCGAATAAGCTGCGAGTTTTGCTCAATGCGGCTCATGATCATGTCAGGTTGTGAATTCCAGCTCTTGTGATTCTTTCCCCACTCTTCCTCCTTGAAGTCTTCTTTTCCTGCATGGCTAGAACGAGGCAAATCCCAATTGGAGGGTAATTTCTCCTTAGGCATATTCTAGTATTGATGCTCATGGATAAGGGTATGGAAAGGATTCTTGGCGAGTGGGCGAAGTGACCAGGGATCTGAACGGTGATGAGGAGGCTTCCCTCCAATTGACATAGTCCTGGCAGGGTTTGCCACCACTCCAATGCTTGCAATGGTTGTGCCGGTGTGCTTTGCCTCCTCTTCATCCTCACTCTTGATCTCCCTCTCCTGCCCGGGGTCTTGGAGATCTGCCTCCATAGGCTCCTTTCCTTTATCCTTGGCGAACACCATTGTGCTTCTAAGCTTTCAAAGATAGTTCCTGGTAGAAACTGATCGAAACAAAAACACGACGAAAACACGATACACGAACCTGGGGAGATCCGGGGGATTATATATTACGAAGTTTCACATGAAAAGGAAGGTACTAGGAGAAAACGAGTCAGAGGCGGAGTCCGGAGTGGACACACCACCTGGTGGCGCGGCCAGGGGTGGGCCCGCGCCATAGGGTGGTGTGAGCCACCCTGGCTCCGTTTTCGTTCCTCTTTTGCTTCATAACTTTCCTTATTGACTAAAAACTGCAAAAAATATAGTTGGATAGTATTTTCGTGGATCTTTTCTTACTAGAACTGTTACCTATTTGAAAACGGACTCTACAGGTATCTGAATTTGGTATTTAGTGGGTTCGTCCGGAGTCACTACTTGAATAACATCAATATCTTCATCTTCATACACTTATTACTTGAGTCAAGAAACCCTTCACTTCCTTATTACACCATTATCTCCACTACCTAGAAGTTTCTTTCACACAAAACTTCACACAATTCTCATTAGCAACATTAGTATAAGTGAAGTGATAAAACCTTTTGAGTTCAACTTCAACTGAAAACCATCAAAACATGAGCTACTGTAGCAACTCCTTCCAAAAACCCAAAATGAATTCAAAAGGAAATCGAATAAAGAAGCAAATGAAAGAATGGCAAAAATCTGTCAAAACAGACCAGTAGGTAAAGATCATTTTTTTGAAAATCTTCTGTTGCTCAAATCAAAAAGTGCAAAACTAATGAAAGTTAAATAACATCTTGGGGCAAAATCACAAAACATTACAGCTCAATCCTACATACAAAGATCTCTCACGAATTTTTACGATGAAGCACAAAAATCTGTTTCAGGACAACAACTTCCCCAAATCTTACTTCTCTCTCATTAGAGGTTGATCTTGACACAAAAACCAAACAAAAAGGATAAGGAGAGGTTATTACCGAAGTAATAACTTCCAAGACTCAAAGAAACAAAAACAAACTGAAAGCCAAAAATAAATTGGGTTGTCTCCCAAAAAGCTCTTTCTTTATAGCCATTAAGATGGGCATGATAATTTTGAACATGCTCACATAGGAATATAAATTGAAGTGAAAGGGAGCATTAAGAAGCGAAAATACACACATTTAAGTCTAACCCACTTCCTATGCAAAGGAATTTTGTAAACAAACAAGTTGTTGAAACCAGAGGCTACTAGCATAGGAAGGTAAAAGAAGTGCAACATAAAAACTTTCAGCATAAAACGAGGAAACTTGATATTATTGAGATGCATAAGAGCACTTTTCTCTCACTCATAGTAACTTTCAGTATCATGCATAAATTTAATGATATAGCTATCACAAGGGCCATCGTAACAATGATCACTTATCCTAATAGAAAACACAGGAATACTAGCTCCAATAACACTACTCTGTGAAACAATATTAGAGGTATCCTTACAAAGGATAGTGTGTCCCTCTTGTACATATTTAGTGACAAAGTCTTTCACATTTGCTATTATAGGTTCATCATCCATTTCTTTATCAGGTTCAACAGTTTTATTTGTACTTTCATTAACCATACTAGCTATCATAGAATGTTTCTTTATCTTAAATGGGAAAGGGATTTTCTCAATGTAAGGTTTAGGTAAGACATGATTAGTAGTATAAACTTCAGTATTTCTCGCAGGAACACTCTTAGCAATATCTTTATAAGGTTCATGATACTTATTCCAGTTCTTTTTAGGCACTTCAATGTAGGAAGCAAAAGCCTTAAAATAAGAAGCAATAGCTTGAGAGTCTAGATCATAAGCATTTTTAATATTTTGAAAGTCACCAGTTCCCATAAAAGATTCAATGCATTCATAATCATAATTTATACCTGACTTTCTATCATTGTCATTCTCCCAAGCTTCAGCATTATCTTGAATACGGTCCAAAAGATCCCATTTAGCTTCTTCTTCCATGCGGGTGAATGATCCAGCACAAGAAGCATCCAATAAATCCTTATCATGTAGAGGGAGCCTTGCATAAAAGTTATTGATAATAATATTGTTGGGGAGCTCATGAATGGGACATTTGAGCATGAGTAACTTCAATCTCCCCCAAGCTCATAAATGTACCGACCTTCCTAGGACTAATAATTACTTTTGATTATACCCCTGTTAAACATCCATAAGTACAAGAAAGTAATTAAGGTAGAAACCTAACCACAGCTTTGAACTCTAAGACCCTGACGTCCCTTGTGCAATGGTTTCCTAACAGGGGTTCAGGTTTCTGTCACTCCGGCAACCCCTACGATTAGTATACAAATACACAATGCATTCCCCTAGGCCCATATAGGTGAAGTGTCATGTAGTCGATGTTCACATGACACCACTAGAAGAAGTACACCACAACTTAAATATCAAACTATTGAATCTTTCTCAACACAACTCCACTACTAACAACATGACTTCTCCCATGTCCTCAAGAACAAAACGAACTACTCACAAGACATCATACGGATCATGTTCAAAGATGAAATAATGATGTATAACAATCTGAACATAGAAAATAATTCAATGGTTCACTCAATAGCATCAACTACAAAGAGTAATCAACACCGGGAAAGTTTCCCCTATGAACTATGCAAGATTCAACCCAATTGTTACATCAATATGGAGATGGTGATGATGGTGGTGGTGATGATGATGATGATCCCGATGAAGTCCATCTTGATGGTGGTGTTGATGGCGACGATCTCCCCTCTTCGGGAAGGAATTCCCCAGGCAGAATTCTGTCTGCCGGAGAGATCTTTCTCTCTCGGTGTTTTCCGCCCCGCAGAGGCGGCGAAATCTTTCTATGGTCGCTCCCCGAGTCTTAGGGTTTCGGGGGGAATATATACGCTAGAGGGGAGAGCCAGAGGTGGGCCAGGGCGGCCACACCACCTGGTGGCGTGGCCTAGGGTGGCCCGCTCCAGGGGGTGGTGTGGGCCCCCTTGGCCCATATCCACTCCTCCTTCTGGCTTCCTTCGTCTTCTGGAAAAATAGGATTTTCCGTATATTTTCCCGGATTTTCTAATCTTCGCGAATTTTTCCTCCAAACAACACCTTTTCCATCAGAATCCTGACTCCAGCGGTCCATGCTCCAAAAGTCATCAACCATGCAAAAACAGATGAAATAACATAAGTATCATCTCTTAATATGAAATATATCAATGAATAACAGTGAATTATGATATAGAATAGTGATGCAAAATGGACGTATCAGTACTCGTAAGCAAGGGGCATGAGATTTCAACTTATAACTTGTCAAGCATATCCTCTTAGTTGTGTCACTTTAACCTTAATCACTTGAAGATGCTTATGATAGGAGCAATGAGAGCTGAAAGCTAATAAGTACCATAATTTTTGGAAGCTCTTTATGAAACTTGAATCCCTGCTTCCTTCTATGAAGGCCTTTCTTTTACTTTTATGTTGAGTCTCCATCTTCTATCTTTATGCACCTACTGAGAGAGCATAGTGGCCATTCTTAGTTTAATGTGCATTGTCCAAAGACTTGTTGATTGATGCATAACTTTGATATTGCTTGTTCTTAAACTATTTGTATCTAGTCACCCTTATGAACTTTGAAGGTGTCCTATGCATTTATGTTTTGCTACACTATGAAGGACAAGCTGAATACCACTATGCTATGTTTTCTATATGTGAAACAAACAAACGTCTTTCAATGCATTGTTATTCATGATATTTGTTTGTATCCTTTCATGTTGCATGCATAGTAACTATGTCTTATTGTTAGAACTTCATCTTTCATGCTCATGTTTAGAGTACATTGATCCCAGCTTTCAATGCTTGCAAATGGTTTGATCTTGATTGTGATGGTGCATGTCACCTCAAAAATTATTCTTTTTATCACTTACCTACTCGAGGACTAGCATGAGTTAAGCTTGGGGCTGTTGATACATCATAAACGTATCTATAATTTTTGATGTTCCATGCTTGTTTTATATCTACTTTCTTATGTTTTGTTCATACTTTGAGATACTTTTATGCATTTTCTGGGACTAACCTATTAACAAGATGCCACAGTGCCAATTGCCTGTTTTCTTCTGTTTTTGGTTCCAGAAAAGCCAGAAAATGAATATTCTCAGAATTGGACGGGACAAAAGCCAAAGTCGATATTCCACCGAGAGGCACATGGAGCCAGAAGACGAGACAGAGAGGTGCCAGGGGCTAGCCACACCATGTGGTGGGGCTTGTTCGTCTGCGGTACCAAAGTTGGCAGGCCAGCGCATGGCGGTACCTAAGTTGCCTGAAATTACCGCGTTTCAAAAAGTTGGGCCGCCAACGACCGAGAGGGGCCATTTCGATGCAAACTCGTCTCACCCCTACCAAATCCAAACATGCCGTGAAACTGCCCCGTGAAGTAGACGGTCGGGACCCTCATGTCAGTAATATTTCTGTGACGCGAGCGCCAACACGGCAACCACTTAGGCGAAACGAGATATTAAAGGAGCATGGTACTTTGACCAAATTCACAAATCCGCTCCCAGCTTTCCCCTAGCACCGGCGGCGTCAGAATCCACCCTCCAGGCAGGACGATCCCTTCAGACATTTGACTTCCGGGGCCAAGTTTTTGCGCCTATTTGCTGCGCCCAGTCGCTGATATCGAGCTCCAATGGCGCATGCCGTAGCCACCGTTGCGAGGCTCTAGCCCGCCTCCGCCGCTGATGGGCCGAGCAGTTCGGAGGATGGCAGATCCTACTATCAAGGAAGAAGAAGTTCTGGCTACAAGCGGGTGAGCTAACCTTCTCTTTGCTATTCGTACTAATTATAACAGCTACCTGGCTACTGAACCTCAAATTGTTTGTTAGCCCAACGCTGACAAACATATTTTGTCCATAGTTTTTTGTCAAGTGGGATCTGCTCGGACCCCCCTTACCTGGTTACGGTAGTCCTCTACAGGTACGACTCTAAGGGCAAGAGGTATGGACAGCATTGTTTCACGATGGAAGAAGCGCCTGCGCAGATCTGCACTATATCTAGTATGGTTGCTGCTCTGCGTAATCATGTTGAATTATGACTGAAGCAGACTGCAAAGTTCAGCTTCATGGATGAACGTGGCATCATGGTTCCTATAACGTGTGACAGTCAGCTAATTGGGTTGATGAAAAGGTATGCTTCGGCTGCCATGTTTGACCTGAAATGTCATGTACTAGATGTGGAAGCTGCGGCAACTGGGAGTCGCCCTTCTATTCTTGGACAGGGTGGTTGCTCGAACCCAATTAGCTCGTGGTAAGCAAAGGTCGCTTGGGGTTTGCATGTTTGTGCTGAATTGTAATTTTTGTTTTATTTACTCTGTAGATATTGGGCAGTTATGCAATAGTCTTGTTTCTTTGACAGGAAGCACCGCAAGGTTAGAAACATGACTGCTAGGTCAGTCATTTTGCTGCCCAAAGAAATTAAAAATGAGTGGAAAGATGATGCTGGACACGATTCTGGTGCCCATTGTCCTGGCGATGCAGAGTACGTGAAGCTAAGAAAATTGGCACCGAGGAAGAGGAAGAAGGCAAGGAATCAAGAAGCCAGTGGACGTGAAGGCTTGGGACCCAGGATGCGGAAGAAGGCTGCTGGCAATGAAGATGCATAGTAATGTGTTGAACTTGAACCTATATATGTAATTCTGTTAAATTTTGGAGCTCTGTATGTGGCACGTTGCTGGGCGAAACAATCTACCCACGTTCTCTGAGTAAAATGTAGCGCGACTTAGGGTTTGGAAATGCCCGAGTCAGTAGTTGAATCCGAAATTGTGATTGTGCCACTGCTATCTGAAAACAAGGATCCACCGGTTCCACGATTGCTGAGGGACAGGAGGTATCCAAATACGACGGAATGTAAGTGGCACAGAAATAAATTATTTAAGCTGCCACACTCCACGAAGCAGCAACTTATTTCAGATGCTGCACAACAACGTGGCAACATAACAACAATGTTCTCACCGATAATGCCCAGATGAGGAGGAAATGGGTGCCACTTTCTGGCCTAATGTTGAGCCCGTCTATCTCACTGCCTCTCTGCTCCTGCATCCCCTGCATCTGGCGAAGCTCCCGGATCTCCAGTAACCGAGTGTACGTGCTTCCACTTTATAAATTATAGTTGTGCCATTTGCATGCGGCCAAATCCACGTAGATTACATTTAAAAAAACCACCAATGTCAGAATACACTAGTAGAAAAGGGGTCTTTGGTCCACGGTTACGTTCCCAATCCAGGACAGAGATCTAAATCGAGGCAGAAATTGATCTAAATCACAAATTCTTCCACAAATTAATCGAGGCAGAGATCTAAATCGAGGCATTTCATTAATTCAACCACAAATTCTTCTAAACAAAGGTGCGATTTCACATCCTACATTAATTCAACCAACTAGTCAACAATTTCACTTCCGCTGCTGCTGTCCTCTGAGCCGCCGGCTTCCTCGTCTTCGTCATACGGAACCTCCATGATTTCCGCATTGTACGCGAGACGGAGCACCTCTTCGCGGTGAGCGGCGGCGATGACGGTGAACTTGGTCCGTCCAGGGACGGACCAGAACCTCTACCGCCCTTCTCGGTTGCGGAGATCCCGATGCACCACGCGCCCGTAAACGATGCAGTTGCCAATCTTGGCCTTCCGCTCCTTCTTGAATAGCGCCAGCCAGTACGGGCTGGCCGCCGTGTACTGGGGCAGCGCCATTTTCCATGCATGCATCTGGCGGCGGCGTGCCATGATTTCGCTCTCCATCACGGCTCCGCCGGGGAAGAGGAGCGGAGCCACCGGCACCTCCGCATAGCTGATGCACCATCTGTGGGGCACCGTCACGGCCGGCGGCGTGAGGATGTCGAAGTGCAAGAACATCACCACCTCGTAGAAGTTCAGCGAGGGCATCTCCATGGCAGCGCGGTGGAGATTGGAGAGGGAGCGAGGGGGTGGATGGCGCGGTGGATATTGGAGAGGGCGAGGGGATGGGCAATGAAGCGACGAGCTGTGGCGCCTCCTATTTGTACACGAAGACGACAAAGCGACGGGCGGAATATCCAAGGGGCATTGGTCAGACAAAAGGAAGTAATGCAGTGTTAAGACAGATTAACGGGCGACCAATTTTTTTACTCCCAGGACTCCGGGGCCAATAGTTCAGACCGCTAGGTCAACAAGTACAACTATTACAACTTAAAATAGGCACGGGGCTTAAGCCAAATAGAACTAGTTAACACACATCTCCTTGATCTTCCTAATCTTAGCCCTATGCGCATCTTCCTACGAGAGCAAGGATCGAATCGTCTGCTCCTTCCTTTTAGCATCTTCCTTGCACAGCTTCAGTTGTTTCTCTGCATCTTTCCGCATGCACTTGTCAATACTCGTAGTTGTGAACTGCAGGACTTTGGCCTGGTGAAGATCCTTCCTTGCTTGAGTTAGTTCTTGCTCTACTTTAGCCTTCAGGGCCAACGCCGCGTCCCTCTCCTTCTCGACTTTGCTAAACTTGTCTTCCACCCCCATGAGATCTCGCTTATGCTTGGTCGTGTCAACTGGTTCCCATAGCTTCATCTCAACACTGTCAAGAAGTGAGCTGAATGCGGATTCTTTCAACTCAACAGTCATTTCCCATAGTTTGTACAACGTTTTCTGCATCGATTTGGGCCACTCTGGATCTACCCATTTGACAACACCGCAACTTCCGCCTCACATCATTGCACGATGTCCTTGACATCGTAGAAACCTCCTGCCTGCGTTTCGTCCTTCGAACGCTACAAATTTAGTGGGCACATATCCATGTTTACATAGCAGAGGACTGTCTTCATCCGCTAAACCGTGATAGTCGGCGTTATACATCGTCTGGTTGGCCTAACAAATCATACGCACATGATTAAACGGAGTAGATCTGGCTCAAAACATAGATAACTGGCCACGGATGATAGATATAGAGATGAGACGACTCACATCAAAATTACCGTCCCTGTCGTCACGACGCGTTTCCTCATCGTCTCCCCTTGAACCCATGACGAGAGGAGAGGGGGGGGGTGGATGTCGGAGAGGGGATTGGGATGGCGGCACCGTCGGCTTGCGGCTACGGCAAGATGGGAGTGAAGTGGGGAATGTGGCTTCAAGGGGAAGGAAGAGAAGTACGGGGAGGAAGAGAAGTAATGGGGACGTGACACTGGGATATAGCCCGCTCAACTCGTGAGTCGTGACACTCGCAACAGGGGAGCCCCCGGTGTTGCCAGTTTGTCCAGACCAAGCGTGGCCAATCATGCCGCAGAACAGACTACTCGCGGATCGATCTCATGAAAACCATCCCAATCGTCCAAGCGCCCCGATTGGACGGTATGTAACAATCGACAAGTAGAACAACTGTGTTAGGGCGAGCCTTCTAGAAGACTCGGTCTAACGCTAAGGTTAGGGCTCTCCTAAGGTTAATTAGTATCCATATGCGGTTTATGAAAAGAACATGCATCTAATGACACGGGTGGATCTAGCTGTGGTTAATGAGAAGAGCAGACATGCAATGACACCGGTGATATGTGGTTTGTGGGAAAAACACACATGCAATGACTCTGGTGATATGTGGTTTGTGAGAAGAACACACATGCAATGACTCTAGCTGTGGTTCATGAAAAGAGAAGACATGCAATGACACCGGTGGATCCATGTGTGGTTCATGGGAAGAACACACATACAATGACACTTGGTGTGGTTCATGATATGGTCTGTGAGAAGAACACACATGCAATGACTCTTGCTATGGTTCATGAAAAGAGAAGACATGCGATGACTCTAACTGTGGTTCATGAAAAGAGCAGACCTACGATGCCACCGGTGGATCCATGTGTGGTCTATGAGAGGAACACACATGCAATTACACCGGTGGATCCTTACGTGGTTTGCGAGAATAACACACATGCAATGACACTGGTGGATCCATGTGTGGTTCATGGGAAGAACACACATGCAATGACACAGGTGATATGTGGTCTGTGAGAAGAACACACATCCAATGACTCTAGTAATATGTGGTTTGTGAAAAGAACACACATGCAATGACTCTAGCTGTGGTTAATGAAAAGAGCAGACATGGAATGATACCGGTGGATCCTTGTGGGGTTAATGAGAAGAACACACATGCAATGACACTGGGTGTGGTTCATGGGAAGAACACACATGCAATGACTCTGGTGATATGTGGTTTGTGAAAAGAACGGACATGCAATGACTCTAGCTGTGGTTAATGAGAAGAGAAGACATGCAATGACACCGGTGGATCCATGTGTGGTTCATGGGAAGAACACACATGCATAGACACCGGTGATATGTGGTTTGTGAGAAGAACACACATGCAATGACTCTAGCTATGGTTCATGAAAAGAGCAGACATACAATGACACTGGTGGATCCATGTGTGGTTCATGGGAAGAACACACATGCAGTGACACTGGGTGTGGTTCATGATATGGTTTGTGAGAAGAACACACATGCAATGACACTGGTGGATCCATTTGTGGTCTGTCAGAAGAACACACATGCAATGACACTGGGTGTGGTTCATGATATGGTTTGTGAGAAGAACACACCTGCAATGACACTGGTGGATCCATGTGTGATCTTTGGGAAGAACACACATGCAATGACACTGGTGATATGTGGTCTATGAGAAGACCACACATCCAATGACTCTAGCTGTGGTTCATGAAAAGAGCAGACATACAATGACACTGGTGGATCCATGTGTGGTTCATGGGAAGAACACACATGCAATGACACTGGGTGGATCCATGTGTGGTTTGTGAGAAGAACACACATGCAATGACACTGGTGGATCCATGTGTGGTTCATGGGAAGAACACGCATGCAATGACTCTGGTGATATTTGGTTTGTGAAAAGAACAGACATGCAATGACTCTAGCTGTGGTTAATGAGAAGAGCAGACATGCAATGACACCGGTGGATCCATGTGTGGTTTGTGAGAAGAACACACATGCAATGACACTGGGTGTGGTTCAGGATATGGTTTGTAAGAAGAACACACAACCCATGACTCTAGCTGTGGTTCATGAAAAGAGCACGCATGCGAGGACTCTAGTTGTGGTTCATGGGAAGAGCAGACATACAATGACACCGGTGGATCCATGTGTGGTTCATGGGAAGAACGCACATGCAACGACACCGGTGGATCCATGTGTGGTCTGTGGGAAGAACACACATGCAATGACACTGGTGGATCCATGTGTGGTTCATGGGAAGAACACACATGCAATAACTCCGGTGATATGTGGTCTGTGAGAAGAACACACATGCAATGACTCTAGTTGTGGTACATGAAAAGAGCAGACATGCAATGACACCGGTGGATCCATGTGTGGTTTGTGAGAAGAACACACATGCAATGACACTGGTGGTTGCATGTGTGGTCTGTGAGAAGAACACACATGCAATGACACTAGGTGTGGTTCATGATATGGTTTGTGAGAAGAACACACATGCAATGACACTGGTGGATCCATGTGTGGTCTGTGAGAAGAACAAACATGCAATCACACTGGGTTGGTTCATGATATGGTTTTTGAGAAGTACACACATGCAATGACACTGGTGGATCCATGTGTGGTCTTTGGGAAAACACACATGCAATGACACTGGTGATATGTGGTCTGTGTGAAGAACACACATCCTATGACTCTAGCTGTGGTTCATGAAAAGAGCAGACATGCAATGACACTGGTGGATCCATGTCGTGGTGGTGTCACGGTAGATGCCATGGATAGGCTAAAGGTGGGGACTAAATGCAGTAGGGGAATCCAGGGAGGGATAGTGTGGTGATTCCACACATGGTAGCTTTCTATTTGATTCACCTTCACAGATTACAAGTGCTCCTTGAGATTTATTGGGGAGAGGAGGAAGAAGAACTCTCTTACTCTCACCACTAGCTAGCCCACAGGAACTCAGTCGTAAAATCACAACACACTCCAGATCCACCCCTTCTATAGGGGCCCTAGCCCCCCTTATATAGGAGTGGCTAGGTCTCCACTTAGGGCATACGTGGAGGCATATTCCAGGGAATATGCCTCTTCCCAAAATAGTAAGCCGACCGGGTCACTTTTACCCCGTGTCATCCTCGCAGAGGCTACGTGAGCCTCTGCGGTGCCTGCGTCATCCGACATAAGCTTCGTCACGTTTGTCAGCCACGCCTCGGTGGTCCTACCTCTGTACGCTTCGCTCAAGCTCTGCGTACAGTGGTCATCTTTGACCAGCGAGATACCTTCCTTCTCCCACAAGCTTGATACAACCCGGATCCCATATAGTTGATCCGGCCGCACCTGTTCCTGCATAAAGGTTAGATACTTCCTACCGACATCCGGCTTAAGTCGGTTGAGACTAAGTTAGGTGGACGTCCCCTGGTCTGGGTTACGCTGTGATCCGGCCTGCCTTGAGGTGACTCGGCTAGCACCTGCTTGGACCTTGCCGAACATCGGCTAACTAGGCCTTTATACCCTGGCGTGACCCTACCCGGGGGTATCCCCCCAACATTAGTCCCCGAAGCTGGTGCGGTCTTAGCTGCCTTAGCCGCTAAGGCCACAACAGGTTCAATCTTATTGAGCTCTTCGCTCCTTCTCTGAGTTACCTCCTAATCCAGATTCCATAGGTTTATTTTCCCTTGGCTCATTTCAAGTGTTTACTTGCTGGCCGGGTTACCTCGTACTCATCTGGGTCATTCTTCCTTCTCACGTACGCTTCCCCACATGGAGGCTAATCATTACTTTGCCTCATTTTAAGGGCCAGCAATAGTAACCGCCGCAGTTATTGTCAGAAGTTACTGTTGCACACGTCACGTCGTGCCTGCCTCCTCGTTAACTGTATCATAACGTCACATCATGGGATTCACTGCGCCCTGTGGCCCTTTGTGTGGCTCGTCGCTGATTGGTCAATCCGGGTCATACACGGCCACACGGTGTGGCCCGCCCGCAAAATGCGATCCCACTACCCCTCACGGGAGTGGTTAAATAGGGGAGGGGCGCGCCCCTTGGGTCATTTCCCCGCTCCCGCGCCCCTCTGCCTTTGCCTTTTCCTCTCCTTCTCCATCGACAGCGCCGCCACCGCACCTGAGGAGCTGCGCCGCCGCTGCACTGCTTCCACGCGCACCAGCGCCGCTGCCACCTCCACGCATCTGCTCCGCCACGGGTCCCTGCTAGTCCAGGCCGCTGCCTCCCTCTGCCGCTAGCGCAAGTGAGGAGAGCGACCTAGAAATGACTGAGGAGGAACTCACCATCGTCGAGTAGGAGATGGAAGAAGACGCGGCGCATGCCGACCGCGGCGCGTGGGCCGGATCCTGGGTCTGCCAGGATGACCTGGATTGGCTTTACCGCACCAGGCGCATCCCGGAGGGCGTCGCCGCACGCCTCGCTTCCGCCGATCTTGCCCCCTCACCCAATCCGGGTGAGTATGTTGTGTTCCTATCACACTTCCAGCGGGGGTTTGGTCTGCCAGTTAGCGATTTTTTCCATGACTGGCTAAACACATACAAGCTCCAGTCGCACCATCTTCCGGCTAACGCCATCACATCTCTCTCCGCCTTCGCCTCCACAATCGAAGGTTACGCCAGACTATGGCCCACGAAGGAGCTATGGATCCGGTTCTTTGGCCTTCGCCGGAACGTCATTCCGAACATAGAGCTTAATCCGGAGGACAAACAGCTCACGCAGTTTGGTGCTGCGTCAATCTCTCCCCGGAAGCTGTCCGTCTTTCCCCGAGTCACTGGGCTTGACTCTTGCAAGGGATGGGCCCGGACTTTCTTCTATGTCCAGAACAGCACCACCGAAGATCTGATCCGGCTGCGCCCCTATACTCCGGGTCCTCCTAACCCAAATTTGTGGGACGTTATCCCCAAGAAGCCCACAATCTTGGCGAACTAGGTCAACAAGAGATTCAAGGAGCTGAAGGATCTTGGATTGCGCAATAAGGACGCCATGATCACATTCGTCCGCAACCGGATCTCCCCCTCCAGAAACGCACACATAAAGTGTGTCACATGAGTTGGGGTCGCGACCCCAACCGGACCTCGTCTTTCGAGTTGAGCAACATAGAGATCTACCGCCGGGTCAAGGCCCTCTTCACCACCCACAAGGACTTCTCCTCTGAGTGGACGTGGGGAATTGAACATTTTTGCCGAGATAGGCTTCCTCCTTCGGTAAGTCTCGTGCCCCAAACATTTTTCCGAATTGAATCATATGTCGGTCTGTTGTCGTAGGTTTTAATCCCGTTGCCTTTCCTTTTCCTTAGATGTTTCTTCAGCAAACCATCGAGGATGGCACTGAGCCTTCCCTCAAATGGGCGCCTGACCGGGATACCTCAGACGAGGTTGAACCGGATCAGGAGATGTTCCTTCCGATGGCGGATGCAACCAAGCAACCTACCGGTAAACTCTCTTCTATTAGAGATTGGCCCGACGATGAAGATGATTCGGATGTTGAGGTGATGGAAGCATTTGACGCTGTCCCCCTTTCTTATGCTTTTCCGGCATCAGCTAACCCCGGTGGGCAGATCCATGAAGACCCTCCCCTTGCCGTGGGTGATCCTGTCCCGGTGGCGCCGAAGAAGAAAAGGGGAGCTGCCTCTGCATCCTCCTCCGGACCTTCTCAGCTGGCTAAAAGGCGGAAGAAAGCCAGGGACAAAACTGCCACCAAACCTCCAACCATGGCCACGGCCCGGAGGGCTCAGAAGCCCAAGGAGCACCTGACCTCGGATGAGTAAGCCTCTTCTCCCTTTGCCATTCACTTGTTCTTCTTGTGTTGTAGTTTCTCATCATGGATTATTTGATTCAGCAGGGCCGCGGTGGAGGTCCCACAGAGTGGATCCGACATTGCGTCGCTACTCCGACACAACCCTTCTCCGCCTCGTGGCGATGATTCGTGCCTGTTGAGCCCCATTCTGGAGGGCAACCTTGGAGCGGGGGAGACTGGCTCTGCCGAGGTGGCAACAACCACCACTTCGACTCCGCCGCAACCAGCTACCACGAAGGTTCCCTCAGCACCTCCACCAAAGCAGAAACCAGCACCAGTACCAGCACCAACCCTAGCACCAGCAACAAAAGCAACAGCAGCAGCACCAAGCCCCTCTACCTCGTCCGAGTCTTCCAAGGCTCGGCGAGAAGACATCAGCAGCACCAAGGCTTGCGCCAAGGCAGCTCCCAAGGGCAAATCTGCTGCAGCAACCTCAACTTCTTAGCAGTAGCCCAAGGGCAAAAAGGCTCCTGACGCGACCAAGGCAGCATCCATCGAGGCTGGACAGCGCACACTCGCGTCCATGCTTTCAAAGAAAACTCCACCACCGAAGGATGCCCCTGCCGAGCCAGCTGATGCGCAACTTGTTTTGCACACCAGCCCGGCCCTTGCCCAAGTTGAGAGGAGGGAGGCGCATGCCAAAGGTTTGGTGGCGCCCCATATGCTAAGTGGCGAACGATACCCTCCGACCTTGATCGAGTTTGTAAATAACTGGAACAAGGCGGAGTTCGTCTACAACGACGATCTCCCGGAGAAGTTCGGTCCCGCCGAATTTGCTGCGCAGATGAATACAGCCGCCAAGGCAATTAATCTTGCGGGTCGGATGATGGAGGTACGTTAGTTCGTCTTTTCCTTAACATGCAGTAGATATTAGTGATATAACCATTAGTCCCCGAGCCTCCGGGGGAGTAACTTGTTATTCGCCCGGATGCTCCTTAGAGAACTAGCGTAGCTCCTTAATAACTTCGAATATGCACACACCTAGAGCCGGGTTAAGTTCCACTTGGCCCGGATTTTGTATACTTCGAATATGTACACATCTAGAGCCGGGTTAAGTTCCACTTGGCCCGGGTTTTGTACACTTCGAATATGCACACACCTAGAGCCGGGTTAAGTTCCACTTGGCCCGGATTTTGGACACTTCGAATATGCACACACCTAGAGCCGGGTTAAGTTCCACTTGGCCCGGATTTTGTACACTTCGAATATGCACACACCTAGAGCCGGGTTAAGTTCCACTTGGCCCGGATTTTGGACACTTCGAATATGCACACACCTAGAGCCGGGTTAAGTTCCACTTGGCCCGGATTTTGTACACTTCGATTATGCACACACCTAGAGCCAGGTTAAGTTCCACTTGGCCCGGATTTTGGACACTTCAAATATGCACAAGGCTAAGCTGCCCAACTTTGCTCTTTCAGGTGACCACCAATCGCCGGAGCGCTGAGTTTCAGCGTCTCCTGGACACTCACAAGATGCTGCGCGCAAAACATAATGCACTTCTTGCTGAACACGAGAAAAAGGGGTAAGTTTCTTCCTTGGTATTCTTCCATTTTCCTTCATCTTTTTCTGCCAAACTAACCCATCGTTCGGTTTTTTACAGCTGGTGTGGAAGCTGAGAAAACCATTATGAGGAAAAATTTGGAGCAAATCAAGGGTAAGTCATTTTTGCTCAACCTTGCGATGCTTTCTATCTCCTTTTCTCCTTGGCTCGGCAAACATTCATATCTCAGTTTTGTCGGGTCAACAAACTATTTCAGTGTCTCTTGAAGATAGTGTGCCCGTGCCTGTATGATGCTGCATTTTCTCGAACAAGCAGGGCAGCATCAGGCCGAACTCAAAAAGAAAGATGATGAGCTTGCCCTCCTCCGAGCCAAAGATGATGAGATTGCCAAGCTCAAGGCAGATATGAAGAAGCTAAAAGCACAGCACCAAGCCGAACTTCAAAAAGCTGGCCAGGACTATACTGAAGAGCGGAAGCGCCTCAACCTCCAGATTGCCAAGGACCAAGAATTACTTAATAAGGCCAACGTCAAGCTTGAGTCAGCAAGCGCTGAACTTGTGCAACTCCGGGAGAGGCGCGACAATTGCACCAAGGAACTGACCCGGGTTCACAGCCATATTTCTGGTAAGTTCTTTTCCTTCGACCGACATTTATCTCTTTGGGTCTACTTCTTTTACTTACTCCACTCATGTCCTTTTAGGTAAATTCCCAGAGAGTGATGTCATTGCATCCAATGCTGTTGCCAAGTTCCGCATGCAGAGGGGTACTCCGTCTGGTTCTGGCTCCATTCCTCTTGATCTCGAAGACTTGATAGTCAGCTTATCCGCCCGAGTCGAGACCGTGAAGAACTATGGCAAGGATATCATGGACGTAGTAATCCGGATCTTCAACGCCTTTTGGCCTGAAGAAGATACTCCGGAGAATATGTCTGTTCTTTTTGCCAGGCTTATGGAATGCGAGACTTAGCTCGATATCTAGAGAGAATCTGCTGGCCGCGCCGGAGCTGAGATCGTTCTCCACTACGTGCTAACGTGGTATGAGAAAATTGACCTCAAACTCCTTGAGCGCATGCGCACGGGATCAAGGTGGTCTACTGACCCGGATTGGGTAGCCCGGCGTAAAGCTTGCGCTCATAGCTTTATCCAATACACCCCCATTCACCAATGGAACAAGGGACCCAGCTTCCTAGATGCCGCCGATGATGAGAATGCTGAACACGCTGAAGGTGACTCGGGTGAGGATGATGAGAGCGAAGCCTCGGATGTTGAAGAAGATGAAACTGAAGCCGAAGTTGGGGCTGCACCCGCTGGCGCTGAAGTACCTCCTCCTGTTGCTCCTTGAGCGAAAAAACTTTGAAATTTATTAGATCCCCGGTATGCCAGGTGCAATTGTATCTAAGCACATCAGTTATATTTGGCTACTAAGTCTTTATGCCGGATTAACTTGGGCGTAGTCCCCGAGTTTCATTTTCTTGTTCCACCAATTTCTTGGCTCGGCTCGTGTCCACCTTGGTTTGGTTTTATGACTTACGAATCCGAGTTTCAAAAATTGACTTAACAATACTTGGAAACTTTAGGATTTAGCTCAAAATAATTCAGCATAATAAATTTAAAGTAAGCACGAGGTTAGTCCGAAAAATAAACGTCGGCTCGATTAAGTTTCTTTCCTTAGTCGTTTTTCATGTGCTGCGCAATTCCAAACTTGTTCTCTTGCTTGCCATGAAGCCAAATCTTGTTGGACAGCAGCAAGTCGAAGAGTTAGTTTTTTGGTGCTCACACACTACTAATCCGGCCTAAGTAGAAGCAACTTATGCCAGCCGACATATAAGTAGTAAATAAAGAAGAAAACTAAAATTACTAAGGCAGTCCCCGAGTTACTGCTCGAGGTGCCAAGATTTCATTGATAAGCTCATTGCCGGCATACATACCGACATATGAAAGATTCGGATACAAACACTTCTCTGCTAAGTGTAGAAAGGACGAAGTAGAGCTACATTCCATGGACGCTTGGATTCCTCGCCGGACCTGTCCGCCTTGTTTTTCTCCTGTGGTTTTGCATCGATAAGATAATACGAATCATTGTGCAACGCTTTTCTCACAATGAATGGCCCTTCCCATGGGGGGGATAATTTATGCATGCCAGCACTATGTTTTACCAACCGGAGTACCAGATCACCTTCCCGGAAAATTTGGGGGCTTACTTTCCGGCTATGATAGCGTCGGAGATTTTGCTGATATATAGCGGATCTGGACAATGCCAATTCTCTCGCTTCTTCCAGCAGATCAACATCATTTTGCCGGGCTTCTTGCACTTCGGCTTCTATGTATTGGGTGACCCTAGGCGACTCATGCTCTATGTCGGCTGGTAATACAGCTTCTACCCCATATACCAGAAAAAATGCCGTATAGCCCGTTGATCGATTCAGAGTCGTTCTTAAACTCCACAGTACCGCCGATAGTTCTTCTATCCAGCACACCGTTGATCTTTGCAGCGGCTCAATGAGCCAGGGTTTTATCCCGGATAACACCAATCCATTGGATCTCTCCACTTGTCCGTTCGATGCGGGGTGGGCTACCGAGGCAACGTCCAGCCGGATCTTCTTATCACGGCAGAAACGCGCAAATGCTCCTTCAGCAAAGTTCGTGCCATTATCTGTTATGATACTGTGAGGATAACCGTATCTCAAGATGATGTCTTTGAGGAATGTTACGGCAGTGGCTCCATCACATTTTCTTATCGGCTTCACTTCAATCCATTTCATAAATTTGTCAACCATGACCAGGATGTGGGTCATGTTCCCCCTTGCTAGTTTAAACGGGCCAACCATATCCAAGCACCATACGGCAAATGGCCATGTAATTGGTATCGTCTTGAGCTCCGACATTGGCATATGTGTCTTTGTCACATATCTCTGACAACCATTGCATTTTCTCACCAAATCTTCTGCTTGTTCCAAGGCACTTGGCCAGTAAAACCCATGGCGAAAAGCTTTTGCTAACAAGGCTCCGGATGAGGCATGATGCCCACATTCCCCTTGATGTATATCTCGGAGCATGTCTAGTCCTTCCTCCGGGTCAACACATCGCTGGAGGACATTGGTCACACTCCTTTTGTATAGCTCGGAATTGATGATCGTGTAAGCTTTTGCTCTCCTCTGAGTTTGCCTGGAAAGTACTTCCTCAGCGGGTAAAGTTCTATCCTTTAGGAATTGGAATATGGGCAGTGCCCAAGCTGGTATAGCTCTCACTGGGAACATATCCTCATCAATTTCCATTTGATCGACCGGCATAACTTCTACCAGATCACGCTGTGCAGTCCCCAGGTCTGTCGTGGCAGTCCTCGGGTTTGCCAAGGCAGTCCCCGGGTTTCGCGAACTACTCCCCACATCAATGTCCATGGGCACAGCCTCTGATTCCGGGTTTTCCGGGATAAAAATTGAGTCGGACTCCGAGGATGGCCTGATAGATGGTTTTCTGAGCTGCTCCAATGCTACGCCCGGTGGAATTGCTTGTCGGGTTGGCCCGAGCTTCGACAATACATCGGCAGCCTCATTTTCCACCCGGGGTATATGGTGAAATTCGCATCCCTCAAAGTAACCATATATCTTCTGTACATGAAATCTGTATAATGCCATGTTTGCATCCAGAGCATCCCATTGTCCGGAGACTTGCTGGACCATGAGATCCGAGTCACTAAAACATTCGATCCGACGTATTCCAATCTCATTTGCCACTTTGAGCCCACGTACAAGTGCCTCGTATTCTGCAACATTGTTTGATGCAGTGAAGTGGATCTGCAACATATTTCAGCTGGTCCTTCTTTGGCGAGGTAAGCACAACTCCGGCACCTAACCCGGTTTTCGTTTTTAACCCGTCAAAGTGCATTCTCCAGTAGTTTGGATCTAGCAATGGTGGCTCATATTGCACCTTGTCCCAATCCACAAAAAAGTCCGCCACAGCCTAAGACTTGATTGCTTCCCTTCTGTCATATTGTGGCGCATAAGGAGCTAGCTCAATTGCCCATTTTGCAATGCTGCCACTTGCATCCTTATTGCTCATTATAACGGATATGGGGGCTTCACATATTACTTTGATTGGGTGTTCCTCGAAATAGTGCTTCAGTTTCTTAGCCACCATATACACACCATATGCCACCTTCTGATAGTGAGGATAGTTCTGCTTTGAGGCTGATAATACCTTGCTCAGATAATATATTGGCCTTTGCACTGACTTACCCTCTTCGTCGCGCTCCACCACAATTATTGCACTTACAACTCGGTTGGTTGCGGCTATATAGAGCAACATTGGCTCCTTTGATAGTGGGGAGGCTAACACTAGTGCAGTGGCTAACATCTTCTTTAGTTGGATAAAGGCTTCATTGGCCTGCGGTGTCCAAATGAACTTGTCCGACTTTTTCATGAGTTGATAGAGAGGCAGTGCCTTTTCTCCCAACCGACATACAAACCGACTTAAGGATGCCAGGCAACCAGTGAACTTCTGGACATCATTAAGACACTTCGGCAGTTCCATTCGCTCTATGGCCCGGATTTTAGTTGGATTGACCTCGATACCTCGGCTGGAGACAAGAAATCCGAGTAATTTTCCAGCCGGGACACCGAAGGTACATTTCTCCGGGTTAAGCTTCATCCAGAACCTCCTTAGGTTCGCGAACGTCTGCCTGATATCGTCAAGGAGCGTTTTGCTTTCCTTGGTCTTTATCACAACATCATCCACATACACCTGCACATTTTGACCAATTTGGTCATGCAAACATTTTTGCATACATCTCTGGTACGTTGCCACTTCATTACGTATACCAAAAGGCATGGTGCGATAGCAATAAGCCTCATACGGGGTGATAAACACAATCTTTATTTGATCACTTGGGTTCAGAGGTATCTGGTGGAAACCAGGATATGCATCAATGAACGACAACAACTCACACCCAGCAGTGGCATCTATGACTTGGTCTATCCTTGGTAGTGGGAATGGATCTTTTGGACACGCCTTATTCAGGTTCGTGTAATCGATACACATATGCCAAACCACTGCCACGTTCGGATCATCCTTCTTCTTCTCCACCAGCACTAGTTTAGATAGCCAATCCGGGTAAAACACTTCCATGATAAATCCTGCAGCCAACAACCGAGCTATCTCATCTCCTATGACCTTTCTCCTATCTTCGGCGAAGCGGCGGAGAGGTTGCTTCACCGGCTTTTCTCCGGGTCTTACATTCAAAGAGTGCTTGGCCAACGGAACACCTTGCAAGTCCTGTGTGGACCAAGCAAAAATATCCCGATTCTCACGGAGGAAGTTGACGAGCTTTCTTTCCTATTTGTCATTTAACCCGACACCAATTGTTATGGTACGCTCAGGGAACATATCATCAACAGGCACCTTCTTGGTATCTTTTGTCGCTTGGAATGAGACACTACCATGTGGGTTACTCAGCGCCGACATATACTGCTGCGCGGACTGAGCCAATGCCGCCACTTCCTGTATCTTTCTCTTTTCTTGCGCAATCACGAGTGACTCTGCCAGGTTAGATCCGGCAGATGCACACTCAATGGAACGTCGGAAATCCCTAGCTATGGTAATTACACCATTTGGCCCGGGCAACTTCATCTTCAAGTAACTGATGTGACAACTTGCCATGAATTTGTTCAGAGCTGGCCTGCCGAGCAATGCGTGATATGCGCTTTCCAAGTTTACAACTTCGAACTCCAAATTCTCAGTCCGGCAGTTATCCCTTGTGCCGAACAACACGTCAACCCGGACTTTGCCTATGGGCTCACAAGAAATGCCTGGTACAATGCCATGGAAAGTTGTCCTTGTAGCTTGGAGCATATTCTTCGAGATACCTAATTTGCGCATCGTGTCCACATACATTATGTTAATGCTACTGCCATTGTCGATCAGTACCTTTGAGAACCTCACATTGATGTTAGGTCCAATGAATGTCGGATCCAGCACTAGCGCATACGAACCAGGACTTGGCATAAGCTTGGGATGATCTTTGATGCTCCAGGTAATTTCCTGGTCCGACCAAGGCATATACCTCGTCACGGCCGGCATTACTGCATTGACCTCCATATGTCGGCGCTGCAAGATCTTTCTGTCTGTCTCTTCCGTAGTGAACACACAGTAACTCTGATGATGCTCTCTGTACTCATTTCTTCCCTCGTTTCCGGGGTACCTCTGATCCTGTTGGTTTTGGTTTTCCACCTGATGCACTGCATCCCTTCTCTCATGGTTGTCATATCTCGGCGGAGGGGGAGGCAACATTAACTGTTGCGTGTTCGCTCCAGAGAGCAATTGCTGCCGGGGTAACTCCTGCCGAGGTTGATCATTCCGAGGTGCCTGAGCATTCCCCGAACCACTTTGTTCTATCTTTCGCATCCGCTCACACTGTCTGGTTGTGTGACCCGCTGGGTTACTCGGATTAGGCGTGTGAAACTTACACGGCTGATCCAGCATTGCCTCATAGGTATATCTCGGACAGTCCTTCTTCTCTTGCCACTGTTTCTTCTGCTCTGGCGTCCAAGTTTCTTTCCATCATTCCTTGGTGTCCATTGCTACCCTCCAGTTTTCTGACATTGACTGCCTCCTGCTCCGGGTTGATCCTGATTCACAGCTGCAACTTGTTGCGAGCTGTACCGATAATCCGGTCCGTCGTCCCTTCTTTTACCTCAGTAATCATTTCTTCGGGATGACCCGGCCCCATCTCGCTGACAATATTCCTCACTTGACTCGTTTGAAGTGAGCCTAGGTTGCGTCGGATCACCCAAGGCATATGAATCAGCAATCCGTATCGTTTCTGCCAAGGTGGTTGACATATCTCTTTACAACCTTTGCCATAGCATGCTTGCATATCTGCATCCTTGCGCAAACCAAGCTATGTCCTGTGACTCAATCACACCCTCACACGAGTTTCGCACAGTGCACCAACGGGTTAAGAACTCCCGGTCAGTCTCATTCGGTCTCTGCCTGCACATTGCTAGGGTTTGTGGCCTGTTGGGCCTCTGATACGTACTTGAGAAATTGCTAACAAACATCTCCTCAAAATCGATCCAACAGTTAATACTTCCGGGTGGCAAATTGTTCAGCCATACCCTCGCTGGCCCCTCCAGGATCTGGGGGACATACCTCACAACCCATCTCAAGTTGCCCGTGGCAATTTTTACTGCAGTTGCATAGTTAATCAACCAATCCTCCGGCTTAGTGCTGTCGTCATATGTCTGTGTGCCTCTAGGTAACTGGAAGTTAGGTACCAGAGGTTCCTTCATGATTCGGGGCCCAAAACAAGCTGGACCCGGAGGACCTTGACACTCAATTTGCTCCGACCTATACAGCCGATCCAGTTTTAACCTGGCGTCATCAGGCATCAAGTTCCTGCCTCCCAATCTTGATCCTATCATGTGATAGTCCGGCCTAGGATAGCCAGCATTCACCACCGAATCACCATCGTTATACCTATCTTACTCCTGTGGAGCTGCTCTCTGTTGTATACCTTGGCCGGCACTGCGCTCTTGCCGTGGTATATTCCGCTGCTGCGATTGACCTGCACCTAACGAATTACGCTGTCCGGCATTGCCGTTTATAGCATTCCCTTGACCGGCATTGCCTTGGTCGCGGTTACCTCGGCCAGCTTCACCTCGGCTCACACTCCTTCGATCATCATTTCTTTGTACCTCTTTTCCTTTCCCTGCCCTTGCCAGGTCATACGGGACTATCTGCTTATTCCTCCTGGCCGAAGTTACAACCTCCTCTCTCCTAGGACCACCATGAGGAGACGATGCGGCTCCAGCGGATTTCTCCGGGTTACCCACCACCGAATGAACGATCTTGGAGGCCCCAGCTCTCTCCGGGTTTGCCTTGAGAAACTCCTCATTTTGTCTGTTCGCGATCCGAACCAACTCATTGACTCTATCCTGCTGTCTTTGACGGGCTTTACCCGTCAGACCTTCTAACTCGGATGCAGCCGCATCTGCTGCTCTGAGGTTCTTTGTCGGGGTACTATACTTCGGCAGCCACACGGACAAACAGTTCTCTGATTCCTCAATTCTAGTATCACCTTCTCTATTCATTTCACTCATGAGGTTTCTCCCCTTCACTTTTACAGCATCTACCTTATTTGCCTTTGCGTACTCACGCAGTGTCATGTTCAATGACTGTTGTGCCGCGGCTATCTTTTTCGCACCCTCTAGTATTTTTTGCCTAGTCTCCTCTAGCTCGGCCTGTGCCTGAGCCGGATCTACTGCTGCTGCTACCGGGTTTGCCAAGCTATCCATTGCATGCTGCAGCACATTCTTAGGACTCTCTAGCGGTGGACCTCTACTTTTCCTCGATGCCTTAGGTGTTACCTCCGGATCTAGTGCCGGATCTTTGCTTGCGCCAGCGCTAGACGCGGTCATCATCACCTTAGCGTGATACGGGGAGCGAGTGATACGCGCCCCGCGAACCGCACTAAGGGGTGGCTCGCCTCCTTCGACGACGTGCCACACGGTACATCGACAGCAACGTAGACCTTGTGCGCGCCTAACTTGACGAAGAGGCTGTTCCGCGGAAGAGGACACTTGCCGAAGCAGCCAACATTGTCGTTGACAAAGTCCAGCAC
The DNA here is from genome assembly GCA_910589775.1 of Avena eriantha. Lineage (NCBI taxonomy): Eukaryota > Viridiplantae > Streptophyta > Magnoliopsida > Poales > Poaceae > Avena > Avena eriantha. The sequence goes on along the minus strand of OU342744.1, from coordinate 132,452,255 downwards.
TCCAAAGCGCTGAACAAGCCCGGAGACGATGCGTTCGCTAGTGCTGATGAAGTTTCCTGTCCGGATCTTCACCCCTGCTAGCGCTGCTTGCCCCACGGTGGGCGCCAACTGTCGTGGTGGTGTCACGACAGATGCCATGGATAGGCTAAAGGTGGGGACTAAATGCACTAGGGGAATCCAGGGAGGGATAGTATGGTGATTCCACACAGGGTAGCTTTCTATTTGATTCACCTTCATAGATTACAAGTGCTCCTTGAGCTGTATTGGGGAGAGGAGGAAGAAGAACTCTCTTACTCTCACCACTAGCTAGCCCTCAGGAACTCACTCGTAAAATCACAACACACACTAGATCCACCCCTTCTACAGAGGCCCTAACCCCCCTTATATAGGAGTGGCTAGGTCTCCACTTAGGGCATACGTGGAGGCATATTCCCTGGAATATGCCTCTTCCCAAAATAGTAAGCCGACCGGGTCACTTTAACCCCGCGTCATCCCCGCAGAGGCTACGTGAGCCTCTGCGGCGCCTGCGTCATTCGATATAAGCTTCGTCACGTTTGTCGGCCACGCCTCGGTGGTCCTGCCTCTGTCCGCTTCGCTCATGCTCTGTGTACAGTGGTCATCTTTGACCAGCGAGATACCTTCCTTCTCCCACAAGCTTGATACAACCCGGATCCCACATAGTTGATCCGGCCGCACCTGTTCCTGCATAAAGGTTAGATACTTCCTACCGACATACGACTTAAGTCGGTTGAGACTAAGTTAGGTGGACGTCCCCTGGTCTGGGTTACTCCGTGATCCGGCCAGCCTACAGGTGACTCGGCCAGCACCTGCTTGGACCTTGCCAAACCTCGGCTAACTAGGCCTTTATACCCCGGCGTGACCCAACCCGGGGGTATCCCCCCAACAATCCATGTGTGGTTCATGGGAAGAACACACATGCGATGACACTGTGTGGATCCATGTGTGGTTTGTGAGAAGAACACAGATGCAATGACACTGGTGGATCCATGTGTGGTTCATGGTAAGAACACACATGCAATGACACTGGGTGTGGTTCATGATATGGTTTGTGAGAAGAACACACATGCAATGACACTGGTGGATCCATGTGTGGTCTGTGGGAAGAACACACATGCAATGACACTAGGTGTGGTTCATGATATGGTTTGTGAGAAGAACACACATGCAATGCCACCGGTGGATCCATGTGTGGTTCATGGGAAGAACACACATGCAATGACTCTGGTGATATGTAGTTTGTGAAAAGAACAGACATGCAATGACTCTAGTTGTGGTTAATGAGAAGAGCAGACATGCAATGACACCGATGGATCCATGTGTGGTTTGTGAATAGAACACACATGCAATGACATTCGGTGTGGTTACTAATACGGTTTGTAAGAAGAACACACATCAAATGACTCTAGCTGTGGTTCATGAAAAGAGCTCGCGTGCGACGACTCTAGCTGTGGTTCATGGGAAGAGCAGACATACAATGACACTGGTGGATCCATGTGTGGTTCATGGGAAGAACACACATGCAACGACACCGGTGGATCCATGTGTGGTATGTGGGAAGAACACACATGCAATGACACTGGTGGATCCATGTGTGGTTCATGGGAAGAACACACATGCACTCCGGTGATATGTGGTCTGTGAGAAGAACACACATGCAATGACTCTAGCTATGGTTCATGAAAAGAGCAGACATGCAATGAGACCGGTGGATCCATGTGTGGTTAATGAGAAGAACACACATGCAATGACACTGGGTGTGGTTCATGATATGGTCTGTGAGAAGAACACAATGCAATGACACTAGTGGATCCATGTATCGTCTGTGAGAAGAACACACATGCAATGAGACTGGGTGTGGTTAATGATATGGTTTGTGAGAAGAACACACATGCAATGACACTGGTGGACCCATGTGTGGCCTTTGGGAAGAACACACATGCAATGACACTGGTGATATGTGGTATGTGAGAAGAAGACACATCCAATGACTCTAGCTGTGGTTCATGAAAAGAGCAGACATGCAATGACAGTGGTGGATCCATGTGTGGTTCATGGGAAGAACACACATGCAATGACACTGGTGGATCGATGTGTGGTATGTGGGGAGAACACACATGCAATGACACTGGTGGATCCATCTGTGGTTCATGGGAAGAACACACATGTGATGACACTGGGTGTGGTTCATGATATGGTTTGTGAGAAGAACACACATGCAATGACACTTGTGGATCCATGTGTGGTGTGTGAGAACAACACACATGCGATGGCACTGGTGATATGTGGTCTGTGAGAAGAACACACATCCAATGGCTCTAGCTGTGGTTCATGAAAAGATCAGACATGCAATGACACTGGTGGATCCATGTGTGGTTCATGGGAAGAACACACTTGCAATGACACTAGTGGATCCATGTGTGGTCTGTGGGAAGAACCGACATGCAATGACACTGGTGGATCCATGTGTGGTTTATGGGAAGAACACACATGCAATGACACTAGGTGTGGTTCATGATATGGTTTGTGAGAAGAACATACATGCAATGACACTGGTCGATCCATGTGTGGTCTTTGGGAAGAACACACATGCAATGACACTGGTGATATGTGGTCTGAGAGAAGAACACACATCCAATGACTCTAGCTGTCGTTCATGAAAAGAGTAGACATGCAATGACACTGGTGGATCCATGTGTGGTTCATGGGAAGAACACACATGCGATGACACGGGGTGGATCCATGTGTGGTTTGTGAGAAGAACACACATGTAATGACACTGGTGGATCCATGTGTGGTTCATTGGAAGAACACACATGCAATGATCAGGTGATATGTGGTTAGTGAAAAGAACAGACATGCAATGACTCTAGCTGTGGTTAATGAGACGAGCAGACATGCAATGACACCGGTGGATCCATGTGTGGTTTGTTAGAAGAACACACATGCAATGACACTGGGTGTGGTTCATGATATGGTTTGTAAGAAGAACACACATCAAATGACTCTAGCTGTGGTTCATGAAAAGAGCACGCATGCGATGACTCTAGCTGTGCTTCATGGGAAGAGCAGACATACAATGACACCGGTGGATCCATGTGTGGTTCATGGGAAGAACACACATGCAACGACACCGGTGGATCCATGTGTGGTCCGTGGGAAGAACACACATGCAATGACACTGGTGGATCCATGTGTGGTTCATGGGAAGAACACACATGCAATGACTCCGGTGATAGGTGGTATGTGAGAAGAACACACATGCAATGACTCTAGCTGTGGTTCATGAAAAGAGAAGACATGCAATGACACCGGTGGATCCATGTGTGGTTCATGAGAAGAACACACATGCAATGACACTGGGTGTGGTTCATGATATGGTTTGTGAGAAGAATACACATGCAATGACACTGGTGGATCCATGTGTGGTCTTTGGGAAGAACACCCATGCAATGACACTGGTGATATGTGGTCTGTGAGAAGAACACACATCCAATGACTCTAGCTGTGGTTCATGAAAAGAGCAGACATGCAATGACACTTGTGGATCCATGTGTGGTTCATGGGAAGAACACACATGCAATGACACTGATGGATCCATGTGTGGTCTGTGGGAAGAACATACATGCAATGACACTGGTGGATCCATGTGTGGTTCATGGGAAGAACACACACGCAATGACACTGGGTGTGGTTAATGATATGGTTTGTGAGAAGAACACACATGCAATGACACTGGTGGATGCATGTGTGGTCTGTGAGAAGAACACACATGCAATGACACTGGGTGTGCTTCATGATATGGTTTGTGAGAAGAACATACATGCAATGACACTGGTGGATCCATGTGTGGTCTTTCGAAATAAAACACATGCAATGACACTGGTGATATGTGGTCTGCGAGAAGAGCACACATCCAATGACTCTAGCTGTGGTTCATGAAAAGAGCAGACATGCAATGACACTGGTGGATCCATGTGTGGCTCATGGGAAGAACACACATGCGATGACACTAGGTGGATCCATGTGTGGTTTGTGAGAAGAACACACATGCAATGACACTGGTGGATCCATGTGTGTTTCCTGGGAAGAACACACATGCAATGACACTGGTGGATCCATGTGTGGTTCATGGGAAGAACACACATGCAATGACTCTGGTGATATGTGGTTTGTGAAAAGAACAGACATGCAATGACTCTAGCTGTGGTTAATGAGAAGAGCAGACATGCAATGACACCGGTGGATCCATGTGTGGTTTGTGAATAGAACACACATGCAATGACATTGTGTGTGGTTACTGATATGGTTTGTAAGAAGAACACACATCAAATGACTCTAGCTGTGGTTCATCAAAAGAGCACGCATGCGATGACTCTAGCTGTGGTTCATGGGAAGAGCAGACATACAATGACACTGGTGGATCCATGTGTGGTTCATGGGAAGAACACACATGCAACGACACCGGTGGATCCATGTGTGGTCCGTGGGAAGAACACACATGCAATGACACTGGTGGATCCATGTGTGGTTCATGGGAAGAACACACATGCAATGACTTCGGTGATAGGTGGTATGTGAGAAGAACACACATGCAATGACTCTAGCTGTGGTTCATGAAAAGAGCAGACATGCAATGAGACCGGTGGATCCATGTGTGGTTCATGAGAAGAACACACATGCAATGACACTGGTGGATGCATGTGTGGTCTGTGAGAAGAACACACATGCAATGACACTGGGTGTGCTTCATGATATGGTTTGTGAGAAGAACATACATGCAATGACACTGGTGGATCTATGTGTGGTCTTTCGAAATAAAACACATGCAATGACACTGGTGATATGTGGTCTGCGAGAAGAGCACACATCCAATGACTCTAGCTGTGGTTCATGAAAAAGAGCAGACATGCAATGACACTGGTGGATCCATGTGTGGCTCATGGGAAGAACACACATGCGATGACACTAGGTGGATCCATGTGTGGTTTGTGAGAAGAACACACATGCAATGACACTGGTGGATCCATGTGTGTTTCCTGGGAAGAACACACATGCAATGACACTGGTGGATCCATGTGTGGTTCATGGGAAGAACACACATGCAATGACTCTGGTGATATGTGGTTTGTGAAAAGAACAGACATGCAATGACTCTAGCTGTGGTTAATGAGAAGAGCAGACATGCAATGACACCGGTGGATCCATGTGTGGTTTGTGAATAGAACACACATGCAATGACATTGTGTGTG